>CM032415.1:9644925-10853648 GCA_019049465.1 Dryas iulia moderata | reverse complement strand
CGTTTAACGATATGGTTCAACTAAACGCGTGGCTACTTCATGATTTCGTCGATATTGTTTGACCAAATCGTTAAATAAATACTTAAACAACCGATAGAGCAGCATTGTATATCAGCTGTTCGTAACAAAGTCAACATTTTAATTTTAAATATGTTTTTTTTTTATTAAAAGCGGAATTATTACTCGCTTATTCTAAGTATCAAGAATGTTCTTAATAAAATACTCTTATTTATATAAAATCATTTTATTTTTTTTTCAAGTCAATGTGCAATATAATAATAATAAATTTAAGAAATTATATAGTAAAAATTACTTTTATATATTAAAGAACCTGTTAAAAAGAAAAAGTTTAACCTAACCTAACCTATCTTGATTGATTTTAAGTATCTTCACACAAAATAAATCTAATTACGTGAAATATTTTTTAGGTTAGATTAGGATAAACGTTTTTTTAAAAATTGATTCTCTATAGATTGTTTTTGTCTATAAACATCGTCATTACATATAAAGAAATAGTTTTACGCACATATTCTAAATTTATATTTAATATATTATAAGGATACCTTATTTTACGATATGACCAAACGTCGCTGACGAAATCGTTAAACGTTGACGAATAAACGATATCGTCAAATTCAGTTGGTCATTTCATGAACTGCAACCATTTCATGATATTGTCAACGATATCATGAAGTCTTCGATTCTACGATATGACCACGACACATACACCATATCAATATAATTTATCAGTAAAAGTAGTTTAATAGAAAATTGTATTTGAGAATATAACAGTGTTTATCCGAAAAATGATTATAAGTGAATATCAATATATTTAAGTACAATGAAACTTCAGAAACCCTCGTTATTTTTAAGGCTTTAAGCTTTATATACAAATTCAAAATATCTTTATTCAAATAGACTTTTGCACGCACTTTTGAAACGTCGAATGAACACAAATCTACCCCCGACTCAGAAGGCATTTCTGCAGAAAGGAACCGGCAAAATGTCAAGATTTCAAATATAAAAATTACAATAATAAAATTGTCATTTTTATATTTGAAATCTTGAAATATTGCCGGTATTCTGATTTGAGAATCAGATTAATTCCACGCAATTTTATGCTTTAAATATTCTTCAACACAATAAAAAGCCTTGCTAAATAATATGTTTCTTACAGTATTTTTAAATTTTTCCGGTGGTAAATCTAAAACAAGCTGTCGAATTTTATTATATATGCGTAAACTCAGACCCATAAAAGATGTATTTACTTTTTGGAGGCGATTAGCATAGCGTTACAAGTTTATCTTTATTTCTTAACGCACGAACGCGGCAGAGCTGAGTTTATCTGCGAGTGTCTTAAGTTTCTATTAACCTACATAACAATTAAAGATCTGGAAAGTCTGATGAATGACGATATTCCACTATAGACTAATATAACACACACATTGTCTATCGGTCTGTGTTTTTAGGGAATATAAAAAATGACTAAAATATCACTAGTGTACGTTTGTCAATTTCGATATATTTGACAAAATTGTAACAGCCCTGTTTTTTTATCTCAGTTTTCAGCAATTTACAAACCAGAAGTTCACGGTTCAGTCCTGACATCCAAACTATTTTAGTTATTTTTTTTTTTGTTTTAATTTATTATCGTAATAGTAAATGAATGTAGTATGTTACAAAGTCATAAAATCCACGCAAATCGAGTTGCAGGTATCAACAAGTGTATAATGTATTTTTATATACATTTTAAGACATCATTTCAACCAATACAATAAATCAAGACTTATGTTAATGATAACACATATACACACTATACATACTCCATAAAAAAATAATTAAAGACTAGTTAGTAGTTTATATTGAATAAACTTATACATATTAAATTATCTTGATTAACATTATTCCGTGGTCACAGGTAAACAACTGTAAATGTTCCAAACGCCGAGCTTAAAATGTATTATCCAATATCAATATATACGTGCTTAATCCGTTTAATTTTGTTTTATTGGTGAGCGGGGTACTTGTAGCAGAATTTTGCAGGGATTTTAAGCACAGTGAAGCTTTTTGGTGACTATTGTAATTGTAGATTTTGAATAAATGATAATTAAATGATCAAAAAGTACCCATAAACGTTAAGTGTTATGTTAGTGTTAAGTGTTTGCTTTTCAAACTTTTTAAGCGACTTCTAAAAGGAGGATTTAATTCAGCTGTATTTTTTTATGTGTGTTACCACCGAACTTTTTAATGTGTGGATCGATTTTGATGATATTTTTAAATGATTGGAAGTGGCTGCATGGTGGTCCCATTTTTTTTTAGCCAGATTAGTCTAAGTAGATTTTAACTAACTTCATAAAAAGTGGATAATTTACAACTCGACTGCATTTTTATTTAACGTAACATGCCGCATATCTTTTTACTACGTGAATCGATTTCAATTATTATTTTTTTTATATGAAAGCTAATACTTGCTCTGTAGCTAGATTTAAATTAAATTAAAATCTGAATTGTAGGTTTTAACCGACTTAAAAAAAGTTGAAGGTTTTCAATTCGAGTCTTTTGTTTATGTACTTTAGGGGAACCTGTTGTACCTTGGACAGAGTTGTACCTAGGACAATCATATTTTTTTCAAAAAGTTCACGCCTTTTAAAACCGTTGTTTACGTTTTTTGATACTTTATTTATCCATGTTAATGTGAAGTTAGTTGCGTTTCGTAGGAGTCGTGTGAGCACAATAAAAAAAGTTAATTTTTTGTTTTACACTCAAAAAGTAATTTTTGGGGCTTTACTTTATTGTAATTTATTTAAAAGGTTGCATATTTTTGAAAACTGTCTTATATAAAATCTAATCTTAGTTTATCTAGCTACTAGGCGGCATGAGTGTCAGATCGTAATCTCCATCGTAAATAAATTTATCGTGCTTGTTTAGTGAAGTTGTCGCGATGTTGTACCTTGGCCACCGAATTTGCGATGTACCTCCGTCACTGGCCAAGGTACATCATTATTGTCGAAATTAAGGGGGTAAAATAAAATCCTTTAGTAAAGAGGTAGTTTTAATAAATTCCATGCAAAAGTCTTTGAAAAACTGAAAATGGCTTGAAAAGGATTTGAATTTGTATCCATCCGTATCAAGATATCAAGGACAAAATTAACCCACCAAAGAGAGTCAACTCAAAAAAAAGTTTATCTTGTTCCAGAAATTAGGAAATACTGGTATTTTTGTTAAATATTATTTAATTAAATATAAGTAAGATTTCATCTCAAAATAGTAACTAAAAGTCAGAGTCTTTCGTAAGTGTTTTTACGTTTATTTTTGTTATAACTTCTTAATGTTTACTTTATGATTTATTTTTGTTTATCCTGAGTGTATATATTTGTTTTTACTGAGTGAATCAATTTCGATGATTTCTTTTCTATATAGAAGTTAATACTTGTCGTATAGTCGCATTAAAATCCAAGTAGTACTTATTAACTGACATCATAAAAAAGTACATGATTTTGAATTAAATTGTACTTTTAAAGTACTTTATCACATGTGAAATTAACTTCATCTGTTTGTGTTATATTTAATTACGCCGATCAAATTTAATTTTGCAAAAAGATAGTCTAAAGACTGAGAAAGGTCACTGCTTTTCAATTCGAGAAACGAACTGTAAAAAGTGGAAAAAGAGGATGAAAGTTCTTATGTAAACTATGCATTTTTTATAGCAAGAAAAAAATTGGGTGGATTTAATTACAAAAATACTAAATCTGTTTAAACAATTCTTTCACCATTAGAAAGCTACATTTACACTGAGCAATAAATGCTTTAATTATTTTCAGAAACAATTCGGAATCATTACTAAAACTTGGATAATGTAACATAAGGTATAAAAAATGGTAATAAAATGTCTTTCACCGCATGCAATGCGAAAACTGTAGATGGTAGAACAAAACAATGTACTACAATATTAAAGAACATATCATCTATGTATCTACAAAAAAGTCTTGGATGGCATATACCTATCTCCGATCGATTTCTTGTAATACCTAATTTGATTGTTAAAATCGTAGATTGCAAAGAACGAATTATAACGTGGTTTATTGAAGCCATATATAGTATCAATCTATGTCTATAAAAATGTGTTTATTAGACACCTAATATGTGTTTTGAAAAATGATATATATCAAAAATAAATTTATATAAGGATATCAAAATCTTTTATATTTTAAACGAGAGCTAAAACATAACTATCAACTATATTCTAACATTCTAATAACATTCTTTCCAAATCACGGTAAATCGTATTGGTTTATTTGGTTTAATAAAATATATATAAAAGCTACTTTATAAGGTTAATTCATAATGTACATTTATATTAATAAAAATAATAACTATAGTAATACCAGGCAGGTATTACTGAAATAGAGCTATTGTATACATTACTTTACTAACTTCAACGTTATTTTAGAATATTAAGGAAAAATATGAAATAAGCTGTTAAGTGACGTAAAAAAAATAATTATTAATGAAATTCTTATGCACACATTAACATGTTATTTGAAGTCATTTTTCATTAAATTTATTATTTGACATGTAATAACAATAAAAATGTACTTCGCTCATCTCTTCCCGCCATAGAGAGCAAAGAGGCGGTTCCTAGTATCTTTATAAACTGAAGTTTATTCTTCGTACATTATGTAACGGCTAAAATTTGCGTGTTTAAAATAAGAAAATATTGTAATAATACTATTTGTATTTTTTCAAAACTAAACAGTAGACTTACACGCGTAATAAAGTAATATAATATAAATTCAGCGAAAAACTGATTAACAAAAAACCCAAGCAAAAGAGGCCTTTGAAACGTTTTTAAACAAAAAGATAGAAAACAATACTCCGATCGTCTTTCACAATAGCTATTGTGATATTATTGTTAAAATCTTAAGTTAAAAGGAATAATATATATATATATACAATAATTTTGATATCCCTATATAAAGTAATTATACATATGGTAAACTTTTTCTGATATCTATGAGGCAGACGAGAACTAAAACAATAAACTATATTCTTTCTAAATCATGGTAAACAATATTCATGTATTTGGTTTAGGATACTAAATATTAAAGACAAAAAATGCTACTTTATAAGGCAAATAATACCTTATATTAATAAAAAATAGAAATTATTAAAGTTTGCCTGATATTACAGCAAGAAATTATTTCATATATTACTTTATTAACTTCAAGTTTATTTCCGCCTATTTAAAAAAAATGAATTGAGCTGGTAATTGAAGTAAAAAAATACCAATGGTAATGATTTTTTTTTTATGAAAAATACAATAAAATCGGCAAAAATACAAAATAGCTGTGTAATCCACGCGGGGATCCGCGAGCGGGATCGCTAGTAATACATATAAAAACTAGTATTTTCATGCTTACTTCAATTAATTTTTGAATTATATTCTGTTTACTATCTTACGAAGCTGCACTTAGTCTTCAAATTTCTACCGAAAACATATTACTACAATTTTCTGATTGACGTCTAAAGCTTATCCATACATAATTATATAGGTACTATAGATCTCAATTTATAGTACCAACATTATTATTATATACCAACATTATCGCACACTGAACCTTTGAAATACTCCTCGTGCCTTTAAATCTCCAAAGGTACATTTCAGAGCCTTTACAGCTATATTTATAACGCAGCTTCTTTTCCGTTTATACTTTCCAAGTTTACTTACTTCTTTTCAAGCATTCACAATGCATTGTAAGGAAACTGGCAAACCACGGTCACCAGTTATAGCCAACGTTCCTTAAATGGGTAAATCTTCATGAAAAAGATTATTTCAGATTTATATCATTTCCCAACTAAAAGATTTTTACTTTACTATATTTCAGTAAATTTTTAGATTTTCTTTACAAAATTTCTGCATATTATTGGTTGGATAAGCACTAAAAAGTCTTCTACACGTATAAATTTTAATGGCTGACAAATTATAATTTACATGGAACTATGTATGTGCTTAGTTTTTGTTTTTCTTCTTTACTGAATTTTAAGAAAAAAACAGCTTCATGCTTTTCCCACATAACGCGTTAGTTAGAAAGGACTTAGTCTTAAGACACTCCGTCCTCCACTTTCCGTCTGAAATCGAGTCATTGCGTGCTAGGTAACGGAACTCAACGCCGTGCTTTGTCTTTAAAAGCAGATCAAAGAAATAACAATTCAAATACAATCATTCCCCCGAGCGGGAACCGAACCCGCAACCGTGGCGTTACAGTTTCTACGATTTAAATGTAAATTATATAATATTTTATTATTATTGCGATAAAATAGTAAGCAGTTTACAATTAAATTTTACGCTGAAAATTTAAATCATTTGGAATAATTATAAGCTTTGTAGTTCAGTAAAAATAATATCCTCATTATCGCATACTTAATTACGAAATGCCATCACAAGAAACCCATATAAATACCGCACTGTGAATATACTTAACAATACTGGTTTGTTTGGATTGGACACATAGGTATTTGTTCAGAAATGTACTTATGAAATTTAATTTATATTCGGAATAATTGTTCGTGCGCATTTTTACCTTGCAGTATCATTCAGAAGGACATATTTTAACTCTAGAAAAGTCTATGTCCACGAGTCGTATAATTAAAAGTAAACATATACTTTGTTTCTTTCTTCACTAATATCTACTAACTGCTTGAGTCGATCCAAGCGGCAGCCTAAAGTCGCGCAGACAGGGAGTGGCTACTCAATAAGTAGATAGTATGTAAAATGTCACATATTTTTACAAGTCATTTGAAGATTTTGTTGCTATTTAGGTATATTTACTTCGTATTTTCCTATTCAGCTTGGCTGGTATGACATTATAATGTAATATTTTGTACAATTATAATATTTCGCGAGCTGAGGACTTATTCAATAAAAGTTATGTAGAATTGAGATTAGAATAGTAAAGTAATTATGAAGACAATGACGAAGAATGATGACTGAATATGCTAGACTACTCTACTGAAAATCAATCAGAGCCTCGTAGCGACCAAATTTCGCCTACCAGATCGTATAATCATTCTAACTCAGCACGCACTCAGAGGCTCAGAGGTTAGTTAGAGGCAGAGAACTTAGTTAGAGGACGACATTGATAACAGATGGTCAATATTTGAATTTTGAAGAACTCTACACTGAAGCATAGAACAGCAGACCCATTGTAAAAAAACCTCAGAACTATAAAAATTCGTAAAGCTCCTAAGTCTCAGAAAAATCATATATTATAGACAGGATAGAAACAACTTACACATTTCAGACATGTTCGGTCAGTCTTCTTTAGTAAACTGCAACAAAAGCTAAGTATGATGTATGCCACAAGGATTCTTAATTAACAAACATACATCATATCAATACTTAATGATTAAACTGATTTATTGTTTCTACATTAAACGAAAAAATAAACCAAATGAAAACAATTTACAACGTTTAATATAATATAATTATATTATCGATATAAATTCGCAAGTGAAAAATGTAATGTGGCAAAACAGATATATGTAATACTAGCGGCCCGCTCGCAGCTTCGCCGCTTGATCTACGTGGTATATTGCGACCCTAGGTGGTGGATTTTGAAAAACTAAAATATATATTTTTTTTTCAATTCATTACAATCGGTCAAGCGGTGTTGATTTTTCATATAAACTTTCATCCCCTATTTCAACCCTTTAGAGGTTGATTTTTGAAAAACTAAGTAGCCTATGTTAGACCCAGTCATTTTTACTACTTTGATTCTAAATTTTATCCAAATCGGACCAGTAGATTAGCCGTGAAAGCGTGACAGACAAACTTTAGTACGCTTTATAATATAAATATGGATAAAGTGTAATATCATCTATAATATCCTGTTTCGCGATCCAGATTTTGTCAATTTACTATCGAAAGTATCCCTACTTTCCCACAGTAAATAGACAAAATCTGGAATGCGGAATCTCTGTTGGGTCGAGCCACGCCATAATGTATACATATACCTATATAATTTAATAGAAATATTTATCCACGCTCCCATACTATAATATAAATGCGAAAGCCTGTCTGTTTGTTTCTTACACTTTCACAACTAAGCTACTGGTACGATTTCATTAAATTTGTAATTAAAGTAATTGATGACCCAGGGACAAACATATTTTTTTTTTTTTTTCAAAAACCACTTCCTAATTTGGAAAAGATAAGATTTATAAGATTTTGTATATAAAATGTTAGATAAAGATAGATAAGAATTTGTATAAAAAATGTTACGCTAAAATTAAGCGAAGTCGCGGGCCGTCTAAGACTGAAGCAGCTTAATTATGTAGTTTACGTGGAGGAACTCGTGAGGTCACCGCTTCTTAAATGGTATAATTTCAAAAAATCATTAATGAATTCAATTTATTAAGATAATTTTAAAGCTTTTATACATACATATTACATAATTAAATATACTTTAAAGGCAATAGACCGTAAACGTTTAAAAACATAAAGGTCGACATTTGTTACAAGCTTAGGATTCCATCAGTACAATAAATAGAGCGTAGATAATGTAAAATCGATTGTAATATATTAACTTACGTGTACATAAACTAAAGTTATAAGTTACGCAACCATTGTTGCTGTCAGACACTATTCCAGTACGCCACGGTGGCCTAAAGTACATATTGAAGTATTTCTCAAAATATAAACAATACTTAGAATAAAACTTATAACCTTTTTTTAGAGTCAGACACTTCGCAACTGCGCCACTGTGACTAACTTTAACTTTTTAAAGTTTATTTTTTAAGAATTCTTTATTTTTCTTCACGCTGTATCCCGCATGAGGCCCCGGACACCCATCTTCACGTAGGCAGAAAGAACCTAGTCTTAAGACACTCCGTTCTCCACTTTCCGCAGAATTTAAGTATTTATTCTTATACATATTAAAAATACTTTTGTTGAAGCTCTGTTTGCGTGAAACTCACGACTTTATATAGCGTACTACTTTCATATGCTACGTTAAATTTGAGCCCAAAGTTATAAAAGCTACACTTAGTAAAGACACAATTTTTTACTACTTTACTATATAGTAGAGTAATATTTTTAAGCTTCACGCCTTTTCAGAGAGAACTTTGTGTCAAGACATTCCGACTTCCACTTTGTACCCTAAATTGAAACATTGCGTGGTGGGTGACGCAATACTGCGATTTATCTCTTTATTACCAGAGCGAAGAAAGGGACATTTAAATAAAATCATTCCTCCACGTGGGAATCGATTATTTGTTATGAAAACGTGAAAGTGCAAAAAATTTTACGAAAATTATGTTTCTAATAAAATATTCTCTTTTTATTTTAATGAAAATTATCTTAATTTTTATTTCAAGTCAGTTTGTATCAGCGATATTATAATAATAAATTATAAAAATGTATAAAGTAAAAACTGCTTTTAAATACTAAGGAATCTGTTAAATATTTATAAGTTTAACCTAACCTAACCTATCTTGATTGGTTTTAAATATCTTTTTAAAAATAAAACTTATTACGTAAAATATTTTTTAGGTTAGGTTAAACTTTTTATATTTATTTGATCCTCTAGACATAAAAGTGTTTTAAACTAAAAAAAATCGTCATTATATGAGTTCATATTACGCACATATTCTGAATTTATATTAAATATATCATAATGACATCTTACTTTACGATCTGACCAATTGTCGATGACGAAATCGTTAAACGTTGACCAAATAACGATATGGTCAAATTCAGTTACTCATTTCATGGACTGCTACCAGTTCATGATATTATCAACGAGATCATGATCGATCAATCGTCAATTCTACGATCTGACCACGGCATATATACCATATTCAAATTAAAACCTAAATAATAATTAAAGTGTTTTTTTTTACGTCAACGCAAAATGCGCATTACGCTATACAAATTTAGTTAAGGAGTTTTCCCCGTATCTGTTGTATTTTCGATGAACTACTATAGTCTGTGATCAGTTTTTCTGAATCTTTATTTTGATACGTCAACGCAAAATGCGCATTACACTGAACAAATTTTGTTTAGGAATGTTTAGCATATTTGTTGTATTTGGGCTGGACTGCTTTAGTTCGTCATCAGTTGTTCCATATCTTTATTTTTTATATGTCAATAAAAATTGATTATTATAGTACTTCACCAAGTGTTCCAAATTAAAAAAAAAATTACACCATTGCAAAATGCACATGACGTAGAACAAATTTTATTATAACGGCTTCTCCGTATATATTATTTTAGCAGGTGTGTTATGTTTCTAAGTCAGGTGTTCCACTCTTAGAAATATATTATAGCCTAAAGCCTGCTCAGGGTATTAACCCTGAGCAGACGATTAAGCTATAAATTATATAAAATAGCTATTAAGCTATAAATTAAAAAAAGTTCATTCAAATCTGTCCAGTAGATCAAAAGATTAGCGCGTGCAAGGGTAGCCCAGTAACTTTTTTTTCACTACCACAATCTTCCATCTGGGGTACCCCCGAGATTCTATACGGGCCTCAGAAAACTTCATTCGCCAACATTTTTTTAAGATTAACTTAAAAGCTATTTCTATTATTTTTACTTTTTAAGTTTTTTAGATAAATCACAGATATCTTTTTACTAATTGAGTAGAATTTTAGAAAGAAGTTATTAGAGCAATTTAAAGTTAAGAAAAAAAGCCCAGCAAGCAGCCGGTAAGTGATTCGTTCTCCGACTGGCTCGTTTCGTTTTTGACATAATAGCACTATTATGTCAAAAACGAACCGAAACTAAATATGTAATGTGTTCCGGTTTAGTTTTTTTTTAAAAAATAATAAATTTTTGTTTCTACTTAAAATAATATTTGTGGCCCTTAAGATGGGATAATTTGGCATCTGGGGTGTACAAAGTTGCCCATAGTACTTGTACCTATGTACAAACCAAGTCTGCAAATTTAAATTTATAGTGTAAAATTGAACACTACTGTCAATAAAAAACATGAAAATCAATCGATCAATTCGTTTTTTATTTTGTTAAAGGTGATTTTTCAAAATCGTAATCGCGATCCTTTAATTTCTTCAAGAATTTGATCGAATAAAACAAAAAATAGCTCGATGGATTTAATCGAAACTTTGTAGGGTTTTTTGGATATTGAACTCTGTTGAGATAATGTGGATTAGTGAAAATAAAATTTGGAATGCGGTAAAATTAGGTCGTGTTTTTTGAGTGACACTTATAACACTAGGTTCCCTCTGCCTACCCTGCTGTGTGAGGGATACAGCGTGCAGCTAATAACAGAATAATACCAATATTATTTATTGACTGGCTTTGATTTACGCTTAGTTAATTTATCCGAGTAATAGAATGTTGCATATATGTAAATACATATATGCATATAAAAATAAATATAAATATATTTATTTTCTAATTTATATATTTTTTCTAATTTAAATATTATTATTAATGCATAAAAAATATATTATTTATAATAAGAACAATTATATTAAACCAAACGTACACATGGCTTTTTAATAACACAGCGCTATGTAGGAAATGTTCATCGCACCACTACTATATGATATTTACGTTTATTCCGTACAGATGGCGCCTTTGGTATTTATTTAACACTAAATTTATCAGGTATTTAAATGTACCTATTTCTACCAAAACAAGTCAAAGACTTTGAGAACAGTACTTAGTGAAGTTCTTAAGCTTTATTTACGTATATAATATAACAAAAAGATTTTTTATAATTTTTATCTTTAATACATAGATTTATAGACATTATCATTTAATTACTCTTCGTACATACAAAACGTACGTACGTACGTACAAAAATTAGTAGACAGAGGGAACCTAGTATTAAGACACCCCGTTCCCCACTTACCGCCTATAAACGACGGAGGCACTGCATGTAAGTAGAGGAATTTAACGCTGCGCTTTGCCTAGAAATCAGAGCGAAGAAAATGGAAATATATCCACTCTTCGAGTGGGAATCAGACCCACAACCAGTCGCAGACACACTTTGTACCTCTGCCACGAATGGCCCCAAATACAGTTAAAATAAACATTTTAATAAATGTATCTTGAACTGTTAATAATACAGCTACACTCATTTTTCTGTTGAAGCGATTAAAACGTAGAATCTAGGTCAAGTCGTCTACTTTTCCACAAGATTCAAGAAATAAACTTTGGTTTGCACTAGTTATTCCATAAGTATTCAAGCCTATTTGTTTCCTCTTAATTTTGATAACGGTACATTTTTTCCAAACCTTGAAATTCTCCTCTGTAGAAGTTCTCTCTCTCTCTCTCTTATATTATGTTCTAGAATGTCATAGTCAATTAGCTATGAGGATGCGCTACCCAGAGTCCTCCTTTTATAGTATTTTTTGAATATGCTGTAGGCTCGGTTTCATCATTAAAAACACTCTGAATTGGTAATATTCCGGCAATATCATTTTTTTCATATTTCCATTGTTCCATTAAATGTTATTTTAGTATGCTGATTTTGTATTTCATTTTCACCTTTGTTTTCAGAGCTGGGTGGCAGTAGCACCTCTTTGTTTACGTCTATTTGAATGTTTTTCCAATAACTACGCTTGACTTAGGTACTCTCAATTGTCGTTGTCAGATATTTCATTTTTACTACTCTCTGTAATAATATTGTTTTTGCTTATGCCGTGTCGATCAATGTAGTTCTATAATTCACTCTCGCCAACATATCGTTCAACAGTATAAACTTTGACTATTTCATGCGTCCATCTATCCCGAAGGTTAACTTTACGCAGTAAGATTCTTTCATTTTGCTTGTCAGGGCTTATCTCTATGCACTTAGTTTCGTTACCGAAGAGTATATTTTGGAATCAATCAACATAGAAAAATTTTTACCTACGAAATTCATTAAACGAAAGAAAATAGTTTAGTTATCGATGAAGTTAGAAACTAAATAACTTTTACTAACTAGCTCTATTACAGTGCGATTGTGGTTTAGCTGAATCACTTTAAAATTCTATCAGTACTCATAAATATACCTAACTGTAAAAAATTGTTACTTCCTGGAATCATATATTTTTTCACAAAAAACATTTGTAGTAGGTACCTGGAAATTATTGTAACTACCCAAATATAAAATAATAATAAAAATAAAATTAAATAAAAATCATAAAAATAATTCTTTAGTTATAATTACAAAAAGTGCATGATATTAGTATTAGCAGCAGTAGTAGAAATATTTCATACAGTAAGAGTTTCAAATTGAAATTGCGAGACCATTTATTTTGACTGGACTGGTCAATCTAGAATTATTAAAAAAAACATATTTTATAACCATTAACACGCAACGTCAATAATCGATCGTAATTGAAAAGCTGCAATTTTAGTTTGGTTTAACAATATTTTTTGTTTTTATTTTTTTCCTTTTTTTTAGCTTCACGCTGTATCCCGCACACAGCAGGGTAGGCAGAGGGAACCTAGTGTTAACACACTCCTTTCCCCACTTTCCGCCAAATTTGGAGGCATTGCGTGTTAAGTGGCGGAACTTAACGCCGCGCTTTGCCTCTGATACCAGAGCGAAGGAAATGGAAATGTTAAATATTTCCACTCCTCGAGTGAGAATCGAACTCACAACCAGTCGTTTACAGTCACACGTTCGTGCCACTGCGCCACGACTGGCCCCAAAGCTTAACAATATTATTTTTGCATAAATCAATTTTTTGAGTAAAGATTGAATATGCAATCCTTTGATTGGTTATTGGTCGTAGGTTGCAGTTTTTGGATAAGAATTGATTATTGATATTGGGCATAAGGGAACAGTCACTATCGTGGCACTATTGGCGAGTGTGTGACTGTACGTTAGATAGATTTGTGTTTGATCCGCACTTGAAAATCCATCAACTATAATTTCTACGATATTGAAATATGTCCCGAAAAAAAATAATAGTGTTTTATTTTGACGATCTGGTAAATATATAACCAGATTTATTCTTCCACTGAACGTGTATGTATATACCAAAATTGGAAATAAAATGGAGAGCTGATTATCTTGGCCCTATATTGTCTCGCCCACCATTATCTTAAGCAGGCGGCAAGCAGAAAATGTATAAATATAAAAAATACGAGTAAAAAGATTATTATAATGGCTTACAATTGAGTAAATAATTTAACTTTGTAGTGTTAGCAGTTAACTGTTGTTGGTTTGTTAGTATTAGTATTTTGAGTTATGAAGTGGCCAAATGTTTGGCGTAATGTATAAATATTAAACTTTGGCTTTAATTTGACTGAACGCTATTGCATGTTTACATGATGAAAGTTAATAGCACTATTTACCGTTGCATTTACTTAGTGGTTTACTACTAGTATGGAACGAGAAGAAAATTATATAGGTACATAAAATTAATATTCACTAACATGGTTATACTAGGTTCAAATAATAAACAATTCACTGGTTTAAAGTATTACTGAGATAACCTTTCCATTCAAAATTACAATAGTGCCCTTATTTATTTTTTTATTACGAGTCACAGTCAACTGAGCTCCGCTGCTTATGAAATGTGATTGAATATAAGATTCCATAGATCACTCGACCGAGCACGAATTCTTTCTGCAGTTGATAAAGACTTTTATTTTTTTTATAGTTTGTAAGTATTATATACCTTTTGGTCTATATTCGCTTTTTACTTTCATTCAAAGTTAAACTTTATAACAAGCTGGTATTGTGCATTAAAAATACGAAAAACTTTTATAATAAAACTTGCTGTCAGTATAAAGAAATCAATTTAAAAAATATCAATCAAATCAATTTTGGGCCACTTCTTTGTAGTTCAAATAATAAATGAAATACACTTAAAATATATAACTTAAAAAATATAAAAATATAAACGTCGTAATCAAAATTGTAAAGCAGGAAAAGAAAATCAAACAAAAAATCATAGAAATTTGTAATGAGGAACCATTTCTATTTTTGTATCCGTCATGAAAAGGAGGGATCGACGATAAAAGAAAAATTTTGGCAGAAAAATCATTTGCGAATTATTTGAAAAAGATTTCTTGTGAATACTTGTTCATATATTCTTATTGAATATCTGGAATTTGTAAAATTACGGACCGATAATATTAAAAATATTGACTAAAAACTTGATAAACGTTAAATATTTAATACAATATTCATATTAGACTATAGATTTAATACAATATTCTTTGTTGGGAGTAGTTATTTCTTCAATGTCCAAGTTGCATATAGTAACGCATGAAAGATTATTTTAAAATTTTACATTGTGCTCCAGATAAATAAATTGGTTTTATATCGCTTGCCCGTATAAAATAATTAAAAGATTTTCGATAGCGCTTTCTTCATGGATTATAATATATACGTAATTTAATTTACGTGAAAATGAATTATTTCAAAACAAATGCCTATAACAGTCAAGGATAATGTTGCTTTTTAACACTGAAAATAATTTAAATCGGTTCGGTGGTTTTGGATTGCTTACCTGAAACATACAAACTCACAAATTTACAAATGCTTATCTATTTATAGCATCTATATAACATCAGTGAAGTAAATAAAAGCAGTACTCGTATGTCAAAAGTGACAGTAATTAAAGAATGTTATTTATATTTTCCGATCGGCAGATCTGACCTACAAAATAATGTATCCTGCCAAACGAAACGGGAATAGTTAACGTAAATGATATAGACGATGTTTTAGCAGACGAACAATTAAAACTTTTGTCACATTCGTATAAAATTACATTATCTCTTTACTATATTAAGAACAGTTAAGGTATACGATACTTACAATGAATTTGCCGACCGATCGTTATAAGTTAACTTTTACATACTTATCAGTTACTACTTACCGAGTACTCAAAGTGTATATATTTTTAGGTACTTGTTACTGTTATTTTAATAAACAAGAGTAACAAGAACCTTTATAAAATACATAATTCTTGATATATTATTATTATTATTTAATTGATATGTGAAACCGATATAAGTCGGTTATACGAAAATCGGTTTGAATTGAAACTATTTAAACTCTTTAAGCTCTGTGTTTCAACACACTACCAGTGTGTACTGGTTACTTGGCTGTGTAGCCAAGAAGTGTTTCTTAAAAACAACATTTTTACTTAATCAAATATATCGGACATTAATTGTCAGTACCTATGTGATAAGCTCTTGTAACCCAAGCAGTCGTATGTCTCAAGTTATACACATGTCCGACACCATACAAATATCGCTTATGGAATGCAGGACAGCAACAGATTACGAATGTCATAGAAAGAACGATTATTAGCTATAAAATCTTTAGACTTTCAATGCCTCATGCTTTCCTACTATATTACTAATAGGTAAACTCTCAATATGTAAACAAATATTTTACAAAATTGAAATACTTAGAAAAATGTGAATTAAAAATATCCATACTAATTATTTTTAAATCGCGGCGATCACTTCAATTTATTTATATTGAAAATATTATATATCTAATCGGAAGAACATTCTAAACGCTATTAATATTATTATTATATATAATAATTAAAAAATATATTAATTTTGCTATTTTATATTAAATTAATAATATAAACTTACCAAGACCAGTCGTGGCCCAGTGGCACAAGCGTGTGACTGTAAACGACTGGTTGTGGGTTCGATTCCCGCTTGAGGAGTGGAAACATTTAATATTTCCATTTTCTTCGCTCTGGTGTCGAGGTAAAGCGCGGCGTTAAGTTCCGCCACTTAACACGCAATGTCTCCGTATTCGGCGGAAAGGGGAACGGAGTGTCTTAATACTAGGTTCCCTCTGCCTACCCTGCTGTGTGCGGGATACAGCGTGAAGCTGGAAAAAAAAACTTACCAAGAATCTATTCTCGTCTTACAGATAGTCTTACTAACCGAGAGTACCCCTAGGACCATTATTTCAAGTTTCAGGTATTTTAAAGGTTGAATTTATTTAACAAACATACACATTCATATTTAAATTTTGCTTCACTTTCACATTTTAGATTTTTATAATAATTTCATGTCTTATAACGAATTACCATTTACATCTTAATTCCCGCGCAACGCTCCCTCCTTTTTTTTAATTTCATTAAGTATAAGCTGTCAGTAACTCCTACAGCTAGTATTATATCTTACAAAAATATAAAAAAAATAATAAAATATTTTGAAATATTTAAAAAAACAACATTTTACGATATTATTATATTTTGTACAAGATAGCTTGCTTGACCTTTTTGACAGACATATCCATCCAGGAAATAGAAAATATCTACAGGTCCAGAAGATTTACAATTTTTGACCCATGTTTTTGGAAAAGTTTTTTGGTCCCATGGTCTGAACTACCAATGAAAAATAAAAGTTTTATCATTAAAACAGTTTTTATTCCTTAAGTGGAACACAGCCAAGATCATCATAACCAGAGTCGTCGGAGCTTGTTTTATCATCTCGAACTTCAATTATTATTTCGTGTTTAACATAATTGTCGAAGTGGACGTCGCGCATTATTAACCATCGTCCGATCTAACATTGTACAAGCGTCTATTAGTATCGGTGTCGATATTTAAATTTTACTTCGTAGCAATTTCTTCAAATTTTTCTTAAAATTTTCTGATAATGCTCGGATCTTTACGGACTTTCGTGTTATATGTATGTATCTTTTTACATTTTTTAAAAATTATTTAATTAATAAAATAATATCTTCGTCGCTGCAAGGATATGTCGATCGGAAAAATGTACATCTGTCAAATAGATCAAGTTATCTTGTACAAGAAATTAATAATTTAATAATAATAATATGTTATTTTATTTATATTTATGTAAAGTATGTATAGTGAAATTTTTCAAATACGTCATTTCCTTTTAAAATGAAAATAGCTATAAGTGAGTTGAGGGAAGCTTTGTCAACTGATGAATATCAATAGAAGATGAATGCTCACAACTATCGACATCGCTATCGTCACGTAAATTTAGCTGAGAGGAAACCGTTGGTTATTTTTCTTCAATTTTCAATTGAGATAAAGTTATTGAATATAAATTTATTATATACAGGAGAAAACCTACTGCCGTTCTTTTCCCCTACCTGACCCGAGTAACGTTAATATTATAATCCCATTCTAATACGTTTCACTAATTATCTTTTGAGAGGATATAGGTTTTATTTTCGTTTTTTTTCTTTTTTCTTTTTTTTTAGATTGACGCTGTATCCCTTGCGGGGTAGTCAGACACAACGGAGCGCCAAACGCTACGGTCCCTGCATACTTCTTTCGCCTCGTCCACTGTCGTCAACCTCTTCATACACGCTCTCCGGGGGGTCCTCATGCTTTTTACGTGACCTTCCTCCAGTATCGTCGATACTGTGTTTTCGAAGGTCAACCGAGGTCTCCTACCACTCACCTTCATCACTCATCGTCTCGACGTGCCCAAACCACCTGAGCACGCCCTTTTTCATTCTTACTATGACGATCTCGCTAATACCTGCCATTCTTTTCTAGTCTCTTTCTGTTAAAATCTTGCATTCCGTTCTTTCTTCACCTCTTTCAAACAACAGAATCTTAGTTTTACTTGCAATCAGGCATAGACCATTATTTTCACACCCATCACATCTTTCAGGATGGTGACCATTGCCTACAACTACCATTGACGCATTCTGATGATGCAATAAGCACTGCATCATGGGCGTACAACAAGCAGTTTACCTTCAAGTCACTCACTTTCACTCCCATATCACTTTGTTTCAATCCTTGGAGACAACTATCCAAGTACAAATTGAACAGCATTATAGCTTGCACAGTCTATCTGTGAACACTTGCCTTTATACAAAGGCACGATGACTGCGCCTCGCCAATCATCTGGGACCTCCCCTTTCTTCCAGCATAAATTGCACAGATGAAAGAACAGGTCCAAGACGATCATCCCAGACCCATAGTTGATCCCATAGTTGATCATCCCAGACCATATTTGATCATCTCAGTAGTAACTCCAAACTTCTTATTGCACTCTCTTAAACTGATTTCGCCGTCTGCTACATCAAGATTCAGCATATCGGTGTTACTTGAGACAGAGGCGTCATCACATTCCTACAACTCCTTATAGAATTCCGCCCATCGTTGCAAAACTGGTGTTGATTCCGTAAGTACTGCACGTTGACGAAGAACTTCGAAGAATTACTAACATCTCACCAGAAAAGCTTCATGTTTTCTCGGAAGTTGTTCGTCAACCTTTCATCTCGTTCGTTCTCCGACTTTTCACGCTTCGCCTTAATCAGTGCTTTTATGTTATACTCTTTCTTCACGATCTCTCTCATACTTTTATTCGTACCAGGGACTTTCTAGTCCTGCCATGCTTTCTTCTTTCTTTCTACGGCATCTTTCACTTCATCATCCCAACATTCATCGCGCTTTTCACTAAAACCTCTTTTCACAGTACCACACACCTCTGTTGCTGCCTCAGTCATACTATACCTAAGATTTTGCCAGCATACTTCTACACTCTCATTCCCTATTTCGCAACTGTCTAGCTTCTTGGAAACATAGAGCTGAGGACACTGGCGCATAGGCTTCTAACAAGAATAATCTTGTTATACCCAGCTTAAAGCGAACCCAAAGGAGGCTCGGGTTGATCGCCTTGTATTCCACCATTACATACACTAATCGAGAGGACAACAACACACCTACCTCCTGACACCCGCGATCACTGTCTGGTACGCCGGCCCAGAGAGCGATGCGACTGCCCGGTAGATCGGTAGTATTACTGCCCTTTTTCTTGGTCTCGTATGGATAGTACTAAATATTAGACACTAAAAAGCAGTAATTTAATAAATGAATTACTTTTTATTTATAAGATAATTAAAACTTTTGTCTGTTTGCCTTTTGTACACACTTTAAATCCGTCCGATTTAATCAAAGCTTTTTTGTTACATAGCATGAGTAGAACTGCCCTCAGTTCACCCTGTAATTCATTTAGAATAGTGGAACGCCTGAGATAAGGAGATCAGCTAAAATATATGAAATCAGAAAGGTATGGTTTAATACAAATTGTTGAATAAAATGGACATTTTCCACAGACATATAACTTAAAATTTGAAATATCTGGATAATCTAAAACCGAATCTGACCAACTGAGCAGCTAAACTATAAAATAAGCCCATTATTAACACTTGCTTAACGTGGGACAAGTAAAAATCAGACATTGTGGTCATCATGGTGCAGTGAAGCGGCATCTGACTGTACATGCCATGATTGTGGGTGCGATCGATTCCTACTCGATATATTTTGCACAATCTATAATTTTGAACTGAGTAGTTTTTATGATAATACTTACCGTCTGATTAAAAATCTATATTTGTAATATTCACTTGAGTAATTCTTTTTTGTAGGGGATTTCTGCCCATTATTCAAAATAGCGTTCCGATCATTCGCACTAATTTTTGTATTTTGCATGTCTACTTTGACCTATATTACGTGATCATACACATTACTCTTCATTTATATAAGCTTTATTTGTTACATAAAATTTATTTAAAATAGGTTTCTTCGTTGTATTTTTTCTTTTACAATTACCATGTAGTACTATTTTTTAAATGATAAAATTATAAAAAAAAAAATTAATGATTTTGTAAATTATTTTAACACATTTTAGCTTTACCAGTATTCCACACTATCTGTCAATATCCATACTTACATTATAAATGCAAATGTCTGTGTGTTTGTCTGTTACGCTTTGACGGCTAATCTACCGGTCCGATTTGGATGAAATTTAGAATGAAAGTAGTAAAAATGACTGGGTCTAACATAAGCTACATAATTTTTAAAAAATCAACCTTTAAAGGGTTGAAATAGGGGATGAAAGTTTATATGAAAAATCTACACCGCTTGACTGATTGTAATGAATTTTGGCATATATATAGTGGATAATCCAAAGTACTACAAGGTAAAACAAGGTAAAACATAGGCTACTTTATTTTTCAAAAATCCACCACCGTGTGATGCAATATAACGAAACAGCCACGTAGACCACGCGGAGAAGCCGCGAGCGGGCCGCTAGTCTCTCATAAATTTTGCTACGATATTTTGAGTCACTTGACAATATAATACTTTCATAACATGATTTTCATGAGGACGAGCAAAGCAAACAAATAAATTTGTGCGTGTTTCGTTTACTTATCTAAAACACGAAAAGTTAATTTACATAGATGTGTAGTTAGTAAATAGAGCTACATAGAGCAGTAGGTTAAACAGCAGTTATAAAGTATTCTATCATATTCTTGGACTATATTTTATAATAATTAGAGCTTAGTAAATGAAAAATTAATATTATTAAACTTTATAAATACTATATATTATAGTTTAGTTATTAGGTTCGTATCAAGAGCGGAAATGTCAGAATATTAAATGTTGATAGTCCAAACATTTATTTATCTTTAAAAATAATTAAAATGACAATTAGTACTGCTAGTTTTTATATATTAGCTATATTAAAATAATGGCAATGAAACAAAAATTTCTTTATTTATATTATAGTGTCGTCTTTCTTCTCGTAGTAAAAACTAGCCAAGTTAAATTCAAAGCATTAATTTATTTATAAATAATTTTCAGATTGTTTTCAATTACTCGGCACTGCCGCACATCCTAATTGATTTATCCAAAATGTCGAGATAAACAAGCATATTTTTAACATAGAACCTGTTTCCATTTATGCTTATGATAGAACATTTTTTTCTTAAAGTACAGAAATGCATAACTTATGAAAATAAACTGATTGCCATAGATTTGCCTATATCATTGGTAGAATTCCTTCAAATTTCCATGATTTCATCTTTAGATTCTAACCCACTAGTGATAGGAAAGTATCCTCCTTTAAACTTTATCTATAAGATTTAAACTTTTGAGAGATATGAAAAAATAAAAGTCATCATTTTCTGAATCTTTATTTCATATAAACATAATTGTGTCGCTGAAAGCTGAATTTAAGCTTTCTAGGCCACCTGGAAGTAGGTTAAGTTTCTGTTCTATAAAAATAATAATTATAAAAGTATAGATAACAATATAGGTCAGTCAATGAATGAAAAAAAAATCAAAATGGGTTTAAATGGCAATATTACACACACAATGGACATGGATATTCTTGTTATTACATTACTATATATCCAATTTAACTTTAATTACTATATATCCAATTATTGGGTTATGTAGACAGGATTAGATTTTTTTCAGGTGAAAAATAAATAAAGAAAGTAGATCAGATATATTTCTTGTGATGAAAAAATCTTTTATAATTTCCGTTTCTATTGAAGCTTTATAAGTTTGTTATATACTAACCGCGTTTTTCATTGAAAAGTAATTTTAAACGGGTATTTTTAACGGACGTTGACATTCCTATTGAAAATTTCATTAAGATTACGTTAGCAAAAAGAACTAAAATTATGTTTTGCGCAAGGACTTAATAATTACAGTTATAAATATAGAGTATTGATCGAAACGTATCAGCTGCTCTAGCCTGCTTGTAAATGAATGACCGGCGACTGTGTGCCCTCGTACACATAGTACCGCAAAGCTCTATTGACGTGTTCTGCGATACACGAGCATTTTCCGATACCTAGCGACGATACGTCGACAACTTATAAACCAGTTTGACCTCCAGTCTCGACACCACCGTGCTCGCTCATATTGCCCGATTGTTCCCGATTGTGCACGTAGGATATGGTCGTGCTGCTTGATAGTCAATATACTTGTTAAAAAGCAAGTAGTTTTGATTGGTGAACTCGGGTCGCGAAGTAATTCTTTTCTATAATATTTTATTGTACGCAATATTTATTTTATTGTTTTAACTAAATTCGTAGGCAGTGCTTTTAATTTATTTTACAAAATGAATATTTGCTATGACGTACATAAATAATTTATTTGACGGCAAAACTACTACTAACTACAATTTTTTTAAGTAAGTAATTTAAAATCATTCATGAAGCGTCCAAATATTTCTGTTATGATAAACATGTGTCAAAAACTGGTATCAAATTTCTCTACAATCATCTCTATTTTCAATTATCTCCCTACTTTCTACAAGCAAATGGCTTCTTTCTGATCACATTGCGAGTAGATTTTAAGACATTTGCACGAATTACATAAAGTCAGTTAATCATAATTACATCAACTATATCTAGTATGCAATTATAATTATAATATTATAATACTTATATAAAATTACATTTATTGAATTATTTTTGAACAAAGTAAATGTCCGGCAAAAAAAAAAGAATATGTTATCATTTCTTTGTGCATTGTAACATATTAAAAAATGTTTTTATATAATAATATGATATTAATTTATTTTTGGGGCATTCAAAAATATAAATATATAAATATGGTTACATAATCAGTAAATCTAAAGGTAGTATCGATGATACAATATATAAGTATATATTAAATGGAGGTAAACGTATTAAAACAATAATAAAAACATTTAATAATTTATCTAAATAATAACAAGGTCGTTTTCAAATATATTTCATATTCATTTGCCAAATTAGTTTATTTTATCCCTTCCCAGCCTAACGTAGTAACGTAGCAACTAAAGTTGACTTGTGATTTATGTACTTTAACTAAAATCCCGGTCTGATATATATATTTTGTTCAAATGAACAACAAAAGATTATTCTAATATAGTAGATTCATTTAATATTGGAGTTACACATAATCTCTGACTTTCATCGTCTATACTTGTTAATTAATTGGGTAATATGTAGTTAAGTACTCTATAACATGTATATATTTTATAGTCGTAATCGGATATTAATAAATTTCAATAATGTGAAATGTACATGATCACCAGTGCTATCATAATTATAGTACAAGCTAACTAAACTATGTTAATTCAACTACTATCCGTATGTTAGAGTGCTACAAGATTAATACTGTAATAATAATATACTTTAGCATAGCTACATGTATACAAACTAAGTACGTACCCAAATCCAAATTGTCTCTTACATCCCCTTCAATACTAGAAATATTCCTTAAGTTATTATTTTACAAAAGCAAATATAAAAAAGTAAGTCTAATTATTTTATTTGTTTAATAAAATTTAAGGATTGCTGTAGCTATAGCATACTATAGATCTTATAAGTTATATAATTATTAAAAATATTATAAAGAAAGTTATTCCATGTGCTAATCAAATTAATGAATGAATTCAGATCGCATCAAAACTTGTAACGTAAATTAAACTGAATATCACACAGATAAGATACAAATTGCATGTGTCAGGTAAACGCATTAATTTATAGTTGTACGTTATTTTGAGTCTTATTCCGTTTCACTATAGTCTAGTTACACATCCGCTACAGGAAACGAGCGCTTAAAGTTCGAAGTTGCATTGCGCAGAATCGGCTAAACGCCCCGACCTTCCTGTGGGGATGGGCGGCGTACTGCTCGAGTAATACATCACGTGGTCGCTATCCAGCGCCTACGTTAGCGTAAGTGCCATTGAACCACACCCATGGCCTCAGACGAAAAATAAACAACATGCCACGTTTGACATTCTTGCGATATTGCATCTACTTATGTGAAGTGTTAAGTTTGTAATGTTACTCTTGCAGTGTATACCTAAATTTGGTGTTAGTTATCACAGTTGTTAGTGTTTGGAAGCCGATCAATTGTCGTCGGCGCACTTTAGGTGCGATCGCGACATGTGGGGGCGCCGTGTGCGCCCTCAGACGCCCTCTTTAAAACTGATGCGAAAATTTTCCCCATTTACAACTAAGGTTAGAATTGGTCCGTTGCGCGGCACTAACTAAATTGGACTACCGCGCATTTGAAGCACGATCGATGCGGGCATCAACCTTGCGCAGCTTTTGTTCTGCTGCTGCTCCTCTGGAACATTAAGAACAATCCTATCATTTTTGGTTCCATAAGATAGTCTCAAACCATTCGAAATCGTGTCCAGCGGTGTCAATGATTTCCAACTACCAAAAAAATTAACTTCTACCAAAATATATTGAAACCAAAAACAGTATAGGCAAGTTCTTTGAATTAGATTGAGCAACAAATTATTGTAAACAAATGTAACGGTAAAATATAAATGAAGATGTTATAACAAACAAGTAACGTAGCGAATACCAAACCTACAAATGATAGAGTGTGCCTGATAACACGACGTCACTAGCGGCGCTCTGCGCGCCGACGACTAACGCAGGGCGCTCTGTATACTATTATGATGCTATCTATCTATAACCGTCTCGTATCATTTGCTTTCCGTCAAGCGCTGTACAGATATTTATTAATAGAAAGGTTTTTAATCAGAAGTATTTATTTTACTAATTGATTTCATTTATATTTTAATTAAGCAAATTTTAATTACGCTTTCTGTGATGAACTTGTTAATTAACGTTTGTTTTGGTAATATTTACTTTAAATATTTATTTTTGATTAACAAAATTTGGCTCAGTATTAACACATTTATATGTATCCTTAAATAAAAGCATTTAAATTTAAAAAATCCACGACTAAATAATAATTAGTTATTTTTTTTAATTTTACACTATATTACCAATATGAAACAATTAGTGCTGAACGGTAAGAACCCCTTTCGCCCTGAATGCTATTTTTTTTTTTTTTTAAATATTTTTCACTATTATATACATTAGAATCGAAAAAATCCTCAATTTTTTTTTGTCAAAAAATGTTTATTATTATGGAGCTAAATGATATTTCGTGTATTTGTAGTTAATGCCACCTATATGTAACATCTAGTATTGTTACAGCTCGTGAAAATATTACGAAGTATTAAAATATGCACCTGTCTAATTGTTTATGAGTTTGTCATATAATAAAATAGGTAACAAAAATACATTATATATACCTACATTTAAGTCAGTCGTGGCGCAGAGGCACAAAGTGCGTCTGTTAAGCGACTCGTTGTGGGTTCGATTCCCTCTCGAGGGGTGGAATTATTTAATATTTCCATTTTCTTTGCCTGGTATCGAGGTACGAGCGCGGAGTTAAGTTCCGCCACTTAACACGCAATGCCTCCAAAATAATTGCAAAATAAAAGTTTGTTATATTTATGCTGTAGTACTTTATGTATAAGTATGTTATATTTAATTACGACTTATTACATCAGCTATCTGTCAATGAAAGAAGTAGAAATCGGCCCAGCTGTTCTAGAGATTAGCCGGAAGAAACAGACAGACAGACTAACAGACAGTCAAAAATTGAAATTGAAATGTTATTATGGTATATGTACCGTGTACACATATGTATTTATTAAAAAGAAGTTATTTTAGCGCGGCGTTAACACCCGCACACACGCAAGCCTCCGAATTCGGCGGAAAGTGGGGAACAGAGTGTCTTAACACTAGGTTCCCTCTGCCTACCCTGCTGTGTGCGGGATATAGCGTGAAGCTATTTATTTATTTATTTTTTAAGTTATTTTAATCCGAAAATGATTACGTAGATCCGTAACTGTCTGATCCTACTTTCTAGCCTTCTAGATCCTTTTATTACTAGCGACCCGCTCGGGGCTTAACTATTTAATTTTTTCTTCCACCCGTTACACAAACGCCACAACTTTGCGTTAATTTACAATTTTGTTTGTTGTGATCTATATTTAGGAAACAATTGAAATAAAATAAACTCTTAATGTTAAGAGAAGTTTAACAGAATACAATAGTAAAAAATTTCATTTAAATCGGTTAAGCCGTTACATAGATTAGTGTACACAAACAGGAGAGACATTAAAAAGACATTGTTTTGATTTCTGTTACATTGATAAATGCTCCCAATAATTATTTTCTTCATATATCTTCTACAGACGGCGATCAGTTTCATTTTTATTAGGTATATGTTTAGATATAGCGATCTCTCAAATAATACTTTCTACCATAAAGCTTTATGTTGCTTAAATACCACATATTATAACTACTCATATTGGTTTGTCAAATGACAAATATCAGCCGTAAAAGGGATTTGTATAGCGCTCTAGTCACGTATTAATATTATGACACGTTTTATGCACGAACTAAAAAAATAGATTACCGTCGTGTTCACTTAATTTCAAGTACTGCTATGTCATAGAACTAGTTCACTAGCAGATCTTCAAGATAGATTTAATGCCTTTACTTTACTTAATCTCTTAAAGAAAAAAAACAGTAATAAGTAGTTCTGTATCAGTATGTTTTATACCTACTTTAAACAAAGCCATATCCTATTTATCCATGATGGTTATACAAAATCCATAAGTCCACCATTTTTCATTTACTTGCAGTAGAAATAAGCATCCGCAATGCGCTTTTGTGATATAAACAAACAGTAATAAAAGACCCCATTTATATTCGAGAGATTGTTATTGTTATATTTTTACTTTGAATAGCAAAACAGAAAATACTTATTCTATGCCTTTCGTACAGTACGAATTCAGCAATTTATTTAATTATATGGATATAACATTTGATTACATATAGGTATAAAGATAAAATTGGTTTTTGAATACATACAATGAGATAGAATTGGTCTTTAATGTGACATTGATTTTATTATAACCCTGTCGCCAATATTGCGAGTCTCTAGGCAAAATTATTGATTATATCCTTTTGAAACGCTTTCTGCGGTGTAATTGAGTCGAGTCTAACTTTTTCATCTACAATAATTTGCCACGATAAATTTAATGAGATGGTAAAATCTAAACACATTATAATTGTATAAAAATGTAAATGTATGTTATGTTATGTAAATGTATGGTATGCTATGAAAATTATTTTTAAGTACTTTCGAAAAATGGTATTTATAATGTATGAATAAATTCTTAATTTCAATATTGATTAAATTTTTCTAAAAGACTATAACAGCAACAGAATAAAATAATGACGACGAATACTGATAGAATGAAAAGGAAGATGGATGAATGGAGTAATGGAAAAATTTATCGTTTTTATGTGTACATATATGATGTTTGTGTAGCATTCAAATAATAAAATAAGACTTTAAAAATTAAAATGCGAAATATTCACTACTTTTAAATATATTCTTTTTGTTTTTTTTTAAACAATGATACATTTAGCTAATAACTTTTAACAGTCTAATGGGATGTTTCGTAAAAATAACTTTACAAAGTCCTTTCTTCTTCTTCCTGGCATTATCCCGGCTTTAGAAAGGGTCTGCCTTCCTGCTTAACCTCCTCCACTTTGCACGGTCTATGGCATCTTCGGTGGTAAGTCCATTGGCTCTCATATCGTGCTTCACGGTGCCAGCGATCGCTTTCTTGGGCGTTCTGGGGGTCTTGCTCCGGGACAGACATCTCTGGCGACTCTCTTGAAGCTTATCCGCTACGTCACGGACACGAAGACTACTTTGGATAAATGTGTTGCGTATGCGGTCAGCCCGCGTAACGCCACACATCCTTACACCTTAGCATCTTAATCTCCGTGACTCACGTCACGCTGCTGAGTGTACCTGGACAGTGCTGGCCAACATTCGCTGCCATATAAGAGAACCGGTCGGATTATGTTCTTGTATATTAGTCCGTTAAGCTTGGGCGGTATTCTGCGGTCGCAGACCACACCTGTGACCTCACGCCATTTCGCCCAAGCAGCGCTGATACGGGCTTGGACATCGTGATCGATGCCTCCGGACTCGTGCAGAATAGATCCAAGGTACTTGAACTTTTCCGACTTAGCGGCTGGTTCAGGACCTATTGGATAGTGCATGAGTCGGGGCTCCCGCAAGCCATGTACTCGGTCTTCGTCACGTTTAGTTTAAAAAAGTCCTTTGTTTTGTAACAATTTTACTTTGTTTTATATTTTTTAGACAAAACATGGCGTAGAGTTCCGCGAGTCAACACAGTAAGTGGGTGGCGACGTGTCTTGACATTATGTATATTTTTATTACACTGCTATGCGGGAAAATTCATTAAAAGCTTTTATTTTATGCTATTATGTCACGCAAACGTCTGTCTATGTGAAATTAAAATAGCTTTTTTTGTGTAGCACATTTTAATTTTCTTTTCCGAAATATTTCAAAGTTGATATTTAAATGATATTCAATACGACATTCTTGACAGTTCCTGCGTTTGACGGAAGTATGAGAATTTCAATTGTATTAAATTCAGGTTATTGACAGTTAGCCGAAAGACTAAAATAATTTTAATGGGAACAAAAAATACTCTAACTTTATAGGTAATAATTATGATACCTGAAGTTAAATAATGATATAAATGTGTATAGTTAATGTAATCTCGTGTTTATATTTTTAAAAATAATAGCTTTAATATACACATAACATATATTTTAAAATAATAACCGCTAATGTTTAACTTATTTCCTACATGAGTATGTATCTATATCTCGCGTATAAAACTCACAAAATCCTTCCAATAAAAATAGAAAATTGTTCTTACCTTTAAATGATTGAGTGTCCATTATTTTCCGAACCTCGCTAGCTTCAGATCCACTCTCAGATTCACAACACAAAGAACGAATGTCAGTTGGAGAATTCAAAATATTTTTATTGCTGTTTGATGAAGTGTCGAAACTCGCAGTGTTCGTAAAGCTAGTCGTACGGGTAGGCGGCACGGGTGGCACTTTTATGTAGCCGTTAGGATGATTAGAAGGTGCAAAATTTTGAGCACTACCATATCTATTCCTGGCTCCCATAATTAAGTCAATAGCTTTTTGTTCTGTTAAATTTATCGTTGTTTTTTTAGCTTCCGAAGTACCCCTTTTCGCTTGTCGAAGCAGGAAATCATTAGCCTGTGTCAAAGATCCTCGCCGAAATATTGGCCAATGTGGTTTAAAAGTTTCAATTTTATCAGTGGCCGTACGCACATCAATGTCTGCTTGGAAAGTATTTTTGTTAGTTATGCATGAATCACTTCGCCTTCCTGGAATTCCTCTTACAAAATGACCATGTGGAAGAATTATTTGGTTTATATTGTCATTTACATCTGAAAAGCGAGTTACACTACGACATCTAAGATCCATGACATTGGAACTAGGATATTTACAACTTGTATACTCACTATCAGTTTTATACCCGCTAACAGAGCTATTTGCTGAATGTCTCAAAAAATATTCGTCTTCTTTTTCTTTTATTTTTTTTATTTTTTGCCAATAGAAAGCTTCAATTCTTTGTTTATTTTTTTCGTTTCTAATATGCTCCTTCAAGTTAAAGTTTTCATTTGTGAGAATTTGTTGTTTAGAAACATATGGTAAAGATTTGTGAAATATTTCGGAATTACTACAAACATCTGTCCTATTCGAGGAAATTCTTTTTTCTTCCGCTTCTATTATGTTTTTCCTTACACGTTCATACGGAGATATTCTCGCAGGCATGATGGGAATTTTGTGGCCAGCAGCAATAGGTGAGGTCGGAGCAGAATAATTGTAAGGTTTCTCCAGGTTATTGTTTTTTATTTTATGGGGCATATAATTTATACTTTGATGTTTATCTTTTTTAGGTGACAAGCTTTGGGCGCGAATTGGTTGAATTTTTCGTACTTCTGCTTCTTTCTTTGGTGAAATTAAAAATTTTGTGCTAACTTTTTTTATTTCCGCACCAACGGACGCAGGATTAGCTTGAACTTGAGAAGCTCTATATAATTCAATTTGTTCAAGTGGTAACGCCTTGTCCGTAAGTTTCTCCAGAGAATGATAATAAACATCAGGGAATGTTATTTCACTAGGTGATATGTACGAACCATTTTTAGGTTTGGGTGGCACTTGTGGTTTTGCGAAATATTTATCATTTTTAGTTGCTTTACATGTAATTTGTTTAGTACTTTTTGCGTTTTCTGACACCAAAGTACTACTTGAAGAATGGTTACTTGGAATATCGACGGTATTTAAATCAATATGCTTTCGAACAAATGAAGCAGAGGCAACATTCTCATATATACGCTCATCGTCATTTTCTGTATAAAATTCGTGAACATTTTGTGCGTTTTGATAATAATTACTATTAGTAACACTAATTTTATGTTTGTCTTTATTTAAAGATTTTTCTTTACTCTTAGAAACGAAAATATTTGGAAATATCTTCCGGAAATTATTTCCACGTTTTTTGTTACCATCTGCCATTTTAAGTAATAAATATAATAAATACACCTGAAACAATATCAAAACATCACATTGATATTAGTTAATAGACATTATAGATATAACGAACAAATCATCGTACGTATACAATTTAGCAAAAGTATTAAATGATAATTGTACACACTACAAGTAGTATTTAGGCGTATGAAATAATGATTAATTTTTACGCTGAAATAAAAATTATACAATATTTCCTATTTCTATATTTTACCGCCTTTTCTATCGTAAGAACAATATTAAGCAATATAGAACATAAAATTAGTTTATTTATTTATACAATAGATGGCGTTGATAGTGTTTACAAATTTTCTAATTTCTTTTACGAAAATCTTATAAGATTAAATATAACGAAATGAAGTAAAAATCTAACAACACTAAATAATTAGACCTGTAAAGGTTGACTTAGTATTATAGAAAATAATAGCGTCCTTGGACAAGCCTTAAGTAATAGATGAGTCACCTCAATAAATAACCTTATCAATATTGTTATGGAGGTTACCGCAACTTAGATTATAAAATGATTAACACAAGACATCAAATTGATATCCGTTTAATATTTTAGACTTCTTTATCAAACAAATATTTTAAATTTCTAACTAACTAACTAGAATTTTAATTTCTAGTAGTTTAGGCTCCTTTACGACTAGGTATGAAACTTATTAACTTGCAAACTTATGCTAGAACTAAAACTATAAGTAACTAGCTTACCTTGTTTTCTTTAAAAAATTTAACTCAAGTAAATTATCACTTCCATAGTCACAACCTATATTTTACCGCATAAACACTTTCTATAAGCACCATAAATTTTAATACTAAAAACGTTCACAAATAAAAATATTTCATCGTAAATTTAATACTCAACATAACCTTTTACAGACATACATAACATAACTATTCATTTTCGCAAACTTTGAAGGCCAAACTTTTATAGCATTGCTCTTAGACTTTCCAGTATATACATAGAGTCTATTTTCATACAGTTATTTCATGGCGAGCGTTCCGTTTCATGTAATCTCATTTTAATTTTATTCAATCTCAAGTACTACTCGAACCCAATCTGTATAAATATATAGGTTTATTGTAGGTTCAGAAAGATGATATATAAATTTTCATTTATATATTTAAATATGTACTACTCCCAGAATTAATGAAGTTAATAGATATGAACAAAAAATAAAGGTTATATTTGCCGCTGAATTTAAAAGTCATTTACTTTTGTAACAACACACGCGTTTTCTAACATTTACTTTTGTAACAATAACATTGACGTGACATCAGTCATTTAATTACAATAAAAAAGAAAACAGATTATACAAGTTACTTGATTTTGTTTGCCCAGGTGGCTAATAGATGGCGCTGTATGTTGTATTAAGACGAAGCGAATCAATATTTTTCCCTTCCGAATTATACGGTTGTTTGTTGTAATATTAAAATTCAATCTTAAAATCATTAGACTTCATCGTGGTTCAGTTGGCTGATATCTATACAAGTAACCGGCACGGAGAGAAATTTCAAATTATTAAGACTTCTCTTGCCTGATAAGATTAAGCACGGCGTTGACCTCCGCCACTCAACACATCTCGTGGAAGAAAAAGGGGCGCAATATGAAGCATAGTGTCTTATCTCATAAATGTTCTTCTAATGTTCTTAAGGATAATCATTGTTTGTCGATGATGCTAAAGTGTCTCTCTTAAAGTTTAGTAGGAAAAATCTTTATCCCGATTATACTTAACTTTGGGCAGTTGCCGGAGAAATGAGAATTAATATTTTACACTTAAGAGAAGAGATTTAAATATAATTCATTTATGTATTTTTCTATGTTACATCGCTTTATATAACTTATAATAACTCATAAATATAAAAATGAATCGGCCCTCGCGTCAAGTCACAGCTTACGACTGTAATATATTTTTGTAATATCTCAAGTGGAAGTATCCTCATTAATAAGTATAATCAGATAGACATTGAAGATTAGTTATTATTCGAGTATTATCAAAAACTCCTTGTATATTTAATGACTCGTATTGTCTTTTTTCTGAATGATAAAATTATAAAGTAATCATAATAAAATGATACCATTTATAACTCATTAGCATACCTATAACTGACAACAGGTAAGATTGGAAGATATATGTAGGTATGGTAATCTATTTCTTTAAAATTTGACATTATGCCAAAAAAAATGCTTAAACAACTAATTTCAAAAGTACGTCAAAAAGCTACGTCAGATACTTTGCAATTTAGTTATTACAAAAATATATCTGTAATAAATATGTCTAACATTCATAAATATATAATAACACGTTTAATGAGTACTAATCATGTAATACGAAGAGTGAACAATATTAACGTTAGAAATGTGAAACGTTATCATTCTGAAGAATTTACGGAGCCCTTTGACAATTTACCGTTTAAAGTCACTAACAGGTAAAAAAATAGTGATTGTCTTATACATTTCTAATATATAGAATGAATTATTTTAGCTGGAATATAAACAAAACAAAAAAAATGTACAAATCTCGAAGACTTGTCATAAATCATATTTTAAAATTTATCATATACCTATTCTTAAAAATACTGTAGTGGAGTAGGTATGATAAAATTGAAAAAGCAACAAAATGAATTAATTTTAATATTATATATTGCAGATACACACTGACATTAACATTTTCATTATTATTTGGCGTTGGATTATGGGCACCTTTCCTGATTGTATGGTATTTAATGGCCAAAAGAACTATGTAGATCGTGGGATCTACTGCAAGGCGTTATATGTATTCAAAAATTCAAAATAAAAAATGTATTTTAGTTTCTCTTAGTTTTATGGCCCTGTTAAACAATACCTTAGAAATATAATTTGAGTTTTAACTAACTAAAATTTATTTTCCTATTTAAAACGTTCATAAGGGTATATCGAGTAGGTACCGTAAATAATAGAATTTACCACATGTAAACTACGCACAAGGGGTTAAAAATATAGAGACACAATAGGGCAACTAAACAATGTAGAATGCTATATAATAGTGATAACAGTTGTTCATACCAAACATTTTCATTTACTCTACTAACTTAAAATGTATAACACTTAATTACATGGGAAACAAATAAATACTTCGAACTTACTAGCGAACTGATTAGGAGTACCTGGAGTAGGTTTATAGTTCTTTTGTTTGTATGCGGTAGAAGTTGGTCCAAGTTGTAACGTATTAGGTAGAGAGAACTTGCATAATGCTGGTCCCTTAAGCCTACACTTTGTACAACGCAATGGGCCTAGTGAATACGTGGAATTGTAAATAATAATTCTTCTCAATTTGGTGTTTTAGATATCGACGACAGAAAACGTATTTGCTGTAAGTAGAAAAAGTACAGTTTGAAATAAAGCCGAAAAACTTTTTTAAATTTGAAAAAAAAATCATAGCTCTGTTAATACAAGCAATAAAGACATGATTTTTGGTACGTGAATAATCTTTAACATTACTAATGTACTGAAAATATCTACATGTTTCTAAAATAAGTGGAAGTAGACTTTTTATTACTTACAGCAATTTGTTTTCAATTTATGGAATGTAAAAATGTCGTAAGTAAGTACTGCATTTGTATGGCGAGAGAGGATTCTGATTCTTTTGAAGGGAATTGAAATACTGTAAACGATAAATAACACTAAATAAGGATTATCTTAAAGACTTATGTAAGATTTTGAAATGAAATTGACATAAATAAGCTCTAAGTATTGGGTAGGTAATAAGGCCAGACTGCGTAAGTCATAATGGATTCTTAACGTCGTCACAATTGCTGTAAGTTAAAAAAATAGCAAAACATCGGATTTTTGGGTAGTTACAACAAATTGGATGAATATTTTTTCAAAATTGAGAACGCGTAAGTAATTTTTTTTAATCCCAGCAAAAAACTACCTAGATCATTCGACGCAGTTTTTTTTTCTGATTCAAATGATATATAAAACCAAATTTTGATATTTTCTACTTACAGCAAATACGTTTTTCGTCGACGATATGATCTAGTTTAAAAAAATGCAATTTAAAAGATATCTATTCAATATCATAAGGAATTAAGTTAATTCCAACAAGACAATATTAATTATACAATGTCAAAATTCAAGAAAACATTGTAACATATAAAATAAACCTGCAGTAGTGCTCATTTCAAATAACATAACGCGAACGTCGCATTTTTCACGTCGGAAGCTGTGAAGTGAAGTTTTGTGACGGCGTTTTGTATATTATATGAGTTTAATGTACCGAGCAACGATTTCGTACGAGCATTCACGGTCTCGAAGCATTTAAGCTGATTATTGAAAATTTAAATCCCTGCTGTACAGCTGTGCAAGCAATATCGGATAGTATTTATTATCTGACTAAAAGTTTATGCCCCGTCAATACTCTTTACAGCACAGTTCTTTTGAATTTGTTCTGATCTTTGAGAGATTTCATTACTTAAATATAACGATCGTAGTACCATGGAACGAGATGTATCGTTAGAAGACAATTTTCCTTGTAGAATCAAAAAACACTCAAATATATAATTCAAATAATAAATACTTGTTTGTCTTCTAACAACTAAAAACACAGACTTCTAATTAAAGCGATACGGTTTAGCAATTTTAGTAATATGTTTGAGTCAAAAAGATAGCACTCGTCGATGGTTAGCATCGTTTGTCACTTGAGACATTAAGTAACATAAACTTAAATAATATAACAGTAAAAATAAACTTCCATCGAATTTGTCTGCACTAATGTTCACGACTATCGATGACGTCGAGACATGTTCGTCGCTTAAATCGAGTTCAGGAATATGAGTTTACTTCAAAAAGCAATTGGCTTTTTTATAAAAGCCAAGTATTTGCTGAGCTATATTTTGAACTAAAAAATACCTAGACAGGTATGCAGAGCAAACTGAAGTGGTAAAGAATCATTCAAATCATTAAACATTGAATATAATTATTAACCATTTTGTGATCTTCAGGTGTTATTAGATTTATAAACAATAAGAGTTACTACTATAATAAGTAAGTTTAACAACTATATTTTAAAAATATTAATTTATAGCTTTGATAAGCAATGTAAAAAAATCTTCGATTGAGGCGATATGTTTTCTGCTGAACAACATAGTACAATAAAAATAACTATTTCAAACAAATAGGAATTGTCTCGTCTTGCATGATCACTTTTGTCTAGTAAACGTAAGAAGGGTTTACAACAGTAATCAAGGTATGATTATAGACCTTGTGACACTTACGTCAATTTTATAAATAATTAAAAATAAGCCGTTCATCCGTACTTCTTATCACTTCGTACGCGCTCCATGATGGTAACCTCCAAAAGGCAGAAGAAGAAACGTTAATCATTCCTTTAAATTTAATCGACGCGATTATTTATAATTATATTAATAGATAGAAGTGGACGTTAATTGAAGAACTGGACGTTGAATGAAGAACTGGACGTAGGGCCAGTTTTAATGAAGGCGATGCGTATCGTGAGGCTACTCACTATGAAGGCCTTACCTCCTCCTGACAACGGCAAGATTTTTATATATTTATAATAAAGTAAGTCAAGCTGATAAGAAAAGATGAAGAATATTACAAGGATAGCGTATCAGACGTCATGGACATCTTTTACTTTATGTTGTGTCAGTTTCACATAGGTAAAAAAATGTTCATTACAACTGTTTACGCCATTTCACCTTTGGATTATACGAGTATAATATATTTATTTACTATTCTTCCACTACTCACTCTCTTGAAATGTCATGAGTAAAACCATACGTACAGCTATGCTGACATTTAGCCGTACTATCAGTGTAGACAAAGCGTAATTATTTTGCTATCAACACCTGAATTCAAATAGACTTCCACAGTCACAATTTTATATTTAAGATTTCTATATATTTATAATAAAGTAAGTCAAGCCGATAAGAAAAGAGGAAGAATATTACAAGGATAGCGTATCAGACGTCATGGACATCTTTTACTTTATGTTGTGTCAGTTTCACATAGGTAAAAAAATGTTCATTACAACTGTTTACGCCATTTCATCTTTTAAAAGAATATTTTACTAATTAAAGTTTCATTATTTAAAGTGTAGCTTACAACGTATAATTTGTGATTAGAGCGCCAAATACTATGAGCATACTCTTTCGCTTAATCTATGAACGTTAACCTTTTCATATATGTTCTTCGGGGGAACCTTATACTTTTTAGGTAACCTTCCTCTAGTGTCATCGATAGAGTCTTCGTGAAATCCAACTAAGCTCTGCGATATTTTTCTTACCACTCAACTTTGGATTATACGAGTATCATATATTTTTTTACTATTCTTCCACTACTTACTCTCTTGAAATGTCATGAGTAAAACCATACGTACAGCTATGCTGACATTTAGCCGTACCATCAGTGTAGACAGAGCGTAATTATTTTGCTATCAACCCCTGAATTCAAATAGACTTCCACAGTCACAATTTTATATTTAAGATATTCGTTACTTAGTAAGATATTTTAAATTATTGTAATTAATTTTAAATTGTAACATTTATTGTGAATGTGTTATTTATATTCTGTATTTTTTGAGCCATGCCATGACCATGGTCCATTATTATGAAATACGAATTGAATGTTAACATTACATTTGTAGTACATAATAAATAAATGAGAAAAAACATTATTTTTATTCTATGCTCGTCAGTCAAATTCATTGAAACTCATTGGGTTAATTTGTTCTGTGGTCAAATTGTACGTTGCGATTTGCGGCCATGTTAGTATTATTGACGTAAGGAACAAGGATTGCACAGTGAATTTAGAACTTTCATCAATGCTATTTTTTATTTATATCAAAACGTTAGAATATTAATCTTTCTAAAAATATGTACACAAAATGAATCGTTATTAAAAATATTCAATCAGCAAAAATGTATTTTGAAGATAATTTCTATTGTTTTTTCTTGTAATAGACGCCACACCTGCAATCGACGTCTGTTTTGAATATGTCTGAATATATATTTTTTAGCAGAATCGGAAGAATAAAATTTAAAATTATTTTTTGTTCTATTTGATTTACATATTTTTTTTAATGTAAATTACATATTTTGTGAGAATAGTAAAATATTTCAATCATGGAACTTTTGTTTATATTGTGTCTTGTTTCGTTTGGACTAGCGTATGATAAAGGTGAATATAAATAATGCTAGAAGCTTTTGTTTTTATGCTATGAATATCTACAAATAAAAACAATATCTAAAGCTATCGGCCATTTTTAGCCTCTTTTTACGGTGCAAGCTACATTTCGTATCCACTTCAGGAAGCTAAAGGAGTTACCGACATAAGCTTTAGGTTTCGGACACATTTATCCGATGCCCTTTTATTACTAGCTGCAGGAAAAACTGACTATTGTATGGTAAGTAGATGAAATAAATTGTAACACATTGATATATTTAATATATCAATTTTATAATTATTAGGTACTAAAGACACTGAAATATTATAATTAATTTTACGAAACTTCATGTCGTAGATTCGCTTAGAAGGTGGTAGACTTAAATTACATATAAACCTTGGTGCTGGTGAAAGTGAATTATCTTCAGCAAAAGGGGCATTTCTGAATGATACACAGTGGCATCATGTTAGCATCATTAGAAGAGAAGCCAATCTCACCATGAAGGTATTTAAATCATATATTGTTTTATGTCTAAATTATTATTTTGATTCTACATTATTATACACATTTTATAGTTATGCTAATGTTAGATTTACATTGCTTCATACAAAGTATTATTAAATCAGAAAATACATTAAAACATCTATTACTGTCAACTATTTTTGTAAATACTATAGTTATATTAAAATATGTACAATATTCTCTATCCTTGCAAAAGACAGAAAGTATGTAATAAATCAATATACATTCAGCTTGTAAAGAAGCTTATAATATGGTCCTTATATCATAAGTCTGTACTATAATGTTGGTATTGTTCACCATTACGTTATATAAAAACTTTGACTATGTTTAATTTACCTCAATTGTCACATATCAGTTTTAAAGTAAAAATAACATTTTACTAAATCTCTTTTTACCATGTTATTTACAATGTTCTACATACAACATCATATTTTATCCTCGGTACAGACAACTGAACCACCTTTAATAAAAAGTAATATACAATTAAGTTTCAAATATTGTATATATTTGTTTTTAAAAGATTACATTGTGAAAGTCAATGTAGTTGAACCTTTCACACAACTTAATATCTTTGGCAATATCATATCAAAGTACCATATTTAAAGTAACATTGTAGTAAAATATTATATTTGTAAATTTAAATCTTTATATTTAGTAGTAATTATTATGGGATCAATTTTATGACAAATGTAAACAATAAATAATATCTTATATGAGTTTAAATAATATAATTTTCTTATGATCGAAAAAAATCTCATATTGTACAGCAAACACATATAATAAATGTGTTGTGCCTGAATCTTCTTTACTGTTCAGTTATGTCATTGACTTACGTTTATTATTTTTAGGTTGATGACAATGTTGTAAAGAAAAGGCTGCCAGGACGTTTCTTTGAACTAAACATACATTTTGGTATATTTCTTGGAGGGCAGGGTGACTTTTCAGAACTTTTCCTTGGCCACATGGAGAATTTTCGTGGATGTATGGAAGATGTGAGTGAAGGAATTGTCCTTTATATCATTTTATTCTGTCGTTATTGATCAATTTGCTTGAAATAGATGATATTACATTTAAAAATTTTAGGTTTTCTATAATGGTGTCAAAATAATAGACAAAGCTCGTAGCCGCTCAGGCTCAGTTCATGTTGAAGGTGTTACATGGAATTGTGCACCTGAATTTGATGCTGATATAAATTCCGATATAAGTTTTATTGATGAAGGTGCTTATTTAGTTTTACCTAGAATCAACTCAAGAGCAGGTGGAAGGTAAAATCGTATTTCCTGTTATGTTTATATAATAAAATGAATTATTTCCATAAGTATTGTTTAAAAAAACAACTATTATTATTTATTAAAATACGCAGGTGGCAAATAGATTTTAAGACCATTACACCAAATGCTATCATTCTTTATAATCCCGGTGGCGGTCGAGGGTCTGATTTTTTGGCTGTAGAGATATTGGAGGGGGTTGTGAGAGTGAAAATGGCAAGAGGACAAATCGTACATACTGAAAGAGTTAATGACGGACAGTGGCACAAAATGCATTTGCTTTTCAATCCATCTTTAATCGAGGTAAGCTTATTTTATATGAATAAAAACATTGCTTTTATTCCTGTATATTGTAAACAACACTGGATGTTATTTGCGAACAAGATAATTAAGGCTTACGAAAATGTGAAAAATAAATTCCATAGAGGAATGAAAGATGTTTTAATCGGTGCCTTAATTGTACTGTACTTTTTTTATATTTTTGCTTTATGCGAATATGTCGGTAAATATGATATATACATATGTGATTTTAATAACCTCTACCTCAGGCACAATTCAATTGTTTCGTATATGCTATGCGACTTTGTTATGTTGAAATAATATTAAATGTTCAGTTACATTTAACTAAATGTTTGCAGGTTTTCTTAGCGAAGTTCTTCTATACATGTGTATATAAGTAATATACCTCAAACATACCATTGTAACTTTAAAAACAACAGTAACATTTAAAACAAGAATTCAAGTATAATTTCGTAATGTTTCCTTTCGGAACAAAATTTATGATCTCTAATACACATCACAATATACAGGATTACTGCGCTATTATTTTAATCACAAGTATTGGCCTTATTCTTATTCAACCATATAATGAGGTCGAGCCAAAATCTGTAATAACCGTGATCAAACTGTCTGGTACAGTCAGCATCTATATCATTATCTATGAACAATCTTCAATCTTACGATCAAACATGAAAAGAGAACATTTTTAAAGTCATCATAAAAAGTAGGTTAGGTAGTAGTTAGGTTCTACCATTTGAAATTTGGTAAGTCTTAAATAGTCCATCTAATTAAGAGTTAAAGTGAGAGTGGAGTGTTTTAATTACAATATCTGGTCTTTGAAAGTTACAGACCTGATGTCTTTAGTGTTATAAAGTAAAATTAAAAAAAACTACATTATCTGAGAAAACTAGAGAGACTAAAAAGATAGTAATACATGGATGTACACGTAATTACTTGGGTTCAGTAGATTTACGTTTTTAACTGTGAATATTATAAATCCAATATGCTATACGCGAATTTTGTTGATATTGACATTGACTTTCCATTGTGCGCTTTGATGTATTGTGTAGGTTAAATATGTTCGAAACTACGAGGGGAGGTCCAAAAGTTCGTGGAATGATAGGTCAATATAATCAGTAGGGTGGGTGAACTAGAGAATTGAACCCATGCGTGTGCAGAGCAACCATTGCAATTCTGCTCTTGTGAACCGGCGCTTTGTCTTGCAAGAAGCAACACAAACCTTGTCAATTTTCTTAGCCGCTTTTCCTTGAAGGCATCCTTTAATTTTTCCAATATCGTTTTGTAGTGGTCTCTGGTCCCCTCACAATCCCAAAAAACAGTAGCAAAAAAATTCTTTGACGCATCCACGCACTGATCTTTCTGAAACGGCGTGAACATTCTCGGTACCTATCTTGCACTGACTTTTGTCGTACCCAGGTGTTCATGTAGAATTCGCAAATTGGTGGTATCTGATACTCTAACTACTTCATATAATTGTTTTTTCTTTAAACGGGCATCCTCTATTACAATTTTCTCCTCTTTTTCGGCACACCATACCACTTGTAAATCATAGATTTACTAGGGCACTGTTCCCTATAAATGACTCCTATTTCATTCAAAATGGTTTGAGCGTTCTTCTTTCCTTGCTTGTTAAGAAATTTTATCACAGCGCGGTGTTCAATTTTCTCCATAGTTTCAGTTTTCTTCCGGATTGACTTGTTTGACAGGCGACTGGTCGTAAACGAATGACGCAATCGGTTTTTTTTTCGAATGTGTAGTATGCTGTTGGCCAGAGCGGCCTTGACAGCTTCACCGGGCTTTGGGAGAGGCCGAGCTATATGAGCTCTGACCTTGGCTTGGAATCCTCGCATGTGAGGAAGCCATCAAGTGACGAAGACGGCGTGGCAAGGGCGTCTCAGTTGAGACTCGAACCTCGACTTGCGACACCGTTTTAGTGTGGGACTTTGCTTGGCTCTGTCCGAGCTAGGCCTAACTAGGGGCGCTGGTGCTCGGGGCGGTATCGGACCGTGACGCAATCGGGATGAAACTCAGTATATATAATAATTATGAGTCTGATTCGTATGACACCAAGCGAGCGACCCTACCCCCACTCCATCCCCGCAATTCCACGAACTTTATGGACCTCCCCTCGTATGTTCGAAAATACAAATATTAATGTTGATACTTCTGAAAGTGAAAACCTTTCCACGAAATTCACAACATCGTGAATGAAAATATTTATGCGGTTATTTTTGATTGTCCTTGTTATGGAATCTTTATTTAATATAGTTGTATTTATTACATTCTAGCTCTCCATAGACAATATCGCGATGAGTACACAAATAGAAAGTGGTGGCACCAGATATCTAGATTTATCCGACTCATTCTATTTAGGAGGTATTGAAACTGAGAAAAGGCAACGAGCTTTTGCGAAAGGGATAAAAGCAGCTGATTCTAGTATCATGGTAAAGTTATAGTTTATTATAATTAGATATCGGAATTAGTTCGTAGCGTTTTTCAAGTGATGGCGTTGGTGATGTAGTTATTCAGTTAGTACCTTCTGAAACAAATTTATTGTTATCAGCTGTTATACGCTAATTGTAATCATTTTGTCTGTCACGCTTTCACAGCTAATCTACCGGTCTGATTTGGATAAAATTTGGAATGAAAAGTAAAAAATCCTTACTTATTTTTTCAATAATCAACCTCTAAAGGGTCGAAATAGGGGATGAAAGTTTATTTATTTATTCATTTATTTGTTTATTTATTTATTTATTCTTTATTGTACATAATTTAGACATGAACAAAAAATTGCACAACAGGCGGGCTTAACGCTAAAAAGCATTCTCTTCCAACCTTGTCATGTGAGAGATAATAGTGTTGGTGCACACAAGAACGAAAATGGTGATAGATAATATACATACAATATAGCAAATACATATATTCATATATTTAAAAAAATACTATAATACTATTAATATAAACATAAAAAAATAAATATATATTTATGTAAATACATACATAAATAATATATTGGTAGAAATATGTACTATGTAGATGAGTTTTTAAAAAAGAACTCTCACCCGACGCTTAAAAGCTCCACGATAGGACCCTTCTAATGGACTCAGTTAAGTCATTCCAGAGCCTGACACCAGCGACTGCAAACGAGTCCGACATGAAGCTCGAAGTGTGACTTGGTATAGAGAGCGTGAAATTTCGGGAGCGAAAGAACCTATCGTGGAACTAAGAAAGGAAGGAGAAGTCTGACGATATATAAGTGGGAGAATTAGGATCGAACAAGATGGAGAAAACTAAGGAAAGGATCCTGGTCTTATAAGACGATACACGGTCATACTTGCGTAGGCTATAAATAAATCGTATACAGGTCTTAAGTCATACGTTCAATCTTGTTTATATCTTTATATATATATCTTAACAGCAAGCATCACCGTAGACAATAATAGGAAGCAGCAAGGTGTTACCCAGTTGAATTTACGTGTGGACAGGCAAAATTTTTTAAAGTTGCATCACCGAATGTTTGGAAGAGTAGATTTTGCGGGAAATTTGGGCAACTCCAAGTCAATTTGTTATCTATAATAAAACCTAGATCTTTTACAGTGTTCGTGAAATTTATTACCGTACCGTTGTAAACTAGATTGGGCACATTATCAGCATTAACTTCAATACCGTATTTAGATGACCAAGTAAAAATTTGCCGCAAGTTGGCATTTAAATTTTAAAAATTGTCTACTCTGGCATGTTCATATAGCTGCAAGTCACCAGCATACTGATGGTATTGAGAGATTAAATTGAATGTAATAGAGTTATTAAATATAGAAAATAGAAGGGGAGATAAAATACCGCCTTGCGGCACGCCAGCCGTCACTATACACCAGTCAGAGTTAGTCTCACCGATACTCCGACTGCTGACGTCCCTGAACATAGGAAGAAAACTATTCTAACGCTGAATTGGAGACATTAGCATATGATAAGAGAGCAATAAGATCATGATCTACTGCATTGAACGCATTACCAAAATCAATATCATCATAGTTAAACTAATGTCTTCAGTGACTCTTAACAAAGCAGTAGCAGTGCTGTGTCCAATTTATGTGAAAAATATAAACCGCTTGACCGATTTTAATGAATTTTAGCATAAATGTAGTTGATAATCCAAGGTTAAACCTAAATTACTTTATTTTTGAAAATTCCATCCACAAGGGTTGCAATGTAACGGAACAATTAAGTAATTTATATATGGTTAAAAGCTGTGTAAATAATGCAAAAGAAAGGATATCGTGTCTCATATGTATTAAAACAGAGAAATATTGAAATGCGTTTTTGACATGTGAATTACTGCTTAAACGGTACAAGGTAAAATAATCTAATTGCCAACCAGTGCTAAAAAATCTATATATTATGACTAAAGTAAACGTAGAAACAATATATTAGTCAATGTCAGTGGCAAGACATTTTATTAACGGATCTAAGCTCTTTTGTGTTGGATGGAATCGAGGTTGAGTTTATAGTTCATTATTAGCTGTTAAAACCAAATAAACCCGTCACTTAAGATCGTTAGTAAAGAGAAGTGATGGTCTTAAATCGTACACCAAAAGAGAAACGCCCTGAATGGAGCGGAAAACACCAGATATTGCTCCACGGCAATCATTAACTTCGCGTTGGAAGACCAGTGAAAACATATTTGGAAATACTGAAATTGACAGTAGCACCTACCCGCAGCATTTTTATGATATAATTCTTTTGGACTACCCGTCTGATTGATAACCCCGTTCTGATCGGGATCTTCAAAACTTCTTATCTTACGGAATTTGCATCGATTAAGGATTGCTTTCGAAGATAACACGTTCTTTCGACGGGCTATTTATTGCCCGATAGATGCCAAAAGTACCTGTATCTTTAGTAAATAATAGGCAGAATTATCAATAACGTATTTTCTTATTTAATTTAAAATGAAGTATTTTTTTTTTCAAAAAACGCTACGAATATATTCCAACGCCTAATATAACATATTTTAATTTATTAAAATGATATAAGTTTTAAACATGATATGTAAAGAACTTGTTTCAAATGAAATTGCAATGTAAAATAATTTATTATTTACGATTTAGGGCTGCATTAAGCCGATCGAAGTAGACGACAAATTATATGGGCTGCCCAACGCGGTGGTGTCGTACGGCGTGAGTCCTAGATGCGTGTGGTGGTACCCCTGTCACGCGGCTCCCAGTCCGCCGTGCGTGCCGCGCGCCACTTGTGAACAACACGGTGTTGATCACTTTACTTGCAAATGTGATAACGACCTGTGCATAAATCCAGATTATGCGGAAAAATATAAGGTACTACCGTTCAAATACATAATTTGGTATATTCATTAAATTTTTAAATAAAACTAAAAATTGTTTATGCATTCAACTTTCATTTATATTTCAGGTCTTTTCTAAACTGAGTAGTGAACTAGAATTAGTAGCATTATATCCATTAACAGTACAAGAAGGTGGAGTTGCAGTAATCACTACACAAAACATTGATGTGATCTTAGATCACCATAAGTATGGTGTGAGACCTTCGGGAGTTCTATTACATGTGTCTCAGTCACCTCTGCACGGTCGGATAGCTGTAGATTTGACTTTACAACGAAATTTACCCCAGTATAATTTCGTGGAGGGAGAAAAATCTAAACAGTTTTTTACTCTCATGGATTTGTCAAGAGATAAGGTTGGGTATTTATTTTTACAATGATTTTGTACAACACAATACATCTATTTTTATTTTTAAATCTCTTCATATACTTTCTCTCTGTGCTAAGAAACAGGAACCCACAACTATAGCTTATCACTTGTAAAAGAGAATTCTAAATGTAAAATGAATAACATATTTCTACACTTTTAAACATTTACAACCATTGTTCTAAGTCCATATTTCTCTAAAATTTATTTCCTGGGATAGAACCTTATAGATCCTAAAAACAAAACAGTAACAAACCATGCTTAAATTTCCAGGTCCGCTATGTTCACGATGGATCTGAAAACCACCAGGATGCAATAGTACTTGAAATGGAGTTAATACCTGAAACCAAATTTACTTTGCCAAGCTATTTACAGGGCCGTAACTCTTTCGTTCTCCATGTCAATGTAACACCCGTGAACGACCCACCAGTTCTTAATTTACTTCCAGGCAAAGTCTTAAGACTTACACAGGTTTGTATATTGGCGATTTACTAAACAATCAGAATTGTTAGCTATATATGTATTCTTGAATATATTTTGTGCTCTCTTTTTGATTATCAAATAATTCATTTGATCACAATTTAATCTATTTTAATGGGATTTTTTTTTTTAAATAAGACGAATTTGAGATACTGCTGTTAATTTGTTTTATGTAATGAAGACATGAGATAATGACTTTTAAATAAGTTTATAAAATTTATTTGTGAGTAAAACAAAAATAATGTCATATACATAGTCCAAATGTTACTAAAATATCCCACACGTTTAACATTTGCATAAACACAATGTATACGTCCATACCAGGTGTGAACAGGTTGCCATTGAATTGCGTATATAATTATTGAAATATTTATAGAGATCAGGATTTCTGTTTTTCTTAGGGTGAATAAATAAATATATTTTTATAATATCTAGCATATGAAATAATTTTACGTAAATGTGCCTATGAATAAAGTAATACAGAATTTACCAATAAAAATCAAACTCAAACTTAGTGCAGGCAACACCAAAAATATACATTTTATCGATTTGCTAACTTATTCATACTTGGTATGAATATATTTTTATTAAAAATCAATTTTGATTGCTTTTATATTAACTTTCGTTTTAGTTCTCCATGAATTCTTACATAAAAATCTAAATTTTCTTATTCCTGCGCTAACTTTATTTTAAGAGTATGCATGACAATAACCATTTAATGATTCTATTATTTTTTAACCTTTGTTTATATTTAATTTGATTTCAGAATATTACTCCTCTTCAATTAATTTTTTTGAGTTGCTTTTGAGTAGTTGCATGTTTTGTTTGGCACGATCCACAAATAACTTGAAGTAGACATTAAATTAAGTGAGTATAACTTAATATAGTTTATTATAATAATAACCATAATGTGTCATATTTAAATATGAAATTGTAAAATTTGATCCTAATGTGAAAACTGTTATTAACATTAGATAACAAGCAGATTTGGGCAGGAAGCAAGAAAGTGTGAGCAGTAATTGAAAAGTGTTTATTTATAATTAGTAATTTTACTGTTATAAAGTATAAATAATAATATATATGTTAAACTGCTTGTTTGCTATTGCTGGATTAGACTAGATTTTATATATAATTGATGTATATTTTAAGTACTTCAGTGATTTGATCATAATTTGTTTTAAATATATAAAATACTAGCGGCCCGCTCGCGGTTTCGCCGCGTGAACTATTTCGTTATATCGCAACCCTCAGAGGCTGCATTTTTAAAAAATAAAATATCCTATGTTTAAGCTTAGATTATCAACTATATTTATGCCAAAATTCATTACAATTGGTCAAGCGGTTTCCATTTTTCATATAAACTTTCATCCCCTATTTCAGCCCTTTAGATATTGATTTTGATAAAATAAGTAGCCTATGTTAGACCCAGTCACTTATACTACTTTCATTTTAAATTTCAACAAAATCGGACCGGTAGATTAGCCGAGAAAGCGTGACAGACAAATACACAGACTTTCGCATTTATAATATAAGTATGGATAGAGAACAAATATTTTAATTAATATAAATTTAAGTACTTAATACCCACAAGCATATGAATCTGAGCATCTGTAGTGTGTGCTGGTGCAAGCTTGCATGAAATGAATCTTGTATACCCAAAAACATACTGAAGGAAATTTACTTACCAATATACATGAATTTCTTATAATTATATTAGACTGACATAACACAAAATATAAGTTTACTTTAATTAATACTATTAAAATTAAAAATATACATCAAATTGCGCATTTCTTATTATTGTATGTCTCTGTTTCTAAATTATCTTTGTAGATTCTAAATTAAATTTATTTAATTTAAAATCTGCAAAGAATATTTTGTCTAACTTTACTAGAACATTGTCACTTATATTAATAAGTGACAATTGATAGCTAATTGTTTTATATCAAAAATCCATTTTAATAAATGCATATGGAATTGTAATTGAATATTTTAAAATAGAAGAAGGCAGAGTATATATGAAGTTGCTATGCTGCGTGATAATATGTCTATTCACATTCTTCCAGGGACGATCCAGTACTAGACTGAAAGTAGTACTGGAACGTGGCTGGGTCGATGTGGGTCTGGCACTACTTCTTAAAATATATGCAACAACGAGGAGAAGACATTGATAGAAGAATTAAATGTCATATACCTGACATTATTTTTTTAGCTTTCTTTTTTAGTTAATATTACTACTTCTTTTTTTACTAGTCGAGTTAGCATTTATATGTTTAATATTTTCTCTATTGTTAAACTGAACTATTGTCTTATAATTCTAACATAAATTGTTAGGCTTCTTATACTTGTTCTGGCTTCTTATACTAGGGATGCTCCTCTTTTACATTTTTCTTTAAAAATAATTAATTGAATATGTCAATTCAAATATGTTATTGATATGTCACAATTTTCCAATTTTTAGAAGTGTGTTAAATGAAAGAGACTAAAAATAGATCTTATAGAAAATAATGTATTCCTTTCCTTCTGTCTCAGCAATGAGCAATTAAAAGTTTCTTTACAGAAAAGACAAATCTACAATATAGCATTGTCTTATACATTGTTGTCTTGAAATAATTTTAACGAATTAAATATAATTATTCATTAAAGGGAACGAGGAAGGTTATTACATCTGAAGTATTAAAGGCTGAAGACCCTGACACTCCTCCAGAAGACCTTCTTTATACTGTGTTGCATGGAAAGAATGAGGCTAACAGGTACTTGATCATCTCGTGTATATCTATTTATGGTCATTTTAGTATAATTGTTATTTTAGTAGAGTAGTGAAACTGCGAATTTAATTTATGACTTATTTATTGTATTTAAACCACTGTTACGTGCATGTACAATATTAGGTACTATTGATATAATTCATGCTGAATAAGTCGAGTTATAATGAAAAATAATTTTATTTCAATTGTTATTAAATAACTCCACTCTGTGTAATGACATGTACTAACATGTAAATGTATAAAATAATATTGTTTTATTAGCGGCCATATCGAAATGTCCGGTCAGCCAGTGGACTCGTTCACGCAGCAAGACATAGACTCTGGCGTGATATCCTACGTGCACGGCACTGGAGATAAACAACTTAATAAAACGTCGCTTCGCCTCACACTACAAGTAAGTAGAATGTATATTTTGATGCCTTTAAATACATTATTACTAATATATAAACGTTGATACAATTCATTTGAAAGATATAGTTGAGTTGTAACAAGCGTTTATGTCGACGTAGTTCGATAAGAACGTATAGCTTAATTGGTTAGAACGCTTGGATGTTTCTTAAAGGCGCGGGTTCGAATCTTGACCTGCAGTCTAATTTCTGTAACTTAAATATCTTTCTATCCTGTTTTATAAATATTATTTTGTTATATTCCTTGTTATATTATATAAAAACGTGTAAAAATTGACACATAATTACATATTGTTAATTAGCAATGATAGTCACTTAAAAAAAAATAAAAAAAATAAATAGCTTCACGCTATATCCCGCACACAGCAGGGTAGGCAGAGGGAACCTAGTGTTAAGACACTCCGTTCCCCACTTTCCGCCGAATTCGGAGGCTTGCGTGTTAAGTGGCGGAACTTAACGCCGCGCTTTACCTCGATACCAGAGTGAAGAAAATGGAAATATAATTTCCACTCCTCGAGTGGGAATCGAACCCACAACCAGTCGTTTACAGTCACACTCTTGTGCCACTGGGCCACGACTGGCCACTAGTCACTTAAAAGTTATTGTTTATATATATTTGTGTACTAATCTATGAATATGGTGTAAGGTTTCAGATGGTATAGAAACAAGTGGCCCTGGCATTCTTCGTATATCAATAGTACCATTACAAGTGCGTCTTGTCAACAATACCGGTCTGTTTCTGGTACATAACTCATACGCTATCATCACTTGTGATAACCTAACTTTTACTACCAACGCCGATGAAACTAATGTTCACGTTAAGTAAGTACTCTATAAAGGAACAATTTAGTATAAAGATTATATTTAGAAGCTAGTCGTTCGCTTTTGATATTTCAAAATAAATACGTTTTTAAAAATACTAAAAGTGATTTATTTTGTAATTTATTAAATCAATACTTCTACAGATATGACATAGTTAAACCTCCGCAATTTGGTGTAGTAGAGCGTCTCAGAGTGCTAGACGGTACATGGCAGACAGTCGATTCCTTTACTAGCGAAATGATTAACTTTGGCCGTGTACGATATATGCATATTCTTGGTAATCCCACCCATGATGAGTTTAAGGTAAGAAACCAATAATCAAATAATTATGAAACTTAGCACTATTGAAACCTTGTATAAAATATATTTTTTGTTTCCAGTTCAAAGCCTCTGTGGGTACCGTACGAACGAATACACTATACGATTTTCGACTTACATTTATAAAACTCGAATTATATCAATCTACGAATGAAGAATTGGTGTTAAATAATACAAGAGAAGCGTTTATATCGTCTCTACATCTCAAATTCAAAACAAAACCTATAACTCTAACTGGTGATAGAATTATTTATACTCTTCTGAAACCGCCGAAATATGGAATTCTTCACTTATCCTCAGGAAAACATCACTTACAAATACATAGTATATTCACACAACAAGATATCGATGCAGATCTTCTATGGTACAGGCTACACCGACGAGCATATTCTCATATCCAAGATGAATTTACATTTGTAGTAGGAGCTACGGAATGTGAAAATATCACTGGAGTTATGACCATCAGACATGTACCCGGCACTTCTACTTCGGACCACTTGTCTGGAAGAGTGCATACTACTTTAGAGCGACTTCAAGTTATAGAAGGCTCTAGAATGGCCATACCATCGACCCACCTCAATTTCAGAACAGATGTCGTCACAAATTTGGTATTTAATATAACACATACACCGAAACATGGAAAAATAGAAGTTATAACAGATAATTTGAAGATTTTAAGAGATAACACTACTTATTTTACTCTGCAAGAGCTAAATTCTGATAGAGTTTATTACTCGCACGATGATTCCGAGAGTAGGCACGATTCGTTTCATTTCATGGCGCTCAGTCCAGAGCCGGAAGATTTTCAATATGTTGGTGTGTTCCATATTGACATTATACTTAAAAATGACAACAGTCCGGTGCGTGCTAATGAGAAGATATTTCACATAGTACATGGGGGAGCCAGACTGATAACGTCTAAAGATTTGAGCTACACGGACGCTGACTTGGATACAAAACCTTCAGATATTATCTACACTGTCCAAAGATTTACAAAAGACCCGCCCAATGGAGGTATTTTTCGTGCTGATAATCCGTCGGAACAAATAGCTCAATTCACACAAGATGATATCAATAAAAACCTTGTCCTGTTTAAACACCAAGGGAAAGAATACGGGAAAATGTCATTTTGGATATCAGATGGATTGTTTGATGTGAATGGTAACTTGGAAATCCAAGCATCTCCACCGTTTATACGAATGTACCCTACAAATGGATCTATAGTGGAGAATGGAAAGGCTGTTGTTATTACCACTAGAGATATGCAAGTATGTATTTGTTTAGTTGTAGATTAGTGTATTCTGTTGTAAAACTTTTAGTTACTTGCTACTCTCATATTCAGTAATCCCCAATGAGTCATTACTTTTTTAATGACACATTCAATGCTTATATTTCATTTATACAACACACAATTTTACATTTATAATGTTTTTTTTTTATGTAAAGGTGGACACAAACATGAACTGCCTAGAGGAAGATATCCGTTATGAAATTACACAAGAATCCAAACATGGATCCATAGAAGTTGGTGAAGGACAAGGAGCAATTAGTTTTACTCAACTAGACATAGCCGCAGCAAGAGTTTCGTATAGACATCGCGAGCCGAAAACACCTACAGATATATTTAGGTATATTTAATTTGATAATATCAGAGTAACTGTAAAGAAAATGAGTGTTTATGACACATAGTGAAAGTCCTTTTGCTTATTTTATAATTTTTACTTTGTTTCAATCTTTATATTAGTTTATCTATACATATTTTAATCGTAACATTTTTTTTAGATTTAAAGTAATGTGCTTAGAAGCGTGGGGAGAAGGTGTATATCCTATTAAAATATTTCCATCGAGCTACTGGGAACCTCTAAAAATTACAACCAACAAACCACTTATTGTAGAAGAGTCAACTAGCGTCAACATTACAAAGGATATTTTAGAAGTAAACGTTTTAAATTTCTTTTAGATAAACTGTAATAATACTAGTACAGGGTTTTAGTGCTATATATAATGTAACAGTATAACACTGTATAGAACCTAACAATATATGAGGGGTATAAAAGCAAAGGCGCATCAGTCACGAAATACCTAAATCGAGTAAACTGTAAATTTCTACTGTGTCGATACTTCTACCCGAATTATATGTTGGTTCTTTTATTGGAATACTTTATTAATATAACGTTAATTAAATAACTTTACAGTAACCAATAGAAATACTGTAGGACTTAGGTGTCTTTGCATTTAAACGTTGGACTAAAGCATGTTTGCAAGTTAATATTCATTGTATGATAGCTGACAGCCACTATCTACAATCGACTTACTATGAGAAATGATAGATTCGCCATATTAGATATTTTGAAATTACGATTTTTGTTTGGTTGATTGTGACTGTGGCGTATTTGCTCGTAACATTTTTTGGATTGAAGCTATTTTGCACGTAAGCGTTATTTTCTAAGAGCTTTTTTAATAGAATCGCGGTGGATTTTCAGGTTGCCTCTCATAATATAGAGTAGCCCTTTGTGAGCTCTAAAATTTCGTATACTCAGTTAAAAAAATATCATTCTTGGACTGAAGCGTCTTTGCTTTTATACCCCTCATATATTAATAGTTTTTCCTAAACTACTCTGCCAAATAACGAAGATGCGTAAAGATAAAATAATAAATAGTAACAATACTAGATAATGCTACGATAGCTATATATGTTAATAAAAACTTTTATATTCTTTTAGGTTATGCATGTTCAAATTGAACCTTCCAACATCGTCTATCAAGTGGCAGAAGGGCCTTATCATGGCTGGCTGGAAATATCATCTACTCCAGGTTCAATAGAAATGGAAAACTACAATGAGGAACCAATACATACAAAAGTGTTTGATCAATCAATTATAAACTCAAATCGGCTGGTGTACGTGCAATCTGGCGTTAATCGTACTAGGGACAAAATCAAAATGGACGTTACTAACGGAATAGTCTGGCTCAGAGGCGTAGAGTTGATCGTAATAATAATACCAGAACATTTTTATGTACTTGCATCAAATCTGTCGGTCATAGAGGGGGAATCAGTTAGTGTGAAACAAGATGTATTTAAAATTGTAACAGACTATTACAGAGGTAAAGTAATATCATACAAAGTGATACAAAAACCAAAATTTGGCAAAATTATGATGGGAGATCAAGAACTGTCACTGTTGCCCATACTGAAGCTTAATTCGGGTAATATATTGGTAAGTTACATTGTTTTAGTATTATTGCTTTACATTAGTTTTCTATTATTACATATAAAGCACAAATGGTATATTTTATAAATAATATATTAATCAATATAAATATTTAACCATTTCCTTTTTTGAATAACGAGCGGGAAATCTTTAGAAGAACTAGAACTCCAAAATATATATTTTATGATACGCATAATGTTTTTTTTTTAATTTTAGTATGTTAACGATGGCTCTGAAGAATCATCAGACTCAATAAAGCTAGTTGCAATTACTGAAGGAGGAAAGGAAAGTGAACCATTCTTTGTGAGAATTAATATAATGCCAGTGAATGACGAACCTCCAATAGTAGCTGCTAATACTGGTCTCTGTGTTTGGGAGGGTGGTACATTCACATTTACTAGGAACGAACTCTGTATGTATCATTTTATATGAATTCAAAGAATACGACTAATATGTTTTATATATTTTGTCATAACAATATACATCATAATTTAATATAAATTAAAATGTTAAATAATCTTTGCAGATGTCAACGATATTGATACACCACTTAAAAATGTAACCATAAGAGTGGTGGATATTGTTTCTGGATACATTGCTATAAAAGGAGATTTGGAAAATCCTGTGGATCATTTTACGCAAGCTGACATTGATAATAGACAAGTGATTTTTGTCCATAAAAGTAAGTTCCTTTTAGTTATGAGTTATTTCTTTTTCGATTACTTTCAGACATCGTTCCACTACACCACAATGGTCATTGACGGTCATGGATGTCTATATTATTATATTATGTGGACATAATTTAGTTTCCTTTTTTTCATATTAGTCAACTGATATTGCATCAATGTCTAAGTTAAAATTTCTTTTTCAGATGGTTCAAAGGGCAAGATGATATTTAATGTTACAGACGGACTTCACGAGCTATCCAAAATTACTTTCCTTATAACTACAAAATCAGTGTCACTTAAATTGATTAGAAAACAAACATTACGTGTTTTCCCTCTGATGAGAGAACCGTTGAACAACTATTTGCTCATGTCCAAATGTTCAGATCCATCCAGAAATATAATATATAAAGTTGACAGATCACCGACATTAGGCCGTTTAATAATGTTTAATGGTGAAAACCATCATAGATCTATAAAACAGTTCACCCAACAAGATGTCAACGATACACTGGTCTACTATGAACATACGCACCCGTTTTCTGATCTCTACACTAATGACTCCTTTATATTTACGGTCGAAGCATCTCTGGCTAAGCCGATATCTGATCAAATTTTTAATATAGACATATCAGTGTCGTCCGGTGGACTTTCCAAATACGTATATATCCCACAAAACAAAGTGCAAGAAGGCGACAAAGTGCCTTTACGTGTGAACGTTACGAATGTCATTACCTACCTGGAAACTCAAGCTGGAGTCAGACAACCACAAATAGAAGCACAATGGTCGAACCCAACTCACGGCCAACTTAAGCCTTACTTGTCGTCGCTCACACAGGCCCAGCTAGAAGGCGGCGTGGTGACATATGAACACGATGACTCAGATACAGTGGAGGACAAAATAGATATGGCCTTATATTTGCTACCAGATTATGTACTTTTGTGCAATGTTACTATACCTATACATATTATTCCTGTGAATGATCAACCTTTCCGATTGCTCACTGATTCTCCTCAAATACAGGTGGTTCAAGGTGAAAACTATACGTTATCTAAGAAAGACTTATTAACAGAAGATGCGGATACGGGGCCTTCTGGTATTTTGTACGACATTATAAGTGGGCCAACGCAAGGGCGACTAGTGATGTTCGACAGAAACCAAACAATAGACGAAGCACAGTCTATAAACAAATTTACTCAAGAGGATATAAACAACGGTAAAATTGTCTACGAACATTCTGGATTATTACAAACGGCTACTTTCTATTTTAGAGTGTGGGATGGTCAGTTTAAGCCAACCTATACCGTGTTTACGATAGATGTCATTCCAGTAATATTAAATGCGACATCGCTCCACCCGATATATTTGCAACAAGGTTCTAACGTAGCTTCAGTTACCATTGACCAGATATATATAGAAACAAATGCAAAGAAATCTAAAGTTTGGTATAACATCACAAGACAACCCGTCCATGGCATGATTTACTTGGGTCGCAATCCAGTAACTTACTTCTCTCACAAAGATTTAATGGACAAAGTAGTTATTTATATGCAAAACGATATGACCGTTGCAAACGACAGTTTTGATCTTGTAGCCTATGTTCATAATAGTAATACAACTTTGCCTTTCACAATAAATGTAATAGTGCAACCGTTAATGTCCTTGGGTAATTTAAAAGTAGAAGATGATAAGGCAAAACTGACCCTTACTAACTTAGATGCTACCGAGCTGGCTAAACTCACAGCAAGTGATCCAGTTTACACACTTATAAAGAAACCTAAATATGGAAGTATAAAAAAGATTATTCGAAGTTCTGGAGAAAAAACTAGTGCAAGAGAAAGGGAGGTAGCATACTTCACTCACGAGGATGTTAAAGCCGGCGTCATATACTATGTAGCGAAAAAGAAATTGACCAACATAAATGGACTAGAAGATAATCTTAAATTTTTACTAGCAGCAACGATATTCCAACCAGCATCTGGCGATTTAAAAATTATGATAGGGAGTCGGCAAAAGAAGAATTTGCCTGGACCTAATGATCCCGAAAGCCATGAAGGTGTTCCTGTAAGTACTTCATGTAATTGCAATTTCTCATTTCTTATATGTAGATATACAAATAGTTATAGCACATATATTTTGCATTGCTTTCTACAGGTCGCCAATGGCGAGTCGTCGTCATATTACATGATGATATTGATGGCTTTACTTGGTGTGGTGTTGGCAATCGTAGTAATATTTGGCCTGCTTAAATGTCGTCGTTACATGATGAGGGATCAGAACGCCTTGGTCAAAATACATGGGCAAAGTCAGGGTGCAGTGGCTCCTATACCGCTGCCACGCCCCCCTGATCACTTAATGCCATCACCTTCCCAAGCAACACCACCTATCAAGAGGTTTGATTTTTAGATATTTTACAATATTTAGTAGTACATAATATAATATAATAGTGTATCTTTAGTAGTATAGTCTATTTTAATTTAATAATGAAGAATAAAAAGCACTTTATAGTCTTTGATTAAACCCTATCTTCAATACTGTGTGTGAAAAATACGAATCGAAGAGAAAATGGTAATAATATATAGGAATAATTTAGGATTTTAAAATACTTAAGTATTGCTATTAATTTTATAGGATTTATGTAAATTTTGTCATTTCCTTATTATTGTCCCTTTTGATTATGAAAAAATTTTTTAGATCCTTCTTTATTTTTTATAAATAAAAACGTTTAATATTTTTTTTTGCGTACGTGCAGATACGTTTCATCAGAGCAGTCGGTCCACACTGGCACCAGCACGCCGCTGCCCTCCGCAGGCAGCGTGGCGTGCAAGGTGACCCCGCTAGCCGACTCTGGCCTGCCCGACCTCAACGCCAGATATCCATACGGTGCTGAGGATCATACTGACGTAAGATATATCTGTCACTACGTTTCTCAATACTCAAACCCAGAACTGTGAAATCTACTTTGAAAATGTTTCTGTCATTATAATTCGTTAAATACGTACGAGGGGACGTCCACAAATTCGTGGAATGAAAAGTATCTAAATAAGATCTTAAGCTTAATACATTTATTCGACCTATGAATTATTTTTTTTAAACCACTACAAAAATATGTTTTATCTTCTCCGTTAAAATGAGCCGAAATTGCTTCTTTTACCTCATTGTCGTCGGAAAATTTCCTTCCCCTTAAGTATTTTTTCGTTGGGGATTAAATAAGTCACTTGGGGCCGGTAACTCCTCGCTAGAGGAGCTCTGACTTTGGCATTGACCACCTTAGGAGACGACACAAAGAAGATCACGAAGTCGTCTCCTGTGAGTCTCGAACCTCGGCTTGCGTACTTCGTTCGTAGTGGAGGACTTTGCTCCGCTCGATCCGAGCAAAGCCTACTGGGTAGGGCTGTGGATGCCCTATTGGAATTTAAGATTTGCGCCCTCCAGCGCCTAGACGCGCTTGGGCTGCAGTAAAGCTGGGACCTCGTCTCCACCGGCGGGGACGGTGAGTGTACTTTGTGTGTTTGCGTTTGTGTGTAGCCCTACCTACAAATTCGGCGTTATTAGCTACGGTTATACTGTCGGCTTTACCGGAAAGGACGACGCAATCGGATTGAAACTCGGTATATATACTAATGTCTCCGATTCGTATGACACCAAGCGAGTGACACTTTTTTTTTTTACTTGAGGAAATCCGTTACGCATACCAGCTCGATTGGGGACTCCGACGTAAAGCGAGCGACCCTACCCCCACTCCATCCATCCTCTCCAATCCACGAACTTTTGGACCTCCCCTCGTATTTTAAATATTAGTACTTTTGCAAAAAAAAATCCAAGGGTAAAATATAAGGTACCATTTTTTTTAAAATAGGTATTTGAATTAGTTAAAAAATTGTGATTAATAAAATACATATATTACCAAGTGTATTTATATCTTGTCTACTACATTGTGTCTATTCAAATACATTATTGTCAGTGAGTAGTGAGATAACAAAGTGAGAACAGTTAGACAAAGGGTTTCTAAGGAACTGGGACAGATTGGGATTCAAGTGTCAGGTCGATGGCACACTATAAATGTTGTTTGGTATTTTCCATATTGTCCCTCATATGATCGATTTTTTTTGAATATGGATTAAAAAATCAATGGACTGACGATTAAATTTGATAATTGGAATAAATATAAAAAAATTGAAAATTTAATTTTAAATCGCTTCAATAATAATGGGCAAAGATTTTTATATTTTTATTTTGTTGTGTCTTTATTTAGAATATGCTTTCTCTAGTTTCCATAGGTGCTTAGAATATAGACCTACTGTCACTATAAGAGATCGCGAAAAACGCATGGTTACTGCACTGCAGCGAAATTTATTTCTACTTTTTATGTACCCTGATAAAAAGGCAATTTCATTTAATTATGCAAATAGGCTGAAGATTGGAGCAGTTACGAAGCGAGTGAGTCAGCATACCCGCTCCGAGCTCCGGGTGTGGCGCCCTCGAACCCAATGCTGAGACGCAACCAGTACTGGGTCTGACCCGCGGACACCTTCACGCTGCCGAGGACGCCTAGGCAATGTTGGTTACTTCCTTTTCACTCATTTTGGACAATCCAAATTAATTGTCTAATATAGTAGTATTAGTGGTCAGTCGTGGCCCAGTGGCACAAGAGTGTGACTGTAAACGACTGGTTGTGGGTTCGATTCCCACTCGAGGAGTGGAAATTATATTTCCATTTTCTTCGCTCTGGTGTCGAGGTAAAACGTGGCGTTAAGTTCCGCCACTTAACACGCAAGCCTCCGAATTCGGCGGAAAGTGGGGAACGGAGTGTCTTAACATTAGGTTCCCTTTGCCTACCCTGCTGTGTGCAGGATATAGCGTGAAGCTATTTATTTATTTATTTATTTATTTATTTATAGTAGTATTGCCACTAGATATTTGGCTGCGCTTTGGATATTTTTTCAATATTACATTCTTTATATATAGAGTTAACTAAAGAATGAGAGAAACTTACTTACACTGTTAAACTACTTACACGTAAAAAGTGTTTTTTATGTATTTCTTATTACATTTTTGTGAGGTAGAATGAACTTTATTAAAACCTAAGTAAGCAGTAAAAGTTGTATAATTACTTTGTAATCGTTTATTCAATGAAAAATGATTATTTGTAATACTTTTATATTTTCAGCAACGTTTGCGAGTCACCACAAGTGCGTGACGTTGAACCGTCGGCTGCACAAGCGCGGTATGGATTTCGTCCCTACGCCCTTCCTGCTAAGTAACTATAAAGTCACTAAATATGCCAGCTGTGAAGTTACACTGTAATTTTAAAATAATCTGGTAAATATTGTAACAAAAAATATTAACAAAAATATAAATAAAATAAAATAAATGGTGAGAAAACATTTGCAGGCATATATCTCGTATTAATATTTGATCAGAAGTATACATGTTTTATATACTGTATGAACATAGAAATGTTAATACAACACTTATTTACAATATTTTTTGTATGGAACATAATAATCTACTATATATTCAATATGTGTGTGATATCTTCGCATCATTTGTACCTATATATACTGAATAACAGTCTTATGCTGTGATTTATAATGTTCTTACCAATAATATAGCTAATAAAAGAGAACTATAAAACACACTAATTATGACATAACAATGGCTGTTCTAAAACGTTAACATTTTTCATATTAAAGTTACATTACATTTTCACATATTATGTAAAAAAATACTTATCTGTAAGTTATTTACACCAATATGGAGTTTTCTTATATTGTGAAGATATCAATAATTGCGCCTTGTACGACATTCTAAAGGAAGAAATAATATTAACAATGTAATAGCAATTGCTTAGATATTATTAAGATAGGAAATTTGACATCATGGAGTGTACTTACGATATATAGATTGTATTATTAATTAATTCACTGAATTTGTTTAACATTGGATATTTTCAATTACCAACAACAAATCTATTATGTTTTAGAAAAAATATTTAAAGCACCATTGTTATATCGGCTATTGGAGCATCTCTTAAAATGAATTCTCATCGAAGATATTTAACTGTGTTACATATTTATTTCTGTTGTTTATTATTTATAACAACTACATAAAAACATGGAACAGGCTACTTTATAAAGTATATAACTCAAATTCAATAATATTTTACTTTTACCGATTTCCAAATCCAAATTCACTGAATTTGTTTAAACAATTTTTTATAAGAACAACCAACTATTGTAATGTAGATTGCCATCAAACGTGCCAAAGATGTAAATAAATCAGCCCACCACATATAATTAGGTTAGTTTTAAACAAGGTAGTATGTACAGTACAGTTTATATTTTCTGTACACCTTATTCGTTTATTGCATTTTAATATTAAATTGACGTAATGTTACATTTATGCAGTGTCTAATTATTGTTAGATATATTTTATTTTTAACGTAGTTTGTAAGTTTGTGCTAATATAAGTGCCCATATTAACAGCTTCATTATTTTTTTCGTATAATATTATAAATTTAAAATTTCATTTTAAAATTTTAAATATAAATAACTTTTGTTAGCGGATTGAGTGTCTTCTTAAAATAATCAACACACAATGATTGATTTACAGAATTATAATATAGATAAATAAAATATGAAATCAATAAATTATTTTAAATAGCTTTAACAAATTAACAGTGACGTATACGTATAGCAGAGTGCAAGATGTACAGCAATGGTTCCAAATTTTACGAGGCTAGTAGTAGAGGTAGTTCGGGTTTCATTGTACCAAGTTGTATAATTTAACATGTTATCAATATACTTTGAATTAGATAGCTCCGCGTAATATTTAAATTTAACTAATTATTCGATTATTTTATATATTATAAACTATGATTATATTTTTAAAGTTATGTTTACGAATTTATTAATATTCCGTTCTCATCTCATTATATTCTTGTCTTATTTTAATTTTAATTAATCATTCATCGTTCATCTATATTTTGTTTTGAAACTAAAGCTTTACATTAATTCATTTTTTTTTTCAATTATTGCAGGTCATGGAGTACTTTAATTACAAACTAAAATAAATAATGTAAATAATACGAATACGTATAAATATAAAGTTTAATTTGCCTATACAGTGTTGTTGAACAATGAGATTACCGATAATAAGAACTAGATGGCCTTTTTAGAATATTATAATTTTTTTTGCAGAATTTGTAAGAATGTGAGTGATCGTAGGTTGTAGATTCAGTAACATTTGTAAAGATATCATTTATGCAGTGGTTTTTATCTTTAAAATTGAAGATTTTATGCCTATGTAGCGTTTGTACGCATTTTATAGTTGGACAAATAGATATTTATAAATGTATAAATAAATCTTCAGAGTGATTGCGTAAAATCAAGTATTCTGACAGATTTTTCTTTTGAATTTAGGACTTTAATGTTGGTGTTGAAATGAAAAGTTCCTAATTATGCCAAATATTAAGAATTTACGTTACATAATATGTCCTAAACGCAAGCGATCCACCATGTTATTAAACGCATTTATTCCTTGTCTTATATTAAACCTCACCTTGTTATTAATAAGTCATTATTTTCCATAGTGCCGATCTAATCGTATCGTAATACTATAAGATAATGTACCGGACAATGCCTTACAATAATGTGTATTCAGTGTGTATAAGACTGTTCACGATCACAATAATAGAGTAATGGGTCGAGTAACGTATTGTCGGTAATGTGGCGGTTCGCTTGCTCTTCGTTCTGTTAGTGCCTAAACAGTATTGTGAAATGCCAAAACTTCCAGTGCCATAAAGTTTGTTTTGTGAGGCGGAGGGAATACGTGCTCTCATCCGCCAATTAGATAGTAAACGAGATTTTAGTAAATAAATTGACAGAATTATGGGTTTTATTCAAACAATCAACCTTGGTATATTATTTTATTCAACTACGTGAAAAAGTGATTACTGAATGAATCATATATCACAGAATTTCTTATTATTTCTGTAAATAATAGTACATATAAAAAATTGCATCAGTCGCCATTTGTCTTATATTATTGTATATATACTAACTGGACGTATACTAAAAACTGTTTCTACTACAATACTTAATATTGCATGTACACATCATGTATCATAACTGTTTTCTTCGATTCTTACGCCTAATATCGCTAATTAAAAGTCTTAAAAATTAGTGTTATCCAAATAAAGTTCAATCAACTTCTAGTTTTCTAAAGTTGCCAGTGAGACCGCGCATGGCGTCGCCCACCGCGTCGGCGCCTGCGCACGTGTTCGCGCCGGCTCTTAGCGCGGATATGGCGCCCTCGCGCGCCGCCTCACTGTACATTTCTAAACGTACAGCCATTTTGTCACTAAGAAGTAGTATGTCACGTTGACGCGCCAGCTCCACTTTCCATAAATCTGAAAATAAATTATTTTATATAGTACACGCAACTTATGGACTTGGATGTATCCTCTCTATCAAGCTGTAATTAACAATATTTCTTCAAATTTCGTGTTTGCTTTTAAACTCGCTATTACACGTTAACAGTATATATATTTCCAATTCTTGGCTCTAGTAATACAGACCGGCACTGCTTTAAGTACTCGGAGCACAATTGGACGGAAAATGGGATATTATTGTTATTTTGTTAATACAAGTAGAACAATTTTAATAAAGACGTTAAAAGTTAACATTCCAGAATTACGTGAAACAATCAAAAAGAATTCAATAATGACAAAATGTTATTTAGTTACAGTTAGATAACAACAACTTATAGGCACGTACCTGTCTTTCTCGATCAGTAAAAAGTAACATACATATTGTAGGTACTTTTCTTACTTACTAACATCATGATATTACTTTCATTACCATAATATATTTATTACAAATTGAGAATGTTAAGAATGATTTTTTTAACTACTATAGGTAAAAAAAAGGACGACCTGATTTATTATGTATGGAAATTGCTAAGCACCTGCAGACCTTAACCTAGTTTACATTACTTTCTAATAAGAAAATTGTTAGATATGCCTTATGAAATAACCAGCACTAAGAATGTAAAATGAACATTTGACACAAAATTCAAATGTATAAAACGAAATTTATAACATCTTTTCATTTCTTACAAAAGATAAATTATTTAGATTAATGAGTAAAATAAAAAGTTGCGTTAAAGCGCAACTTTTGTTAAAGTGTCACAGTCTTTTTGTAAAGACGTGGACTTATAAGTATATGAGCAAAAATAGCACTTTTTCGCTAATTCTATAAATATTATTAAATAATTTACCAATCATTTCTTTCATAGGCATGACTCCGCCGTATTCCTGAGGCAGTAACTTCTTGTCAATCTCAACGTCATCTACCGATGTGTAAAGCTTTACTCTCTTCCTTATTTTGTCGGAGATGAGTGCCATACCGAAATCTAAAGCAAACTTTATTGTGGGATGAACGTTTACGCCGTATATTTCTTTGTGCCTCATTGGTATGGTGCGCTAAAATTGAGCATAACTTTAAATTGTTTTCTATTTTCGTCATCAAGTAAGCAAAAAGTTTTTAATAAGCTTAAGTTCGTAAGAAGTACATAAAAGAGATAACTAAAATTAAACATATATTTTGAAGTTGTTACATTTACTAGCTACTCCTAATTCGTTAACTTTAATATGTCCAATTAAAAAATATACTACCTCTCCATTTTTTACTATTCTAACAGCTTCTTTGGGTGTGAAAAGAGTGAGATGGGGAAAGCTCACACCAGATCCATCTGCGTAGTGTACAAGACCCCGCACTTGGGTATCCTCGTCTTCCATCAAGGTCTCATAACATATTCCCATCACTCGGCACATATCTTGATTTGTGTATTTGTAAGGATCGAAAACGCCTAAAAGATGAGAAAGTGACATAAATTTTCTATTTTTGTATAAACAACTAGTCAATGTCCGTAACTCTGCATGGACCTGTCCAACCCTGATAATTGACAATCTGGGGTCCAAAATTCTACGCTACTACGATGGCGCACTACACTCTATTAATTTTGTACAGTGACTATGTTTATCTTTTAGCTCATTTCTTATAGTTAGTCTGATTCATCATAATTTTACTGGTGTTCCACTCTCTGAAATAAATTATACCCTAAGTAGTTTAAAAGCTTTAAGGTAGAACATAAAAAAGTTTCAAAAACATTTTTTTAGAATATTTTTAAATACTTAAAGCAGTGAGATTCTTACCCGCGGCTCTTGCAAACTGTAAGCGCTCTGACCTAAGCGTTCTACGTCTAGCTCCAAATTCTTATAGAAATATCGATGCTAACAATGAATATAATTTATAAAGAACGTGCATGTTATCTTGAACAACGCTAGTGACTTAATTACTCGCAGTGTGTTGTGTCTCAGTCACTCGTCAACTCTCAGTGGCTGTTCGACTCTAAATTTGTGCGTTCTTTACGACGCTAGGTTTCCCTTAAGTGGCCTAATGGCAAGATTTAATAAACATGATGTATTTTCGTACCTGGCCTGTAGATAACAACACGGCGACCCAATTTGTCCTTGAAAGGACTTACAAATATGTATCTGTAACACATGTTTTAAAAAAATGTAATTAGATATGTAGATAAAATTGAATAATTTGAATATTAGGTACTCTCATTACATTCACTATGAACACTTAAGAATGTACTTTTCCTTGTCTTAAGTGTGAATTACTTTAAAAAATATTAAAAAGCTACATAAAATTACGTACAACATATATATCGTGTATATGCAGATAACTAATTTAATAAAATAGTGCCAGGCACCCTAGCTCCGCTCGGGGTTTCTTCGTGAGAAGGCGTGATTGCGATTAAAATAAAAAAAAAATAATAAATTATCAAAGACACATATAACAACAAACATATATACCTATAATAAAATAAAATCAATAAATAAATAAAAAAAAATGATCAGGACAGAACCGTGGACTCATAGTTTGTAAATAGCTGAAAGGTGAGCAAAATACCTAAAGCTGATCTATTACAACGTTGTCAATAACTGCGAAATTGGGAGTCGTATACCTACTAATGATATTTTACCCATATTTTTAAGGGAATAAAGATATTTTATGAAAATCAAACCTGGCTAGATCTATTTTTCTCCACCAAAACCCCTATGTACCAAATTTCATGAAAATCATTGTAGCCGATTCCGAGATCCGGATTGAGAATTGCTCATTCAGAATTATAAGATTGGAGGACGTAACGAGATGACTCATGCACATTACCTTCTTACTTATCTGTTCAATCACCGATATGTTTGTTGTAAATATCATAACAAATAATTCTAGTGTATTGCAATAATCTTGTAGTATTTTAGTATCTAATAAAATATTTTGGCTTCGCTCTTTTCACATATGTTACAATAAAAAAGGATTAATCGTGCATAATTATTATGGTATTAGAAAATTTATCATTAAAAATACACTTTCTTACACGTATGAAACATATATAAAATATTTAAAGTTTATTTACGTCTTATTTCTTATTTATTTAACTTACCCTAAATCGATTAGCTCAGTCATTACAGGTAGCTTCCAGTCTAGCTGATTAAAGGCAATGCCCCAGGACTGTCTGAGAAGTATGTAGCGCTCGATCGCCTCTTGAGCCATGGGAACGCTGAATTTTTTTGTGCGCAAGTAACGAAGGAGGAAGCTTGCATCTGTCGATTTTTATATTAAGTAAAATATTTGTATGTATGTATAATATATGTTTGTAAGTATAATATATGTTTGTAATAATATATGTTTGTAACTGTGTTTATTACAGCTTTTATTCCAAGCTAGCGGCCCTCTCGCGGCTTTGCCGCGTGATCTACATAACTGTTTTGCATATTGCAACCCTCGGGTGAGGATAAAGTAGCCTATGCTGAGCCTTGGATTATCAATTATATTTATGCCAAAATTCACTACAATCGGTCAAGCGGCTTAGATTTTTCATATAAACTTTGAACCAGGTTTTAAACCCTTTAGATGTTCAGTTTAAAAAAAGTAAGCCTATATTTGACCCAGTAATTTTTACTTCTTTCATTCTAAATTTCGTCCAAATCGGACCGGTAGATTAGTATTAAAAAGCGTGACAGACAAACAGACAGACATTCGCATTTATAATATAAATATGGATTGTCTCTTGCACTGTTTTCCGCCAACCAAGATCTCTGTTTATAAATACACTGTCAATAAAAGGTTGTCTGTAACAAATTACATCTAGTGATAAGGCCGCGTTTGCACCGATTCACTTTTAGTATAATTGTCAAACCTTTCTGTAATTTTTCTCCAATAAAGAGTTTTTATTATTATTGTTTCTCTTTGAAATTCTCGGGTTCATAGGAACCCGGCCCTTAGGAAGACTTGCGTGGGGACACAGGTACAACACGTAGAGGCCCCTTAGAGAATAATAAAATGTTTTACTGTGTCGCATCAGCCGGGATCCATCTATGAGTAACCAAAGTAAATTACCCAGAGATGGTCACCGGCTAATGTGAAGGAACTATAGAAAAATATGGAAAACTAAACTAGGACTATGGAATGGAGTTTGGATGGACTGGGTACTGGGCTATTGAGTGAAACTACCGGACGTCCGCCATTTCAACGATCTCAAATTGAATGGTTGACGGACGATGACTCGCCTCCCTCCACTAGATGAGCCATGGGGTCGCCACTCCCCAACAGCTCGCCACAAGCTGCCCTGCGGGTTTATTATTATTAAAATAGTCTTTTAGTAGTACAAGTAGTAGTAAATTGTGAAAGAAACTTCATGATCTGTTCAGTATTTCCGAAGATTACCTGTAAGAGGTAACAAAGTTACAAACTTTGCCTCGTTACTATTATTATAGATCTATAAGAAAATAAGAATTATAGATCTATTAATGTCTTTTTTTTATTTCCTTTTTTTTTAGCTTCACGCTGTATCCCGCACACAGCAGGGTAGGCAGAGGGAACCTAGTGTAAAGACACTTCGTTCCCCACTTTCCGCCGAATACGGAGGCATTGCGTGTTCAGTGGCGGAAATTAACGCCGCGCTTTGACTCGACACCAGAGCGAAAAAAATGGAAATATTAAATATTTCCACCCCTCGAGTGGGAATCGAACCCACAACCAGTCGTTTACAGCCACAAGCTTGTGCCACTGCGCCACGACTGGCCATATTAGTGTTAATGTATTTATTTTAGTACGTGTCATTTACGGCAACGTAGAAAATAGGTACCTATACATTTTTTCTATTATAGGAAGTAAGTTAGATAAAATGAACTATTATATAATTACCCATTCTAACCGCAGAAAACTTGGGGTTTTGCTCTAACCAACTTCTTAAAGCTTGCAACGCTTGTGTGCGAGAATTTTCAGTTTCTCTCAATTCTTTTTCCGCTATGGCCTGCGTTTCCGCAGAAAGTGGACACTTATATTCTTCTGCAGGAGTCAGAAAACGTTTTGTCAATCTACGTGAAGCAGACATCGTGTTCTAAAAAAAAATATATATATTAATGAGTAAAATAAACTTTTCCTAGTCTTTTACCAAACAATTTTTAATTAAAATATATGCATGTCTCCACACGAGTTGAAAACACGAGTAAAAAAGTGACACAGAGTCCGACTGTAAACGCGATAGCTTTGGGTTGGTTTCCCACTTGGGGAATCATAACGTATTATTTTGATTTCTCCTCTCTGGTGCCTAAGACCAGGCGCGGCGTTGAGTTCCGCCGCATAATACGCAAGGTCTCAATTTCGGCCGGTAAGTGGAGAACGGAGTGTTTTGAGACTAGGTTCTTTCTGACTACGTACCTACATATTAAATAGACGGTAGATAACAACTTAACAATAGGTACACTTAACGCAACGATACAAATAATATATTACTTTAAATGTGAATATAACTCCTTATTGATAGTTTAATGCGACAGAGCATGTAATGTTCCTCTCTAATTTCATAAGTGACTTGCAAAATATTTATTTACGCGTACACTTGTGTAGTGTAGCAAGCACCGAGAAACTGAACTAAGAGCTTTGTGCCCACTGTCTCACGCAACGTTAGGCAACCGAGCGGCGCGCTGCAATGGATGCTTGGGCAATGTTATAATTTTTCGTAGTTACATAAATCTTAATATTTGAACCCCACTCCGGAGACGATTACGATGGAGATTGGCGAATAATCGGATCATAATGAAAGGGTCTCGTCGTATTGCAGTTGCAATGGACTCTAGCTTTATCATTTGTGTGGTAATTACGCGTTTGCATTTATACTTTTCAATTTTACGCAAACACGTTGCGGTTGTTGTTTACATTTGTTGGGATAATTTAGAAGTTGGTATTTGACATTTATTTTGTTGAACTTTTATTTATCTTTTTAAATTTTTTTTTGTTTTACGTTCGTGTCCATGACGATATGTTTTTCAATTTTATATATAATAAAAACAAATTGTATTATTTAAAATAGGGAGATATAAAAAAAAAAATTCTACCAAATTTCGTGTGTCTAGGTTGTGTATTGTTTAAGAATGTATAATAAATTCAATATAAGTATTGTCTTCGTGGATGCCCGATGTGAGTGAGTTCGATTCCCACTCGGGCCTGACTATATTATAAATTATTTCGATTTCTCTATCCTGGTAAAACAAAACGCGGCATTAAAATTTTAAAATGAGAGTCGCCACGAATAATAATAATAGTTACATTATGCTGTGCAGAAAAGTACACGAAGTTATATAGAATAGCCTATTTATTTTTTTAAAAGATAACTCTAACATACAGTACCTCTCTAGTTTGTTTACCCTTAACCACAAAACGTCGTTATTGATTATTTTATTAACTATGCTTGCTTTAGGTTATACCTACTTTAGGTCGGCTATGCTTTATGTTAGTTATGAAGAAAATAAATTGGAAAGAATCTCGAGACAAAAGCTCCCAACAGAAATGATACACCGCAAATCTCGGAAATTGTGTGAGAAGCATGTTTGTGATATTCCCTTTTTAGATATCTAAATACGTGCAAAATTTGTTTTAAATATTATAAATAATGATTAGTTTATACAAAATAAAGACTACAGATTTAATTTAGAGGCCAACGAATATAATTATTTCGAATAAAATACAAAACTCCAAAAAGAAATTCTCTTTTATTTTACAATCCTAATTTATAAATATCATGAGCTCGATTAAATATAACAGCTAGTGCTCTTATCAATCATGCAATGTCTCATAATTGGGATCAAAGTTGGTCACAAATTCACTGAAATACTCTTAAAGCGAAACTTAAAGCCGTGCTTTGTTTGAGGTACTAGAATTAAGAATCCACATAATATGTAACCATTTCCCACAGTGGGAATCGAACCAACAACCATCGTGTTTGCAGTCAGACGCTGCTGCCGGCCTTTTATATTTAAAATGTTGGGTATTGAAACGATGGGTATTGAAAGCATGAACTGTACTCCTAAACATGAACTATTTTCCTAAGCTATTTTCTGTTTTGTTGCCTTACATGTCGATAATAAAAATGTAGTATTTATTGTTTTTGTTGGATAACCCATCATACCCAATTCGGATTGTTTAAATTTTCAAGACCAACGTGGCGCAGTGGGACAACGTCTGTCTGCAAAAGCGATCGATTGTCGGCTCGACTTCCATTCGGGGGAATTTAAACTATTTTCGTCTCATCTCTCGTATCTAAGACTGAGCACGGCGTTGAGTTCCGTTACTCGATATGCAATATTTTGATTTCAGGTAAAAAATAAAGAACAGAGTGTCTTGATACTAGTTTATCTTTAACTGTCTTGCTGTAATGAATAAGAAAAAATGACATTTTCCAGTCTAATCATACAAAATGCATCGTTGAGTTTCCTCAACTTCATGGTTATTTAATGTACATAAAGTATAACTAAGAAAAATGTGGCAAAGGTAGACGACACTAGGTTTTCAATTTTATAGCACGATGCAAAAAATCATAATATCAAAATTTAATAATGTAAATTAATAATGCACTTTGGAACCTAAAAAACCGATTATATAAAAAGTAATAAATGTAAATCCATCCGTACTTATGTTTGGTCAAGTATTCAGACGTATATCCGGATTATGTATGAATAAAATTTATACAAAAATTACAAATGAAAATGATTTTTTTTTAATTTTAAAGACTGAGTCTACCAGTTTTTTAGGCATTATATGGTGTACCTAAATGTCAACAGAGTCTGGAAGTCGCCACGCATCATCTTTTAAATTAATATTAAGAAAGACTTCTTTCATTATCGCAAAGCATCTTACACTATTATTACGTACGTATATTAAATATACACATGCGTTTATGATACAACATTTTTATGCAAATGCAAAAACAATATAATAAAATGAAATAAGCCGTAAATTTTATTATCTTTGTTGTACATAATATGGTAAATTTAAAAATGTCAACTTACATGTAAATTATATTTTCCCGCTAAAATAATTCGGAGCTGTTGGTGAGAACAGTGCACACTATACCACACTCTGTCTTGGACTGGTCCGTAGAGACACTCCACGCAAACTTTTGCTCCTCAATGATGGAGCCGTTCTGAAGGCGACGTCGAGGTATTACAGTAATGTATTAAGACATACCCAGTGAATGGCACAGCGCTTGGCAACATTTGGTTTAAAATCCTATTGTTTAATCGTCCGAAATTTAATAAGCTCTTGTTGATGCCAATTATGTAATGATATTATAATTATCTAGATGATTCGTTTAAAGGGCTACAAAATTATTATAATATAAATATATAATAAATTTAGAAACAATAAATATAGGAATTTAAAAAAATACGATAGTCATTTCGGACTATTAATTGGCCGCTAATATATTAATATTGCGGAATAAAATTAATTAAACTGACATTTTCCAATACATATATAATCATACGGCTTATACGCTTATTATTTAAAATAGTTTAGTTATATTTAAGCCACCATGAATGCACCAGACTGATTTTAAATTTCTATAGTAACGGGTCAGGGAATACGAAATATACTATCACATTTTATTCACCAATTTTGTTAAAATATAACAATGCTTAGAGTATCTTATTATTTCAAAAGAAGTGCTTTGGTTATATAAGTGAAATTACAGTGGACATTGCGCATAACATTAAGGTCATTGCAATTTGGCTCAAATTTGTTTGAAAATTATTTCAAGCATTTTGTAATTTGTATTTTCCACCATTAAGCTCCTATTAATTATAATAAAAATAATATTGAAAAAAAAAACATTTGGGAGAGTAACAAGAAAGAGAGGTTAGAAGATACACTTTTCTCCGTTTGTTACCCAAAATCGAAACAATGCTTGGTGAACGAAGGGTGACAATAATTTTAATACAATCATTTCCTTCGTCATTCATTCATCTCCAAGTCAGGATCACAACAACCATATACTATATACGATTACAGTAATCGAAATGTTTATTAGCAACAAGTATTTTAAGCCAACTAAAAAAAATAAGCGCTTCGTCTGGTACGAACGGTATAAGTACGATAAGAATATATATAATTAAATATGTAAACTTTGATTGTCTTTCCAGTAAAATTTATAAGCATTGCGTCCCTTAGCTGACAACATCGCTTGTGTCAATTTCACCAAATTCATAGGAGACAGAAACAACTTTAATTTGTCTATTTTAGGGTACCAAAAGGCTTGAGGTAACTATAACTCATATAGCTAATTGTTTATTTGAACCTAGCTGTCTGTTCGCGGGTTCGCCGCGTGGACTACCTATTTTTTTCGTTATGTTACAACCAATGAGGATGGATTTTTGAAAAATAAAGTAGCCTATGTTTGACCTTCTATTATCAACTATATTTATTCCAAAATTCATTACAATCGGTCAAGCGGCTTAGTTTTTTCATATAAACTTTCATCCTCTACCCTTTAGCGGTTAATTTTTTTTAAAAATAAGTAGCCTATGTTAGACCCATACTTATTTACTACTTTCATTCTAAATTTCATCCAAATCGGACCTGTAGATTAGCCCTGAAAGCGTGACAGACAAACACACAGACTTTCGCATTTATAATATAAGAATGGATAAACAGTTTTTGTCTCTCGTGGATTTGGTGAAAATATGATTTTGTGTATCTTAAAGTAATATAAAAATATTATAACCAACAAAAATATGATAACATACCGTATTTAATGAAGTAAGCTGTAGAAAAACCTTAAATTAAAAGAATTTATGGAAGATGAAATAACAGAAGTAAAATGAATAAAAAGTACGCTGTACATGCATTTTACGGTTATATTGTAAAATAACATAAAATAGTGAAACCAAAAAAAAATGCTAAGACTTGAGCAACACTTACTAGATAGTAAATTGTTGAAATGTTACAACTTATAAGACACTATGTGTGTCAATGTTAATCATATCATAGTTATATAGATATTTAATATGCAAACAAGGACGGTGGCTAGGAGATCAAAGAATGTGGCATTATTTTAGCAAAATTTATAAAATCATTTTAAAATTTAGTATTATAAAATAATGCATAATATGATAATTACACGTTAAAGTCTTAATAGATAATTTAAATTATTTTTTGTTGCATAAATAAAGCAGCATTGGTACCGGTTTTAAAACTTGGCAATGAACATGTATGTTTTAATTCAAGTCTAAATACATTCATCTCATCTAAGTGATCGTAAAGAAAGGTCTTACAAAAAAATGAAACTGATTTTATTTTTTACGTATCTTAAAAAAACGCCGATTTTCAACGTTTAATACCTCATATTAAACGTTGAAATTCGGTGTTCACGTTAAAATGTGACTAAGTGACCGCGCTAACACGCGACGTTATGGTGCGTGTTGCATTCTTCTATATTGTCTCGTTGCGCTCGCGATCTCAATATAAATGTAATTGATTTTCCTACAGGTACTGTATACCACTGGTTGTTTACTTTATTTTCTTATAAAGCACATAATATAAAAAAATAGAAAACGCTATCCTTTTCCGCGAGCGTCGTCGTAGTAGTCGAGTGTACTCCCAGCGATCCGACACAGGTACCTGTCGAAGACGCCATATCCCGAGAGAAAATTTTCCCCCAAATTAATCTATTTTGACACCTTAAAACAATGTAAGTGTAACTATAAATAATAAAAATCCCAGTGTAAGGTATGTTTAGGTTAAATTTTTTAAATGTGTTAAAGAGTGCAAAATTTACAACGTCATAACTATGAAAATACTGGCCTGGTTTCGATGACACAAAAGCTATATTGTTATTCTTAGGAGTATACGCATATTAAAATTTTAAAGCAATAATTTCGTGTGCCGGTTTGACCCATTAGCTAAATTTCATTAGTTAAAGGCTGGTAAATTAGTTTATTGATACCTTACTTTTAACATTTTAACTCAAACTCAGCGAGTGTTGCGTTTAGCTATGACAACATACATGGTACGAAAGCTTGTGAGTCAACGACTCGAGAAAGGCGGGCCAAGGTTGAACCGTAAAGGGCACTTACGTTGTCACGTGGAAGTTGGAAATATTTAGTGTTATTGACAGTATTTGGTGAAAATTTAACATTTAAATATAATTCCCGTTATCACAACTTAGTCATTTAAAGTATTAAATAAAAGATAGCTTTGTAACTAAGCAAATTGTGTCAGTCGATCATTGTCGCAAAGATATGTCAACATCAACACGGTGTCGACAAACAAAAACTCGTTTTGGCTAAATGTGGCTATAGTGATGACCTTCACCTGACTTGAATTCTCTTACAATGCTTGTTAATAATTTATGTATCCTTTGCTAGCTTTTCAATATTTTATTACTTATACTTTTATTGACTTCATCTATTAATCAATCGATGTAAAAAACTCTTACAATGCTGTTTTCACTCTCTTCTTACCGCCCGATTTATATAAAAAAATTAACACATCTGATGACGAATTGTATTGGTTCTGTTAAATTAAATCGATAATAATATTTTCGTGGCATACGCCTGATTTCTGTTAGAATTGGCAAGAAGTGAAAAAAAACTTTTAAACGTCATTAATTACCTTTTTTTAGAATCATCCTTTTTCCGCATAGCGGGATAGTCAGAGACTTGTAACAAGTGTTGTGTGTTGAGTGGCGGAACTCAACGCCGCTCTGTGTCTTTGGTGCCAGAGAAGGTTGGGGACGAAATTTAAATAATCATTCCCTCGAGTGAACATCAATACCACAATTATCGCGTTTACAATCAAATGTCGGTACGACTGCGCCACGACGGCGTCATTAATTTATTATTTTGGTATCAGTTTATGATATGAAAATATATTTGAGAAATAATCGAATAACTTTTGCTGGAATGCTCATTACTGATGAGAAATGTAGGTCATTTTAGGTACCTATATGTATTCTATTTTGCACAGTAAAGCTAGTAAATTTCTTCATTCAATTATTCACGTGTGAAGTGAACTTATAGATTTATGTTAAATCTATGCTAATGGTATTATTAAATTATATTTATTATGATACATATAATAAAACCAAGTACAATAATGGACAGAGATTTATTATAAATAAAATATATCACTGCAAGAGTTATCAGTAAATTAGTTATAAAATAAAGCAATGTACTATATATCGTTGACTATGCTCAATTTAATATTTTCCTTTTTTAAATTTGCAACACAATATTTTACAGATTTAAGTTTTAAGACGAAGCGAACATAAGCTTAACTCTGTTGCCTTACTCCATCTCTTGCGAATGTTGGATGGTCATTAGTAAAATTAATTACCAGTAATTTTTATTATTTCAGTCACGATTTGTTTCCCCAATTAAATTACCTTTATTATCTCAAGAGCGCTGTTTGTCGACCAGTCACTGTAGACGTTACCAAACCTCTATTAAAAAACGCCGTCAAGCGTTAGTTCTTTCACAATTTTTGCCAACTATTATATAAGTTCTTCCAACGGTTGCATTGTGATGTAAGGTTGTTTGTTTTGCTAATTACCTATTCGTGTTAATTTAATTTTAAATTAGAACATTATTGTAATCAAAACAATATATTTCGTACAAAATAACATGTAGTATTAATAACAACACTAATACAATTTTTTAACAAGAACATTAAACATTTTTGCTGTAAAACGTAATTACTTGCAAAAAAGATCATGCCATTTACACTGAGTACATATTAATATTGACAGTACCTACAGATATTTATTTTGGTCAGATAAAAACATACCTATAGGTACGTTTAACCATCCCTTAAAAAGGTTATTTGAGAAAGATGCGTATCTTTCTTATTTATCTAGACGATGAGGTGACGGGTACATTTAATGTTAGAGTAGGTAATAGTGCAACAATGATTTACCTCGTGTTTTATGATAAATCAATGAATCCAGATGACATGATGCGACTTGCTTGTGTTAGCACGATCAGTATAAATGTGAACGCCACACATATAAACACGATCTCCACCAAATCAAATTGATTACAAAATGCAGATTTCAGTGGGAACTCAGGATTACTCATGTTTACCTACATACGAACAAATTCTTTTAAATATCATATTATAAACAATGTTGTTATATACTAATGTATATGCAATAAGCAACGTCGCTTAAGTATTTGCGAGAATATAAAATAAAATATAAATATATTGTAAAATGCAATCATATAACAGAACAGAAAAAAATATTAAATTATCAATTACCTTTTAATTTTCTGGTTGCAAATAGGTAAATAATATTAAAATTGCAATTATGATGTTAAACTTACTTATTTATTTTGTTTAAATATAAATAATTGATTTTCATTATCGGTCTTATTGTTGATGTTTTTACATTTTATTGGAGTTTCAAATTTGACATTGTAGCGTAAAGTTATGTCATTCTTGTAGTGTCCATAGACAAACCTGTGCTAGATAATTATAAATAGTATTTTATTTGTAGATCTTGTTACCTGCCTACTTAGGCAGGCATAAATAACTACATGCGATGTCTGACTAGATAATAAAAAACATGACGGTGAGGTACATTCAGTGTTATCAAGTAACAATAGGTATACAAGTAAAGTATATGAATTTTAAAATTTTCATTAGTTTATTGGGTAGGTGATTAACGAACTTTTTTTGCGGTAACCGAAGGGATTATAACAAATCCAATTCCAGGACCTAGACGTTCATAAAGACATAAAACTTCACAAATATTCTAATTATCTCTTACTTGTGGACTCTTGACAATAAAGTGCTCGAACTTTTTACACCCTTAACCAGCGGTGTAGCTAGACGTGCAAGGGCCTCGGTGCACAGGGAAATGATCAGGCCCTCTCCTCTTTCCGCGTAAGTTATGTTGACCTTTAAAATCGAATAGATAGAAATAATAATAGGATATAGTGAGTTCAACTTATCATCCCTAGTAGGCTAAATCTATACGCCGTCGTAATTTCGTTTTTCAAATACCACTCAAATATCTTGGATCTCGTGTTTTTGCAAGTATCAGTCAAATTGCAAATATCGCCCTATTGTTTTTATATGATGTCACCGACAATTCAGGTTGTGGGTATGTCCATTATGCCCATACAATAGATCCGCGCTTTATTGCTAGAGGCCCCCCTGAGCTCCAGGGCCCCCGCGCGCTGCACCGCCTAGCCACACGATAGCTACACCACTGCTCTTAACCGAGAGTTTTGAGTTCCCCAAACACTCCCATGTTCCAGTAGGAATTACTGGTAATCCTGCTGGAACTTGAGATTGGGAACCCTTAATGATCCCCTATGTTCATAGGAATCTACATTTTAAATTTTCGCCATTATTACAAATAACCAACTTTTTAAAATTTTATAGTTATATTTTTCATATTTTTTATCTTCTACAGCCATCTCGTGGCCACCTTCGCTAATCGTGGTTTGTACTACGCTTCTGCAATGCACGCAAAACATTACAACTTTACAAGTAAGAAATGTTATATTTTGTAAATAGATGGCGCTGTAAAGGCAGATTCATTTTAGATCGCTTTTAAATGTTGTTCAAAAAACGGGCTAACTTGAATGCCAAAGTATACAAAACTTTAATAAAATATCATTATATTTTTAAATAAAGCTTTTTAAATGTAAATATTTAAGACTGCTATGTTGATTAAGTGCCGGAATTTCGGCATACTACAGGTCGCAACTCGTAACCGCCCCATTCACGAACCATGCAACAGTGTGATTTGTGACGGTTGACGGCTGACGGTTCACCTTTAGTTTATTGTTCGCATCGACAGTTAACGGTCGTGTTGACTTTGTCAGTAGAGGCGGTTACGTTTGATTCATTCATCGATGAAATTTTGTTTCAAAAAACCGGTACCGGCTTTCTGTGTATGATGCTCGCGCAGCCGCGTGACTCTTTCTTAGACGATGAATTCGGGAAGCCGGTAGAGTCCATAATGCGATGTGAGGATTTCAAAAGCAATTTTGCTAGAAGGCTTTCAAACCGATATGTTTCCCGGTCCCCGGCTTCTGGTTCCAGTCAAGACAGTGTTTTGAAACTTTGTCCGGCAAAGAGACAGGACATACTGAATAAAGTAAGTAAAGTTTTAGCTAACGTTTATGCGGTGGTCTAATTGTTTCGACCAAAAGACGAACAACAGTTATTTTAACGTTTCTGTTATTATTTTCATGGAAAAATAAGACCAGGTTAACCTAGATGATATTTTTGTATACATAATTTGAATATAAAATGAATACTCGTATATAGGTGTTGATCAGATAATAAATTGTTAGATTTTGACCTGTTTCATTACAACTTGTACTTGTTGTTTTGCGTAAGGGAATGATACATATTAATCACGATATTGCAATTTTCGTAATACTACGTGTGCAAATTAATAATTCCATAAATAATATGCAGACTATTGTATTGTTTACGGTCTGCTCTACTTGCGCGGTATGTTTAATGTTTACACTGTTTGCTTTATAAAGCCTAATAATTACAAATTGCAATTTTAGAAGGCTCGGAATTTATTGATGTCATATGTGACAGCTCCGATTATCATATTCAGTGTATACCGTTCTTACTCGTTATTTTTAATTAAGAAAAAAGTTTCGTATCAAAAGCATACTCTTACGTACTTTTTACCATAATAAATTTACTCTCTATGTAAGTTAAAATAAAATTAATAGGTAAAGTTTATATTAAATTACTTGAAATTATTTAGTATCACGATCAGAATAACTTAAGCAACACAATAGGACTATGAAATTGAAACGCTATCATTTTTGTTATAATTATTACTTTGAATTTAAAAATTCAATTTTACTATAATCTCCTAGAGATACTACAGTACGGTGTCTACCGAATAGCGACATTTGTTCTATCTGACTCGTAGAAGACACGAAATTACTAATTACTCAATATATTGAAATAGTCTAAATTACGACAATTATATATAATCTGTGTAAAATTTTGACATTTTAAATTTTCTATATTACTAACGTATATTCTAAAATGTATCCATATTATAATTTCCAAACGTAACACGTTGACAGTGCAAAATATAGTGGCATCATAAAAATATTTAAATATACAAATAAATATATGAAAGTGGATTTAATATTATTAATTAACTTCACAAACCGTTTATCTTTTAGTTAACATGATTATTTTTCTTTATTGCTTTCCCTATATCCATCTATTCAATATATAGATGTATAACGCTTTTTTTTAAACGATAGTAATATTTGGAAAGCAACATAATTAATGAAGTCAATCTAATTCAAATATAAAAAGAGTAAATTTATGTGTATTTTATTACTGTATATAGACACAATGTATTTAGATTTGTAATAATTCCTAGGAATTATTACAAATAGGTACACGAAAAGGTAAATCTTCGCTACAAACAAGATTATATTTAATAAAATTAAACATATGTTCAATAAAAATATAACACAAGAAAGGTATATCATAAATTTTAAGTCGGTCATTTTAAGAATATTTCCAGATTACAGATTTTCTTCACAGTCAAAGATAATATTATAATATTATAATCTTGCCATGATAAGAAATCTCGTGTGAAATGTACACACTTGTTGCAGCCCGCGGCCTCGTTTACGTTGATTTCTAGTAAATATATCAAACAGGGTCAACTACTTACTAAGTATAATAACTTATGTTGGTATAATACACTTTATAGAAATTATTATTTTTTACAAAAATTCTTAGTCATGGACATATTGTTCTTAATGTTAAAGTTTATCCAATGTTCACACGGAATTCTATTTTGTTCTTGCTTTATAAGCACGTTCCCATAGGTTGTTCTAGGTGAACTAAAATAAAAGTATAAGGTTGATGCTTTCATTTCAACTAAATTTGAGGCAAATGAGATTTGCCACAATAACCTCATGTAGATTAAAATAATAAAAACGCAAGGATTGAAAAAAGTCATAATCATTGAAATAATCGAAACAACAAACTCCTAGTATACTAATATTAAATAATCATTTTGATAATGCTTCGGTATATTAATTCCAAAAAGTTATTTCGCTGATGTTATTCCTATATATTAGGAAGTGGAGAACCAGTAATATTTTTCATAATAATTTAAAGTAGAAATGCATTAATATAATACAATTAGTACGTATTATGCATTTAGTATGCGTAATACTTAACACATATACTGTTTTGTTAAAAATTATGTTTGTGTGTGTTTGAAAATGACGTTGCTAAGGCAACCCGTTGCTTCCGCGTTAAGAGGCATAAAGTATACTTCACAATATACAATGTCTAAATCAAAATATTAGACAAAGTGTGACACTGTATAAGTACATAATATAATACATATACAGGTACATAGGTTGAAAATTATTCTAATACATCTTACCAAACAAAACTCACATAGACCTTTATCTATTACTACTTAAAGCTAACATGTTACAGTCCTCGCTCCTCACCCCTTGCGTGTCTGCTGACATTTAGTCCCGGAAATTAGGTAACGCTTGGCTTGCGCTTACTAAATAATAAGCCCTTTTCTGTTATGTACTTGCATTTCATGTTTTCAATAGACTTTGCCACAGGACGTCGTTATTGAAATCTTCCACGGTATTATTGTTACTTTTTTATGGAAACAATAAAAAGTTTATAACGAAAATGTTTATGATTTATTTTAATTTTAATATTTATTTAGGTAATCTAACGTTCTATAATTTGGTATATAAGGTTTTAAATTCAATATTTAATTATTTGGTATGTAATAAATTAAATGGAACCTTTTCAGGCAAAATATATGTTATATATATGTCGTGGTCATATCGTAAAATTGACGACTTCATGAAATCGTTGACTATATCATGAAACGGTCATGAAATGACCAATTATCGTTTGGCCAGTTCATGATGTCGTTTGACGAAATCAATGACAGCCTAACGTTTAACGATATGGTCAGCTAAACGTGTGGCTACTTCATGAATTCGTCGATCTTGTTTGACGATATCGTCAAATAAATACTTAAACAACCGATAGAGGCGCTAAGAGCGCTTTTTGTATATCAGCTGTTCGTAACAAAGTCAACATTTTAGTTTTAAATATGTTTTTTTAAGTAACAAGAATATTCGTAATAAAATATTCTAATTTACATATAATCATTTTAATTTTTTTCACGTCAATGAGCAATATAATAAAAATAAATTTAAGAAATTATATAGTAAAAACTCCTTTTGTATACTAAAGAATCTGTTAAATAGAAAAAGTTTAACCTAACCTATCTTGATTGGTCTTAAGTATCTTCACACAAAATAAATCTAATTACGTAAAATATTTTTTAGGTTAGGTTAAACTTTTTTTAATAAATTGATTCTCTAGAGATTGAAAGTGTTTTTGTCTAAAAACATCGTCATTATATATAATGAAATCGTTTAACGCCCATATTTAAAATTTATATTAAATATATTATAAGGAAACCTTATTTTACGACATGACCAAACGTCGATGACGAAATCGTTAAACGTTGACGAATCAACGATATCGTCAAATTCAGTTGGTCATTTCATGAACTGCAACGATTTCATGATATCGTCAACGATATCATGAAGTCGTCGAATCTACGATATGACCACGACATAGACACTACACCGTTCCTAATTGTCTGGCAGGCAACGCACGGCCGAAAACTACACGAAGACAACTGAGATTAAAAACGTAGGTTTCTCGAGGAGTGTAGGATAACACTAAGACACTGCATTTCGCGTTTCATAATCTAATACGCAATTTAAATATACCATACTGTATAAAAATAAAATCAATTTTGTTATATATGAAAACAAACTTTCTAGTTGAGAGAACTTATTGACCCGGCGTACATGCTATTACGACATGGGAAAACATTGAATGCCGTCTAAACACATCTTTTCTATTACGATAAATGCCTTGCGTGATTAATCTTTTAATTAAATTATATTGAAAAGTCACGAGACTGCGTAAGTTGTTCATTAAATTCAATATTTATGTAGTAAGTAATGTAAATGCATACCTAATAAAAAAATATCTATTCAATAATTGACACAGTTTAGAAGCGTTTGATGCATTTAGTGATTATTATACTATATACCTAATAATAATTTTAATAAAAAAAATAATTTTATTAATAAAAATATTCTTTCAAAATTTTGTGTGTATGTACACGTTAATAAATACATTATGTTGACTCGTTGTTGTGTATTTTACGCGTCTTGAAGTACATATAAAACATAGAATATTGTTTAGTTACGAAATGGTATAGCAGAAGATCGCACCGTTCTCACATGAGTTAACAACCAAGGAGATATGATGTCTAAGGAACAATGGGTCAGCGCTATCTGCCTTTCATATCGTGAACGTTCCCACTTACAATGGTACGTTGTGAGTATGTATGTACTTCCGCACTAGCGAAGGTTTCAATGTACACCTGGTACCTACATGTCAAAAAAAGGGAATTTTCTTTTTTTAGTATGCGAATGAATCCTTATTAGTTCTAAACCTGTTAACATCAGGTTATACTGTTAGATCTTTTGCCAATATATGGCAAAAAATCATAATTAATTTTTATTTGCAAAGTTTCGCTTATTCTGTAAATATAAATACTAAAAATAAATTTGTTTCTAATGAAATTTATGAAAATAAAAATACAACAAAAAAAACTAAGCTCATTTTACGCACTCCTTCTGATAGTTATGTTATATAAATGCGAACAACATGGGTAGTTTTTTATGTTAAAAATAGTGGTATCTTTAAACCCTTATCAGATATAGAGAAATCCAATTAGAAAAGGCTTTCAGCGCGTCGCGTAAATATAAACAGTTTTCACACCACTTTTTTTCCGCTTAACACTATTTTGACGTGACTTTTCTAAACTCTCATCAACAATTGAATGTTGTTCATACCAATTGCTTAAAGCGTTCCTGCTCACTATCCTGACCTGTTGAAGAACTCTGTCTTAAGGAACGCTTTTTATTTCTAGATTCCAATAGTCTACGGGTAAGAAGTGACAAATCCTAGAGTTATCATTGTGCCACACTCTTATATATAATACAAGGAAATCTAAACTCAATGTATATGTAGCCCTGGCGTGCCACGTTAACGCAGCGCTGCACGAGACAAACCTTGTATCGGCAATTTAATTTTGTGCAGCGGACCCCGTTCATGCTTCAATAGTCCGTAATGATCGTATTTGCATCCGTAACAGCGAATGAAAATATAAATTACGTACAACATAACAACGTCAAATAGCTAGATTATTACAATCAATGCATATATTATGTTCACATAATGTACTATTTTTGGAATTCAAAATTAAACAACGGAATCATCTGAACTGAATCATAATGCGTCAACTCAAGACCTTTTATTGGACTTTTTATAAAAACCCTATGTCAAAGAATACAAATACACATTTTTTCTACATATATGCTATTAATGAGAGTAATGTTCAGGAAACCTGCGTGTTATTATCTATAATGTAATCTTTATTTTTTTTATATCATATTATTGATGTTAGATTTACGTTCATATTCGTATATGTATATGCATAGTACCTATATGGCTATAATGTGACCTCTGAAGATATAAGAATCTCACATTACCATACTGGAGAGTTATTTATCTTGACCCGCAAATTATACGACTAAGTAGTTTTACAAGATCTGGCCAAATGTTGGAGAAATACGTGATATTTTTTTACACATTATGTATTTTACAGAGCACATAAATATAGATAATGTCAAGGTCAGGTCCATCGAATGAAATATGAAGTCGAGGCAGATCGAACCCATAACTAATGAGCGTTTACAGTCAGAAATTATTGAAAACCGCCATGATGTCCTCAAATACACAAAATAATAATAATAATTAGTTCATTGGTTTTTAGTGAAATTAATAAAAATATAATGTTTTCATTAACATTTAAAATAATATTTCATGTTTTTCCACACTGTATTTATTTTGCTTGGATGATCGGATTTATCGACCAACTAGTGCATAAATGCCTCAAACACGTTACACATAGGACGTGTCGTTTCATACTCAACGTGCGGTCGTCGCTATACAAATTCAATTGATAGACTAACCGCCCGGTCAGTTGATGGCTGATCGAGCGGTTAGCCTATCAGTTGAGTGTGCTGGCGAGGCCCGAGGCCTTACATTAAAACAAACAAATTTAGTGAAGGGGCTCTAATTATATAAATTAATTATAAATTTCTAATTTTCTTTTTCAATAGAAGTTTTCTAAACTATATCCCCGGATATATGCCCCATCTTACCCTTATAGTAATAAATATTGCAATACTGTCCGTTTAACTTGTATAATATTTACATATTATACAATATTTACATTTAAAATTAGCAGATGCTGCTTTATGCTTCTTATTGTGGCGTGTCAAAGAGACAAGGAGGTCTCTGTTTTACATATAATTCAGTTATCTCAAAAATAATGGTATTCAACAATGACTCAAAATTAGGAATCTGCAAATGTGAAGTTATTGGGTGCCTCAAACAAAACCGTTTCAAATTTTAGTTTAAAGTTAGATCAGTGAAAATTTGGAGAACATACAAATAATTTTTTTCCAGTTACTAATCCCGTTCAAACAAGTTGAAAAACCTAAGTTTTGTTTTCACCCTTATATAATCACACTTCCACGCCTGCTGTGTGTGATCTGTGATGGGCAAATTTTGATTGTAGAATTAACAATTAATTGTTCATTTAAATAGTGGCAGCAGGCAGTTATCTAATAATTAATTTCAATTGTCTTTTTTTTTCTTTTTTTTTTGTATAGCTTCACGCTGTATCCCGCACACAGCAGGGTAGGCAAAGGGAACCTAGTGTTAAGACACTCCATTCCCCACTTTCCGCCATATTCGGAGGCATTGGGTGTTAAGTAGCGGAACTTACACCGCGCTTTACCTCGACACCAAAGCGAAGAAAATGGAAATATTAAATATTTCCACTCCTCGAGTGGGAATCGAACCCGCAACCAGTCGCTTACGCTTGTGCCACTGCGCCACGACTGGCCCCAATTCAATTGTTTTATTAATTATAATAAATAATATATACGTATAATATAATGTATAATATATACGAGTCTAATCAAAGAATCAAATCTACAACCATCGCTTTTACATTCAGACGTTGTCCAACTGCGCAACCCTTCCCTGTTTATAAAGAAAAAAAGTGCTCAGTCCCTTAAAATTCATTATTAAAATAACGAAAAAAAAATGACATCAAATAGGGAAAAAGAAAAACACAGACTTAAAAAATCTGTGATGTTTCAAAATCTTAAACAAAAAAATCGTTTCAAAATTAAAATATTCGCCATACACATACAAATGTTATTTAATTGTTAGTTTCCATTTTTTCAAGACAATTAAAAAAGTTAATCGCAATTATTTTTATTGTGAGTTACAATTAATCTACGTTAACCTAAATAATTTAAATGCATATTGCATTTAGATAGTTAAGATATAATATTGTACCTTGCAATTAATTTCATTGCAATTAATTCTTTAGCCAAGTTACAAGTTGTATGAAAAATTAAATTAATTAATGCCCAACACTGCTTTGTATTCTTGGTGCGATTTTTACACTTGCCTTCCCCCCAATAGGTTTTTCTATTATATTTCCATGACCCTGCTAGATTCAAAAATTTAAATTAGCTCCAAATTCTTTAATAATTTCAGACATGAAGAAATAAATATCAGATAAGGTATTAAAAAATAAGTGCACAATACAGGATATGTTGTACATGTGTAGTGAATAAAAAAAAACAAAATTAAAAATTTTGAAAATACCCACGACGGTTTAATTGTAATTGAAAAAGGATAAAATATCTAGAAATCCCCCGCCTAAAAGAATATATGTAACGAGATGATGGGGACGACTTCGTCGGAGCTGCCATTACTTTAAGTTTGCTAACTTCTCCTAGGTTTTCATGCTGTTAAAACAGGTTTAGGAAAAAATTAAAATATTAATATGAATTTACAGTTTTGATAACTGGTATTCCTTTTAAAAACTTTAAGAACGAAATCTATACTATTAGCTACTATATTTAAAATAGAGATTGTAACTGGCAGCCCCCGACGAAGTCGTCCCCATCATCTCGTTACATATATTCTTTTAGGCGGGGGATTTATAGTTATTTTATCCTTTTTCAATTACAATTAAACCGTCGTGGGTATTTTCAAAATTTTTAATTTTGTTTTTTATTTTAAACTTTTCAAAGTGTATAGATACACATTATATATTATTACATAATTTCGAAATACTTTATATTAATCTTCATGCAAATCCAAAAAAAATTATAAGCCCAATGCTTTCTGGTTATCAAATGCCTATTGCAGCGCCTGGCAGATTGTCACCGCAACATTTTTAGGAAACTTAAGTTTAACCAAATCAGTGAAAATCACAAAACCCACTAGTAGTTTTCATTTGGAACAAATTAATTTATACTGGAGCGCCCCGTGGTAGTTTGTGATATGGCATATAAAAACACGCAACAATTAAACCTGAACCTATCACAGAAAACCGCATCTAAATAGGTTTCACACAAAAATACAAGCAAATGCTTACTACAGCGCCTCCTGGTGAAGTGTCACCACGACACATATACGAGAACACGCGCTAATTGAGCCTGATCCTATCGTTGAAAACTGCATCAAATTCAGACTCGTAGTTTTAACTTTGCACCATCAAATGTTTAATGAAGCGCCCCCTGGTGAGTTCTTAACGTAAAAAAAAAACTAAAAACATACACCAAGTAAAGGTAAATCTAATACTGAAAACTCTGTCCAATCGGACTAGTAGTTGTGGTTTTACATTAAATATTACAAACAAATGTTTACTGCAGCGCCCCCTGGTGAGTTAACACGATAAAGCATATAAGAAGAACGAGAAGCCAAGAACATGCACTAATTAAACTTGAGCTTATCACTGAAACTGCATCCAAATCGAATTCGTCATTTTAGCTTTGCACAAACAATATTTTACTGCAGCGCCCCCTGGTGACTTGTCACCGTAATATAAATTTAAAAACATGTACTAAACAAAGCGGAATCTAATACTGAAAACTCTTTCCAATCGTACTAGTCGTTTTTGTTATACACAAAAAATGGAAGCAGCTACTTACTGCAGCGCCCACTAGAGAGTTGACACATACTTGAAAATATGCACTAAGTAAACATACATGACACATATATGAAAATATGCACTAAGTAAACTTGAATCTATCATTGAAAACTGCATTCAAATCGGACTCGTAGTTTTAGTTTTGCACAAACAAATGTACTTACTGCAGCGCCCCCTGATGAGTGGTCACCATAACACATATATGGAAAGACGCACCAATTAAGCCTGAACCCATCCTTGAAAGTTTCATCTAAATTGAACTAGTAGTTTTTGCTCTGCATAAGCAAATGTTTAGTGCAGCGCCCCCTGGTGAGTTTTCCCCGTAACAAAAAAAGAAAAATCTTAAAATGTGCACCAAGCAAAGATAAATCTTTTTATGAAAACTCTTTTTAATCGGAGCAGTAGTTTCGGTTTTAGACAAATAAATACAAAAAAAGTACAAACAAATGCTTACTGCAGCGCCCCCTGGCGGTTTGACACGATAAAACATATCCAAGAACATCCACCAATTAAACCTGAATCTACCACTGAAAATCTATTGAAATCAGACTATTATTTTTTGAGATAATTGAAAACATTCGTTTTCACGTAAAATGCTTACTGCAGCGCCCCCTGGTGAGTTAAGGTAATAAGACATACATAAGAACATACGCCAATTGAACCTTAACCTATCATAGAAAACCGTATCAAAATCGGACTTATAGTTTTGGAAATAATTGACATAGTAATTTGCACAAACACACAAACAAACAAACAAACAAACAAACAACCTCTCACCCCAAACACATATACAGTCGCCGTTCCGTCGCGGGTAAAAAAAATAGAGCCTATTTAAATTGTGACGGGAAGACGGTAGACGATGTGGGCGGAAGCGCGAGTGTCCTTCTGTAATAACAAAATACTATCAAAGTGTCAAGGCACTATTTAGGTATCTACAATGGAAATACAATTTCCTTAAATTATGTCCAGCGTTATATTATTGAGCTAAGTAACTAGTGTTATTATTTTTTTGTACGTAGGCAAACGAGCAGAAGGCCCACCTGGTGTTAAGTGGTTACCTTCGCCCATAGACATCCACAACATTAGAGTTATGGATGAATTGCCAGCCTTGGGGATGTAGGACAGAAGGAGGGAGAAAGGATGGGAATGATGGGAGTAGGGAGAGCTGGCTTACATGACATCGAACCGGAACACATCATCAGATATTTGGCGGTTCGTCTTTAACATGATAGTGGTCGCGAGCCAGTCGGAGAACGAATCTCCTACCACCAAGCTACTGGGTTACCCGCCTTTTACGGGACGCTACCCAGTGGCGGGGGGGCATTGTATTCTTAACCTGTCCCCCCCACGGGACTTTTTCTTTAACAATAAAAATATTCATTATAAAATATGTGTAGTTGAGGTCATACTATGGTTTTTTTTTAGCTTCACGCTGTGCTGTATTCCGCTCACAGCATGGTACGCAGAAGGAACCTAGTGTTAAGACACTCCGTTCCCCACTTTTCGCCGAATTTGGAGGCATTGCGTGTTAAGTGGCGGAACTTACGCCATCGTGAGTTAACTTAGGAGTAATTAGTTTATGAGTTTAAACAATTAGTCAACTAATCTTGTAAACTATATATTCAGCTACTATGTATAGACTTACATCCCGTTGCTAAGATAGCGTGGTCTAAAATGAGCTTTATTAGACCCATAAAGTAGGCCAAAAATAAATATCACCGCGCAAAATACCATGTCTCAACAACAATTGACTCACTTACATTAGAAAGTAACAAAAAATGAGATGAATGAATATCATTTAAAAGAAACCGGAATTTAGGATATTATGATTTCTTTTTTTAATCTGAAGTGAAATTATTTATAATTATGCAAAATATATTTGACATGATAGTAACAAAAGATGTAATTTTAAACTGTTGTAACATTGTGTTAATCTTTTAGTTTTCTTAGTTGCTTTCTTATGTAGAGTCTACAGTAAAAAATAATAATGTATTAGAAAACCTCATTTTTTTATAGATGACTTGAGATTCTTATTACAATTGCTAGATCCCGAATACAATTCATAACGAAACACTATTAGAGCAAAAAATTGCATCTGTCGGACGCCTTTTCATTATTCATTTGTTATTGATGAACATTCTGAACAATATATGAAAAGTGTACCTGAAATTGATGTTAGATGTCAATAAAATTGTACCACAGTTATTAATAGTACTTACACAAACAATGGTGAATGGTACCGTTACGGTGTGGGAGGAGACGATTTGCAAGGTATACGCGTATGTTGGATTCTTATGCTTTTGTATAACGAGAAAAACAAGTTGCCGCTATTGGCGATTAATTGTGATGTTACGCTTATAAAAAATACTTCCCTAAATTCTACATCCTTCTATTTTATTTAAAGTTGAGGTAATTAAAAAATAAATGGTATACTATAATAACAAGTTCGAATCAGTATGTAAATATTATGCAATTATGTTTCAAAATCTTATGTTTATTATAATGTGTATATATAAGTAGGTTAATGAACATCGTGTCAAATGGCAAAATTGCCTCATAAGAAAAAAAGAACATTAAGCTAGTTAGACTAATTAGTTACATACATAATACATAATATATTATAAAAGTTGACTTGTATCGATAATAATGCTTGCCTCTATAGAAATTTTGTAATAATAATTCCTAATTAATAAGTTATGGATCTTTGCCATTAAATTTCTTTCGAAACTTTTCTTGAACGTAAAAATAAACTATACGTCTATATGTTATTATACAATAAATGTTTGTGTTTAATAGACCTAGTTTTTTAAAGAGTAATTTTAAAGTGAAGCCAACGTGACTAAATGTATTGTATGAACTTGAACTTTAATAACTTTTTTAGCTTGTCATACACATATTTTATTATGAAAATAAATTTAATATGTTGTTCTTTCTTATCCTGTTTGTATGATGACCCCAGATTTGTGTTTGTTTGTTAACTTAACAATTACTATTATACTTTACTGTATATTATACTGGTACTATTTAAGGGATTGTGTGATGAGGTTAATAAAAAACTTTCCTTACTGATGTAAAGTTGAAGAAGAGTTTGGTGGTTTCTTTGAACGACTTTTTCTTCGAAACTACCAGAAAAAAATAATATTGATTAATTAAGGAAGTTTTACAGCAGTAGATCTTCACATTTTTGCAGCAGAAGTTGCGGGCAAGATCTAGATTCACTTGATAAGATAGCATTGAAAGGAATTTTATTTAGTAATACAACGTTTTCAATTAAAATTATTATGTTATGTCAAAATCCCCTTATATATTTCGTCCTGAAAGTCCATTTACTTATACTAATCTAGTAATAGTCATGTTAGTCCTACATTGAATATGAGATACGTATTGAATAATGCGAAAGTGAATGTTGCCATATGCAGAGCATTTCTATATTCAACTGGTCGCCATGCAAGGATGGCTTGTGACAGAGAAACAAACTTGATATTAGTATTTAAATTGTGGCTATTTATTACCCGCGACGGAACGGCGACTGTATATGTGTTTGGGGTGAGAGGTTGTTTGTTTGTTTGTTTGTTTGTTTGTTTGTTTGTTTGTTTGTTTGTTTGTTTGTGTGTTTGTGCAAATTACTATGTCAATTATTTCCAAAACTATAAGTCCGATTTTGATACGGTTTTCTATGATAGGTTAAGGTTCAATTGGCGTATGTTCTTATGTATGTCTTATTGCCTTAACTCACCAGGGGGCGCTGCAGTAAGCATTTTACGTGAAAACGAATGTTTTCAATTATCTCAAAAAATAATAGTCTGATTTCAATAGATTTTCAGTGGTAGATTCAGGTTTAATTGGTGGATGTTCTTGGATATGTTTTATCGTGTCAAACCACCAGGGGGCGCTGCAGTAAGCATTTGTTTGTACTTTTTTTGTATTTATTTGTCTAAAACCGAAACTACTGCTCCGATTAAGAAGAGTTTTCATAAAAAGATTTATCTTTGCTTGGTGCATATTTTAAGATTTTTCTTTTTTTGTTACGGGGAAAACTCACCAGGGGGCGCTGCACTAAACATTTGTTTATGCAGAGCAAAAACTACTAGTCCAATTTAGATGAAACTTTCAAGGATGGGTTCAGGCTTAATTGGTGCGTCTTTCCATATATGTGTTATGGTGACCACTCATCAGGGGGCGCTGTAATAAGCATTTGTTTGAGTTTTTTTGTGTAAAACCAAAATTTTTCTTATATTTATTTGTCTAAAACCGAAATTACTTATCCGATTGGCTAGAGTTTTCAGAACTAGATTCAGCTTTACTTCGTACATATTTTAAAATTTTTGTTTTTACGTTACGGTGAAAATTCACCAGGGGGCGCTGCAGTAAACATTTGTTTATGTAGAGTAAAAACTACTAGTCCGATTTAGATGAAACTTTCAACGATAGGTTCAGGTTTAATTGGTGCATCTTTTCATATATGTGTTACGGTGATCACTCACCAGGGGGCGCTGCAGTAAGTACATTTGTTTGTGCAAAACTAAAACTACGAGTCCGATTTGAATGCAGTTTTCAATTATAGATTCAAGTTTACTTAGTGCATATTTTCATATATGTGTCATGTATGTTTACTTAGTGCATATTTTCAAGTATGTGTCAACTCTCTAGGGGGCGCTGCAGTAAGTAGCTGCTTCCATTTTTTGTGTATAACAAAAACGACTAGTACGATTGGGAAGAGTTTTCAGTATTAGATTCAGCTTTGTTTAGTACATGTTTTTAAATTTATATTACGGTGACAAGTCACCAGGGGGCGCTGCAGTAAAATATTGTTTGTGCAAAGCTAAAATGACGAATTCGATTTGGATGCAGTTTCAGTGATAAGCTCAAGTTTAATTAGTGCATGTTCTTGGATATGCTTTATCGTGTTAACTCACCAGGGGGCGCTGCAGTAAACATTTGTTTGTAATATTTAATGTAAAACCACAACTACTAGTCCGATTGGACAGAGTTTTCAGTATTAGATTTACCTTTACTTGGTGTATGTTTTTAGTTTTTTTTTACGTTAAGAACTCACCAGGGGGTGCTTCATTAAACATTTGATGGTGCAAAGTTAAAACTACGAGTCTGAATTTGATGCAGTTTTCAACGATAGGATCAGGCTCAATTAGCGCGTGTTCTCGTATATGTGTCGTGGTGACACCTCACCAGGGGGCGCTGTAGTAAGCATTTGCTTGTATTTTTGTGTGAAACCTATTTAGATGCGGTTTTCTGTGATAGGTTCAGGTTTAATTGTTGCGTGTTTTTATATGCCATATCACAAACTACCACGGGGCGCTCCAGTATAAATTAATTTGTTCCAAATCAAAACTACTAGTGGGTTTTGTGATTTTCACTGATTTGGTTAAACTTAAGTTTCCTAAAAATGTTGCGGTGACAATCTCCCAGGCGCTGCAATAGGCATTTGATAACCAGAAAGCATTGGGCTTATAATTTTTTTTGGATTTGCATGAAGATTATTATTAATATAAAGTATTTCGAAATTATGTAATAATATATAATGTGTATCTATACACTTTAAAAAGTTTAAAATAAAAAACAAAATTAAAAATTTTGAAAATACCCACGACGGTTTAATTGTAATTGAAAAAGGATAAAATAACTAGAAATCCCCCGCCTAAAAGAATATATGTAACGAGATGATGGGGACAACTTCGTCGGGGGCTGCCAGTTGCAACCTCTATTTTAAATATAGTAGCTAACAGTATAGATTTCGTTCTTAAAGTTTTTAAAAGGAATACCAGTTATCAAAACTGTAAATTCATATTAATATTTTAATTTTTTCCTAAACCTGTTTTAACAGCATGAAAATCTAGGAGAAGTTAGCAAACTTAAAGTAATGGCAGCTCCGACGAAGTCGTCCCCATCATCTCGTTACATATATTCTTTTAGGCGGGGGATTTCTAGTTATTTTATCCTTTTTCAATTACAATTAAACCGTCGTGGGTATTTTCAAAATTTTTAATTTTGTTTTTATAATATGAAATGTTACATAGGTTGTTTATATAAACAATCTATATAATTTATATAAATTATTGAACAAATACTTTCTTTCGATTTGTATTTATTAATATGTATTTAAATAATTTTAGCTCATCGAATAATAGGCTAGCTATATGTATATTTTTGTATTTAGTATATGTATATGTTTAGGCCATAAACTCTGTAAGTAAGAAATATTTTTCAATATTAAGAAGAGTATAATAATAAAAAATCGTATATTTTATATAAGAATACTTATGACTCATACAATCCGGATCCCAGCAATTTAAGTAAATAAATGTTAGGCGCACCCGACCATGGTTAACAAACCGGTGCCATTTGCATGAGGAATAATAAAATCGTTTCCCAACAATATTCTATTATCAGCCGTTGTTTTGTGATCATGCGCATCGAAGCTTCATAGAGATCACTACTTGTTTTTTTTTATTCAAGAAAATTAAAAAAAATGAAAAGACATTTAAAGAAAAACGTATAAAAATTTGAACGCAGCGGGATTTGAAAACGCGCCTACTGAATTCCGTTCAGGCGCTCTCACCACTGAGCTCTGCTCAGGGGGTTCGAATCCTGCTGCGTTCAAATTTTTATACGTTTTCTTTAAATATCTTTTTCAATTTTCCTAAGTGTGGAAAATGTTTAAAAAGTTTTAAAAATGTTTAAAAATTCAAAAATACTGAGATTTAATAATTACACTAGGTTCGTTCTTACGGTTACTCATTGGTTATATTACTAGTATTGTGTATGTGCTTCGTTACGAAGGAGGCGCAAAACACACCGTACTCCGATCTAGTCTGGCAACAACTAATTCAACAGGTCAGTCGCTATGAGGAGCTTAGAATAGAATACATAAACTTTATCTTTTACATTTATTACTATTTATTGCACTATTAACTTGCGAAAAAGGACCTATAATACAGAATATTAAAATCTTATGTGGATACACATCCTACTTAATAAGCATATAAAAAAAAAACATATCGAATGAATTTTCCTTATTAACTTAAACTAACTTACGTCACTACTGTTCGAAAAGTGAGAATAAAACTATAGATATTATTTGTGTTCTCCCTATTGATATCATGAATACAAAATTAAATCGTATTCTTAAATTGATTGTATATTGCATAATCGAGATACCCATCAATTTCTGTCTAGACTTTACAATATGAATATTTTATACAATTTATATATTTAATTTGATAACTTTTTACGACGCTTTTCGTCAATAAATTATATAAACAAGTTTTATATTTATATTGCTTCACGCTGTATCCCGCACACAGCAGGGTAGGTAGAGGGAACCTAGTGTTAAGAAACTCCGTTCCCCACTTTCCGCCAAATTCGGAGGCATTGCGTGTTAAGTGGCGGAACTTAACACTGCGCTTTGCCTCGACACCAAAGCGAAGAAAATGGAAATATTAATTTCCACTTCTCAAGAATCGAACCCACAACCAGTCGTTTACAGTCACACGCTCGTGCCACTGCGCCACGACTGGCCCCAATTTATATTGCATTTATTTTATAATATAATAGAAGTGATTTCTGTGATTTTGAGACAGTTATTATTACAACGTAGGTAATTATTATAAAAAGGATTAATAGCAAACGAAACTGTTCACTTTTAAATATCATGTACCTAAAAAGTCAATAGTATTGAGCGGTAAAAACGAGTAGTAACTTTAACGGATATGTATTTATATAACTACACATAAAATCAGGGATTTCGTGTGTAGTTCCTTTAAAGTGATGGAATTATTCAAAAAAACAATATAACTGATACTGCCAAGGAAATAATGTAGTTTTTACTATATATAGTAACGTGTACTTTCGAAAAATAATATATTCTTTTATTAAAGAATTAAACTAAAATATCTGTAATTTGGCACGAAACGCTTCATTGAACCAACGGTCTTTCATTTCAAAGAATACCTGATGGCAAAAAGCATACACTATTTTTCTTGATATTTTTTATACGACTTTCCATTTCGCTGTGACCAAAAGTTTCATTACATTACCTATTTTAAAATAAAAAAATACCCTTTAAATAAATTGGTATTAGTTAATAATATTTAATATGAGCTGAGACGCATTGTTTGAATTATTAACACTAAGTTATCTCTGCCTAGACTAAGAAGTTATCTCTGCCTAGACTATTGAATGCGGAGAATGCGTGAAGATAAAACATGTTTACCAATATATTTTATATTTTTTTTAATGTGATTAGATCGTTAACATTAAATACACTATATACAACACAAGTTACATGTAAGCGCTTAGAGGTTCTCAAATCAGCATTACTAGCTATGGAAGTGTTAAACTATTGTGATATTCTAATTGCAATTTTTAATCACCCCCTTAACATGACTGCTAAAAATTTGAAATATTCACAAAGTTGTATCAATAACTAATAATCAAAAATTCGTAAAAGAAACATAGCCTAGCTGGTTCCGTCACCATCGCGACGCGCCATAAATACGAATCGGCTGCCGGATCTAATATAAGTAGATAAAGCGCAACCGACACGAACTCGGGACGTGACAACTTACGCATAAGGGACACTGTCCAAGGCACTATTGTATAATATGATTTTTGTTTTGTTTTTTATAAATTGACTAAAAGATTATAGACTATTAGAATGAACAAGAGCTTTTTCTTATCTTTTTAGGGAATATAGATTTGCAAATAATAAAAGAGTAGCTTCATGTCAGAGAGAATATAGTGCCATAATATTCCGTTCTCCACTTTCCGCCCAAAATTGAGACATTTACTACTTTTTCAACATACTCATTTTTCGAAACGAGCAAATTTACCTTGTGGTCATTGTTAACCAGGTAAAAGTATAGTTTTCAATTGTCCACTAATAATTATAATGGCGCTAAAGTAATAAGTATATTTTAAAAGTTTTTAAATATTTTTTGCATATAAATGAACAAAATATAAACAATATTATTATCATTTTTTCGCTCTGAGACGAAGCGCGGTATTGAACTCTGTTTTGTGTAGTCTCTCTCTCTCTCTTCTTCCATGCCGATTTCGACAATGGCGACTTCGTGCGTGTTAAATTCATGGGACGTTCCTGGCGTGATAGGCTCTTAAATGGCTCGCGAAACCAATCTTCGCCTTGAAGATTCGCCTGCAGGGCGCACAGTACAGTTGGCCAGCATTGTTATATGTATACGCGTAGGAGACCAAGGTCTGATTTTTTCGTAATTGACGCCTAGCGTCAAGATCCTGCAGGCGCCGTCGCTCGCATTCATCCACACGTTTATGAACGGTGCGTCGCCATTCTGGTCTGAGACGCGCTCGCTCTTCCCAACGTTCAACCGGTATTTTGCAAGCTAACAGGTTACGCTTGAAAACATCTTTATAGCGTAGGTATTGACCACCTCGCCTTCGTTTTCCGAGGGCAAGTTCGGAGTAAAAGATAGCTTTAGGCAATCTATTGTCTCCCATACGTAAGACGTGACCACACCACTTCAGCTGCAGTTTCATAATAAGCGCCCCTATACCCACTAAGCCGGACTGACGTAATACTTCAGAGTTTGGAACTCGGTCCTGCCATTTAATGCCCAGAATTGATCTCAGACATTTGAGGTGAAAAGTGTCTAGTTGTTTAATGTCTGCTTGATAGCAGCACCACGTCTCTGCAGCGTACAATAAAATCGGCAGTACTATTGCTTTGTAAACTAATATTTTAGTTCGCATTTTAAGGTCGTGGGAGTTCCAAACACGCATCCTCAGCTTACCAAAGGCTGCTGCGGCACACGCGATCCGAGCCGGTATCTCTGATGCTAGGGTGTTATCGTTTCTTATTCTGCTACCTAGATATTTGAAGTTTGAAACTTCTTTGAGCACATTGTCATGAAGTGCGATGTTAGAGCCATCCATCCAGCAGCCTCGTGGGGGCTGTTTTAAGATTTGAGTTTTACTGGCGCTTATTACTAGACCGAATCGCTGGCACGAAACTTGTAAAGAGTTTAAATAGTCCTGGAGAGTCTCCATCGAATCAGCCATGAGGCAAATATCATCAGCGTACAAAATGTCGGAGATTGGAAGATTAGTGACCAGACTCTTGGATCTGAAACGGGAAAGATCAAAAACGCTTTTATCCATCCGAGAGTTCAGCTCAATTCTGTTATTAAAAGATCGTCTTGCATCACTCATTACTGCAGCAAAATAGATAGCGAACAAAATTGGAGCTAGAATGCAACCTTGCTTAACACCGCTGCGTACTTGAAATTGGTCCGACAGGTCATTTTCATGTTGAACTCTTGCCATCATGTTATCATGAAACTGACGTATCAAGTTCAAAAGCTTCACTGGACAACCTGCCTTTCTAAGCACGATCCAAAGGGCCTCACGTGGTATCCTGTCGAATGCTTTCTCTAAATCGACAAAACACATGTAGAGAGGACGATATTGTTCCAGGCTTTTTTCTTGGATTTGCCTAACGACAAAGATAGCATCGACCGTGCCTCTATGTGGACGAAAGCCACATTGTGTTTCAGGGAGCACGGTTTCGGCATATTGAGACAGTCGAGTGCCAATAATCCGAGCCAAAATCTTGCCAGCTGCTGAGAGGAGTGAGATTCCTCTGTACGAATTGTAATAATAAGTAACAAATAAACAAAAATAAATAAAATATTTATTGACCAAAAGTAACAAGTTACATATACACTCTAGATATTAGATTACACAAATTTCTTTGACAATTTTGTTTATATTACTAGAGGTGAGTGTTGGCAGCCGTACTAGTATAAACTGTGTCACAGCCGCCAGCATCTTTGCCCCTTTTAAATGCTTATACTATTGACATTTTTAATACATTAAGTAGGAAATACAGTAACTACAAAGGAAAAACTATTACTACATAACATGATGAAAGTAAAGTAAAAAAAAACATTTACATTATAAGAAAACAAAATAAAAAAATAAATAAAAAAATACCATGTGTGTGAAAGATTGTGTGAATATGTGTGAGTTGGTGTGTGTGTACGTATGTGGGTATGTGTGAGCAGGAGTGCTGATCATGTGTGTGTTTGGATAACAGTTTGGATATATGTGTGTGAAAAAAAGGTGTGAGTGTCGTGTTGCGAGCAAAATCGTCGGTACATAAGTTATGTAGCACATTTAAGTGTTTGCGGATAGTGTAAAGGTAAACAACATTTGGTTGCGAATAAAGTTTTCAGTTTCATTGTAAGATAAGTTCTGAATCCAATTTTTGATCGCCTTTTTACACTTGATCGAGATTAGTGGATATATATTATTAGCTTTATTTACAGCATTGTATAAATGGCTACTAATGGCGTAAAACTGAGATCGAGCTAGCCTCGTTCTGCAATATACCGTATCGCATATATTGGATGTATTGCGCTTACAAATAGGCTTGTATTTAATGATTCTATGCTTACGAAGTATAACAGAAACGATATAAAGCTTACGTACTGATAGAACAGATGTCTCGCTGAAAAGTAAATCTGTGCTGTATCGTCTAGGTTTGCGTAGCATGACTTTTAATACAGCTCTTTGAGCTCGCTCTAAAGAAAGTGTTTTTACTAGTACCTCCCCATATTACGATACAGTAGTTTAAAATAAGCAATATCACCTTTACCCTTATACAGCTTGCAGATGGAAGCATCTCTCCAGTCTTGCGGGATTATTTCGCACTCCCATATCTCCAGGATAAGTTGGTACAACCTGTTAGTAATATGTGGACCACTGTATTTATATATCTCAAAAGGCAAGCCGTCCGCCCCAGGTGCTCTGGCATTCTTTGTTTTTCTAAGCGCTGCAATAAAGTCATCAAAGGTAGGTGTTATCGCCAGGTCCTCCATGCTTGGGAAGCTTTCCAAAGAATCAATATACAACAAGTCAACAGATTGAATCGTAGGATTGAGAACATCATGAAAATGCTCTGCCCACCGGGCGACTACATCGCCCTTTTCGGTTAACCGTTGGGTCTTATCCTTGTTGTAGATCGGAGCAATCTTTTTGATTGAGGGTCCAACGATAGTTCTTAAGCATTCAAAAAACTTACTTGATTGGTTCCCGTCCGCATAGTGCTGCATTGCTAGTGCCTTGTCCATCCACCAATTGTCCTTTAGAGTACGCACCTTTGATTTTAAGCTGTGACTAGCTTTCCTCCTTTCATAGACGTCACCCGAAAGAAGACTACGTCTGTGGTCGTCAACAAGCTTTTTAATGAAACCCTCAGAATCGTCGAACCAATCCTGGTTTTTTCGTTCAAGTTTCCCTACGATTTGAGAAGCACATATGTGGAGATTTTTAGCATATGAATGCCACTTCTCATCGACAGACATAGAATCCTTTATATTTATCATTTTGGAGCAGAAAGCATTGTCTAACTCTAAACCAAGGAACTTGTTGCCTATTAATTTAGAACAGTGTAACCTTGTTGAGACCTTAAGGGCACTTCGACGTGGAGCTTTTAACTGCAACCTGAGTTTAGATCGAACAAGTCGATGATCGGTCCATCCGTAGGCACCTCTGAGTACGCGTGTGATCATAACTTCATTTAAGTCTTTCTTGCGCACTATTACATAATCTAAAAGATGCCAGTGTTTAGATCTTGGATGCATCCACGTGGTCTTATATTTTTCAGGCAAACCAAAGTAGGTGTTTGTGATCGACAGGTCAAACTTGGCACACAGGGTGAGAAGATCAAAACCATTGCTGTTGCATTTTCCTACTCCATGACGACCGAGAACTCCGTCCCAAGCAATGTGATCATTCCCGACACGTGCGTTAAAATCACCCAAGAGTAAGATTTTGTCACTTGATGGTATTCTAGATAAGACTTCACCAAGATCAGAGTAGAATATGCAGATACCAACTAAGGTTTGGATACACCTTATCCTCCCCCCACCGTCAGTCCTCCATCGCCGCAGGGCTTGCTCTAGTCCAAGTAAACACGCAGAAGTCATTTACGCGTGAGTATATTATAGTGGACAAACAGTTGCGCAGATGCAAGTCCACTCTCTCGTCCTCAATTTCCTAGCGCCAATGGACTGGTTGTCCAGTACGATTGGCCGGAGACTGAAGTTGCAGGAGATTGGCCACACGTCACTAAAGAGTCCGAACGTGCGCCCTTTAAGGCACATCACCAAGTGCCTTGCCGAACCGCTGTAGTAACCGGATGCTGTTGCCTATCGACATCGCTCGCTTCCTACACCGGATAGGACTTTTTTTCCATGATGGTGGACTATCCATGGATTTCCATGGATTTTGTGTAGTAAAGTGGAACTCAAAGGACGAAGTGTCTAATCACCTCTCACTCTGTGCTGGCTAAGCTGTTTTTTATATTAATTTTATTATTTAATACATATTTTATTATACAAACGTATAATTCACCATATTTACTTTTAATGTTATAATAGTAAAGCAATATTTGTATCAATATAATAATATAAAATAATAAACTTCGTACTTTATTGTACGTGTCGCTGCGGTCGCCGCGTGTATAGCGGCCGTACTTGCTTATGTAACTATACACAAACATTGAACAGAATGCATTAAAATCGTTTTGTAAATAAATACATTGCCTTAGAAAAAGCTGAATGTAAAATTAGAAGTAGTAATGAGATAGTAACAATTTAAATGGAAGTGAATGCGTGAGAACATATTATTTCCTTTTATTACCTCATTCTATTTTGAATACGAATTGTACTCGCGTAAGTGCTGTGGTAGGGTTGTCAACGTGTTATAACTTATAACTCAAAATACTATGGACAGGTAAATAATAATGTTAAATATTAAGTAATATGTGAAATATTTATTGTAAAAGAAACTAAAATTATTTACAAAATACTTCAAATTACAAGCTTTGATACGATAATATTGTAGTCATTGAATTTTGACACGTGTGCAAATCGGCAAGCAAATATGTATTACAGAAAGATGTGGCTCAAAATAGGGACGCAGATTTTTTTTTTAAATTGACGATTATTGAGGATTAATAAGCAATAAGTGAAGGGAGGGGGGGGGGGGGGAAGCAAATAAAAGCCGTTAAAGTTGTAATTAACGTGTTTAATTAAAAAAAAAAAACGTTTTGCAGCTTCATACTTGTTTCCGCATAGCAGTCGAAGAGAACTTAGTGCCAGAGACACTTCAATATCCATCTTTTGCACGATTATGTCTCAGAGCGCAGAAATGAAAATAATATATAATCATTCCCTAAGTGGGATTTGAACCTGCAACTATCGCGTTTACGTGGTCCACGATGTCCACGGTGTCACGATTGACACTTAATTCTTAATTGAAAGTAATTAAAGTATTTCACATATATCGGCATAGTTAAGTATTTCTTGAAGATTAACTCATATATATTAATATATATGCATGGTCGTATGTATTATTATTATCTTTCATTCATGAATATTAATATTTATTCAGCATTATATAACATTGAAACACTTAAGACAGCAGTTAAGCAAATCTCTAATATTCTTATAAGGACATAACACCCCATATTTGAATTTTTAATTATATGTAAATTCCCCTAATCAATGTGTTATATAAATGTTGAGTATGCCACGAAATATTTGTATTGTGGACATATAAAATTCTGTTTTTAATTTAAATGTTAGTTTAGTTCTGTCTGTACGTTTCTCCAGTTCCGTGTGGGAAAAATAGACATAAACAGTTTATAGTAATGGTCAGCATCCTTTGTAAATCTAGAATTCAGATTTACATCTAACTATCTATACCTTTAAATTTTTTTAAAACATAACATATATTTTATAGTAAGTAAATATGTATTTACTTTATATAAAGGAAAATAAGGTGTCGTCACTTACAAGAAAGGTAAAGAAAAAGAAACATTACATGTAAATTACTGTGTGTAGCTTGAAATTATGATATCTGCTCAATACCATGTATAAATAAAGTACTTACTAAAATACAGTTTTAAAAACAGAAGTTAGTAAATATATATACATATGTATATATAGGCGAGACATAATTTGCGTGACTTGTTTGTGCGTGGTGGCGGTGCACTTGTCGACCAAGGCGCCATCGCGATAGCTTACCGAGGGACCACAGCGGATGCACGCGTCACGCGCCGCCGCGTCACGGGCTTGCCTCATGTTAAGCGACCGATTCAAATACATACTTCCCCTTCACATACAAACGACAAAATCATCCATTTACTACTTATTTTGTTTTAACCTCGGTGAAATTACTACATACATTTCTTTAAATCTTGTAATCGAATCTTAGCCTACTAGCCTTGTACTGTAGTAAGTTCCGTGCTGTTGATTCTGATATCTGAGATAGGTAACGTAGCACCCGTAATTGGATACTATGTAATATATATTCTTAAAAGTAGTTAAGTAGGTCACTGCGTATAGAAAACAATGCGTTTGGACGAATCTTCGTGAAGCGTCGTATAGCTTAAGCTAGTCATGTATTGTTAGGCTTATATTATATATAGCAATAAGTATCCAGCAATTAATTAATTCAAATCCAGCAAATAATTTTTTTATTAAAACGACGTTCCAATGCAGTAATTTTGTATACAATTTCAATGGCATAGTGGTTGATTGTTGTCCACTTTTAGTGCGGATGTTGCTGTCCTACTTTAATTTTATTCTTGTTCCACTTTTAGTTTTTTTAAATATATTTGCTGTTGATAGTGTTTTGCCTTTTAATTTTTTTATTTTTTCGTCTTAGAGCCCGATCTAGTACCGTAAACATAGTTGTTGTGTAGATGTGGATCGAATGGTGTGTAGTATTTTATAAACATTATAATTTGTAAATATTATAGATGGATTTCATCATTTTTTTTAAAGTAAATCTAATTATTTTCTTAGATTGTAGTTTGGTAGATGTCCTATACGATATAGGACATCCTTGCCACGCTGTTTTAACTCATTCACCTTTACTTGAAAATTTACATGTGTCTAAATCTTGTGACAATACAATATTTGAACAGAACAACCATGCAGACGGGAAAACATTTTATTTTTAAATTGATTGATCATCACATCTGAATAGCTTTGTGTTATATGTAAAATATTTGATATTTTTTTTTTTTTAGCCTCACGCTGTATCCCGCACACAGCAGGGTAGGCAGAGGGAACCTAGTGTTAAGACACTCTGTTCCCCACTTTCCGCCGAATTCGGAGTCTTGCGTGTTAAGTGGCGGAACTTAACGCCGCGCTTTACCTCGACACCAGAGCGAAGAAAATAGAAATATAATTTCCACTCCTCGAGTGGGAATCGAACCCACAACCAGTTGTTTACAGTCACACGCTTGTGCCACTGGGCCACGACTGGCCACTGATATTTAAAGCATACGTAATTAAAAAATAAACCTTGCGTTTAACATCGCTGCAGAATGAAGAGTAATAATTTCATTGAATAATTGATCATGGTCCAGAGGTTACGTCGGATGTTCGTACATCTTTTAAGGTCTTTGTACTTTTCAAGTGTGCTTACTCAATGCTTTTGAGTTATAGCCTTCTTTGTGAATAAATAATTTTGTAATAGGTTAATAGAAGTATTAAATCTTACTATTACCGACTGAAGTGTAAAATACAAGATACATTAAATTTCGTGGTCTTATTGCGAAATATTTACTTTTAAACGATGTTTACGTAATTAGGGACTATTTACATATTAAAGATATGATTTTCGTGAATTTAGTATAACTGCAATAATAGTTAATAACATATTTTTAGTGTTCTTGCACTGTTATGCATCTGTTTGTTTTTTATAAATTACTTCAATTCACTGTTATCGATTTTTATTGTAAGTAAAGAATATATAAAAAAAGAAATTTACTATTATTATATCTTTTGTAAGGCCATTTTAGATGTATTTTGTGTATAATTCATTGCTAAAGTTCCAAACTCTTATTAAGTATGCTAAATAATTTATAACTGTTATTTAACGGACAGTGAATGAGTTGCCATTTTTTTGTATAATTATGTAGAAGTTTATAAAGTAGTAAACTATATAACGGCGTGTGATTCTTTGGCACCATCATAGTGTCTATGCTCCCAAGTTTTTGCTACTTCTCACACAAAGAGAGCCTAACGAGGGTTCCGTTATTTGATTTTTTATTCCACATTCTATTATATAAGCCAGTGGGTGTATCACACGATGCGACGTACAAAGCTAATTGCAACAATTGTTGTCGCTTAATAAGGCGTAACTGGTATAATCATATTAATTAATCATATAATGAATTAAACCAAAATACTTGTAGGTACTTAATATGAACAAATGTTATCCTAAATATTGGAAGAATGGAGTGAAGAAATCTGTCTTCTATTTACTAATTTTCTTTTCTAGCTCGAATTTTCCTTTCTATATTCAAATAATATGTACATTTTAGGTTCCAGAAAGAATTGAGCCGCGTTCTCAACTTTCGAAGAGTGACACTCATATAGAAAAATCTGTGGAAATTGCGAAATCTCCGGACAAGCCTGTTAATAACGCAGACATGAGACATACGGAAGTAAACGCGTTAAACATGGAGGTGGACACTTTAAGATGGCAGCTAGCTCAGGTATTCAAACTTATAAACTTATAGGTACCACTAGGTACATAGAAATATATAAAATTGGTGCACCAATATTGTTTATTTTCGTTAACATTTCACATAAAGCTTTGCGAATGTATTTGCGACTGCTTGCTTTTTGGCGAATTAAATATTAAGTAATATGTTAATTTTTGTTTTAATAAATGTCTATCTAAGTGTAATAATTTTCAGACTGAAGCCAACAGGCAGATGCATATAGCTTTACTTAAGCAAATAGTAACTTTTTTGAATAGAGTCAAAGAACACATTGAATGTCAAAAAAACGAATCAGAAATGCGATTAGATAAAATATTACCCGTGGCTTTATCAAAATCTCTTAATATAACAGACTTGCCACGGTCGCGTTCTGTTTTACATGTTAGTAAAAACTTGGATGGCTCGATAATCTCTACAAAGAAAATAAGTAACAGAAAAATGAGCAAGTCAATTACTAATGTTAATGGATACAGGGATAGCTCCAGTATTTGGTATGTGTAGATTTTGAAATAACACATTTTTAATTAATATTTAAGTTATGCGTTCAATAGTTAACTTACATGTATTTTTAGGAGTCATTCAAAATTACCTTTTGTAACCGAAGACGAGACTGGACATAAGTTAACTGCAGAAATGTCAAGACTGATTACTCTTGCCAACACAGTTTTAAGCACAAAAATCCCCGACTTGGCGTGTGCGTGTGTCTGTAATAGATCTGAGACTTCTTTATTGCTAACTGAAAATATAAAGAAAGAAGAAAGAAACATATTGAACAGAAGAGAATCTATGAAATTAGATTTTAAAACTGCAGCAGATAATATTGTCGTTATATCAAATTGTAAAAGTGACAACAGTATCACTGGCTTTGATGACATGAAAAATAGGATTTTAAATGATTTTATTGTATCACAATCGCCACTCAGTTTTGAAATAGAAAAGGAATCCAAAGATGTTGAAGTATATGAAAAAGACCCGCCCGTTTCTCAAAATGGTCTAGTTAGATCGTGTGGGAATGTGGTGCAAAGTGTCGACAAAAAAAACGAGTACAATGTTTCATCAAATTTTATAGAAGATGAAAGTGGTTTTTCGTCTATGAGCTCATTTCAAGAGATAGGTATTCCTATCATCAGTATAATTCCGCCGTCACCTTGTAAAGAAGTTGAATATCTAGAAGAGATTGCTGTCAATAATGAGACGTGGAAAACGGACCAAAATGAACTTGATAAGCAAAGCGTCAAAGTTTTTTGGGTTTAACTTATTTAAGCTACATAAAACACGATTTATCCAGATAAATTATACAAAAGTTGTTTTACTTTGTGTTATTGTATCATTTGATTGCGTTTTGCAATTACTTCTGTAGTAATTTATTTAAGTATTTATATTACTGTCTTCTGGTAGATATTAACAAAACGACGTCGTCTTAACTTATAAATAAAGGCAGATTTTTAAGAATTATTTTATAGTTTTCTTGCGAAAAATGAAACTTCTAATCTCTATAAACAACCTTGTCACAACTTGAATGGCCCTGATATCACAACAAGCAATTCAAATCGCACCGCTCGCGCTTTCGATAACAGAAATTGTTTTTAGTTATCATAGGTTTTATTAAATGTAACCAATTTATTTGTAATGCCTAACATATAAAAACTTTTTAATAGGACATAAATAAATATAAAATGACATTTTAAATTAATGGCACAAATCATTTTTCTTTATAAAATTAATATAAAAATTTAAGGCGTTTTAGATAATCAAAATTTTAGTAATTATAAATTAAAAATTATATAAAATAAAAATATTTGTAATCGAAATTTTCGGTTAAAATGGGGGAAGAGGTAGATGAAAAAGCAAGCGGAGACACAGTGTCCATAACAAGAATAGCTCCTGTACCCTCTGAACCTGTAGTTACAGTGCCGAATGTAGAACTAATTGTGGACGGTTTTGGTTTCATGCCTAAAGATAAATCTTTATCTAGTCAGAGTAAAAGTCAAGCAAGAATGAAAAAATCTTCTAAATTGTTAAAAGACGTACTGCCACCAGATATCGACCAGAGCTCTTGTGCTTCTAGTACAAACATCGATATTGTGCGAAGGTATACCTGGAAAACTAAAAACAGAATGCTGGTTCAGGTAAATGGTTCAAAATATCTTTAATGGTTTTATTAAAAAAATACATTTAATTATTTTTTACGTCTTATCTTGAATATTTATTATTTGAATTTGTAAATAGGTTATTACTTATGGCGCTACTATCACCTCTATTCAAGTCCCAGATAAAAAGGGCATTCCTGATGATGTCATAGCTGGCTTCGATACCTTGGAAGGTAAACTTAACTTTTTTGGCTTTTACTTAATCGTTATAATAATACAATAATTATTTAGAATGTCCTAAACTACAATATTTTGATATAATGATGGTATACAAACCCACCAATTATGTATTATAATGCTTAATCAATCTGTACTCAGAATATTTTCAACCAAGAAACCCTTATTTTGGAGCTACAATAGGGCGATATGCAAACATTATTCGCAACGGCACAATGATTGTGAAGCCATCAGGAAAAATGTATATGCTCACCACTAATCAAGGCCAAAATCATTACAACGGCGGTCTTGTCGGGTTCGATAAGGTATGTTTAATGTTGTCAAATATATCCTGAAATAGTTATTGGAACGAGTGTAATGGAGTAATTGAACCAGTTTCATTTTAGGTACATAGTAATACCCTAAATAAATTTATAAATAATTTTGTTAAAAATATTTTATTATAAACAATAAAAATAATTGAAAAACGCCGAATAATTCTGCAGCTTGTCTTGTTGGCAAACATTGTATAATTGGTAAATAGGTAATTAGAAAAAAGTTCTTAAAAAGTTTAAAGATTATAAAATTAGGGAAAAATATAAGGCGGATGTGACATTGTCTGACTGACAACTGACTGACGTGACTTGACGCGGTCGTGGGTTCGATCCCTAGACTGATTTTATTTGAATTAGTTTTGATTATCCCATTATGATTATGCAATCCTATCTTGCTATGCGAAACAACGTATGACGCTAGACAAAACCAATACTTCCAGGTTAACTGGAGATCATATGTCACTGGTAACAAGGTTATCATGAGCCACATCTCCGAACGCTTCCACGAAGGCTACCCAGGTACAGTGATGGCTCAGGTCTCCTTCGAGGTTACGTGTGACAACACAATTAAGATAGAAATGAAGTGCACTACAAGCGAACCGACTGTCGTCAACTTGAGTAACTCGTGTTACTTTAATTTGGCAGGTCACGTAAGTTGATAAATAATTTAAAATAAAATTTTATGATTCCTAATTAGATGAAATAAAGCTAAGAATTGACGCTAATGTGGCACTGTTGAACAATGTCTGACTGTTCACACGGTTGTGGATTCGATTCCCACTAAAGAATATCAATTATATTTCAATAAATGTAACTGCCTTGCTTAGGGATAGTACGGCTTAAATAATAAGAATTTTGTGAAATGATGGTTTGTTTGTATAATGTGCTATTTTATAGCACTTAAACATAGTGGTGATTTTCGAATTATTGCTATTTTGATTCAAAAGGCGTTGTTTATATTCTTGTTAGTATTGATCAAATAAGAATCAACAAGTATCCGAAAAGTGTTTTAAATAGAAAGCATAATATAACACTCTGTAGTAAAAGAGTTTTAAAATTTAGAATTTTTAAAAGCGTAAAGCTTTTAATAAAAAGCGTGCAGCCAAAGAAAACCCATAGTCTCGACATTTTCGTCTCCCACTTTCCGCCCAAAATTGAGACATTGCAAGTTAAATGTCAGAACTCAACACTGCGCTTTGTCTTGGGTACCAGAGCACAGAATTGAAAAAAAAGATATATGATCATACCTCCTAAATGGTAATCGAACTTAACCAGGCAGGCACTGTCTCACTGCGCCACTGGCCTCAATGATCAATTTTAAAATACTTACATTAAGTACATATTTTGTTTTAGCACGCTGGCACAGAAACGATGTACGACCATATATTCACAATAAATGCGGACAAGTACACCGCGGTTGATGAAGAGGGACTCGTTACAGGTACACCAAATACTCATGTTAGATTTACTTTAATGTCCTTATAACATTCAGGTTAGTGTTTTTATGTTATACTAGTCGACCCGTGTCCACTTCGTTGGGCATTCATTATATTTTGTACTTCTTAATAGGTACCAAGATACTTCAAGTTCATTGTTTAGAATTAGCTGGTATTGATGTGAGGTTTTTATATTAATTGTTGAAGACTTCTCAGATTACAATGTTTGATGTTATTTTGTTAGGGTGCAAAATATATTGATTATGTGGAGTTCCAACACGAGATAAGCCAACATATAACTGCCAATGTAAAAAGGCACTCCTTGCTTATATCAATACCTACCAGTGAAAATGTCTGACCCTGAGCCTTATTTAATGTAAGGGCAAATGATACCTTTACTGGAAACTGTAACCTATTTCAATTGGATGGGTAAATCATCAGTATACGTGGTAGTGGACAACTAAATAATATACTTTAAACAATTATTTTTTTCTTCATAAAATGATCTTGATGACAAAATCATTTATTTTGATATAGAAACATGTTTTGTTTATGAAAAAAGTCTCTCAAATTCATATAAAATTTCTTTCTCTCTTTAATAAAATAACCTTTGTAGTGATTCAAATATAAGCTAGCTAAACAGTACCGTGGACTTTTTTGTATAACTAATAGAGACCAATATTTTTGATGGACATTATTTTTGTATTGAACCGTTTTTCCTTTGCCGGTAAAGCTTAAGTTCGCATTTTGGCCAATTTTATTTTTCATTGAATTTTTTGTTTAGTTATAAAAAAAATAATAAAAAAAGTAGGCTATATAACTCAGGAAATATAGCGTTCTGAATGTGAAAGAATTTCCATGATCAGTTTAGTATTTCTGAAGATTTCCCCTTACGAACAAAGTGACAAACATTACGTCATTATATAATAGTAGGGGAACCTGTTTTACCATGGTGAGTATTTTCTATTTTTTTTTTATAAAATTATCACTATAGTAGTAAAGATAATTTAATTAACTACTTAATTCAATCATAGAACTGTGTATATTTCTGAACATTTGGGACCACTACCCACTTGAAAAGAAAAAAGAAAACTAGCCAAGGTACAACAAACCAGATGTACCTTGGACAGAGAAGGTTCAAATGATCTTCATTTTTATTAGCAAAAGCACTTTTATTATAATTTATTAATTTTCTGTTGAATCCATACTTTTCCATACTTATATTATAAATGCGAATGTATGTGTGTTTGTCTGTCACGCTTTCACGGCTAATTTACCGGTCCGATGTGGATAAAATTTAGAATAGTAGGAAAAATGACTGGGTCTAACATAGGCTACTTAGTTTTTCAAAAATCAACCTCCAAAGGGTTGAAATAGGAGATGAAAGTTTATATGAAAAATCTACACCGCTTGACCGATTGTAACGAATTTTCGCATATATATAGTTGACAGTCCAAGGTTAAACATAGGCCACTTTGTTTTTCAAAAATCCACCACCGAGGGTTGCAATACAACCAAACAGCTACGTAGATCACGCGGCGAAGCCGCGAGCGGGCCGCTAGTATTATATAATTATTTAAGCATATGAGTAATAGCAAATAAAAATAGTTATTAATAACAATATGTAAGTAAAAATATTTCAAAATCGTCCATTTTCTATCTATTATAGTGGATACATTATTGTTGACATTACTTGGGCTTCGAATAACGTAACCTAATTACTTTTCATGTCCTTATTCCTTAAAATTAATTCTAACAAAACGTCCGTTAAAATTGCTCGATTAAAGAAAAATATATCATAAAATAAACTTAAGAAGTTATACCTAACACTTACGAAAGACTTTTAGTTAATATTTTGAGATCAACTCTTACCTACTTATATTTAATTGAATAATATTTTTCAAAAATCCTAGTGTTTTTCAATTTTCGGAACATAAAAACTTCTCTTTTTGAGTTGACTCTCTTTAGTGGGTTAATTTTTTCTTTGATATCTAATTCCGACAAAAATTATGTAGCCAGTGACCGAGGTACATCGCAAATTCGGTGGTTAAGGTACAACATCGCGTTTCACTTAACAAACACGATGAATTTATTTGCTATTGAGGTTAGGGTCTGACTCATACTGCCTAGTAGCTAGATGAACTAAGGTCAGATTTTATATAAGACAATTTTCACAAATATGCAACACTTTAAGTAAATTAGAATAAAGTAAAGCCCAAAAAAAAATACTTCTTGAGTGTAAACCAATAAATTTAAAATCTTTTTTGATTGAGCTCATACGGCGCCGAGGAAACTTAACTAACTTCACATTAATATGGACAAATGACGTTTCAAAAAACGTAGACAACGATTCTAAAAGATGGGTCTTTTTGAAAAAAATTACATTGTTCTTGTACAACTCTGTCCAAGGTACAACAAGTTTTCTATAGAGTATAGATGAGTGCTTCGTAGTGCGTCTGACTGTAAAGCGATGGTTGTGGGTTTGATTCGGGGAATGAATAAATTTAAATATCAATTAATACAAGACAACGCGCAACGTTGAGTTTCGCCACTCAGCACTTACTTTTGGGCGGAAAATGGAGGACCGAGTGTCTTGACACTACTTCTTCTCTGACTACCCGCTGAGGTGTGCAGGAAAAAGCGTTAAACTGTACTATGTTATAGGAGCTAGCTTGTCGCAGTGTTTATAATCTTGACTTATGTATATTACTTAATAATTACATAAGAATTGGCATGGCGATGGGGAAAATGATTTGTTGTATTTTATTTTTAAAACGTTTGCGAAAATATTTTTATTAATTTTAAAGTGTTATTCGCACACTTAGAAGTTCTTGTATGCTTGTAAAAGTGTGATTGTGAAAAATTGAACCGTCACTAAATAGCAGACAGGTCAGCTCGAGATTAGGTTTAAAAAGGAACTGTTATTAATGATAAAATACGGTCTTCAGTGCCTGGACTTAATTGTCAGTTATAAAGTTACGAGTAATAAATGAAGCCGCCGTGGCGTGATATGAGTCTGGTTGAGATGCAATGATTGTGGGTTCGATTGCCACTCGGGGGATAAATACTTAAATATTCATTTCTCCGCTCTGGTACCTAAGCCAAAGCGCGGCGTTAAGCTCCACCACTCAACATGCAACGTCTCGATTTCGGGCGGAAAGTGGAGAACGGAGTGTCTTGGCAATAGGTTTTTTTCTGACTATCCCGCTGACTTGAAATAGCGTGATGCTGCACATTAACCTTAAGAGTTATAATAATCTTTATTGTGTTTTAAAATATTTTATTAGTAAAAACAAATAAATTTGTTGTTAGTTAACAATGGTGGACTTATCTCTAGACGCGTTTTGTTCCAGTTAACTCGTGGAAGTGGATGAGTAATCATTTCTGGGCTTAAATATAGAAAAGAGGGAAAATAAAATACTCATTATATCATATAAATAACATTTTAACATAAGTCATAAAAATATATAATTATAAAAATAACAACTCGCCTTTTGCGTTCGGTTCTTGATCCAACACTTAAGCGCTAGCCTCTTGAGATGTTCGTCGAGGCTTTTCGTTATTAGGCCGTTAAATGAAAGGATTGTCGGTATAATGATAATCGCATTGGAATTAAAATTGACCTATATAAGAAAGTGAAGTATTTCTATTAGTAGTAGGTTCTTTGATTAGATTACTATATTAAAGACACAGTTATAAATTATTTGATACATACAAAACGACGCTTAAAGACATTGAGTGTTATTACACAAAATAACTGCTTTTTAATAAATGCATAAGTATCACACTGTAAACATACAAAAACAACATTCCAATCAGTTTTTGTCTGGTAAAGCTTATCTCTAGAAGGGCGGGGCCGATTTTGAACGTATTCTCACTGGCACATCGTTGATGTAGTAAGAATTGATTTATGTAGGTTATTACTACGGTACTTTTATTTTGGAATTATAACTTATTGTTAAAATCCACGCGGATGAAAACCGCTGGTATGAATAAACATGGCACTAAATATGTAAAACAGTTTGTGAATGTACTGTACCAATGATCATTTCTGTTTATGCGTTTTTCAGGTGAGAAGAACGTGGTAGGGGGCACCGCATACGATTTTAGGGTACCGAGAGTTCTGCGCGCGATGCTTCCTAAAATACCCAGAGATGGATTCGATATCAACTATTGTATCACTCAGGGTACTGAACAAGACCTTGCCTTCCAAAGTCGGTTAGTTAAATGTGTTTTACAATTTTTTATATTTTAAAATTTGCATTTATTACAAAATATAGAAAATTTATTTATACCGTGATGTTTTTTAAAAGCGTGGAACATGTATAATGTTTATAACAGGTTGGTGTATAGAAAATATAAATAATAATTAGGAACCGCCACTTTGCTCTGCATGGCGGGAAGAGCCGAGCGAAGTACATATTTAATGTTATTACATGTTAAAAAAAATTGAAAAGCAAACTCTTAACACTATCATAACACTTAACTTAACGTTCCACAGCCTAAGTTTATGAGCACTTTTTGACCATTTAATTACCATTTATTCAAAAACTACAATTACAATTGTCACCAAAAAACTTCATCGCTGCCAAATTTCAGAGGCCTACTACATACTAAATAGCGCAAGAAGAATTAAACCACAACGAAACACAGTTTTGACCAGTAAATAATAATAAGATAGATAAAATTTTCTTTTGTTTGCCTTCAACCTTCAACATTTTGAGAACAATAAAGAAATGTCTTCCAAAATGGCGGGACGGTCTACTCTCCCGCGGGCAAAGTTTCAGAGTCCTTACCTATCGTAGCCAATTCTTTGATTCTTTAGCTATCCAGTGGTAAAATAAAATTTTGAGTGGAGATAATGGATATGTTGCTATAACACGAAACTGTATCGTCCGATTTTGTTATCATTCGTTTTTATGGTTTGCGTTCCTATAGAAGTAATTTTAAGGAGGAAGATAATTGTAATGTCATCTATCAGAACAACTGATAGATGACATTACAAGTAAAATGTACGATCAATGATAAAATAAGTAGTAAATACGAATATTATATATGTAGATACTAAATAATTGACTACTGACTACATAGGGCGACTACTACCTGCATTTCCGTATGGTGTATCATTTGCAAAGTATATATAGCATCCTTAAAATTCTAAAATTTGGAATGCTAATGTAAACAGTTTAATAAAAATCAACCACTTTTAGTATTAATATTCTTATAATGAAAAATAATCTTTATATACTATTGTTCTTAGCTAATAATATATGATTGTTTGACATTACTTAGGAAGACGTCATATTTGGCTTTTCCTTGTTTTATATAGTTTATGAGTAACTAAGACTAATTTATTGCGTTGACGCGAACTTCTATACTAGTAATGCCTGTGCCTTGCGTTGTATATTTACACGTCATTAGACTGAATGAGTCTCAGTTTGTATGGAGGAGTTGCAAATAGGGGATGTACATGGATTTTAAAACACTTCGAGTCGAAAGTTGACGTCGATGTCACCATCAATGGTTAGTGTTATTAAGGTAGTTGTTGCCTAAAGCGATAATTTTAACAGTGATGGTTAAGATGATTGAGTATTATTGCTAATTTAAGAAGATAATTCCACGGAGTTTTTCCGGATTTGTAGTAGAGTCATAATCAGGCACGGATCCAGCAATCAAGATAGGTAGATTGTCAAGTGTGAGGCAAAGAATGAACACAGACACTACGATTGAAAAAATCGCAATAGTATTTTTATTATGCTAATAGCAAGTGGTAATTTAAGACTGAAATGCCACGTAACTAAGTATAGTACCCGGCAATAAATAATGCACATCGATGCTTGGAATGAAACAATCGGTTAGCTTCGACTTCGTAGAGCGTTGTCTCCGTCGCTTAAAATAATAACAGACCCATATCTATTAAAAGCTGTTACAACGACAACAGTAGTTGTCAACTTTAATGATAGGAATTTTTATTTTTAATAATTAAATTTGACGCCTAAAAATGAAAAAAATGAAAATAAAACTAAACGAATGGACAACCTCCACCTTTTTTGAAGTTGGTTAATGAATAAAAAGAAATTAGATCTAATCGGTACCCATTATAATAATCATATTTATTTTATGTGTAAATGGATCTTGATTAATCCTGTTTTCTGTAGGCTTAACAGCTTGTTTTTTTTGCATTGTACATAATTTCACGTGACTGACCGTAGAAGAGCTTTCCTTGTTTTTTAAAGATGTAATTGTAAAAATAAAAATTTGAGGACAGTAACAACTCTGTATATATATTTGGAGATGAAACCGACCGTACTCTACCGTATCTGTACAAAGACTGACAAACCAGAGAGAAACGTCACATACCAACTGAGTGACCAAGACAGCGCTCTACGGAACCGAAACTGACCGATTGTTTCATTCTAAGCATCGATGTGCATTATTTGTTGCCGGGTTCGGGTTGTGCAGAGATCAAAAAATATAACGTGACAAGTCTGTTTAGATTGTGGAGATGCCCATCGTGCCTACGATGATGGATTCGCGCTTATATAGATAATATAATGAATTAGGCTACTATAAAGACTGAACATAATTTTAAACAAATTGGGTATGTGCCGCATGTGGAATTCGATTATTTTTCTAAATAGACAGCACGGTAAAGAGTGAAGTGTGATATAATATTTATATTTCATCACTTTTAGTGATAAGGCCACGTCTGCTTCTTTTCAAGTTTTGTTTATATCCCTTTTTGTTGTGTGTTTGTACTATGTGTTTGTATGCAATAAAGAGATTTTTCTGTTATATTGTGTTTAGTTATAAGTGCTGGCGCAATTAGTCAGCGTTATTTTAATAGAATAAGTTAGCAGCAATCAATACTAAAGAAATACTAACCGAATATTACGTAAAGTGAATAAATATTAAATTATTGCATATACTTCTATTGCAAATACGAATATTATAATAATATAACATCCAGTCAGGGCTTACCTGAAATGATGTGACACAGGCATTGAACAACTCCTAGTATCGTAATTCTTTCTTTTCACGACTATTTTGTTATCATCTATGTAAACAGTACTTTCGTTACCACCTACTGTTCTACAAGTAAATTTATTGTTACTAAATATTAAATTATGATATATTGAAAAAAAACTTACTATAACTGATGTGTGGAACCGATAATAAAATACTTTTGTTGTATGTACACATGTCTCTACTAGGGCGACCAGACCGCTTAGCGTAGATTATATAGATATTTTTAGCTTCCTTTTTAACTGAATTAGTGATTGTCCAAGACAACTATATTTCATAATATATATTTAATTTCAGAGTACTTCACCCAATATCCGGACGGGTCCTAGAAGTATACAGTAATCAACCTGGTATGCAGTTCTACACCGGTAACCTTTTGCCAGATCCAGATAAAATCGTTGAGGTACGTTGAGGTAACAATAGTTTAAGCTTTGTAGGCCGTTGTAGCATAGTAGGACAGCGTCTCAGACTGAATACGACAGTAACGCGATGGTGGTGAGACCCACGAAAAATGATTAAATTTTATTTTCATTTCTGCACTGTGGTACTCAAGGCGCGCGCTGGCGAAGCGCTGCGTTAAGTTCCGATAGTTAACCCTCGAAATCTCGATATCTAGCGGACTGTGAAGGACAGATTGTCTTAACACTAGTGTCTCCCTGACTATCCTAGCTACACGAGAAATACCGTGGAGTGTGTGCGTGGGGCATTATACTATTTGTAAATAGTTATTAGTGTATTCCAATTTTTCTTTAATTTCAATTTTTGTGACTAGCAATTTATGTTTCTGAAGGAAGGGAATTGTAATTTACGGCAGTATTTGTTAGTATTGACGTTATCGTCATATTCAAACATAGACAAACTTTATACATATAAAAATATTTGGCTTCCGTCAACATATATTTACGAAATGCCTGTTATTAGATAGCTTTATATGGGCTCAGGTAGTTATAGTGGCAATTAGGGAAAATACTAAATATTTTATCTGAACTTTAAATATGTACATAATAAATTATAATATAACAATGTATTAGGAGCCACCTGTACCTGAGGAGGAGGAAGGTGGGAAGGGTGAGTCTGTAAGTGGGAGTAGTAGCGGCGAGAGTGAAATGAGCAGCGACGAGTCAAGTGTGAATGAAGAAGCGATAGAAGAAGAAAGCAATGAGGTTGAAAGTGAACATGTAAGTTTTTTTTTTATTTTTCGGGTAGCTATGAATTATTTGCAATGTTATTTACTCTTAGCCGTATCTAAGACATTATTCATTGAATGACGGAAGTCACGGAAGGAATATAGGCCAGAGGCGCCATTGTCGTATAAAGCACGTACATATAACATAACACTTTAAAAAAAATGTGTGTTATTGACAAATTTTATGTTATTCTGTCTATAATTTATTAAATGCGTCATTAAATGTGCCATGTCAGCATCAGGTTTTGATGAGAGTTTAATAATTAAAATCTGAATATATGTACATGAATATTGACTAAAACGACACATTATTTTAAAATAAATAATATTGTAAAATTATTTTGTTCCTGTATTTTATTTATGCGTTAAAGTCATTATTTTTATTTTATGTGAAACAGACTTGCCTTGACAAAACAATAAAACAAAAACGAGTTAAATAAATTACAAAACATACATATTTTAAATAAGTTAAAGATAATTAAACTATAACTCTTAATTAAAAAAAATTACTTCAGAATACACTATTGACCCTGGACCAGACTGGAGCATGAAAGTTTCAATGACATAGAATACCCAGTTTGTACTTTGTCATTTAAAGTTAGACACATGGAGCAATATTACATACATTGAACAAAAATATATGATTGTAGTTTTAAATTATAATCTTCTTATTCTAATTATACTCGTACAGACAATTTTGTTTTATAGGACTTAACTACTATTTTTATACTTTTAAATAACTATTTTTTATATCTTTGAGGTTATTCGTCAAGTATTGAGATATATAAAAAGAACTAGATAAAACTATTATACAACATAAATATTCACCCGTGGGGGGACTTTTTTTGAATACAATTCCCCTCTGCAGCTGGGTAGCGCCCCGTGAAAGGCGGGAAACATGGTTCGAGATTTGTTCTCCGGCTGGCTCGCAACCATTATTATGTCAAAGAAAAACCGCCAAACATATGATGAATACATCCTTCCATCCATGCTTCTCAACTCCTCTAATGTTGTGGGTGGGTGGGCGAAGATAATCACTGAGCATCATCATCCTGCTCGTTTGCTTCTTTTGTGAAATAATAATATTAAAAAATAACCTTTTTTTGTTCTCTTGGTAATAATTTTAAAAATTGGTAATAATCTTTAAATGACCAATTCTTGATATCGGAACTGGCTTCAACGATTTTCGTGTGATTTAACATCTAGAGAGTTTTGGTGGCAAAAAATCGATCTAGCTAAATTTCATTTTTAGAAAATGTATTTTCTCCGTACAGATAATAAATAACTACTAAAATAGCGTTAGTATACGAATGTTAATATGTCAGTTTTGGCCACAATTGGCGATGTTTTAATGGCTCAGTTAGGAAAGTGTGCAATTGAGAAAGCAGAAGTCCACAGGTCGAAACATCCAATCTGATCACTGTTTATTTTAATTTTATTTTGTTTAATTTTATTATAATTTATAATTTTTTATTACATTCTTTGTGCATTTATGTATGTATTTATAGTTGAAAATGAAGGTTTTGGTAAAACAAACAAGATTACAAGATTCAATAGAAGTAACATTAAAAATAAGACTGGCTATATCTCACTATTATTCTATCTATATATAACTTTTTGTTACATATGTCTGTGTAAAAAATATTTACATATTTCTGTGTTTTTTATATTAATTCCCATCACTTATAAGACATATAGCTAGGTGTGTCAATGTGTTAGTATCAATATTAGGTATGCTTATATTTAGAAAAAAAAAAACATATTCCATTGCCCAAGAGGAAATGAAGAAAATAATAAATAACGTATCACAAAGTTTACAGTTTCCTTTTTGTATGATTTTTATAGAAGAAGCAAACAAATGTCATTTGACATTTGACTTTATATATATATTATATTTTTCAGGGCAAGAAGAGCTATGGTTACGTGCCTTTAATGGGAAAACAGGGGACATACTACAAAAAGCACGGTCTTTTCTGTCTTATGCCACAGAACTATCCTGACGCTGTTAATCAAGTAATTACTTTTGGAAATTAATAAAATATATATTTTTAAGCATATTTAAGTCACCTTAGTAAATCCAAGAAGAACAAGTGCACTTGTTTTTATCACGAGTCTTTTGTCATGACTCCGTTGAACCTTGTAAGAGTATTATTTTTTGTAAGCCTGTCAATAGATGGCGCTATTTTGCATGTTTCATCTTTGCCGTAATATTTTTTTCTTAATTATTCCATTATTGTTTCTTCTTAATTTTGGACGAAGGACGAGAAGACAAAAACGTGTAAATGACTGGTTGTGGGTTCGATTCCCACTCGAGAAGTGGAAATATTTAATATTTTCATTTTATTCGCTCTGGTGTCGAGGTAAAGCGCGGCGTTAAGTTCCGCCACTTAACACGCAACGCCTCTGAATTCGGCGGAAATTGGGGAATGGAGTGTCTTAACACTAGGTTCTCTCTGCCTACCCTGCTGTTTGCGGGATACAGCGTGAAGCTAAAAAAAAAAATTGCTATACAAAATGCGTACCTATTCTGTGGCACAATTTAATACCGTACATGTATCGGCTAATCTTCAACTAACTAATTAATTCGAATTTAACCTTGAGTCTTCATTCTTTGCAGAGAAATTTTCCCAGTCCAGTTTTAAATCCAGGAGAAGTGTACATTCATAGAATTCAATATAAGTTTGGTATTTTGCTTGGCAAATACGTTTAGACGACGCAGAAATATTAAATATACTTTAGAGGTATTTTGGAAAAAAATAAGAAATCGAGTCGAGTCGATCAGGCCGACGAAGTAAGAATTAGAGTATTATACAGTAAGCCACAAAAATATAAGCATAACTAATGAAATTTAAGAAAAATACCTGTTCTTACACTCTGCGATTATGGAGATTATCTTATGATTGATTGAAGATTGTCTTATGATATGATTAAGAGTAGACTTCAAATATTATTATTAGGAAAAAAATGAACACCTTGTGTAGAAAATAAGATGTCAAATACTTGTTTGCCTTCTACTTCTTCTTGCCCAAATAAATATTGTAATAAAATTATAACATTTTTAGAAAAACAAAACAACGTATATTTAAAATATTTCAGAAAAAAACATTAGTAAGGAGTATTTCAAAACATTTTATATAAAAAAATGTATTTCATTAATTCGCATAACCTTGTCTTAAAAAATATTAATATGTTAAAATATAAATTTAGGGTTTTGTAACATTGTTTTTGTAATTGTTTTTATTGATAAATAAAAATAGAATGATTACGTCGTGTTTATTATTTACCATATCCATTTTACAGCTTCATGATTATTGTCAGAGAGGGCCTAGAGTAAAGGCACTCCGTCCTCCACATTCCGTGTGCTTTTTTAATGGCGGAACTCGACGTTGCGCTTACCAAACATGCGCTATACCAAAGACAGTATCAGAATGAAACGTAATGTAAATGTAACAATCATTCCCACTTGTGGCAATCGACCCCATAGCCATAGTGTTACGTTCAGATGCTGTCCCACTGCGTCAAATGTTTTTAAATATTTGTTGTTACTAAGACTTACTACGTGTTTAAATAAGTTATGACTTACTGGTTATTCTATTTTGTAAGAGTCCTTGCTGTGTAAAATGCAATATTTGATAAATACGTTATAATTTTAAACTATAAAGTTTTATTAATGCTTGGTATATTAGCTATCTGCCAGTAAATGTTCCGTCAAAATCAGTGCAATCAATTCAGCAATTTGGAGGAACAAATAGATGTACCGTGAATACATACATATGATTATAGTAAAGAAACAGCTATTTTAATATTACAAAAAGACACTCCAATTTCATTTGTTTCCGGAGATATATTTTAAAGCAAACGGTTTTTCTTGATTAATTCTTAACTTAATAATGGTAAATAAACTAGACTAAACGAAGTATAGTAACTAGCTAATATTAAGTAATTTCTTCAGGCTTTAAAGAAGGTGAAACAGCTTAGCTCGTTTTATAGTAAAATAGATATAGGAAACCTAGTCATTGAACACTCGATTTTCGGCTATCTGTCCCAATTAGAGCTATTGCGTGATAAGTGGCAGCATTGAAATGAAAATAATAATCACTCGCCCGCGATGGGATCGAACCTGCAACCGGTTAACCACTAACATTCAACGCTTGTTCCACTGCGACATAATGAATGTTTTTGACAATTCATGCAATGCATTTAAATGAACTAAAAACAAAGAAATTTCGGGAAAAGATTATAAAAATATTTTTATTTTCTTACATAGCAAACAATAAAACAGTGAACAATTAGGTTTTACATACATTCGACAGTATTAACAGTTTACTCACTTTATAGTATGATAAAAAACAGAGTGATTTGACACTAGATACTCTCTATCCTGCTCTGCGGGGAAAAGCGTAAAGCTGAAATAAAAATACATACATAGCTTCACGCTGCATCCCTTGCGGGATAGTGAAAGAGAACGGAGCTCTCTACTTTCGCCTCATCCACTGTCATCAACTTCTTCATGCACGCCCTGCAGATGATGCTTATGCTTTTTACATGACTCTAATATTTTCTAGACTGTTTTCTCTAAGGCCAAACGAGGTCTCCCCCTTTCTTTCCTCCCACCTTTGCTCCATATGTCTTTCTTACCATTCTTTCATCACTCATCCTCTCGGCGTGCCCAAACCGTCTGAGTACATTCTTCTTCATCCTTACATTTGGCGTTTATCTTTCTTTCGTTCTTCTTCTGCAACTCGGATGTTTCACTGCCGTATAACAGCGTCGGTACCGGCACTGCAATGTACACAGCTAAACGTGCGGCGTACAGTGTCTGCTCATTATCCGCCGTCAAATCAATGCAGAGAGAGCACCGTTAACTCTGTTACCGTCAGCAGTACGCCTTTGTACATATTTATTATAAATCTTCCATATCTACCAAACATACTTATTAAATATACTACTTCATTCAATTGATCTAATAATATCTTACTATTAACCATGATCTTGCATTCCGTACTTTCGTCGTCTCTCAAAACAGATACTTACATCAGAATCTGGGCTCTTATATTATATTATAACTAAATTATACAAAATCTTTAGAAATTATAGTTTTTTTATATTATCAATTATATTTCTGTATAGTTCTCTAAATCTATTGGTTTTTTTGTGCATAAAACAATAGGCAATTTATTTTTAACTTGGGATACGTTATTGAAGTTTTAGTAGGGATCTGCTATTCTCTGTATGTGAATGTAGCGTAATAGCGTAGCGACGCTACTATGTACAAAGATTTGAGATCAGTTCAATAGTTTTTGAGTTTACTTATTGCAAACATACAAAGATTCAAATCTTTCCTCCTTCCTTTACAATATTATCGTGTATGGTATAGATTTAATTTTATTGTAAAAAATGTATTCGAGAGACGATTAAAATTAAAAGTAAACAAAATATGTGAGATCACCTTTCGCCTTGCCGCTTATCGCTTCACATGCCTTATCTCCAATAAAAACAATATAAGTATGTACATGTATATCCGATTTCGAATTTATTTCAATTTTTTCCCGTTTTTATCGACAGATTTGCAGTGACAATTTGGATTCCATTCAACCGGAATATTAGTATTAAGCAGATAGTTGAGCGTCTCAACACCTAGTGTCTGTCTTCTCTCCGTCTACTTTCCTAAGTAGAAAAATAATTGGAAAAAATATTTTACAAGAGTAAAAATTTATCTTAAAAAATTCTTTTTAAAGAAATCATAGATGGTCGTAGAGCCAATTATTAACATGTTTGATCAGTGTTTTCGCTACGGCGTCAGGTTAAGTGTTGTGGGTTCGATTTCCACCCACTGTAGGTAAATATTTTTGTGGTGGATTAATCAATCCATATATTTTATTTCTAATATACTATTATTTGATCTCCTTAATACTTAGATAGGTATGTTTTGGAAGTCAGTACGTTATGTAAAAAAAATCACTGTTTATTTTGTTTTTAAGCGACTTCCAAAAGGAGGAGGTTACCAATTCGGCTGTATTTTTTTTGTATGTGTATTACCGCCGAGCTTTTTACTGAGTGGATCGATTATGATCATTCTTTTTTCAAATGACTGGAAGTGGTTGCAGTGTGGTCCCATTTTTTTCAGTCAGATCTTACTAAGTAGTTTTTTACCAACTTCATAAAAAGTGGAAAATTTACACCTTCATTTCATTTTTATTTTACGTATCATGTCGCATAACTTTTTACTGAGTAGATCAATTTTGATGATGATTCAATTCGAGTCTTTTGTTTACGTACTTTACAGCGTATCACTTTACTGAATACATTAATTTTAATAGTTATATATTTATATGAAAGCTAATACAGCATAAGCATAATAAGCATTTAAAGTACTTTTAAACTGACATTATAAAAAGTACAAGATTTTGAATTAAATTGCACTTTTTTGGTACTTTATCACATATATTTTTACTTAGTGAATTAATTTAGATGGTTATTTTATACATGATAGCTTATACCTCTTGAATGGTCCCATTTAAATTTAGATAAGATTTGACCAGTAGTTTTTGAGTTATTCGTAATTATTAATAATGTTATAAATGCGAAAGTGACTGTCTGTTTGTGTTATATTTAATTACGCCTAAATCGGATTAGTAGAATCCGATTTGAATGAAATTTTGTGAAAAGATAGCCTAGAAACTGACAAAAGTCATACTACTTTTCAACTCAAAAAACGAACAGTAAAATGTGGAAAGAGAGGATGAAATTTTGTATGGACTTTACGCATTTTTTATAGCTAGAAGAAATTTGCGTAGATTTAACTACAAAAATACTAAATCAGTTTAAACAATTCTTTGACCATTAGAAAGCTACATTTACACTGATAATTATGTCCAGAAACAATTCGAAATCATTACTAAAACTTGGATAATGTAACATAAGGTGTAAAAAAATGGTAATAAAATATGTTTCATCGCATGCGATGCGAAAACCATAGATGATAGAAAACAACAATATTAAAAAACATATCAATATCTACAAAAAAGTCCTAGATGGCATATACCTATCTCCGATCGACTTCTTGTAATACCTAATTTTATTGTTAAAATCGTAGATTGCAAAGAACGAATTACAGCGTGGTTTATTTAAGCTATATATAGTATTAATCTATGTCTATAAAAATGTGTTTATTAGACACCTAATATATGTTTTAAAAATGATATATATCAAATATAAATTTATTTAACGATATCAAAATCATTCATATGGTACACGTTTTTTGATATCCCTATGGCAAACGAGATCTAAAACATAAATATTAACTATTATATACTCTTTCTAAATCACGGTAAATAACATTGGTTTATTTGGTTTAGTAAAATATATATTAAAAAGTGGCCAGTCGTGGCCCAGTGGCACAAGCGTGTGACTGTAAACGAGTGGTTGTGGGTTCGAACGATTCCCACTCAAGGAGTGGAAATTATATTTCCATTGTCTTCGCTCTGGTGTCGAGGTAAAGCGCGGCATTAAGTTCCGCCACTTAACACGCAAGCCTCCGAATTCGGCGGAAAGTGGGGAACAGAGTGTCTTAACACTAGGTTCCCTCTGCCTACCCTGCTGTGTGCGGGATACAGCGTGAAGCTATAAAAAGAATAAAAAAAAATACTAAAGCTACTTTATAAGGTTTATTCATAATATATAATATATTTATATTAATAAAAATAATAACTATAATAGTTTGCCTGGTGTTACTGAAATAAGACTATTGTATTCATTACTTTACTAACTTCAACGTTATTTTATAATATTTAAGAAACAGACGAGTTAAGCTGGTAACTGACGTAAAAAAATACTTATTAATGATTTTTTTGTAAATAAATAATTATATATATATATAGCTTAGCTTTACTGAGATTGATTTTATTAGCTTTTTTCTTTCTCATTTTTCATGCATGTCATGGATATTTAATATTTATATACTTTAGTTCTATAAAAACTTTACGTATACATTTTTAGCATATTGTTTTAGAATCCTAGAAGCATTTCTAACAACCTAGGTTTTCAAAAAAATGGATAGTGCCGCACACATTGTCACTAGATTGAGGCGACGACAGCTTATTCGGAGCCAGACGTTCATCGATTTGTAGTATCTAAATAGCACTAGATTTTCACCATACCATATGTACCACATTGATGAATGTAAGCCGACTGACTGCATTAAATAACGTGACTTCTATATTCCAAGAAAATTATCGGCTCCAATATAAAATAAGTAGAATATTTTGTTAAAATAGTACAAAAGACAAAAATCATTTATTAAATAGTTTTAGACAATGTTCTTGCATAGGAATATTTAATCAGCCTGAATGTGGCTATCGATATGGGTACCAAAAGCATGCGAGCAACAAAAATATTACAAAAAACAAGGAGTATTAGTAGTAGACTCCTATAAGCAACCAAAGACAAAATGTTGTATACATGTAACTAATACCAAATAATAAATATATTGGTACTGTGCTTAATATTATGTAAACTTTCTTTTTTTTTCTTTTTTTTTTTAACTTCACGCTGTATCCCGCACACAGCAGGGTAGGCAGAGGGAACCTAGTGAACCACTCCGTTCCCTACTTTCCGCCGAATTCGGAGGCTTGCGTGTTAAGTGGCGTAACTTAACGCCGCGCTTTTACCTCGACACCAGAGCGAAGAAAATGGAAATATAATTTCCACTCCTCGAGTGGGAATCGAACCCACAACCAGTCGTTTACAGTCACACGCTTGTGCCACTGGGCCACGACTGGCCACAACTATAATGAAATATGTAAACTATAATATATTATTTTCTAATTTCACTAAAAAAAATTTACAACATACTTTGGATGGTGGTGCACTGAGGTAGGTAAATAAATTTTATCACTAGTTGAATCATTCACACGTTTTTTACAATTTGATATACTAATGGCCGGCATTAAGAATGAGTTTGGTGAATTAAAGCTTTCACTTGCGCCGTTTTGATTACAAACTGTATGTTTGATAAGCGCAAGAGTGGGGTCATGGAACTTTGCGGGGCTCAGGCTGGACGGAGAGAAAGAGATGCAATACTTATTGTACAGCCTAGTTAAGTTGGTACCTACGGGAGATTATAGCTCCTACATACGAGCTAAATCTATAGCTAACCATTAAATATGAATCGTTGATAAGTAATCAGTAAATTCATAAAAGTTTGATTTTAATCGTAATGGTTTGAATTGCAATCAATACATCTAATGTTATATAATATCGCATATAAAAATCAGGCGTACACATAATTTATAATTTATAATATAAAATATTGTATAGAGTTAAGAAATACAATATCACGGCGCATGTGTCGGTTCCGTAGGCCGATGCAAGTAAGCGATGTGTGCACTTCTAAAGTTGGGACAAAAGTTATACCGAGCGAGCGTGAGGCGAACTCAACTAGACTCGCATCATTCGCGGTTCGACGCTAGCGAGGCACGGTCGGTGCCTTTGCGCTCGCCGCCGATCGCGTAAACTTTAGACCATCACACCATACCGACTCGACTACCACCATGAGGGTCTCGACGACCCTGCTCCTGCTCGTAGTCGCTGCTCTGGCAGAGGTAAGTGTCCCGCCGTGTGCGAACGTCGTTTTCTTGGTACCCTGAATTCTCAACGACTTTCTTTGATGCTTTTTAACTCTTTCCTTTACAAAGGCATTCACTAATTTTCGAAACGCTGAACTTTATAATAAAAAGAATAAACAAAGCCCGTTGCCCTAAAGCCGGTTTTGCAAACAGCGACTGATCGCTGAACATTATACAAACTTTACGATGTTCATTTTGCATCTCAGTATATTTTACACATTAGTTTAAGTTTGTTATTTAAGAATTTCTTCTAGAAACTTTGTATTATTTTCTTAATTTTTTATGTAATTATATAACAATGAATATTATATTTTTAAAAAAATTCAAACTATAAAATGTGATGACACCAATCATTAGGTTTTAACTTTTGATGATGTTAACATTGTGTCATTCTAACAAATACAATACTAACATAATTTTTGTTTGCATACTACAATGCATAAGCGAAATTGGATAATATAGTTTTACAGTGCTATAACATGAAATTTAAGATATAACACAATCGAGTAGTTACCCGGTCAATAAAGCGTTTCAAATAATTAGGAACCATATGTCGAATCATTATTCGGTTTCCTTTTACCATCATCTTGTTATAGCAATTTCAGCCACTTTTTTCAATTTCACAAAAAAATATTTTTATTACGACGGTTTATTGGAAATATTTTCTATGTCTTTAATATATTTACATTAGAGATGTTATAATTGTATATGTCTTCCGCTACATACGGCTTTCTGGACACCTTGTTCTCGCCCCTTGAACCAAAATCAAACTCAATTTTCCTTAAAATAGGACACCATCTTAAAAGCTTTTTACTTACAATGTATGCATTAAACAATTTCGACACGTGTAGAAAATCAGGTAAACAACAGTATGTTGTAATATGTCGCTACAATTTTTTTATCAAAACATACTTTGCCTTGTTTTCATTTCAATGATATAAATATAAAACTAAAATATTGGGAACTTGTGCAAATTATCTAAAAAAAAAAAATAACTCACTTTATTTCGAATGGCGGACATCCAGAGAGAGAAATGCCTGTCCAATCACATACAAATTTTATAATTACGCCAATTATTATCAGCTGTATTATTTGTTTTGCAAGGTTTTTAATACCTTTACTTAAGTTAATTTAAGAATTATACCATTTCACAACCTATTAGTACTGCATGGGGCAAATTCAATTCAGTTGATTAAGTGAGTTCGACATCGTATGCACGTAATCAACGAAAGATTTATGGATAGGATAAAAAATATTTCATTTTGCATATATTTTTTGTATTTAGCTTTAAAATGTAGAACATATATATATATATATATATATATATATATATATATATATATATATATATATATATATATATATATATATATATATATATATATATATATATATATATATATATATATATATATATATATATATATATATATATATATATATATATATATATATATATATAATAATTTATTGTATTATCCATTTTATTGATACGCTTCTGTCTATTCACCGTCCACTCTATACAAGTAGCAACGAACTCGTTAAAGAATATCTTATAGATAATGCTTATATTGAATTTGACCTGTGATATCTATTGTTTGTTTAAAAATTAAAATAATAGCAAAGCATATATTAAGTATGCAAATAAATTATTAATTTTTATATTTGACAATAGTTTTAACTATGAAAAAATTCAAAATAAAGTTCTAAAATACTTTTATCAAAAAATAAAGTTCTTAAATGTTTTTCTTAAGTTTTGCCATAATGACTGAAAGGAGGTTATCAGCTTGCTAAGTGTATATTGTGTCTTTAAATTCTCAGAATTAACATGGCGTGGTAGGTATCGCTTGCTTTAGGTCATCACATTTTGTTAACCCGTTTGCAATTTTTAAGTTATCGCCCGAACATTTAAACATTGATATCATTTAATAACCAATAATAAATTTAGCTAAAAAGTTATCTTTTATTATTATTAGTAGGTAATAGTTTTATTATTAATAATCATTTTTTTATTAATAAAAATATGTGAATGAATATATCATACAAGTATATAATGATACATTACAGCTATTAATAAAATATATTATATTTTTAAACTATACAAATGAACAGTGTTTTGTTATTTAAAATTTGCCCACAGTTTACCAAACAAACATACTTGTGTAGTACAAATACTATATAAATATGTTTGTTTTAATAACATATTTCAGTAAACTATGCCAATTTTTAAATGAACAACGAATAGTTTTACTTCTCGCTAAGAATATCGTAAGGGGCAAGTTTTCAACTTCCTTGACATGGAGTTCCATTGCTATACTTAGAATACAACTTCAATGTTATATTAAGTTCCATGCACGGAATATCGCTGCAAATATCAGGAAAAAATTTAGCACATAAATATACTGACGCCTCGCCCATATTTGCCAAAATAAAAAAAATGAAAGAACCTCTTTGACATATAATATTATTGATTGATAAGATTATTATACAGAAATAGGTTGTTGTGTATTTAAGGGCGTATGTAGTTTTGAAGCGTCATTTCGAAGTACCAATGACCCCCATCAAATCCGCGACGCACCGATATCAGGGTTATCTAGCGTTTCCTGACAACGAGATATGTGTTTGCGCAACGGTTAATATCGTCTTAGAACTTATAATTACGAAGTAAAAATATTAAATTTACTAAAACTTCTCAATATTGGAAAATAAATTATAGGTTATTGCGGAACTGACGAACCCGCGCGTCCTTCCTTCGTCTTGGTCACAAAAAAAGTACATTTTCCACCATTTTGCAAATTTTTTTCACTGACTCCAAGCTTATATTGGTTGAAACCTGAGTATTCATAGTTTTTTTTACTAGTACGTAGTTACTGGTTTTAGTACATTGAGCCAAATGATTTTTTCAACTTTATAGTATTAGGCGCAGTAATAAGTTCTTCCTTCATGGGTAGCTAAAATAAAGAAAAAGAATTATATGACCCTTACGGAAATCGTATTATAATATAATATTAATCTTATGTACGTCGTAATTGTATCGAATAAATTTTAAATTAATCTATTTTAACTGGATTATTTGCCTTTATTTTAGTACTCGAGAATAGATTTTAGCCCAACAAAACGATTTTTTTTTAGTTTATATTCAATGTATCCATTTTTCTGACTTAATTATATGTACATATATATTATATTCAAAAATATCGAAATATTCATTCTTACTGCTGCCGTCCGTATTGTGCAATATTATTTTCCTTACATATCCACCTCTACCCACGACGGACGCTATTCTTTTATACACACCATATATACCGTTTTATGATTCAAAGATAAAATAAGATAATGATTTTTTTAATAATTTATAAATACAAATAATATCAATAGTAAACTACCGCATTTATTTTGTTTTCCTTTAATTGTGAATTTGACAAGTACAATTTCCGCTTACAATTTCCGATGATGTAATAGATATACTATCGCCAACTATACGTATCACTTTACAACGTTGAAGTTAAATTTTGATAACAGATTTTTTGTTAATCGCTATCTTTATAATCTGCGCGAAATTGATTATTTAAAATTGGGGCAGAAGTAGTTACAGCGCACGAGATTATCCTCGTTTCAACGGCTACCTAGAAATTTTACATTCACCGTATACTAAAGAACATACATATAGCTTGAAAATTGCTCTTTTAAAACAAAACAATATAAGTATAATAGTATTTTATTATTATTATCGTTTCTCTAACTTCTTAGTTATCCAATACATATTATTTGTACCATGCTGTGCAGACGAATTTAGACTGAAATAGATTGACATGTGTATGAAGTTAAAAGTGAATGTTACATGAATAAAGTCACTTATACTCCTAATATAAAAACTTAGACTCCTAATATAAAATTAGGAGTCTATTGTTGTTACAAAACCACAGGGTAGAGATATATCCTAACAAAAATCTTTATTCTTCATAAATACTAAAGAAATATCATTAATTTATTTTTTGCTAAATAGAAAGTATGTTTCAATGTTTTTACAACTATTAATATGATATATTATTAGTATTGTTGAAGTGGAAGAATCTCCCTTAGGATGTTACTTGAAATGTGATGTGATAGACAGCTCGTGGGCTTAATACCTTCGAGTGGGTACAGTTGCTTTTATTTTTATTTTTATCGTTACTTCGAACTTGTTTTTTGCTTAATGAATTCTAATAGATTTACAATTAATTCTAAATATAATGTAATTTATGAAATTATTATATCAAAATATTGATTAATATAAATTTTGTCAAGGGATGATTCTATTAAGTATGTCTAGTTGTCATAACAGTTGAAAAACTTAGAATCATTGTGAATGTAGGCAATGTTTATAAAATTCAAGTGACCGGTCCCAGATTGTTAGCGGGGTTATCGGCGCGGCCCGCACTGTGTCAATATTCCAAATTTAGTACTGTATAATTAAACGAAATATTTTTTTTAATTTTTAGTCCAGTTATCGGTCCAGTTTATCATCGTGACCCAACTCGACTTGCACAATGATAGTGATAAGAAAATTCGCTTCTTATACACAAAGTCGTAACAACAAATCATATGTTAATTACGGACGTCGTTGTGATTATTGTTAACCTACATAGTTATCGAAACAATAAGTAATGGAGGTTGCGAAGAACTTTATTGTCATGTTATAAATATCCATTCGAATGAACGTTGAAAAAAAATGTAATTGTCGCTAAGATGAAACCTCGCTCTTCTACTTTGATGTGACTTTTAAAATGATCACATATTAAACAATATATGATAAAAATAGCCACTTGCAAATTAAATGATAATGATTTTTCTCTCTAAGTAAAATTCAATAGAATGTGGAATATTTAGTTTTATCTATTCTTATATCGATGCGCTATGGCATTTCGATTCCTACAATAGTTACGAGATTTTAAAATAAAAAGCGGAAACTATGCTAAATGTAAATATATTGACAGTGAATATGCTTTATGCCCCTTCATCTAGTTAGACATATGTATATGTGTGTATGTATATATATATATATATATATATATATATATATTGTAATTAAGGACTGTGAAATGGGGCTGTGTAAAATAAAGATAAGTAGTGATAACTCACTTGGCCTATTTGATACCAGCATGTTTTATCTTGAGTGCAGTGAGCGTTTATAAGATGCATTGTTAGATTTGCTATATTTTCATACAAATTTCTTTATAACTTTTGACTTTGACTCTCTTTTTCACCTTTGATTTTTATTTTTCACCCATTTCATTCATTTTTTTTCGATTTATGCCAGTAACAAGTCTAAATAGTATTGAAGCACTGCCAAAATCTATTAACATGCTTTTTGTCTCATAGCTTCACCTGTCTCCTATGAATGCAAGAAAATCCTATTACGCTATTTTGACCCAGTGTTTACTATATAGATTATAGTATTGTATATAGTTGAAAGCTCGAAATTTTAGATAGAATTTGTACTTATATATTTTGGAAAAAGAAGGTTAACAGCAGTAGCCGTAAACTGCTGCTGCTAGATTTGAAATCAAAGTGCATATGTTTCAAACTGACAATGGAAAGAAATATTTTTATTGTAGTCACGAGTTATTATTCTAGTAAAAACTGAGTAATAACTTACTGACTTACTGAATTCCAAATACTAATATAATATCGATCTATTATCAGTGCAATTGGTAACAATATAATTGTTAGTGATAATATATTGATCATTTATTTTAGTAGAGCAAAGCACAGCTACTTTCAAGACCACCACAATCTCCGAAGGCAGTTCTGCTGAGCCGTCTAGATATTAAACAGTTGCTCTTTTCAAATAAAAAAATACAATTTTACTATTTAATAGTATGGTATCATACCATTAAATAACTTCCACTGAAATCAAATCAGATTACTTCCACGTATTTTTATCTTTAAATATTCTTCTACAGAGTAATAATCCTTACGTATTTATATTATTTTCCACTGGCCTTAAATATTTGCCATGGAACATTGGGTAATAATATGTAGAGGAAATTGTATTTACATCAAGAACATCTTTCAGTTTCCATACAGCAATGCAATCGGAAGTAGTAATTACTGCACGCCTACGCCAATTCTCCTTACCCAAGTACCCACATTTATGCGGACAAATGTAGACGGTCTCATTACAGGCGAACATGGATGTTGTACTCAGTATATTGATAATATTCTTAACATGAATGTCACAAGCAACTCTCAAATATAGCTAGCGATGACTACAGTCTACGAATACTGAGATTCGGTGATTTTTTAGCCGGAACTAAAACTGTGGCTGAAACTAGATGTTTAGGCCGATACTGACCGAAGTCAAATCTTTGATTCGACACTAATTATATACAATTTGAAAGGATCATTATGATGCGTATTATATAGTAGGGGAGATTCAGGTAGCCCCCTTCTATTTCTAGGCAAAGCGATATGATATAGATACCTTCTTAAGAGTAAAAAAAATGCAAATGAATGACGGCGTGGACGCAGGGATAATTAGTAGTGGCAGAGTGTTTTGTTCCCATCAAAAACGTTTCGTCGGTCCTTACATATTTTATTGAAAATTATTGAGTACAATAGTTAAGAGTTCCCACTTGTCTTTTATTTAGAATTTTAAAAACATAATATATTTAAATATAATAATAGTCATTATAACAATTATTGTATATTTTTAAAGCTACGCTTAAAATTGTTAATCGATATCTGTCAGTTAGCCGGGTACCCGCGGACACGATGATGATGATGATAATGGTATGAAATGGTTAGATATGGTCTAACGTCTTATTCATATATCGTAATATTATTTAGACACACTCGGATCACTAAAACTACAATTTGTTATTCTTCTTTTTTGTCAAACGTACTTTATTAATTTTTTTTAATATGTTATTAGTATCTTTGCAAAAAGACATAAGATATGTCAAAATTTCGAGGGGAGAACCAGGAAAAGAGTAAAATAGATTGAATGTAATTTTTTTTTTAAGTAGCTATTACCATTTATTTTTGCAATAAAATATTTTTTGACGCTCACATAAAAGTCGCAAAAAAGCGAGATTATGACATTTTCACGAAAAATATCCAAAGTCTATATGAAATGGATCAAAAAATAGAGTGAATGCATTATATGCGAGGAAACATTTAGTGAGCCTTGAAAGATTGTGAAAACCGAGCACATGATGACAAGATTGTTTTCATATAGACGTATCGGATAGTTATCATAACTGATGTGTGCAAAGTCAAAATCCAGTTGGGCCATAATTTATTACTGTGTCCGGGGCTACCCGCCACTTACACCAACAAAAGTAGGCTAACTTATTCTTAGTATATTTGTTTGATTAAAATAAGTAGAGAAAATTCTAATCTTGTGCTAAATATGAAATAATACGCATAAAACCTTTTATTTCTGTTATATATTTGCATTTCATCTCAAGTGTCCGGGACTACCTGAATCTCCTCTATATATTGTTCATATTTTCATTTATCTTCTTATTTCAGTTCAGTTCTTTAATTATGGCGTTTCGAACGTGCTAGTAGAACACAAAGTGGTTCGCCAGTGATTTTCTTCTTTATAACTAGTCAGTCTTACGCATTTTCTCCATTTTCTACCCGAAATTGAGACCTTCCTTGGTATATGGGGGGACTAAATGCCGCGCTTTACCTTACCCCGATAGAAACTCCAACGGGGCATGTTATGCAGCCAATCGCTTATACTATCTAACGCTGTTCCACTGCACCATAGTGGCACGTAGTTATTATATTGCCGTAATAAAATTATTCTATTACTTTTAATGTACTTATAGGTTGTATCAATTCATTATTTTCTCATATTTTCTTCATTGTTTCCAGTATAAAGTAGTTTCGATATGCGTTTGAATGTAAATTTTATTAAGGTAAACGTGTTATGCAAGTTAATATTGCTCGTGCTAAAAGTTTCGACTAGAAGTTTAGACTCTACCGTCCGTTGCGCTGATCGTTTGACATGTGTAGTTAAAGAGCTTTAAGATTTAATGTTTAACTAAGATTATTCCTAGACTTTGCAATAAAATATTTACACCTTGGTTGTGTGAAAATATACTTATTAAGATTTAAATAATATCTACTTAATAACATTTTAATATTTTTCGCTATATGTCTTTTCCACACACGTGCTAGTAAGAAAGATAAGTATATAGTTTCAAAATATAGCGCCGTTATCCGCTCTCCGTTTAAATGGGACATTGTGTGTTGAGTGGCGGAACTTAACGCCATGCTCAGTTATGGCAGAATGGCAAAAAATATATTAAATTAAAGTTTCCCCTTGGGTGGCGACTGAATCCACATACATCACGTAGAGACAGATCTTGTTCCACTCTATTTACACTTTATATTTAAAATACTGTATTGTATTATTCTGTAGGCCTCGTAAATGAGCGTAAGTAAGGAACAGACTAACTTATCTTACTTTCATTTTTACATGGATAATAGAATTTACAGGGATCGAAGTTACAAACATAGGTTTACTTTTATATAGTTATTATGTAAGCTATAAATATAGCAAATGTATAAAAACATACTCATCAAATGTTACTTGTTTACCGTTACGTGGTTTTTGTGGAATATTTTTATATATTTTGTAAAAGCTTTCTACCACATTACATGCACATCTACGCTCTCGAACAAAAACTTGGTAATCGAAAATTCAAAATTTTACAGGAGAAAAGTTTTACTGATTTTGTTGAATATTTTCCCAACAAGTAAGCTATTGAAGTCATTGATGTCTCAAATTAAAACTTTTTTATAAAATGTTAAAATTTTTTTTATAAAATGTTATAAATTATAATTTTTTATATAATGTCTCAAATTAAAACTTATTTAAAAACTGTGTTATTAATAAGAAATTCCTTTATTTAAAAACCTAGTTATTTATAAAAAACAAATTATATCTAAAATTCTATACATTAATTAGTTCAGTGATAGTACTTACGAGATTATTGCAATAAATTAATCAAATAAAATATTTCGTAACATTGTGTTATGGAATAACGTCTAGTGTTACTTTTGTATGCAGAGTTGATACATAACGCGTTAAATATGAAATAATACGCATAAAACCTTTTATTTCTGTTATTTATTTGCATTTCATCTCAAGTGTCCGGGGCTACCCGAATCTCCCCTATATATATTTTTTGTACTGACCTGTAACCAGTCTTTTTGTGGAAATATTTTTGTTTCTGATTTCCCAACCATAAACACGTGTGTCATGATATCTTTGTAAATATCATTACGAAAAATCTGAAAAAAGAATGCTAAGGTGTATTCTATATGCCTATACATGCGGAATATGACAACAGCATAAACCCCGTAATAAGACATTACCGAGTTATTGGTTGGGAATGACGACGTATTTATACACTATAATATCATATTAATTATTATTTACTCTGTGGCGAAGCTTACCGCTTGAATCTGAGACATTGCGTACAAAGTGGAAAGGTCTCATATCTAAATAAAATATAATAATTTTAAATCAATAAATAATAAACAATGTACCTTCAGTTGCTTAAAATGTTTGTTTTTTCGTCTATAATCCTTTTTTATATTATCGAATCAATCATTATGACGTCATCATGGCGCATTGTCCGACTCTAAACGCGATGGTAGTGCGTTCGATTCTCACTCGGGGATTTTAGTATTACTAAATTCTTATTTCTTCGTTTTGGTACCTTAGACTATTCGCGGCGATGAGTTCCGCCACTCAACACGCAATGCCAGGCGGAGAGTGGAGGACGGAGTGACACTAAGTCCTTCCTGACTACCCTACTATGCAGGAAAAAGCTTGAATTTGAAAAAAAGAATCAATTGTTATATTTTATAATCTTTTGGCCTTGAGGTTCAGCAAAGCCAAATAATAAAACTGAACATAGTGTACTACATTTTTTTATTTTTGGGGGTGTTTTGATCAGTCCGGTATTCTGCGTTTTAGGTTTCACAATTATTTAGTTTCAGATGTTGTGTGGGTTGGTGATTGGCCATCCGCATCCTAAGTCTTCTTGTGGTGGTGGGTTTGCCACCTTGGTCTGTACAAATACCCCTTAGATTCGGGTTTGGTCCCTGTTCTGTTACGACCGGTTTTAAGCCACCGGTGACTCGGCCTTCGTCCTTCTCCTTCTGCTACTGCACCTGAGTAAATAGGTGGCACTCAATTGACGGCGCAGCATTGCGCGGGGGGTACGAGCGAGGACGTAGGTACTAGAACTTGCTGATGTCACCTTCTTAAAGCCCTGCCACCCTAAGGCGTAGTGAGCGGCAATTCTTGGTATTTGAACAGAGTTAACTCCCCAGCACAAGGAATACACCCCACCAAGGCCTTGCATCAGCATTGACTGCATAGGATGTTATGTACAGTGTCGGAGAGAACCGACCCCTCCATTCCAGTATAGTCCATATATCTATGTTCAATCGGTACGCTCAAAGTCATTAGGTAAAGAAATATTTTCAAGATTTTTTTAAAAATAATGTTTGTGTTTTTTATGTATTTATGGCTATTAATATTCATATGCTAGAGAAATATGGTCCAAATAATATATTTTTTTCTAAATACATGTCTTTAATGCTTTTGGCATATAAAAAAAACTTTGAGTACAGTATAGTTATGCTAGAAACGAATTATATGTGCAACGGCCGTCGACTGCACGACATGTCATAATGCAAAACAACTTAAAAAATTGGTAATTGGTACTTTAGTCACTTCGTAATCATCATAAGATAAGCTTAAAGTGTGTTTTCTATCACAACGGTAGTATTATTATTATATCTATAATAATGGTATATTCAACGAATTTGCAAGAAGAATTTACAAAAAAATTAAAAAACATGTACGTTAAGCCAAAAATAATCAATTAATTGGTAAAGGTTAGGAAGCTGAACTCGTAAAAACTTTAATGAATAAAGTCTACATAGAATCATTTGCTTCGGTTATAAATAACTTTGTAATTTTGTTGAGCTTCTCAAGAGTTGAGATGTAATCATAATGAATAACATTTTTCAGAAAGTAAGATTCTTAGGAAATCTATTTTAGGGAAAAAGAAATATAGGACATTTGTGTGATAAAACCGTACATTATGGGCCTAAGATTTCTGGTGAGTTGTATTTACAATGGTCAACGCTAGGTATTAGGTGACACTAAATTGTCTAAATACATCTAACGTAGATGTGAGCATGCTATTTCTATATTACTAAAACCAGTATTTTAATACTTAAAAGATACGCAATTCGAGCATGATAATTTAGCGTAGTAAATTTTGTTGTTCGTTTTTTCGCATAGGGACGCGCAGCCACCAACGATTTACAGAATCAAGAGAATATTTTTTTTTTTAGCTTCACGCTGTATCCCGCACACAGCCGGGTAGACAGAGGGAACCTAGTGTTAAGACACTCCGTTCCCCACTTTCCGCCAAATTCCGAGGCTTGCGTGTTAAGTGCGGAACATAACGCCGCGCTTTACCTCGACACCAAAGCGAAGAAAATGGAAATATAATTTCCACTCTTCGAGTGGGAATCGAACCCACAACCAGTCGTTTACAGTCACACGCTTGTGCCACTGGGCCACGACTGGCCACTCAAGAGAATATCAGTCGAGAAAACCAGTTTCATTGGTCTGATATTTAGATACAGTGGCTTGGAGGTTTGTGTAGGGTGTGATACCAGTGGGCGCAGTAGTAATGCATCGCGAAAGGAAAATCGTCCGTTTCTTAGTAAGTTGACTCATCGACACGAATAAGATCTGCATTGTATGTACATGAATGAGGTTAGGGCGTGTAATGTTATTACTTATAAGGGAAACTTTTGAACCAAAAACGATGATCGTTGTATGATTTTGATGCATATCACAATACATGTAATTTAATTTATGAGCTACCTGTTCAAATTACAGATAGTGCTTAAATGTACAGTTATATTTTTAAATAAAGCAATTTAGTAATCCGTATTCAAAAACATGAATACTCCTCTATACAATATACATCGGTTGCTAGGCGAATATGCGTCATCTTACACGTTTCTATCATTTAGATACAAACTGTATCTATTTTATTATATTTTATTATTATAGGTAAAAAATACTGAAAGTATTTGCATGTTTCCAATTATCTCTTTACATCAGAATAACTAATATATATATATGTAAGTACTAAGTAAAAAAAAAAATCAATGAACAATTTGCAAAAATTCTATCTTGACATGCGCTAAATCTTTGGAGTCATACGAAGATAACTAATAAATCATCAGATTGTGTGTCACTAATTCGCGAGCTATATTTATCATTACAATATATACCTGAAATGCAAGGCTTACTTTAGTTCGATGAGGTTAGACGTCTCTGACGTGCACAAATTAAAGTCTTTTTGACTGTATGAGTTATTCTCAGGTCACACATGTTTTATACGTTGTTTGTTTACGTTTTGGCAACAGACATTGTAATGATGTTTTTCTATCCATTTATATATCATTACTAGCTTAGCTTAAATTTTCAGGACCATATTATGATTTTTAACAAAAGACATATACATATTTCTTTTTAATCTGTATAATGGAGGTCTTGACAATCCGTTTTCTCCTACAACCTGCTATGCAGGAAAAAGCGTGAAGCTGCTAAGTGAATAAATAAGATAACACGAATAACTGTCAAGACATTATTAAATCATGGAATAGATATACGTATATTATAACGATGACCAATAATTAATGTAATATTTCTTTATAATATTCAATGTTTAGTCACGTCAAAACATGTTGTGTACGCGTGGCACTTGCGCGATTGGCTGGAGGTTTCTTTTAGAGATGAATGACGTGTGTAGGCTAAATTAGTAGCATTAGTGGTTTATTACTCAGAATTTGTAATCTTGCATATATACATAATAACAACAAATAAATTGTATATGATGAATAGGTAAAAAAATATATTGTGAATATCATAAACGATCGTCAGACCAGATCCAGCCCTCAAAATAGGTTGTGGTCACAACCGCTTTAAAATCGGCCAAGTACCAGCCAGAGTATGAACATCTGTGTTCATTATAATAACATACATAAATATTAAATAGGCTAATTTTGAAATAATCCGTTTAAAATACGTGCTCGATGCACGCCCAATATTGGGCAAACAATAATTTTAGTAAACATCTAGTAAAAATAAAATGCAACTGGATATTCGCACCTTTGCACACATTGTAGATAAGCAAACTCGCCATATTGGAACTGTAAATTTTTAATTCGTGACAATACTGACCTGTGATTAGTTATGATATAATTAACGTAAGTTTTGATGGCCTGTAATTGGTTATAAGTAAGTTTAGGGTTAAGTCTCCGCTTATCTCTTAGCTATTAATATATATTTTACGGAAAAATATTTTTTTTTTTTGTATTTGATACATTTATTTCATAGTTAACTTTTAATACTTTGTAATTAGTATGATAATTTAATTGAAAGTTAATGAATATTAGTCATATTTTTAGGTCGCTACATCGAAAGCACACACACGAGTGTTGACAGTGCATCGTGTAAGTTTTTAAGAATAAAATTATTCTTACTCCTTGTGTTTTTATTAAACTAATTTATGTACGTCGCTTGTTCTCGTTACCAATCAACTTCGTCAATTATGCCAGCCCTGAGCTCATTTTTAAACTGCTTAAATTTGATTTATGCGATGGGTCCATCGAAATATTACGCCATATAATAGTTATTTGTTCCATACATTTCAATTGCTCGGTCAAACGTTTTATTAACTCAATTTTGTTAAGTTATGACACATCGGTCTTCCAATGTTACGAGTTCAACTTCATGTATTGTTACTTTGAAACAAAAGTTTACATCGCTCTCTCGAAAAGGATATAAAGTTAGACTGGAAAGTCAGTATAATAGAGTATTTTATATGAGTTATTTTATATATTATGTACCTGATATGTTGTGTACTCATTAATTATCAATTATATATCACTTTATCATTTTATATTACCCTGGTAAATTTTTAAGGTTTGAACAGAAAAGAGTAATAAAAATAAACTAAAAAGTAATAAGAAATCGCTACAGTCACGATAAAAGTTAACTCTATTGGTCGAAAAAGCTTTAACTTGGCGCTGATTACGATACTTTGATAGCAGGGCTTACTTGAAAAATATGGGTATAATTTGGTATGCGGCGAAGTGTCGAGGGCGTCATAGTCGGCCAAGACAAAACCCGGTCGGATCGGGGGCTAATTGAGCGAAGAATGGCTTTCACCCTCTTAGTATTCTGTCCGGGGCAGCCGGAGGAACCGAGCGTTTTGAACATCAATCTCAATACGGCAAGGATGACGTTGCGGCGGAAAGCGCGCACGCTGACAAGAAACCCCTCTTAGCGCCTTGACCAACGTAACCGCTTGGAAACAGGACACTTTGATTGATCCTTTTGTTGTCCATTTTTAATGTTACTTTGTCATGTGGAATGCGTTAATTATCATATTTAATGACATTAATTAGTCAAAGTTCTGCATATATTTCTTGATAGTTGGCTCACGTTTGAAATTCGGTTAGTTGTGATATCAAACCGCCAAAATATCAGAGAAATTGCTTGACCGCTGATCTTGGGTTGTCCGTTGAATAACAATAACAAAACCGTTTTGGATATTCCAGACGACATGAACAAGCCATTAATGTATGAATTTATGTATTATATCAAAGCCCATGCATCAAGTATTCTCAACGATTTAGATGTGGTTTCTCAAATTCGTTTAAAAAATATAATATTCCTTACATCTATATTTATAACAGTAAAATATTTTTCTGTAATACTAGAACAGACGGACCGAAAATTTGATTAAGTACGAACATGATAAGCTTTTACTGGCTCACAAATATATTTCATTTGTTTTATTTTAGACATCAATAAAAGCATAAATATGCTTTGGATGTTACTGCTACTCTATACTTTTTTTACAAATCGATACTGATTAAACATCATATTGTAAGGTAGTTTTATGTTTATCGGCCTATTTTGATATATAGATTTATGTATGATAAAAGGTAGTGCACAACGTAATATTTTTGAGAAAAACTTCGTAATTTTATAACACAGCGAACGGTCGGCGGCGGATTATATTCTTGTTAACGGGATCACATGTTTTTTTCATAATAAGGATTTTGCGTCTATATACGTATGCTATAGACTCTATGCTTTAATATTAAAAAAGTAGCTGAATTACTTTATAAGATGTTTTCAATAAAAACGACCATCAGAAAATAAAAAAAGATATAACTTGCATTTAAGATATTGACAATCACCTATTAAAAAAGTTTTATAAGAAAGTTAAAATGAAAAAAAAAAATATAATATATCTGTTACTTAAATAAAATGTAAGTAATTCATTTCAAATGGTAGAGTGTGTATTGATACAAAATAATCTCAAGAAAAATCGCCGGAACAATGGCAAATCGAGACTATCTTCAAAGACAAAAAATGACTTTGATACGTTGAAAAGTCAAAAAGGGATTACGGGAAGCGTTAACAATGAGTTTGAAAGCTATAGGTACCTATTTACTTTTCGTCGTCCGCATTGAGTGGCAGACGTTCTCCTCGCTTACATATATTTCATGAGCTATTACACGCCGCCCCACAGTGCAGATGTAATCAGATATCCACGTCGAGTGGTTACAACAATATAAATCTTTTGTAATTTTACAAATGTTATTTTTATTTCTGAGAACATGTATTTTTATGTGTATTTTTAAGAAAACATCTGATAGTATCTGCTTCAGGTTTAGGTTCTAATGTTTTTATTTAAACAATACTTTTATAGGCTGCTAGGGATACAGCATAATATTTATATGAAATTAAAGCATGTCAACAAGTCGCCTCTATTTACTTATTTGATTAATTTTATACTTTTTCTAAAATTTGTTAAACTTATTTTTTCGTAATAGCAGCTCTTATATCTTGCCTTATTTGATCCCAAAATATTAAGATTTAACTGTGAACTTGTAAAATTAGTTGATGGTTACGAGCCATTTGTCGCAATATTCTATATATTTTCTAATATTTTGTAACACAAATATTATAATGTAGATTTTGATTTTTAAATATTGTTTAATAACGATTCAACTACTTACTAAGTTCAAGTTAATATTGCAAAGAGATCTATAGTACCTAATACCTGCATGTATTACCCTAATAACATAGAATCAATACTCTTAATTCGACTAAAGTTATTAAGTTACTTAGTAACAACCACTTCTAATAGCACTTTTGTTTCTGTTTCAACTTTCTGCCCTTATATATTTTTGTAGTTGATCTAATGTTAGGCGCTGTTGAGGAAAACTGAGAAAACATCGATGCTGCAGTTGAGCAGATGAGATTTGAAACTACAAACGTGCAGTGTATATTTACAACGTGACACTCAACTCATGTAGTGATGGAACTTAGATCTACGCCTTGCCTTTTAAGGTCGTAAAAAGAGAAAATTTAAAAACATTGTTTTTATGGCCATTAAAGATAGGAACGAAGCGGTCATATCCTACAATAGCGATAATGCCTTCATATCCGATTCCTATCCTTGAATAAGAAATTGTAATATTAATAAAATATATTAAAAGAAATATAATATCAATAGAAATATTAAGAAATATGTAAACGTTAGTCATAGTAAGTCTGATTAATACTATGTAATAGATATAAGTTACATTTAATATTTAAGAAATTAGATTAATATTGAAAAACTAAAGAAAACTGGACTCTCTTATGGTATATTTTATAAACTAACATACTTAACAGTTAAAGCTTACCTACTTAGTTTGAAGCTCTGATATTGTGAATGAAAAAAGGAATTTATATATAAAAAAAAGATTATTTTAGGTACAGACCTTATGTCCGTAGTGATATAAAACAAATTTTCGTCCCAAGTAGAAACGGAACCCATAACCTTAGCTTGTACATATAAACACTAGCAATACTGCCACGATGATATAAAAATAATATTTATATCAAAAGGGGCTTATGCTATTGTAAAAGATGAATTTTAACAGTTAAAAATGAACACAGACATGTTTTTTTGCATTTGTTCTTTTCATTTTCAAGGGGTGGCTGCAGAACTTCAGTTTATAAGCTTGTACTTCGGGGATTATTTCACTTATACAGGATTTTCGAACATATTATTTTCAACTTTACAACAATAAGCATACTTATGTTTTTATTGATTTATTTTACATACTTTTGCTTATAAGGAAAAGTGTATGGGCATTTAAGCTTTGTAAGAGTTCTAAATAAGTCGACGATTACTGTTCCAGTCATTTAATTTTAAATCTTAAAACTGAACGCAAGCGAAACGTAACGTTTATACTCGTAAATATGAATTTGTGTATTTCTTGACCCGTTTCTGAACGAAACTGAAAACAACCGGCTGTTATTTGTAAACATTTATATAATGGTACTCTACTATACATATTAAATAGAGATATTTCCAATGTTACTGATGTGTTACTAAGCTAGAAGAATTTTCACGTCATATTTTACATTTGAGGCCGTCGTGGCGCAGTGTTAGAGCGTCTGAATCAGAGATTGCAAACGCTTTGTTAGTCGTGTGTTCGATTCTCATTCTGGATATGATTATACATAAATTTTCATTTTATTGCTCTGGTGTAAAGCGCGGCGTTAAGTTCCGCCACTCAACACGCAACGCCTCCGAATTCGGCGGAAAGTGGGGAACGGAGTGTCTTAACACTAGGTTCCCTCTGCCTACCCTGCTGTGTGCGGGATATAGTGTGAAGCTATTATTATTATTATTTATTGCTCTGGTACCTAAGACAAAGCGCGTTATGAAATACCGCCACTTAACACTCAATGTCTCGATTTCAGACGTAGAGTGAAGAATGAAGTGTCTCGACACTACGTTCTCTACTACCACTTTATATCCTGTATAGAAAGCGTGAAGTTTTTTTATTTTTCTTCTACTGTAATTATATTTGTAATTAATGAACTTGCATTTAGTGTACAATAAAACCCTTACTTAAATGCGCTTACGAAAATTTTAATATTGTAAGATCATCAATCAACGTAACGGATACGCTACAGACGCGACAAATTGCAAACGCATTTAAATTGATGTACCTTCAATTTCAATCTTCATGTACAATAACAGGCGTAAACCATTTAATATCGACTTTAATTAATTTATATACAAGGTTTGTATAATAATTGTCTTACTTATAATTGTTTTGTGTACTTAAATGTACTTTAAATATGCACATATCATAAGAATTAAAAACGCTATCAATTGTTGTTATTGTAATTTAGATTTATACCCTCTGGTATCGCAAATAATCGCAAATATTTTAGTTTTGTTAAATTAGAAAGTACGAAGTTTGATATCTTCATGAGCTTTCGTATGTCGATTTCTTGCTTAGGCATGAATTATTATGGGGCCAGTCGTGGCCCAGTGGCACAAGCGTGTGACCGTAAACGGCTGGTTGTGGGTTCGATTCCCACTCGAGGAGTGGAAATATTTAATATTTCCATTTTCGTCGCTCTGGTGCTGAGGTAAAGCGCGGCGTTAAGTACCGCCACTTAACACGTAATGCCTCCGAATTCGGCGGAAAGTGGGGAACGGAGTGTCTTAATACTAGGTTCCCTCGGCCTACCCTGCTGTGTGTGGGATACAGCGTGAAGCTAAAAAAAAATGAATTATTAAATGCGTTACAGTTAAATTTATAAAATTCTAATATCGATATTTTTACGCGAGTGAGAGAGTGATATGACATCTTTATGCTACAGAAGAGTCTTGCCTAATTCGTACTCCTTATTAGCGACGCCTCATATAATTCCTGAATTCTGTTTACATCTTTACTTTATCGCCACTTAGCAATAGTGAAAGTTCTATAACATCATCTTTTAAGAAATTATATTTGTACAATATAAACACTACAGTTAAGCCAGTTTTGGGTAAAATTTTAATTTAAATTATCAATCAAATATAAACAATTCATAAATAATGCTTGTGGAGAAATCATATATAAATATGACTATTAATTGTTACGACAATTACTTAGGTTGTTAATAAATTACTTAAAATAATAATAGATTTGCACTACAATTAACAATAAATTGTTGATTGTGATTTTCGTACAAAACAAATAATCAATATTTAGTATTTAATTGTTAATTCCGATTAAATTTTGCCCAACGTTGAATTAGGCTTAATTCATACTGCGATATACTCTTAAATATTAATTCGATTACTCTTTTTGCCTTATATCGAAATATTAAAGGCGCATGAGCGAAATATATTTTCCACAGAGTCGTCAATAAAGTGAATTAGTGTGATGGATTATTTTTGTATTTGTTATGTGACCAGTCGTGGCCCAGTGGCACAAGAGTGTGACTGTAAACGACTGGTTGTGGGTTCGATTCCCACTCGAGGAGTGGAAATTATATTTCCATTTTCTTCGCTCTGGTGCCGAGGTAAAGCGCGGCGTTAAGTTCCGCCACTTAACTCGCAAGCCTCCGAATTCGGCGGAAAGTGGGGAACGGAGTGTCTTAACACTAGGTTCCCTCTGCCTACCCTGCTGTGTGCGGGATATAGCGTGAAGCTATTTTTTATTTTTTTTTGTTATGTGACATTATAGAAACCGGTAAGGAGTAAGCAAATTTCCTCTTTATGTTTCTCGCTAATTTGCACTCTCAATATTCTACTTTTCAATGACAAAATGGCTTCCAACAAATCGGCCTAACTACCATCTACGATACGATATTAAAATAATAAACGAAGGTAATTTTATAAAAATTGAGACTTATGTTAATCGACTTATTTTGTTGATATGAAACTGTAATACCGTAATATGTAAATTTTTTTAATGATAATTCGTTACTGAATTAAATAACTTAATTAAGAGTAAAAAGTATACATATGTTTCGATAATGATTATAATTTAGATAATATTAGATAATCATCATCAGTAATTTAATGGCCGTGAGGAAGTTTTTGTGGCGAATGGGGAATCATGGTTTTTGGTTTTAAAGATAACACTACATAGCGTTTTGTGCGTCATAAGAAAAATAATCATTGTTGCTATAAAAAATGTTGATAACAAAAATAGCACATTCAATAACTCAAGAAAGTATACTTTAAAGAAAAAATACTAAAATATATGTAGTTGTTATGGTGGCAATGTACAGATGGGAATGTTTAACAATTGTTTAGGAGGAGTGCCGTGACAAAGGACCCTCACGTGAGGCAGCGTGAGTCGCGGCAACTAGTTTAAAAAAACCGTCTGCTTCACGCCAGTCGAAATCTTGAATGTAAAATGGTTTTATCTTACTAGGTTACGTACATACGTTTATTAAGGTTAAGTTATTTATTGAATGAAATTTAAATGTGTTATGCGTGAAGCATGATTAATAGTTTTGACAATTAATGAATAGTTTTGACAATGACAGTTAGCTTTTATAGTACAGTTTTTTATAGCTAACATTGTTTTGATATAATTGTAAATATTTTTTTCATAATATTACAAATGAATATATAATCAGAAGTCACTATTATTAAATATATTGTTGGGGGACAGTCGTGGCGCAGTGGCACCAACGTGTGAATGTAAACGACTGGTTGTGGGACTGGGTTGAATTCCCACTCGAGCAGTGGAAATATTTAATATTTCCATTTCCTTCGCTCTGGTATCAGAGGCAAAAGCACGTTAAGTTCCGCCACTTAATACGCAATGTCTCCGAATTCGGCGAAAAGTGGGGAACGGAGTGTCTTAATACTAGTTTCCCTCTGCCTACTCTGCTGTGTGCGCGATACAACGTGGAGCTAAAACAAAAAAAAACTATCATTAAATGGCGTGCAGCAAGCGAATATGTAGAGAGGGAGAATATGTATTAAAAATACTATAACAATCGTATTTGACTGAGTAAAGTGATGAAAGAAATATCATTAAAAGGTGACAGTAAATATTGCGATATAGATATTATGATTTAAATTTTTATTTAAACTTAACGTGCTTTTGCCTCTGATACCAGAGCGAAGGAAATGGAAATATTAAACATTTCCACTGCTCGAGTGGGAATTCAACCCAGTCCCACAACCAGTCATATACATTAACACGTTAGTGCCACTGCGCCACGAAATATTTAAATATTGCGGTATAGATATTATGATATAAAAGATATTATGCGATATTATTTGTAGTAGTGGGGTCTAATTCAACTCAAGTAAATCTACCTCTACTTATAGTAATTATCAAAATATCTATCAAACTTGTTTCGCTCACATCTTTACAGATCGTCTCACAGTAAAAAGGAAACAGGCAATGATCAGTCAAGAGAAACACTTGCAACTGGCTGTGTCAGCCTCAATGATTTACATTAAATCATTTTAAAATACATCAATGTATACACAATGACATCAATGTCTCCGTTTCTTCGTACGCACATGAAAAGATGAATAATGTATATTTCTAGACTAGTGTTTGACTAGTTAAATATGTGGTCAAGCTTGAAAACGTATTTATTTAATAAAAATCATCCAATTCGGGGTTGTCTAAATTGTTTAATAAAAATAGCTATTAAGCTAAACATCCATACTTATATTATAAATGCGAAAGTCTGTGTGTTTGTCTGTCACGCTTTCACGGCTAAGCTACCGGCCCGATTTGGATGAAATTTAAAATGAAAATATTAAGTAATCCTGGGTCTAACATAGGCTACTTATTTTTTCAAAAATCAACTTCTAAAGGTTTGAAATAGGGGATGAAAGTTTGTATGAAAAATCTAATCCGCTTGACCAATTGTAATGAATTTTGGAATAGATGTAGTTAATAATCCAAGGTTAAACATGGGCTAATTTATTTTTTAAAAATCTACCCCCGAGGGTTGCAATATAACCAAACAATTAGGCAGTCCACGTGGCGAAGCCGCGAGCGGGCCGCTAGTAGTCTATATTTCCTTTGTAATCAAATGTCTTATTTAATCTATTTTTACCATATTTATGATACGTAGATTTAATGTAATATTAGATAACCAGCGTTTGTTATCACACAAATAAAAAGACACAACAAAATGTTCAATCCATAAATAAAACACCTATTTTTGAACAGTATTTAAATTTAGTTGAACTAAAGTGTTTATTTTTGTTTAAAACTTTATATTTTAGAATATTTTTCAACATGAAAAATCAATATAAGTTCTATGTATGGGTTACTGAAACCGCTTTGAAAAGTCGAAACTTCAATAATATTATTAACGAGCCTATTGTTTGTCGAATAGATTCATTTTATATACATACATATATGAAGATAATTTGTAATAAAATTGTAATAAATTTTAATTGAATTTCGATATTTTTTTGTATAGGATATTTTTATTTTAATGATTTACAAGTCATGGAATTCCCATACGAGTATATATTCAGTTACTATTCTTACATCCAACATTTTAGTATCCTATGTATTTAAGTTGATTTTCACTAGTGAATATGGAATACTTTCTTTATATGTCATGACACAGGTTATATAACATGGGTATAATTCAAAGGGTGCCCATTCAGTGAGCTACGAGTTTTACTATTTTTAGTCATTTTAATTTTTATTTCAATAGAATGTTGTATATGGATTTTGCGTTTATTATACGTTTCACTTTATTTTATTTTTATTTTTAATACTATTTTACGTGTAAGTTACGACTAGAACTATCAACCAGATCTGCCACGAGTTTGGTTATTGTAAATATTGAGCAACCATTTAGTAAATAACAGACGTAATATTAAAATTATAATATTCAAATTTAATCCATACTTATATTATAAATGCGAAAGTCTGTGTGTTTGTCTGTCCCGCTTTCACGGCTAATCTACTGGTCCGATTTGGATGAAATTTATAGTGCCTCTATAGTGTTGAAATAGGGGATGAAACTTTATATGAAAAATCTAAACCCCTTGACCGGTTGTAATGAATTTTGAAATAGATATAGTTGATAATCCAAGGTTAAACATAGGCTACTTTATTTTTCCAAAATTCGCCCCCGAGGGTTGCAATATAACGAAACAATCAGGCAGTCCACGCGGTGAAGCCGCGAGTGGGCCGCTAGTCAATTATAATTTATAAAAATGGTAGTTTGATTATTCGTGTTATAGGAGAACAACACCAAGCTAAATTAGAACAAAGCACATTTAATATAATAGTTTGAAAAGAACATTTGGTTCTACATATCAGAAATTCCTATATAGTATAATAATATTTCAAAAATGACTGATCAATCTATCTTATATCTTATAGCATATATACAATTATTTTTTTTTTGTAAATATTAGCATATCTCTGCTAACCTTGACTCAATTCTGATGAATCGACAGTTTTATTTCTAAAACTGCGCTAAAAATGGTATTCATCTCTTAAATGTCTGAGGGGCACCAGTAAATGAGTCTCTAGAATACCTTATATTCAGTGTATATTTTTACGATACGTCTCACCATATGACAGACTTTATTTTTTATACTATTCTGCGGAACATCAAAACATCAAAACCCCGCACAGTAGGCAGGGTAGGCAGAGCGAAACTAGTGTTAAGACACTCCGTTTCCCACTTTCCGCCGAATTCGAAGGCATTGTGTGTTAGGTGGCGAAACTTAACGCCGCGTTATGTCTCGACGCCAGAGCGAAGAAAATGAAAATATTAAATATTTCCACTCCTCGAGTGGGAATCGAAACCACACCAGTCGTTTACAGTCACACGTTTGTACCACTGCGCCACGACTGGTCTCTACCACTTTCGTAATCCGCATAATTAAAAGTGTTTTTACCAAATTACATATTTTTGTTTGTGAATACGATTGATTGTGGGTTTAATTCCCACTCATAGGATGATTATATTTAAATTATAACCATTTCTCCCTTCTGATAATACAAAAAAAAAACACAGCGGTCTTTTGACTGAGTTTCTCCTTGTGTTTCTGGCTGTTTTTATTTAAAAGTTATAAAGGCATCCGTGCTTAGTGTCTGAGTGTAACCGCGATGGCTGGCGGTTTGTGTCCCAGCAGGGAGAATATTATTCTCCTCTTTGGTACCTAAAATAGAGCACGGCTATTAATTCCGCCACTTAACACGAATTGTGTCAATTTCGATGAAAAGTTTGAGAAGGGAGTATATTGGCACTAGGTTTTCTGTTAGGTTTTCTGACTACTCTGGTGTGCGGGAAAAAACAAGAAGCTGCAATAAAAAAACTTTTCATTTCTATTAATATTGAGACTATTTCAATGTATACTCAAGGAAAAAAAGGAATTTTTTTAAAAAAAAAAATACACTGACAGTTTCGTCTCGTGATATTTTTTTTGAATTTGTGGTAAAAAAATATTAATGATTTTGCCACAATTGATGTTTTGATAACATTAAAATAAAATGAGCTTAAACTTCTTACGCTTGAAACTTAAAGTCATTTGTGACAATGTACGCCTTTGCATAGAATTCAAGAAAACATCATAGAATATTCTATATCAAAATTTTAAGAAAAAGTGGAGAGGTGTCTGTATGTTAAATGTATTAAATAATATCTAATTAATACCTTCCCTCAGGTCGGATGCAAAAGCTTTTGTTAACGTCGGTAAATTAAACAAAGAAAAAATAAATAATAATTTAATTTTGACAATTTTGCAACGTTATTCATTGCACATTCGTTGTATAGTAACTTTTTATATTAATATAGAACACTATCTGTAAATGGATATTGAAGATAGCATTATTGTACCACGACTGACAACATATTTGCGTCTAGATTATTAAGACATAGATCTATTCTGCAGAATCTCACGTTACAAGACGATGAAGTAATGATTCATTGCAAGTATTATTTATGCTCGTCACATACTCTCTAACAGATATCGCAAGAGTATCAGTTAACAACTTAATTTTTATTATATTATTTAAATTTAAATTATTATTAATAATTTTTACTACTGGGACTATAGTAAGATAATTTAAAATTTTTGAAATTCGTTTAAAAAATAATATTTAGTAGGATTAACTATATATTCATGAGAGTCATAGTTCAATGCTAAGCTAATTACATCTCAATAATGTCATATTTACAATTATTCAAAACAGTATTGTACGAACGTACCGCATTAGACTTTCATATCTCAACTTTAGTGCAGAGCACATAAAGGCTAGAATCACAAACCTCGAGATAGAATACGTCAATGTGATGACATCAACAGTTTCCAACTAACCAAAGTTTTCAAGGACAATCTTGTTACATAATCTCAGTTTAATAAAAAAAGTATAGACAGAAATAAATATACAAAATTACTCGTACATTTATCAATACTTTGTGAATGATATTGTGATTATGAAAGAAGCCTTTCATTCTTTTGTAGTTTTAGAAGTTGAATTAAATAAAATAACGTAGAATAATGAATACGATGAAAATATTGATGCAAGTTTAGAAAAGTAGTTATCTTTAAAATAAGTTTGTAAATTTTGGTTTAGAAATTTTTCAATCTACTAAATGACCTACACTAAGCAAATTACCTAAATGTTTACTTTAAACAAAAATTAACTCTAATAATTGAGTCAAGGTAAAGACAGCTTAATACCAAATCTATTGTGTAGGTAAAAAGAGTTACTATTTACTAATACCAGACATGACATCACACATCGAAACGACACATCTACCGAAATCCTATCGGACTATAATACTATGTTTTGTAGGATCTATGTATGTATATAATAGGCACTGTTGATTTAAATTGCTAAATACATATAATTTAATTCAACAATTTAAGTCAGTCATTTAGGTTTCATATTTAATACAATATACATGTTTTTTCTTTTTTTTAAATATGGTCAAGACGGAGTTCTAGTCGTGAAGGCTTTTAAATATAACCCAAAAATTGAAGTTAACAGCTTCACTCTTTTTCCACATAACAGGGTAGTCAGAGAGAAGCCAGTGTCGAAAAACTCAATTGTCCACTTCTAGCCCTATATCAAGACACTGCGTGTTATGTAGAGGAATTTAGCACCTCGTTTTATTTAAGGAACCAGAGCGAAAGAACGAAAATAATATATGATTACTGTCCCAAGATCGAATCGAATTCACAGCAGTCGCGTTATTTACACAGTCAGACGTTGTCCAACTACCCCACAATGGACTTGAAAAGTGAACACTTCTCAAAAAGCAGTGAAATCATTTAGGCAGTACAGTTATAAGGGAAGGAAGGAAATGGTCGTGTTAAGATTATAAATAGCGCCAATAGCATATAAAACTTCACTCTCGATTACAGTGCAGTTTAACACTTGAGAATAGTTTACTGAATAGATAGTTTAAATCAATCTCAATAAAACTGTATGTTGAAGAGTCTCGATACTATTTGTAATCATTTTCTAAATTGGTAAACAGCAGGTATGCGTTAGCAAGTGCCAGGCCTGGCAACTAGGTCAATTTCTAATTTTTACAATTAAATTTCATTAAAATATTATAATAATCACTTACATATATATGTAATTTATATATAATATTGAATAATTAATGTAATAAGTTTATTAAGAAAATATTATTATCTGTTAATAAATAATTCAACAAAATGAAATATATTCAAAGAAGTGTACTTACTTCAAGCAATCTTCGTTTTTCAATACTTATATATCAAAGTATTCCGTATGTTTACCAGAATCTTCTCATTTGTACACTTATTATGCAGGTCAGTACGGTTTCAGTAATTTTGCAAAGTGAGTACAGGTTATGAAACGGCATCTTTAATTACTTTGAATGTTTATTTGTGTGACTTTTATACTCTTGCTCTTGATACACAGTGTACTGAAAACTACATTATCAAATTTGGCTGCGGCCTTATAATATGTTGGTATCTGGTATCTCTTTTTAACATTTTCTTCTCACTGTCTTCCGAGTCGGTGGTAGCTTAGTGCTCATTTGACGATTCAAAAGTGCTTGCACAAGTCTATCTGAATAAAGATATTTTGAATTTTTAACAATTTAAGGGGTTATTCACAAACTTAGGAAAATAAAAAAAGATATTTTTAAAAACGTATAAATATTTGAACACTGCGGGATTCGAACCCACAAACCGTCGCGTCGACGCAAAAGCGTCTTGAAAACGACACATTACTTTTTTAGCTAACGCTATATCCCGTACACAGGGTACGGTAGAGGGATCCCAACTTTAAGACAGTTCGTTCTATACTTTCCGCGGAATTCTGGAGGCATTACTTGTTGAGTTAAGAACCTAACGCCTTGCTCTGCCTCAAAAAAATGAAAATGATAAATATATCGATTCCTCGAGTGGGAATCGAACCACAACCGCGCTTTGTGCTCTTACACCACCACTGGAATGAATGATCTTTAATGTCATTAAAAAGAGAATTGCGGGGGCGAAATATCGATCTAGCTAAATTTCATTTTTTGATAAATTCATTTTATTTATATTTTCAAGCAATATATATCTGTGAGTTTCGCCGCCGTTGTCAACGTTAAAATATCTTAGGTGGGACACCCGCTATCCCAGTCCGGTAACTACAAGATCCCGATTCGAATCCAGGTGCATGCTCTTTTATTTTAATTATGTATTTATTTTATAATTTCATTTCCAAAAGACACGATTTACGAAAACAATGCTAAATGGTTGATATCTTGTATTGTACTATTAAATAAAAATGCAATAATTTTTCCATAGATACATTGTTTGTCATTCACTAAACATGTACGCAATTGATAAAAGGTAGTAATGACTAAATAAGAAGCAATTTGCTGTAATAATATTTATTTGTTATTAATTTAATAAAAATATCGTAATATTGCTGCTGTTTGTTATTCACAGAACTCAATTTCCTCGGGATATATTGATTTAAGATCAACAATGATTATGTGAAACTATGCTTTAGTTCAAATTTGTTACTCTAGCTACGGGTAAATATGCATTCTGTGTGTAATGGCAGTCATTGGCTTTTAAAAATCCGATTTCACCTTTGTGTTAAGGTACAGAAGGTCACATTAGTTACAAAAACACCTTCATGTCAACACAAATTTAATTGAAATGCTTTTGAATATTATATTTTGTATCTGTAAAAAATGCATACTTATATATTATTTACATACATATTTTATTATTACACATACATATCCGTAATTACCTAATGAACAGAAACCATTCACATAATCTTATTATGTATTAAAATAATTCATAATATATTAAATATTTAAATGTAGCATAGAAAAAGAAATCTTTTGTTTCTTTCAACTTCATCCTGTAACATAAAAGTAGAGTTGCATTGGATGTTTTATAATAACCTGACAATCATATGTTGTTTCTCATATCCAATACCTCTCTCATATTCTAATATTATTTTTAAACGTGAAATGTTTGTTCAGTCACGTTGAAAGCTCTGGAGGTACAATGAATATATTTAAACAATATATTCATTTTGGGTTTGTATTCCACTAGTCGTAGTGTTCACATAGAGAATTTTGGTCCTAGTTTGGCAAAATTTAGTTTTTAACTTTTGCATTTGGTGTAATGCAAATTCCATTTTTTTAAATTTTTCGTTTATGTACAACAGACAAACCCATTTTAAATATATTAGTCATGTTATGTTCTGTGATTGAAATAAGCAGAATTCCACGCTAAGTTAGAGATGTATTAAAATTAGAATTTATTATACATTTGCTTATTGTCATTACCAGTTTAAAATATGTATTTGTCTGCGGTTTGGTATTGCAGAATACCTTAAATAACTTATAAAACAAAGTGTCACCCAGACCTGACATCATCTTAGATAAATTCTTAGTGCGATGTGCCTAATCTAAAAAGGACAAACTTGCTATTGTCAAACAGTGACATCTTTGTTCTAGAATCTTGAGCTAGTGATTGTGTTATTAGTAATTGTATCCTGTAAATATAGTTTATATATGTTGTATCTTAACTTAGTGACATATTAATAACGTAAGAATAAAATATAAAGAAAATTAATAGAATATGTTTTATTCGGTTTTCTCTTGGAGTACTGTGTTCCTGTATTATTATTTTCGTCTTAGATAGTAAGTTTTTGATGAATCAGTATGTAGTAAGCTAGTGATTGGGACAAAGGAACTTTGTAATTAAATCAATTGAGTTGTAACTACACACTCTTCCACGCCTAGTAGGGTATTCAGAGAGTATCTAGTATCAAGACACTCTGTTCTACACTTTCTGCCCCAAATCAGGACACTGTGTGCATAGTAGCAGAACTCAACGTCGCACTTTGTCTTACTACGGGGAGAAAAGAACCAACACCAAATCGCACCTACAGTTCAACACAGTTCCACCGCGCCACAGCGGCCTCATTAAGATGATAATCACAGCTGGATTCCAAATCTCGTGTTTATAATAACACATGTCGATTCGCCTTTACGCCTTCCATTTCTCGTTGAAACCTCATTGAGGATGAGAACGCATGTAATATACAAACATAGGAAGTATGTGATGTCTCTCGGATAAAAATCATATCCATAAATATGTATTGAGTTCTGATATTAACCGAAACAAATAAGTTAATCAGTCAGTAGTTCGAAATTATATCAAATACTTGATATAATTTAAATACCGCTTCGACGGTTCCGAAGAGGCACGGGCACAAGTCCCGCTACGTTCAAATTTCTTGAAGTTTTATAAAAATGTGTTTCTTAACCTAAGTGTGTAAATAACACTTTAGAAATATTGAAAGTAAAAGATTGTGTTGTAGATATTTTATTTGGAAGCTGTAATTAATGTCCGTTTTAAATATTTATTTCTTTTTAAATGTAAATATTGTAGCTTCACGCTATATCCCGCTCACAGCAGGGTAGGCAGAGGGGACCTAGTGTTAAGACACTCCGTTCCCCACTTTCCGCCGAATTCGGAGGCTTGCGTGTTAAGTGGCGGAACTTAACGCTGCGCTTTACCTCGACACCAGAGCGAAGAAAATGGAAATATAATTTCCACTCCTCGAGTGGGAATGGAACCCACAACCAGCCGTTTACAGTCACACTCTTGTGCCACTGGGCCACGACTGGCCACAATGTAAATATTGTATAAAGCAATAATAGTTAGCCACGGTTAGAAGTCACCTAATCAATGGCATATAATATTTTGTCCAATTTTAAATCAATGGTTTTTTAAATATTCATTTTTTTTTGTCTCTTAACCTTCAGAATAAATAATGATCCCAATTTCAATATTATAGGCTTTACATTTTACTCATAAAAAAATTGAACTAATGATTTTTTACAAAAAAAAGAAAAGCAACTTCAAGTAACATGTTCATTAGCATATTTTTCTTAAATGTACTAAGATAACGTTGAAGTTAGTAAAGTAACGTATACAATAGTTTTATTTCAGCAATACCAGATACCAAAATTGTTTTACTCAGTAAAAAGATATGCTGTAAAGTACGTAAACAAAATATTCGAATTAAAAACGTTCAACTTTCTCAGAAGTCGGCTTAAAACTTAGTCAGATCTTAAATAAATTTGAATATAACCATACAGCAAGTATTAGCTTTCATATAAAAGAATCATTAAAATTGATTTACTCAGTAAAAAGATATGCGGAATGATACGTAAAATAAAAAGGCAATCCACTTTTTATGAAGTTGGTAAAATCTGACTTAGTAAGATCCGACTGTAAAAAATGGGATCACACTGCAACCACATCCAGTTATTTGAAAAAAGAATCGTCAAAATCGATCTACTCAGTAAAAATTTCGGCGGTAACACACATAAAAAAATACAGCCGAATTGATAAGCTGTTCCTCCTTTTGGAAGTCGCTTAAAAATGCAATAGATGCTTACTTCATAACGTATAATATGTGTATCTTTACAAAAGATCACTTTCTTTTTTATGTTTTATAAACAATAGACATATGCTAAGGAGTTTATAAACACAAAAAAAACAGCCCCAAAAAGCACGGCAATGATTTTACTTTAATTTTATCTTAAGCAAATAGAGCTTACGAGCGGGAGTAATATGATCGACGGAAAGAAGGGTCCTAATTTTGAAATTGTGTTAGGGTTGCAAAGTTCTAATATTGATATTTTCATAATTGTGATTAAATATGTTGCTTTTCGCATTGAATTTGAGGTGAAACATTAATAAATGTATTCAGTTGACAACAATGTAGATAGAGTACTCGGACGTGCATGTCAAATATATCGAAATGTATTTCTGTAAACATGATGATATTGAGTCTCCACTGTGATTGATATTGTACTTATTTTGATAATAAACAAAGTGATAATAGAAAAATAGTTTTTTTTATTAAATGTAATTTCGCTATTCTCAAACAGTGACATTATTTTTCATGAAACTGTACTAAATCAAATTATTTCGATACGATACGTTTCTATAAACCAATGAACTTTATATTAAATTAGCTGTACAAAATAGTGGCACGAAGTGTGACAGTAAAGCGACTGGTTGTGAGTTCGATTCCCACTCGAGGGGTGGAAATATTTAATATTTCCATTATCTTCGCTCTGGTGTCGAGGCAAAACGAGCGTTAAGTTCCGCCACTTAATACGCAATGCCTCCGAATTCGGCGGAAATAGGGGAACGGAGTTTCTTAATACTAGGTTCCCTCTGTCTACCCTGCTATGTGCGGGATACAGTGTGAAGATAAAAAAAATGGTTTAATATTTATAAATGTATTTCGCGTACTTATTATTTTTATACGAACATATTGAATATAATTTCTAACTGATACACGAGTTTAATCGATTTAAAAATTATTGTACATTTCTATTTGTTTACCGCCTTGCTTATTGTCACAAACATCCACTAAATGAAACTTGTGGCATAATTCTTTTTTAAATGACTACGACGCATTCTGTTGAACACAGATACATCCCATACTGAGTTTTGTGTGAAATAGAAGCTTTTGCATTTATATTTATTTTGGAAAAAAAAATACTCAAATTGTATTTAATCTTAGGTTTGCCAGCCCTCTGAAAAGCAAGCATAACTAACCTAATTTTGAGTCCATTACACTTGGTGTACGGGAAGTTCGAACCAGACAGATTCGATACATACGACTATATTGATATTTAATTTTAAGACCGTGAAACTTAATGATTTTCGTTATTTTGTAAAATATAAATATAATAAAAATAATAATATTTTAATGTTTTGTGTAATGTCTTACACAATCTGGCTTCTTGTTCAAATAACACACATTGATTAAGGTACAATTTAGAAAAAAAACAATAAGAGAGTGTAAGTTTTAAAACAACTGAAATTTGTCTCTATTTTTGCTTAGATTTGAAGTTTAACATTTATTCTGAAAACAAATTTGTATATATAAGCTTAAAATGGTACCGATGTTGATATAGTGATAATTAACCCCAAGCCAGCCCCCCCGCATTGTTGCCTCAATGAAGACGTATCATCATCTGTACTACCTACTCACTATGCTTTTCTTACGTCAAAGTCATATAAATTTTATGTCTAAAAATATATACCTACTAATGACTCAAATGCCACACAGCTTCTTCAAAAAGAAATCAATAAGTAGGTAATATTTTGACGTAAACATTGTAGATTATTTATGATAGTGTAATTTTCATGGACTTTATTTTGCGTATATATACTAACTTCCACTGAGCGTGTACGTAAGTGGAGGAACTTAATGCCGCGCTTTGCCTGACACCAGAGCGAAGAAAATGGAAATATTAAATATTTTTACTCCTCGAGTGGGAATCGAACCCACAACCAGTCACACTTTGTGCCTCTGCGCCACGACTGGCCCTATTAAGTGATTCATGCCTGCATTTGTCTCTTTACAAAATTTATTTATTTTTCATACATATGTACAACCTATGGGTTCGATTTCCACTCGGGGGGTGGAAATTATATTTCCATTTTCTTCGCTCTGGTGTCGAGGTAAATCGCGGCGTTAAGTTCCGCCACTTAACACACAAGCCCCCGAATTCGGCGGAAAGTGGGGAACGGATTGTCTTAACACTAGGTTCCCTCTGCCTACCCTGCTGTGTGCGGAATACAGCGTGACGCTAAAAAAAAAATGTACAACCTAATTATTGAAATTCACTTTCTGACATGATTGCGTTATAGGGTTGAAATAATGGTTATGGTGATTGGCTTACATAAAAATAATCAACATGATTACTTACATTTTTATATAGTACAAATTATGTTTTAGGTCATAGTAGAAAACTACTCAATGACTTTGTTCCATTACCATCACGTTTGATTGTCGTAAATATTTTAAAAGACGATCAAGGAATATTGCGTATCTACTTGTATATTAATGATATCCATAGCATCACTAATTTCATACTGTATTGATGTCATCGTCATGCAGTTAGAGCGTATTTGACTAAATGCTCTTCATACTAAGCTTAAATGTATGGTTAGTGGGGCTGGACATTAAACCTATTGTTTAAAAGACGACAGCATAGTGCAGAATTAAGTGCCTTGTTATTTAGTAGTTATTGTCTATTTTTTGTAGAGTATTGGAAATGTGAATTGTAATTAAGACTAGAAAAATTTCATAGTTAGATTTCCATTCTGGGAAATGATTATAAAAGTGATAGAGTAGAACACACTACTATGCAAGAAAAAATACAAAGCGAAATATTATAAATTAGCGAAATACGAAATATAGCCACATAGAAAGCTCCATTTTTGTTGTGTAATCAGCCAATGGCCTTATAGGGATTAATTACACGTGCATATCCCTTTCAATAAAACACATTATTTTCATAACTAACGGCTAAAAATTAATAGACTTATCTTATTCAATATTTTACTAAATTGAAATTACTCGAATTAATTTACTGTGTAAAAATATTATGCAGGATTACAATACCGAGGGGTTCTGTGTTATTTTAACGTAGTTAATCATTTTGCGACAAAATACCTTGTTTGTTAAATCTGTTTAATTAAGTGTCTAAGCAAAAGTAAACCTTTCATAGAAAATGTTAATTCTCAATGAGCAACACATTATGAAAAAATATAAATCTAATTTCATTTAAATCATTATTTTCACAAAAGAGTTACATGTTATTTTAAGTTATCGTAATTTATCCATCGTTCACTAATTGAGAAAACAATTAGAAGCGCGCCTTCATTAAAGTAGGTATTAATGAACACGATCTGCTCGACCCCTACATCGTATAGCGAAGGTATTTCCTATTGCTACTTCCGTCGTTCTTTTTATGTATAAAACTTTATAATAGAGTGAAATTGATATAATTTGCTTGAACGATATAGATACTTTGAAGCTAAAGCTGATGTATATCAGATATTTAACTAAAACTTAGAATATATTCATTTACGAAATTTAGGACAGAAGCAATATTTTTTGAAGCTTAAAATAGCCTTTTTAACTTGATACCATGAAAATATCTTCCACAATGACGATAACATTATTCTGGTAAAGTGTGAGCTCTTAATATTAATATGAAGAGGTGGCGCTTTGTAATTTTTTATTTCCCATACAAATTACAGGGGAATATTTTTTTATTTTCTTTGGATTTTTTTATGAGTGTGAATGGATAACTGTTGAGTAAAAACAAAAACTTATTCTTGTAGAGAATTTGGCGATCTACAAAAAAGGTCTAATATGATTTTAGACCTTTCAAGGAAGGTCTAACATCATGTTAGACCTTAAAAGGAGTCAACGTAGCAAAAAATCATTTTTTTGCTACGTTGACTCCTTTAAAAGTTATTCGAAGTTTAATTCCAACTTATAATTGAAAAAACTTATTTATTAAATAATGGCTTAAAATCATAAAATATCTAACTTTCATAAAATATAATTAAACTTTAATAAAATATAATCAGAAAAATATATTTTCTCTAAATATATATATTTTTTGTTTTTTTTAGCTTCACGATGTAAGACACTCCGTTCCCCACTTTCCGCCGAATTCGGAGGCATTGTGTGTTAAGTGGCGGAACTTAACGCCACGCTTTGCCTCGATGCCAGAGCGAAGAAAATGGAAATATTTCAACTCCTCGAGTGGGAATCGAACCCACAACCAGTCGTTTTCAGTCACACGCTTGTGCCATTGCGCTATGACTGGCCCCAAATAAATATTATAAAAATAAATAAATATTTCTTTTCACAATATAGTTTTTCTTTTGTGAAAATATTTACCTCTTATAAGGGCCCCCATATAATTTTTTTATACGGGGCCACGTCAATGCACGCTACACCACTGACCTGGTGATGCCTTTGTGATTATTTCTTTATAATCATTGCATTCAGATACGCGTGTATCCATACATGTATGAAACAGAATTATTGAAATTTGATTATTTTCACGAATACTGACGAGTTGCGATTTTTTTATATGAACTGTTTTCTTTTTGAATTTACTTCGCAGCTTGTTGGAGCCAATTAAATGTATTACATTACGAATATTTATTCATCACAGTGTATTGAGCAAATTATATAAAATATGCCTTTAAAAGTATGATGTATGAAGCAAAATATTGCTGTTAGAAGTTTGCTGATAATATAATCATTATATTATTTGCATTTTATATCTAAAAGAGTTTTCATTATTCAAGCAAGGTAATCTTATTTTCGTAGTCTTAAGTCAATTTTTTTAAAACGATTTTTTCTTGTCAGATTGAGGTAAACATTTTTATTATGATGCTTGTGACGCAAGTCGCCTCCGTTACAGAGTAAGTATTTTTTACAATGTTAAAGTGTTGACGTATTAAATATTTGCAATATAATAATGAAGTTCAGTAAAATATTTAAAATATGACACATAATTATGCTGAATAAATTATAAGAATTGATTAAAATTTCAAAAATGGAAGAATTGAAATCAAACACGGCTTTTGCTAGTTTAACTGTTTATTTGCATTTCAATTACTTCCCTAATTATAATATATTATCATATATTACACATGACTGGAGATAATAATGTAGAATAAAATTATTAAAAATGGCGACTGAGCGTGTGTTAGCACTTTAGTATCAGAATATTCTATTTTCATCTACTATTATTTACTCGGAAGATGTAGCCGCGGTGGGATTCTTTCCAACCCTTTTGCTTTGTGACGCTTCCAGACGGATTAAGGTAAACGTGGAGGCTCGCTCGTTTGTTTGTGCTAACGAAACCAGAACGCGTACCTACTTCTTTTTATTTCTATACAATAGTCTTAACGATTATTATTAATGTGTACTATTTATTATGTTTAAATATTGAATTATATATAATAAATAAACTACAGCCTGTTATTACGTTAAAAAGTTATTTTACTGAACGTGTAAAGTTAAATCCTTATCGATGTCATTTTAAATCTGAGATTATTATCCAATGCATTTATGAGATGAGGCTTACTTCAGATATTCATTAATTTGCTCGGAAAATCTATAGTGTACATATATAGATAAAAAAAATGAATATCATTCAGTTTTTTTGAGGTAATTTCAAAACTTCATTTGCTTTGAGGTTATATGACTTTTGGATAAATCCTGTAAAACAATAATATTCAATTTCGCAAAAGCTTTAGTTGTAACAAAATATTAAAAAGTATATCTGTGTATAGATATAATTTTTAATAATATGGTAAAAGTGTCGAAAAGTGAATTCTGCACATGAAAAAATTCAGAAAAGTTTTAATTGGGTGTGTTAATGTATCTGTCGTGGTCATGTCGTAGATTTGACGACTTCATGATATCGTTGACAATATCATGAAATGGTTGCAATTCATGAAATGACCAACTGAATTTGACGATATCGTTGATTCGTCAACGTTTAACGATTTCGTCATCGACGTTTGGTCATATCGTAAAATAAGGTGCCCTTATAATATATTTAATATAAATTTAGAATAAGTGCCTAAAACAATCTCATTATATATAATGACGATGTTTTTAGACAAAAACAGTTTCAATCACTAGCGAATCAGATTTTATTTAAATAAGAATACTTTATTAAGAACATTCTTTTAACTTAAAATAAACGAATAATTGATTTCGCCGTTATTAAAACAAACATATTTAACACTAAAATGTTGACTTTGTTACGAACAGCTGATATACAAAAAGCGCTCCTAGCGCCTCTATCGGTTGTTTAAGTATTTATTTGACAATTTAGTTAAACAATATCATGAAAAAGCCACGCGTTTAGTTAACCATATCGTTAAACGTTAGGCTGCCATTGATTTCGTCAAACGACATGATCTGGCCAAACAATAATTGGTCATTTCATGAGCTTCAACCGTTTCATGATATTGTCCACGATTTCATGAAGTCGTCAATTTTACGATATGACCACGACATATCTATAACAAAGGCGAAAAAACCACTCAGTGTCATTTTTGTCGGTCTGTCTGGTAATTTTATTGTAAATCACGCCAGAAGTACTGGATAGAATAAAATGAATTTTGGCGTGGTAGTATTCTTAGCTTATTCTTCAAAGGCTCATATAGGAAATATATAAAAATGTATCTACATTTTTATCCCGGTCTTTGATGTAGTTTCTGTGGGAAAAATAAAAAAAATCGACATTAGTAATTAAATTATTACTTCACATACTGATATTTAGCGGATGGACATAGATTAATGAAATGGATGCTGGCTTAGAGGTAAATGTAGGATGTGGTAATCAGAAAAATCATCCCGTTTTTAACTTCGTTAAAGATGATTTTTCGAAGTCATCCTTTAATTTTCTACAAAAATTTGATCGAATAAAACAAAGAAACGGCTTGATGGATTTAATCGAAACTTTGTGAATATATTAAACTATAAAATGCACAGTCAACATTACCAATTTTCTCGATACATCCAACGTAGCGCCTGATTTTCCCAAAAACCACCAGAAGTCCTTATTTAATGATTTTTAAAATTAATGTAAAGAAGATATTTTCTTTTTTCAAAAATCCGTAGCTGGTTTTTTTGGAAAATTTACTGAAGATTTTACTGAGATATTTATGATTAAAGACAAAAAAAACCTTTTCCAGTCAGAGTTCGATATCTCAGCGAGAAGTATATGTATCGAATTTTCAACAACAGCAAGTTAAATTAGATAAATAAGTTATCCGACTCATATAGTAGTTAAGTTGAAAAAAAATGTTCCAACTTTTTAGACCAAAAAAATGAACTGAAAAAGTTTAGATTCTTTTCTCTCGGCATTCATTAGAATAGAGCGAGACACGTCGCTTGAAAATATTTTTCATATTAAGATTTCAAAACTAGAAACTTTAAGCTTAAAAATGTCTGTTTTTTTATTTCAATGCGACCATTTTTGAGGAAAATACTGCTACACTTCAAAAACGTCAACAAATTTGGTAATTTTTTATGATCCTTTAATTATTTCCGCTAGTAGAGTAGACTCCGCTATGTTTTCTTACTAGAACGGTAGCGCCATCTGTTATTATAATTATAGCTGACATTGTACTAGATGATCCATACTGACTAATATTATAAACGTTAAAGTCTTTCTGTCTGTCTTTCCGCCTGTTTATATGTAACTGTTGCTTCCACGGCTAATTTACCGGCCCTATTTAGATAGAATACATAATAAAAACAGCTGAAGACCCAGGGTCAAATATAGGCAAAAAAAATTGAAATAGTGGATGGAAGTTTGTATGAAACGTCTACACCCGCCGACTGATTTCTATGAACTTTCTTAAGAAAATAGTTGATGAACTTTGTAGTTCACGAAGCGAAATCGCGACGGCGTCGTTAATGTTACATTTTCACACATATATTTCTTTCTTCTCTTCAGTTCTTATACATTTCTTAAGTACAACCGTATAAACCAATACCATGCTGTCATGCTGGGAATTATAACCATTCAAATTATTTACCTGCTCTGGTGCATCACGCTTTAGAGCTGATTGGATTCTTCCACACCGCATTTGAAAACAACAGTAAGTGGAGCACAAACTATCTTAGTACTATTAATATTGTGTTTTCTCTGCTATGATTAGAAGATTCAAGGATTAAAAGCATATCGAAATACCAGTAACAAAATTTGTATAAGGATCAGAGTGACTCACCTCAGTAAGTGTCTCTTGTATACGGTCCAAGCACTCTAACCAACTTAATTATACATACACATGTTCACAGGTTCATATCGCCACCGCGTAAATGGCTTTATATTTATTATATTATAGTTGTTAGTTAATTGTCGGTACAAGAACGGTTGTTTAAATAATTGAAAACTAGTGATATACAATTATTATTATTTGGGTTGTAAGTAGTTTATACATATTTGAGACTATTTATATAATTATTACACGTGACATAATATGAGCCAAGCCAAATTTCAATTTAAAGAACTAGTCATATATAACTTAAGTAAGGACATAAAATTAGGAAATATACTTTTTTCTAAAAATCGAAAGTAATTCAAAAAATAGCATATTAAGTTTTAGTAATTCTGGCCTTTATTTTTCATTTTGCTTTGGTTGTCTACACGTCTACTTGTGTTTTGTTTGTGAATATATGTCGAATTTAAACAAAACCAAAGCCTGGACGTAATATGAGGTATGGTTGACTTTGAAGACTGCGCCACCAGATGCGTTAGACCAATACCTTAGTATTAAAATTAAAGAAAAGCAAATAAAAGCCTTAACACATATCTTCAATGCGGAGCCAAAAATCTGAGTTTTGATCCTCTATGCTTACACAGCTTTTTCTACATAGCGGGGTAGTCAGAGAGGTCCTAATCCTAGTCTTGTCTTGAACATCGAGCTCTGTTCTCCACTTTCTTGCTGAAACTTTAGCGGAACTCTATTCCGCGCTTTGTCTTTGGTATCGGAGCAAAGAAATGAAAATTGAAATAATTAGTCTCTCGAGTGAGATCAACCATCACGGTTGAAGTGAGATTCTGTTCCTCTGCTCCACTGCGCCAAGACGGCCTCTACGGTAAATAAATGTTGTTTATTAATTTATTTCTTTCTTTTTAAGATACTTTGTTTATTTAGGATAATAGAAAAAAAAACTCAATGAAAATATAAAAACAAAAAGATCAAAGAAGGATCAGCAAGACACTTGCTTTATCGAAGCGGGTAATTTTATTACATTCAGGCATTCTTGGATTATACGGTATTTTTCCGTGTGATTATCACGCCTTTTTCAAACACATTTTGGTATGTTTGAATTAACAGCGTTTTGTATATTTGAACCTACTGCCGCAGTTTATGTCTTGATCTTATAAAATACATCAGAATATATATTTTTCTATTTCATTTGTGACTCAACAGATTTTCGACGCTGGAAATGACAGTAATATCATAAGTATATAGCGTTTTAATGTTTGTTTTACGTTCTCATGGTCACGGCAGATATCTGTTATTTGTATTAGCGATTAACGAATATTTGTCAAGTGATTAGGTATAAATATAGGATGTATGCTGTATGCAGGACTTATCTATGATGTAAGTGTGATGACTTTTTAAAATTTTTGTCGGTATAAATTTACAAAAATTAAAAATAACGACAGTTGCTTATTAAGAAAAGCAGTGGCGTAGCTAGGGTATTTGCTGCCTGTAGCAGCTTAGAACTTGATGCTTTTTAAAATGAAAATAATTTCAGATTTTAGAACACAGTAGTGTAGATGATTTTTTATTGCTTCAAAACTATAAATAACTATATATAAGTTATAGCATTAGATTTTGGTAAAAAATATTGCCAAAATTTAAAAACGGAAATTACGCGCTTTTTGACTAGCAAAGTCATTAATCATATTTTCAAAATTAATAGTATCGACTAGTTCATGTTCGATTGACATGATAGCGAGATTATTTAACCTAGTATGTCACATTGTTGATCTTAAAATGCTTGCTGGCCACTTTCCAATGTCTCTTAGGGTTAAGTCATCCCAATTTTTTATTCCATCTTTCCCAGAGCTGGTTTTAGTGTTTGCAACCCCAACAACATCATTGACTCTATCTTTTCCGATTTCTACGATTTCGTCATCTCGTTTGTCTAACAAGGTGTTGTTATTAGTGTCCTCGTCCTGATGAAGAGATAGGGATGGCCAAAAGTTTTAACATAGACCCTTCATGTTTATAACTGCCTCTTCTTTTGCCCTTTTTTAGCCCGATTTTCAGCTCCACTTGGTTGTCGTTCTTTCATTTTAGTGATTTTGGTTAGCTATGTAGGTACGAACATTTTTAAATCAACGTTAACCAAGAAAGGTTGAAAATTATTACAAGAACTTTACGTACGTGTGGGGTTCTTGTGTTCACTCTGCAGCAGTCACGAATGGAAATTTGCAAGAGTTGGTAGTTATACTTCAATCATACAGCTCTTCCAGTAGGAAGAATGGTATTGAGTACTATACAATATATATATTTTATTTTCAAAATTTTCACTTTTTGTACAAGTAAACCGATGTCCTTGAACAACCCAAAAATTTAAAGGGTCTTTCTATTCTTATTCGTAACAGTTTATTTACATCTCTAATGTTCAGGAGAGATTCTTGACACCTTACTCTACCATAAAGGCTTATAGAAAATCAATATTTCACTTAATTTTATTTTATTTGCCTCTAGATTGTATTTTTCATTTTCATTCTCTCATTTCTCTTGTACATTTCTTAATTCTTGATTGAAAAAAAAAACAGAAGAATTGATCATCCACTTTGATGCCCCTTTCCTTTTGATACCCAGTGCGATTGCACCGCTCGCACCCCCCCCAGCTACGCCACTGAAAAAAAGTACCAATTCGATTTGTTTAAAAAATCTTCGATTTCTTTATTTTCGAATACATTAATTTTCATTGCCTATTCTCAAAGAAATATTTTTATTAGTCAATTAAATTAAAATTATTCTCTTATTCAACTAGTGTTATCCATGATTGATTGAGTCTAGTCGTAGCGTAGGGGCACAAAGTGTGACTGTAAACGGTTGTGGGTTGCTTCCCACTCAAGGAATAGACATATTTTCTATTTTTCATTTTCTTCGTTCTGGTTTGGAAATCGCGGCTTTATGTTTCATCACTTAACACGTGATGCCGTAATACATAATGTTTTATACTAGCGACCAGCACGCAGCTTGGCCCGTGTTCAAGATTCTAGGTTTAAAAATGTCTTAATTTCTATACAAATTTTTACCCTATATTTCCCCATATGGCGTGTGGCAGCACAGCGTTAACTGTACATAACGCGCGGCGCTTAGTTTCTTATATAGGTTAATTTCAATTTAACATTTCGTAATGACTCCGTAATTCTCTGTGTATCTATAATATAAAAATGAGTCGCTGAATGTGTTTCTAAGTGCAAAACTCATGAACGGTTAGACCGATTTTGCTTATTCTTTTAATAGAATATTTCCTAAAGTATGAGGATAGTTTTTACGGAGAGAAACATTAAAAAAATTGTCTAAAAAAGATTGATAATAATACTGATCCAACACTCCGAAACTTAGACGTATGATTTTTAGTGTGTGCAAGTTATAGCGTAGATGCTTATTAAGAAAGGATTTTTGAATTAAATGTCAACTGAATTGAAAAATCCCTATTAATTATTTTTTTGTGTCAATGAAGTTGGTGTTATAACTGTATAAAACATTATATTTATTAGGGGTGTAGTGTTTTAGTGGGGTAAAGTTTTAAAGTAATGCAAATCTCATTGACCGCGCGAACGAAGCCGAGCGAGTCGTTAGTTTCTTATATATTTTTATTCCCTGAGCAGTAAGCTTTATACTGACATTATCATTAAGAAAACTATCTCACTGTACAAACATTCACCTCTTGTTCCGTCCCTTTACAATGTCCGTTCTCAGCCTCTTGACGATCTGTGTACGAAATTTGATTCAAATTGATTCAGTACATTATGATTGAGTAACATACAGATAGACAGAGTTACTTTTGCCGAACATTCATTGTTCGAGTATCGCACTTGGAAGGTATGTGTATCTTCGAGCGAGGCCAATTTGAACTTATAACCATGCGTATGCAGACATATTCCAACTGTAATACGTCCAGTGTACAGGATAAGGAATAGAATAAGTAATTGATAACATATACATTTATAACTGAAGACATGCATTGATGAAAGTCAAGTCATACATGTTGTAAAATTTGAATTTCGTTTTAAATAAATAAAAAGTTTTGCCTAATATTCTAAAACGTATATTAACACAAAACTTTTTATTTTAAAGTTTGTCTTAAATTTGAAAATATTTTGATATCTTTTAGAGGAGGTTAATTATAATAATGTTTTTAGTAAGTCGTAACAGAATAATTCAATAATTTTTAACTAGCTTATATTATTGAATAACATCGTAACAAAATAACAGGGTGTCTTATGTCCACTTATAACTTTTATTTATATGCGACATATTAAATTCGTCCATGCATGTCATTAATTTCAATATTATTTATTATTAATTATCTTCACGAAGTGGGAAACGTGCACATAGCTATCCCATAACCCAAAGCTGATCACAAACAATAAAACAGTCAAATAAAGAAAAAAAGTGTTATTGTACTTGAAAAATATTAAATAATATGAATAAAATGTAGTATAAGATTTAGAATTGGATTCAGAATATTCATAAATATATTATACATCTTAACACATAATCATCTTAATTATATTAAACATAATTTCAAAGCATTGGGCTACAGTAAGCTTAAACTCCGCAAAGACTGAAAAAATTGTAGTTTAGTAGACGTTAGTCAGTATTACAAAAGTCCCAACGCTCTAGACGCCGGTCCCCGGACGTCGGCTATTATCTTGCTTGTCGCGTCTTCCACACTCGTCTACGGATCATGTTGGACTAAGTAAAATTGCAAAGAAATCCCTCTTTGTATCCTCCCCTCCCTAATTGCGGCTTGAGGGTCGATTTATTTGCGAATCGCACGATGTTGTATGCTGCTAATGAGGCCTTTTATTTGCTCTCTTTGAGCTTTGTTACATGATACTAGCCAAGCCTATGAAAAGGATTGATGATTACGACCATTTCTTTTACTGGGGTTTGGTTTGCTTATATTATGTCACTGAAAGTGATCTTGGTGTATTTTTATGTATAATGCTAACGACCTGCTTGCGGCTTTCCCTGCGCAAATTAAACGATGTAAATCACAGTTTATTTAAAATTTACAGTTTTAATTGCTGTACCTTTTTATTTTCCAACCGATTGAAATAAAATAAACAATAAATATCAAGAGAAGTTTATCAAAATGCAATAATCGAAACGGCTTATAAATCAACTAAACTATCTTACAGACAAACAGCAAAAGGAATTTAAAAGTCATTGTTTCGAGTTCTATTACATTGGTTAAGATCCCCAATAATCTTAAATATATTTACAGAAAGATGTACAGACAGCGATCAGTTATATTTTTTCATTACGTATAGATAGTTTATGAATAAAAAATAGATAAATATTTTCTAAGCGAAAAGAAAATAATTAAAAATAATTTTTCGTACAAGAATATACCATTACCTTTTTGCATAAATGGCAAATTATAAATTATGCCAATACTAAGAAATAGTTTTAAAATACAGTGTACCGTGGTTTCCTCGGAGTGTTTGTTCAAAATTGTAAGATATATTGCACATTATTTCTTAATGTGCTTTTATCTAGTAAGTCTATTTCATATATTGATCGTCTTAGTCGACGCTACACCAATGTTAATTACACACCGTTATAAATTTGGTAAAGGGCATATGCCCTACTTACATATATTGTAGGTATATTTTATTCTCTATTTTAATTTTATTTTCTTACCTAAGTTACAATAAATAATAACTTATGAATAGTGTCATTTATTTATTGGCCAAATATTTTACGCAAATAAAATCTATTATGTGTACATTAAATGTTTATTATTTATTAGGACATATTATAACATATCAAAATATGTATTACTCTTTAAGGTTTAAGAATTTTAATTAAATAATTTATATTTATACATATAATTTGTAACTTTATCTGGTTGTTTAAATATGAAAAGAACTGGTTGGGCCTATATTGTGAGTTAAGGTAGAGAGGCTACAGTTTTGATTTCGCCTTGCATGTTTTTTTTCAATTTCACATCTATGGATTTCACGGAGTGTATTATAAGCTATACTTACATGATTGTCATATTAAACGTACACATTTAATTCTCAAGTTATTAGCAAAAATTACAAAGGTTTACATTATGTTTACATTATGTTGTTTCTTAAACGGTTAGCAAGTAGCCGGCGTGTTTTAAGCGGTACCCTAAGATTGTTGTCTTCGCAAAATAGATTGGAGTTTTTCTCTGTTAAGATTTGAGTTGGATAAGAAGGTCAAATGGTTTGTTCAAGTCAAGGGGGCCGTCAAATCGAAATCGTTACTTGGGCGGGGCGGAACGTGCGCAGACCAATCCCAAACACCAATAAGTACCTACCTACCTATTCTTGGAGACATCCCAAAAACCTCCTTCTAATAATTGTATATAGTTAGCAAATTATTCACTAAGTTATCGATCAAGTAATTACATTTGTTTCTTAACTGCTAACATAAGCATTATTAGAAGTAAGGTTGAAATAAAGTTAATCTTTGTCTTCCAATGAAATCTTCTTGAGACTTTCTTCTTAAGTACAAACATCAAAACACTTAAGTGAGATTATCATGTAAATCTATGTACATAAGTTCTCCATAAAGTACAAATTTGATTTTTCACTTAAAACCTACGTGTTTTCAAGATTAAGAAATATTCATTAAACGACTCTTTGTAAACAAATGGAATATTCCAATATCGTTGATTATTACCATGGTAGTTTTGTACTAATATAATTATTGATTACCTTATACATTTACCCACGAAGACGTACTATGTTATTATTTTTTGTATTTCTAGGCTACACCAGCAGAGGACATCTATTGGGAAGGTGAAGATGACTTAGCGAATGAATTTCTGGAGGTGGATGCTGCTGAGACTGGCTTTGGCCGTCACTTCCAGAGGTTAAAACGAGCTTTATCTAGTAAGTTCATTGAATATATTTTTTTAATTTAATTAAAATATATTCTTATTATTATATTTGTTTGGGCTGTAATAACAAGCATTCTTTTTATTATAGTGTTAATACTTCTGAAAATGATATATCACGTTTACTTCTTATGGTAAAGACTATTTAAGAACTCAAATTAGTATCCGTGAAAACACAAAATCTTTGTAAAAAGATGTTTAAATTAATTTGCTTGTAAACAGTTCAGAATAATTTTGCTTTTAGGTAGGTCTAAGGCATGATTGGATCTTACAAAAAATAAATAAAAACCAGATCTAGTTTAATATACACGTACGTTTTATTTTTTTTCACTAACAGCTATGACCTTAAATATCGATAATTTCGTTTGTTTTTTGTTTGCCCACTAGTTTCATCCCATTTTATATTTTCCATACATCATTTTGGAACTATACTACATATATTTTACGCAAATGCGTCTGCGAGAGCTAAGAAGTAATTTAAAAAGATCTAATATAATATTTAAAGACTAGACAAGATCTTTCTTTAAATCTTTGATATTCTTAATTATGATGTAACATATTCAATAAATGAATATATAATAAAGAAAATATTATATTCTTTACTTTGATTAAAAATTACACATCGATAGCAAATAATTTTTTTAGTTAGTGATGGTGGATAATATTAGCATTTACTAATGCTTTTTAACTGTAATTTATTAGCATCTTGGTAGACATTTTTATGTGAATAACATGGTCATCAAGGCGATTGGTAGTGGTTTCGATGCCTATTCGGTGGAATGATCATAATTTAATCATCTTCATTTCTCTGTTCCGATTGAAAAAACAAAGCGCAGCGTCGAGCCGCGTCGTTCTCATGTCTTGAATTCGGGCGCAAAGTGACGGTGGGAGACGGAGTGTGATGACACTAGATTCTCTCTCACTACCGTGCTATGGAGAAGGAAAATAAAACAAAGGAAATACTAAAATTAAAGTTAAACAGACAAGATCTTTCCCTGACTGTCATTTTAAAATTTTATTTAAATTATTTTTATTAATAAAAAATAATCTATTTTACACATGGTTGTTATTCAACATTTTTCAGGTTTCTCTTGGTCAACGGAATCTCCTAACGAAGAAAGTTTTACGGAAGATGATAACGAAATGTAAGTTATATTGTATTTGTTTCTTGTGATAAAAATATTATTAAACAATTATTACATAAGATTATTTATTACATAACAATGAAAATGTTGCAAAATGACATCTGAAATTGTTTTTAATTATTGAATCGACTTGCGTATTTAATGGAGTTTCCCTTTAGAATATATTGAAAAGCTAGCTGTCCCCGCGACTTGGTCTATGGGGGTAAATCGATTTTAAGAATAAGGTTAGATTGCGAGTTTTCCAGTCAAAAAAATCAAGTATGTTATGTAACCAAGTATGTAATTAATTTTTATAAAAATTTCCTAAAATATATAAAAAAAAAACTAGTGTCCGACCGAAGGTTCGGTTCCTTTTTTGGTTTCGGCAAGTTTCGGCAAAAAAATGTAGCTTCAGCAGTAGTTTCGCTTTCGGCCAAAAAACTGCCGAACCTTCTTTCTCATGAACTCGGTATGCATGAATTTTCACACGTTGTCTAGCTACTTTTGAGTGTCTTTATAGCTTGTAGACCTCAATCTCACCTTAAGCTCAAGATATGGTAAACGATTTTAATGAATTATAAATTAATGTTGAGAATACTATGAATTGCTGACGACTGATTAAATGAAATATCCCTGTTAGTCTGTAATGACACTGTGTAACTCCTTTCAGGGGCTGACTACGAATTTTAATACGAAACTATCCCCCTGGGCTAGTTTCTATATTGGAGACCTGCCTAATTAATTACATAAAAATATTTAAATAGCTATACAAGTGTTACACAGGATTTATATACAATTCTTATGCAGTATATAGTCAATAAGTAAATATCATATGCATGTGAATTAGCACATGTAATTTTTGAAACGTTAAAAATGTACAATTTTTTTACATGTTATACAAATTTTATGACGTCATCGGCAGTTTCGGTTTCGGTTTCGGCCAAAACTGAAGTCTGGGCTGAAAACCCAGTTTCGGTTTCGGTCTGGGCTGAAAACCCAGTTTCGGTCGGACACTAAAAAAAACAATTACATTCTTATATCTACGAGTTTCTATCAATTTGCTTTTAATTACAAATTATGAAGTATACGTGTACGAACTTACACTTCACATATGACTCAACACATGGCTATAACCAAAAAAAAAAAATATATTACAGTTCCCCTAAGTAAAAAACTATGCGATAATATACATAAAACAAAAATGCTATCGAATTATGAATTTTTATTTTTTAAAGTTGTTTACAAACTACTCTTAATTAAATTAACTATATATTAATTAAATTTAAATTGGATCACACGAGGACCACTTCCTATTAGTCCACCGAGAGAAACGTTTCGCTGTAACACACATACGGTTGAATTGATAATCTCCTCCATTTAGAAGTTGCTTAAAAACACTATATAAACGGAACCTCGTAAAATGTAAAATAATTATTAAAACTAATGAAGATATTTTTAAACTTCGTTATTCGGCGTTCATATATGAGTTATTATAATAAGTTGTGAAATACTCATTACACGTGGTCGGGTTTATCACGGGTTTCCATTCTATGCTGAAACCTAGATTATATGATTGGTTGACATAGACAAGCAGACACGCAGACAAACAGAGAAATAGCGAGAGAAAACAAGAAAGCAAGAAAAGCGACAGACACGAAGAAAAAATGACAATAATTAAAAAAATATCATTCGTCTGAGTTTTATCACATTAATAAATGCCGCTAATAATAATTTGTCTTAGATATCTTCCATGTACAGACAGCGATCACTTATATGTTGAAAAATATTTCTAAATCCTGTACAAGATAGCTTGATCTTTTTAACAGTCGGGCTAGTGATGGGAAACAGAAAATATCTAGTACTCCAAAAAATAACGTTTTAAAATACTTGTAACTGTGACGAGATTTACACTTTTTGACCAATATTTCTTTGAAAAAATTGTTGGTTCCCACCAATAGGTGGTTCAGGTCAAAAATAGTTTTATTAAGGAAGAAGGCTATAGCCAAAATCATCATAACCAGAGTTCAAACCATCTCGAACTAATAATTAATATTATTTCGTGTTCAATAAAATTATCTAAGCGGACGTAGCGCATCATTAACCATCATCCGATGTAACATTGTGCAAGCGTCTATTACTTTCAGTGTTTCTATTAAATTTTTTCTTTGAAGCAATAAAAGTTCTTAAAATACTTTTATTATTTTTTTTTAAATCATTAAATTACGAAAATAATGTGTTCGTCATTACAAAGTTATTTCGATCAGAAAAAATTACATCTGTCAAAAAGCTCAAGCTATTTTGTACAAGGTATAGGCAACGTATAATAAATTTAACCCGCACCTCATGGATACCGTTCAAGCGTTTTAACTACTAAGTCATGCGTTCTATATTAGCTGAGTCGAATTCTTATAAGCTTATTGCAACTTATTTTTATTGTTAGTACTGACTGATGCGAATTACTAATGTTAATTACAACGATAAAATAGAAATTTACAATTTGGATAAATATCTATTTATCCAAATTATATATTTCTATTTTATATTTATATTTATCTTGGAAATCTAAGAAACATATTTTTTACTTTGAAATTGAATATATGTACATATATACCTACTCAACTATACCACTACTACTTTATATTTTTAATATTATTTTTTTAATATTTTTTCAGAGAGAATAACGAAGAAAATGACACAGAGTTTTTTGAAGGCTCAGGTGTGTCAGAAGTACACGAGCGAGAGCCTAGAGAAAGTAAGTATTAATTAAATAACGAATATTATTCATCAATAATAATTTACAGTGATATAAAAATAACACGTATGTTATAACTTTAATTGTAATTAGCAAAAGTCTAGTTTTTTGCTTGCATTTTAATCTTCGGTTAATACGGCCTGATAAGACTTTTTAAAACTTTTTACCCGTGAGGGGGTTGGAATACAATTCCCTTTCGTCGCTGGGCAGCGTTCCGTATAAGGTGGGTAACCCAGTAGCTTGGTGGTAGGAGGTTCGTTCTCCGACTGGCTCGCGACCACTATCATGTCAAAGACGAACCGCCAAATATCTGATGATTTGTTCCGGTTTGATGGCATGTAAGTCAGAGCTCTCTCTATTCCCACCATCCCCATCCTCCTTTCCTCCTTTCCTCCTCCCTCCTTACGGTCGGCAACGTATCCACAACTTTTCTAATGTTGTGGATGTCCATGGGCAAAGGTCTACTTACCATCAGGTAGTCCTTCTGCATATTTGCCCACCTTCTTTCATAAAAAAAGCAAACTTATCTGCGCTCTAGTCTACTGTGACCTGTCAATTGTCTCTAATTAGACGTATATTACAACAGTTATTATTACTGTAACGGGGAACGGAGTGTCTTAACACTAGTTCCCCTCTGCCTACTCTGCTATATGCGGGATACAGCGTGAAGCAAAAAAAAGAAAACGAAAAAAGAAGTGATATTTGAATTTGAAGGCAGAAAAATGTAAATCTAAACTATGTTATCACAACTTTCTCCTTATTTGTATCTTTTTGGTAATTCAAGATATCTTTATGTTTTATTAATACATAAATATATAGAACCAAAAACATTAATAAAAAATTATAACATTTCTTCTATTACGTATTGCAGAGACAATCCGTGTCACTTTCGTGGTGATGGAACCCTATCAGCAGAAGTACTCTAACAGAGACTCGTCTGAGTTCAAGAATTTCAGCACTTCTCTGGCGGATGCTGTTAATGCAGTGTATGCAAATGTACCAGGCAGTCATCGCGCTAGCCTTGTTCGAATACAGTAAGTGAAATAAAATTATTTCAATTTCACTTTTTCCTCATATGAACGCCACAAATAATAATTTATCTTATTTATATATTAATAGAGATTAATGATACTGTAGCGCAGGTGGAAAATATCCGACCGAACATGAAACACATCATGATAGTGGGTTCGATTACCTCTCACGGCGGATTTATTTTTAAATTATTTTCGTTTTGTAATAAGATAAAGTATATATTGTAGTAAATAATGGAGTAGAGTGAAGTTTTCGTTATCAAACACGATTAATGTATGTGGGAAGTGCGTTTTTATAAAGGAATAATGTAATTATGAATTTTCATTTGATGTTTAAAATATGTTCTTAAACTTTCGCATATACCAATTAATATTCTTATCATGTACCTAAGTAGAAAGTTAAGCCTTTGTATGTCTACAATGTATTTCTGTTGTTAGATTTGAAAAATAATGCACTGGATGTTCTAAGGTTTGGGGGCATTATCTTAAGTCCTCACGTTCAAAAATGAATGTAATTGGTTATTTTAAAGATAATATGTATTAGATTTTTACCATGCTCTTATATTTAATTACACATATTTTCTTTTATTTTCAGGTCCCGTCCGACTGATGAGTTTACTTGTAAAGTGACTTTAGAAATAGTCACTATGGGATACGAAGACACTGATAGGATAGCGAACATACTTCATGATTACATTAGGAAAAAGAGAGTGCTTGGCACCGTAGCAGTCAACGACGAAGACTTCAGTTCAACTGTTATTGATCCAGGTAACTAGATATAACCGCGTTCTCTTCATTTTTAAAAGAAAGAAACGAACATAAACGAACGTTTTAAAGAGTGAAACGTATTTCTACGTCACTGCGTTTTCTACTTTCCATATGTTTTTTGTTCGTAGCTTTGAACCAAGACTGTAGTTAAAATAAAATATTTACAGTTTTAATAAATATAATATCTTAATAGAAATAAAAACCATAGTAGTCTCGAATAAAGTTAGAGAGATTTATTTTAACAAATCTCAACTGCCAGATAACCAAAATCTAATTCTTTTGGGGGAGTAGTCACATTACTCTGCCCCATACACGTACACACATACATCCACACGTACGCAAACACATGTATAATCGTATGAGGGAGATTAAGAATAAAGAGAATAATTCCTGATAAAAGTGAAGGATGAAAATGAAGATAATTGTAGAAAGATTGGCCACTAAATTTTGGGAAATTACGATATATTTTTGGAGAGAAGTTAATCTATGCACCTGGGAAGAATGTATAGTATAAATAGTACGTACCTTCCGTTATGGACAGTAACAGGAACCACGGCGCCGTTTCTGTGGTACACGTTATTGTGGTAACGTTATAGACAGTAACAGGAACAACGGCGTCGTTTCTGTGGTACACGTTGGTTTGTGTTCAATGCTGTGTTAGTATCTCCAATTCCTTAAAGAGAAACCTGGGTATGTCAGAATAAGAATGAAAGTCAGATGAATGCTACAGAGATGTAATATGTACGGAGAGAGCTAGATTGAATCTACTATCTTCTAGATTGAATCCTTACTAAGAATGAAAAAGAATGTGCTTAGGTGGTATGGGCATGTCGAGAGGATGAGTGATGAAAGAGTGGTGAGAAAGATATATGAAGTGAGCCATAATAGAGGTAAAGGAAGCCCTCGGTTGATTTTTGCGGACATCGATGACCATAGATAAACTACATAAAGATTTCGATGATAGTGGACGAGGGGAAGTTTAGTTTTAAATAGATTTTCGATATTTCATATAGGTAGGTCTATATATGAATATCCAGAGATATAAGATCTAAAATCTATTTGGTTATAAATGTTGAAACTTCTTTATTACGTTACATATTAATATAATTTAAAAGTTATCGAAACAAGTCTGTTCTACTGCTAACTGTTCTACTAGCATACAACGTCGCTCTGGACGCCTGCTCTGATGACGAATTCAAATGCATTGATGGGAGTAAGTGTATCCCTGCGTCTGAAAGGTGTGACGGAAACGAAAACTGCTCTGATGGTTCAGACGAATATAATTGCTCGGGTATTTTTATTTTGTTTTTTTATATACTAGTAAATCATCCAAAATTATAATCCATAACAAAATATTGCATACCAAAGATTTTCATTTAATTTTTAAAGCTTGCAAATCAAAATCAACCTTAACGTAAACGTTTACATTTAACATAAATTTAAAATTGTAATATAACATAGTTTTTAATTTTTGTTCTATAATATTACAATCAAATATTTATTTAATTATTATTTATTTTTGGTTTTATTTTTTTTTCTGTTTTTCTTTTAAAAGTTCCTAATCAAGAAAATTTTGTGGTGGACGAAGATGAGGATGAAAAGTTTATACCTTATGATACTACTACAATGGTATCACAACGAAGAGGTGACGATGATTATGAATTTCCAGGTATCGTCTCGTCTTACAAATTTATTCCCGGTTCTTTTTGTTATATATTTTTTTAATTTATTTTATTATTTTATTTAACCTAAGGCCCGGACGACCAGTCTCCCGATGGTGACCCTGATACGGCCACTGGTAGCCCAGAAAGTATCCCTGAAGCACAGAGTAAGAACGTATTTATAAATACAAAATAAATAGCATCAAATATAACATAAAATTAAAAAAATATTCCTATTGTTTTTTGTGTTATTTTTTTCAGTATGATAAATATTTAAGGACATTTAATCATACTGCAATTACTTTTTTAAATTGGATTTTATAATTTACATATTATTTTAAAATATGGTCATATATTAACAATCATATACATATATATTTTACGTACTTTCTATTTATATACCATTAAATTTGATATGAAGAATAATCACAACAAGTAAAACGATTTATAGAAATAGTTTTACTTGAGACTATATATTGGTATACAGTAGATTTAAACTAGCATATAGTCTCAATGTTACTATTACCTTAACTGCTTTGAAACTGCCAGAAAATATATACAGAATTCGAAATATAACCTAGAAAAAAGCATTGTTTTAACTAATTTGAAAGAGAAAAAAAGAATATTTCTGTCATTATTAATTTGTCGATTAATTGCTAACAAAAGATGTGGATTGAAACAAACCAGCAAGAAGGATACAAGGGTTCATTTCATTTTATCTGTTGGATAAGATTAAATAAAACAAACCATTGACACTAAGATAAAAATTGTTATAAAAAATCTTTATTTGATTTTACGAATGTGGCGGTACTTCTTTAATAATGTCGTACAGACAGGAAGGTTATTTTTATTTGAAGCACATTTTATGCTTATCTTCTGATATAAATTAAAGACAATGACTTTCCTGCAAAGTTATTAAACTATAAATGTTTAAACTAGTCCTTTTTATTAATACATAATTTTGGTACTGTAAAGTTATTTTATAGTTAATCTTCTATTATTAACATTTATCAAACAGTGGCGAAGCGAAAGTAAGAATTTGGACTATTAATAACTATACAAAAAATCAAAACCAGTACAAACCTACTATATTATATATACTAATATTAATAAACTACTGTGTATGTCGTATGTTATTGTACATCGTATTGGTAATTATCTAAGTAAAATTGTAACTTTTACTTGAACAGTTAATAATAGAATACATTTTAGTATAAAGGTTTTAATTTTCAAATTTATAGACATGGGGCTAAAAAGCATATTCTAGCAGCCAGATACTACATATCGGTATAAAGAGTTTTGTCTACAATAGTGCTCGTCTTCACGGATTTATTTCTGCTTTACATTCGTGAATGGTTCATGATAAATGTATAAATACGCGAATTATTGAATAATTAGAAGTATTTTTTGTTTACAGTATGCCCTCAAGGTGATATACGGTGTGATGAGACCCGTTGCATCTCCCCTGACAAACGATGTGATCATATTAATGATTGCGACGATGGTTTTGATGAGCGCGGTTGTCCTGAAGGTAAGTTTAAATATTTTTAACATTTTTAACGTTTTTCACGCACATAGCAAAACGTAAAACGTTATTAGAAAACGTATAAAAATATGAACGCACCGGATTTCGCTGCCGCGCTTTACTTTTATACCCTTTTTTAATATTTCTGGTAAGTGTAATTAAGATTTTACTTAAATATTTTTTATTTTTAAAGCGATTCTTTAGAGTAGAAGTTCGGGCATGTTTATTTTTGGAGCTTTTTCTCATGTTAGTGTTAAAAAGTATGTAACCACTGTGTTTCTTAATGATTCCATTCAGTTTATGTATATATATATATATATATATATATATATATATATATATATATATATATATATATATATATATATATATATATATACGCATATAATTTCACAAAGATACTTCATAAAAATAAAATTTTCAGAATATGGAAGAAAAACTTATAAAACATACAGCGGCTATAATTTGCAATATAATAATGTCAGTTTTTCTAAACAGTAACGATTCCTATGTTACATTAAGTTCGGTTCAGTTCAAAATTTAATATATCATTTATCCAAATACACTTTAGCAAGCTATTTTTGAAATGAGAGCCGGCAATAAACTCAACAGTTGTTCTTTTTAGACTTTGATCTAAACTGTACCCCACCACCGAGGGTTGCAATATACCGAAAGAGCCACGTAGATCACGCGGCGAAGCTGCGAGCGGCCGCTAGCTACTTTATATACGGCATATCTACCGGATAGAAAATCATTTTTTGACATAGAGCTAGCTTAAAGGCTAGCGCAATATGTGGGTCAGTTTTTATCCTGGTATTAAATACAGTTTCCAGAGAAACATTAAAAATGGCTCAGACAATTTATTTATTTATTTTAGACTATATTATAACACATTTCACTACTTACTAGAACAAGTAGCGCCATCTGTTATCATATAGTTGACATTGTACTAGGCTATAACATACCTTTTTTTTCGAAAACTAACAAAAATAGGGTATAAAATACTAGATAAAATCTTCGAAGAAGCTGCGAGCGGGTTGCTAGTAAGGGTTATAAAGTTGAAATAAAAATATTACTTACTAGCGACCCGTCCGCGGCTTCGCCCGCGTAAACTACATAACTAACCGCTTAGTCAGCCACAATCACAATCAATCACATCTTGCCAATTGAGTTTTTCCTGGAATTTTTTGTTCAATAATAAAAAAAAGTAGAGTTAGGAAAAATAAAAGAAAAGTCCAGAGCAGTATAGCTTTCTGAATGTGATGGAATTTTCATGATCGGTTCAGTATTTCCGAAGGTTACCCCTTACAAACAAAGTTATAAACTTTACCTCTTTATACAATAGTATAGATAACTGTATCGACTATGAAACAACTCGACGATCTCACTTTATAAAGTAAACACTAGTTACTAATAGTAAATATGAGATTTAACTTTTTAATAATAAGTACACATGTGTGAAGTAGACCTGTACACCTGTAGTAGGTACACCTTTATGAATGCATTGCCTAGTGTTAAATACACTACTTTATAAGGTAATAGTTAGGCCTAAGGTAATTTTTACTTATTAGTAATTTAATAGTAATTTTTATTTATAATTTAGACAATAGTAAGCTACTGACTAAATTAATTGGTCTTATAATTTAGAGCGAGCATGCTTTAGTTTGATTATTCCAACTTTTTATATATATTTTATATTTTATTGTAGATTATAGATTTATATATTTAGAGAGATTATTTAAAGTGCTTAATTACTGAGATGTTTAAATATTTTGATGTTTTGTGATATAGAAATTTTGACCTTTTAATGTATAACTAGCTTTTGCGCGCAACTACACCCCTAGATGTATTGATTTATATTAATTAATTCACTACAAAGGGCTCGGTATATTAGCCATCAATCATAAATTTACACACACATAAACCAACGGAAAGTCAGAGTGAAGCTACGTACATTTTTTCAGTGTGAAGTACTAAACTTGCGTTGAAATACTTCGGATGGCACTTGAGTATTGCAAGGATATAAGATCACATTTAATTAATCTATATTTAATATTAATTATTTAATACAATAATTTAATAACCAATCATAATCATGTGAAGACTCCTTAGTTTTTCAATTGATAAACTCACTCCGCTTGTTTAAAAAAATCTATTTCTGAATTTCTTTTAATGTTTTTCACTAACCAGTGTAGTGCAGCTGTTTATATACGTTATTAAATTTGTTCTTTAACCACAATTTTTCAGCAAACTTGCTTGCTTCAGTTTGCTTAATGTCACTACACAAATGCCTATAAGCATTCCTTTTTTCAGGTATTTTACCAAAATACCAGGCCGGGTGTACGATACAAATAGACATTATTATGTATAGAAATAGCATACATTTTAACACATATTGGGGGTTTTCGAGGCGAGGCAATTTGTTCAACTAGAACGAATGCATGTAATAGTTCAAGCATGTGATCTTTAAAATTATTGTTTTGTATACATAATTATGTAAAAAATGCTTTTTTTTCTAATTTGTGTAGTAATTGAAATAAAGCTAAGCTATAAACTAGAATCTAGAATTAGAGATTAGTGTAGCTCTTAGACTATCCGCAAATGCAAATAGAGCAACTAGAACATTTACAGGATAAATGACGAAAATACTTTAGCAATAAACAGTGTAGTTTAAAAAATAAAATACATAAAAAAGTGGACAAAAACTACAATCAGTTGTGTCAAGATTTAATAAAAATTACTTACTAAAATTAGATCAGTTCGCGTCGAAGTTTCTAGACCATTTTCTCCCACCAACGAAACATGTTCGTGTATGCTGATGTTTTAAATGCCACCAAAGTTTTCAAAAACTTGAATCTATTGTAAAACTTGCCTGACATAGAGTTTTTAAAATTGGGGCAGCTACCTCTATCACTAAACTTTACCATATATGAATTCACAACATTAGTGATTGGATTTATCACAACACTTTGGACAAAGTGTAAATAAGTAGGGTAAAGTAGTGTATAATACAAATATGTACATATTGTAGCGAAAATAAATCACAGGGCCTTAAAAAAACGGCAGTCAAGTTAAAAATAACTGAATTTAAATAATCCCCTACATCGGAACTAAATGATCTTCTTCGTCAAACCACAGACTAATCTTGCGACGATAGCGAAAATTCAGAATATCTGTGAGTTTACTACCATGGTATTTGTCTGTAGTATGGTTATATTAGTACAACGGCTCTTAATAAAGTTATGAAATCTATACCGAAACTGTTGCACATTGCAGATGCTTGAGAGAGATGCGGAAGCAATAATTTTCGAATGATTACGTGTAATTTAGGGCTGCACAAATAAGTAATATGATATTTTTGTATAGTTTGGACCACCGCGACTATTAATAAAAATGATGAAATGTTTGAGATTTTGTTTCTATATAAATTCAATTAAAATAACAAGATGTAATCGTCGTAGGTTATAATTGTACTGCTTAATATAACTATTATAACACATTAAACAGTACAATTAATAAACAATGTATACAAATGATACTTTTACATACATGTATGTATAGCAGCGTGGTAAGTAAATTAGAAAAAGTTTTATTCAAGATTTATTGTTGCTCTACTATTTATTCAATTAATTCTTAATATCATAATTAGCAATAGATTCTTAAATCAGTCAATAATTCTTAACGAAATATTTTATTGCCTTATAAGTTACAAACCAGTACGGCCCGACCGGTTTTGGGTTTATTTTATTTTAGAAAACTTGTAAATGTAATTTTAACTGTATTTTATTAATTTAAATCGCAATTTTGTATTATTACTATTTTTTTATTACTTATACCTTTTTTCCCTCTGGTCTTATAAGCTATAAAATATTTGTGTATGAAATATAATTTATTATGCAAGGGAAGCTGAGATAGATTAAACAATACATTCCACTAAAAAGCTAAAACAATAGTGAGACTGTACCTGACTGTAATCCCAATATGAGTCCTTTGGAAAACGGAGTGTTTTGACACTTCGTATTCTGACTATTCTGCTATGCGTGTAAAAGCGTAAAGCGTCGAGCGCTTTAAAATCATAATTCTTAATCTTTTCTGTATAAAACAGAAAATTTAATTTATTTTGAAATTTTTACTAAATTGTATTCACCCTATCAATTGCCCAGTTATATGCCTTCTTACATTGTGGAATGTCAAGTACCTGCATTTAAGACTACATACTCAAGTACCTACGATCGTTTTAATAAATTAACTATTGAATCAAGCTCTGTTCGTGTGAAATTGTTTATTTTAGTCTCGAATTAAAATTATAACATTATTTATGTATCATGTATTAAGTTTAATGGCAGAAAACTATTTCAATTCATTTTCTTATTGTCACTTATTTTAATTATTTTGCTTTTTTTAGTTTCCGCATCTAAATCATTATGTGGAGCAGGTGGCTAATAAAATTAAGTAGGTAGAGCGGACTTAGTGACAAATAGAACTTAGTTTTACACTCTGTTATCCACCTTACGCCCAATTGCAAGGTACTGTACAATAGGCTAAGAGAGCTATGCAAGCAAAGTTAATGAACGAATGGGGTTTGGAACCACAGCTATCGTTTATACGTCCAAACCCTGCATCACTGTTTTCTATTTTTCATTTTTTTTGTTGATGTTAAATGTAGTTAACGCAGACCATCCGTACACAAGAAAGGCAGAACTGCCTTACGTACGGATGCTACTGTGGGAGTCACCGGTGAGTCCGATACTACTAATATATTAAAAGTCTCCTTATCTGCATATATATTTTTGATTTAATTTTTACCTGTGGACTGGCTGGACAAATATAAACTATAATACATTTGGCACATCTTTAGTAGAAGTATAACATCAACTAAAACATTATAAATAAGGAAATGTTGATGGAGACCGTTTTAATTGATTACGTGTATACTTAATAATAACGTAAACTGGTAGCACGTCAACGTTTTAAAGGCAGGATAATTTTGAGCTCTATCTTCCATGATTGCGAGTGGTAAATGAAATTATTAGGGCAATTGCTACAAGTCTTTGTAAACGAATTTGCGGGCAGCAACAACAGAGTAAATAAATATTTACTAATACATAGGTACTTGTTAAGTATTTTCAATATAAATATCTAAAATAATTTCTGTACAATGCTTACAAAAAATATATATTTCTATTCAAAGACACAAATGAAATATTATACTTTTTTCCCCAGTGGGCCCTAAAACAATGCACTGGACTGGTAAACCATTTACATTTGTTATTACTGAAACAGCTCCGTCCGTGTTTATGATGATGAGTTTCGCAATCCGAACATAATGTCATAATTTGATCTTTGTAAACGTGACTGTAGACGTTAACTAATTCTGCGTTTAATAAAAGAGGGGTACAAAATGAATATAATGAATGTTCTGACGCCTATCTAACTGAAGGAGAAATATTTATTTGGTAAATTTTTATAGAAGTAATAAATAGTGAAACGTAAGGTTAAGGCAACTAATTTATTATAACCTTAATATTCTATTATTGAAAAATTAAACATTTATAACGTCATTTTACAATAAATAGATTATTTTCGACTACAAAAAAGAAAGGGAAGGAGGCACAAAGAATAACACATGATATTTAACAAAAACCATGTTTATAATCATGCTTTTGGATTTCAAATTAGTTTTGGCACTTTTCCTTTACCATACAAATGAAGGGCACTGTTTTCCTGCGGGTTGTCACAACAGTTTTTATCACGTTTGTGTCTCAAAACACTTGCTTGATTATTGTATGGTCGTGAAATCTTATAGACATTTGGTCTTGGACCATTATTATCTGCTGTATTAATTATTTAATAGTAAAACAAATAAATTATTTATTATCTGAGTATATTGAATTATGACAATTATATTTCTATAATATTATAGAAGTTACTAAAACCATCCAAAAATGCTTAACAAGTTACGTGAAATCGTCAATTTTCATGAATGAATGAAGTTTATTTTAAAACCGTACCCACTTGATTTAGAGATTTAACTCTCTTTTGCTCCTAAAAATAAGAATATTTATTTATATGGGAGGCAAAAAAATAAGATAAAAATTTAAAATACATCGAAATAACATGGTGATAATTTTGAAACCTCTCGGTATAAATATACGGTAAGCACTCATTCTTTACTATATGTTTTTAAATTGTTGTATTTAATTTGTCAAAGTCAATTTTTTTGCCTTACGACAATTTTGTCTAGAGGCTGCAAACCACTTAAATCAACAAATTAAGTTTGATCATAACAGGGCTGTCGAGTTGAATGGTTGTTCTTACGGACAAAAGAATACTTGAAGTAGATTAATACCACGATATTTTCTTACTACTAAGGGAGTCAAGTAAACCTCTTATGACTATATAATTGTTTTGCTGTTATAAATGAATATAGATTACATACAATATATGACAAAGACAAGTTTAATTAATATAGATTATTTTATTATGACCCACGTGCCCAGACATTCAAAAAATAGTATTTACCTTTTAATTATAATGAAGCAGTGTTAAAATTTCTCAGAACCTAAATAATTACGTTTATTAATTTAAATATTACAAATATTTTTGATTGTTCAAAAAATTTCAATGACTTTTTAATTGTTATTCATCGCCATCGCTCAATTAATTTCTTTAACTAGAGCTTATCAACGTGCTTCGTATGATATGACTGTAGCAATATTAAGGGTCATATTTATTAAAGTCCAGAAATAAAAATCTTATGATTTACTTCGCGATTGTAACAAATGAACAAAGATTGCATTTTATTGTGACTAAACAATAATTTATGGGGTCTGGTGAAAAATGTTATTGTATTACTTTTTTACGAATAAACCTACAATTAAAATCATTGATAAATTAATCATAAATGTTAAGTTATACATATACACATATTCTCCGTAGGGTGACGGGTTAGAATACAACTTCCCTCCGTCGCTGGGTAGCGTCCCGTAAAAGGCGGGTAACCCAGTAGCTTGGTGGTAAGAGATTCGTTCTCCGACTGGCTCGTGACCACTATCATGTCAAAGACGATCCACCAAACATCTGATGATGTGTTCCGGTTGGATGGCATGTAAGCTCTCCCTATTCCCACCATCCCCATCCTTTTTCCCTCTTTTCCTCCTCCCTCCTTAAGGTCAGCAGCGCATCCACAACTTTTCTAATGTTGTGGATGTCCATGGGCGAAGGTAACCACTTAGTATCAGGTGGTCCTTCTGCCCGTTTGCCCTCCTTTCGTCAATAAAAAAAATGTCATTAGTTTTTGTCTCTTATAAAAATACGTAGTACACGTGGCGATAGTTTAATAGCAAATAATGTATTTAAATGTCACACAGTGAGGTGACACTTTGTTCTTTTAATTACTTAAACAGCGTTTTTATGGCTACCGCTCCTTATAGTTTACTACAAACCTAAGGTGACATATAATGTACAAAAGAATGACTGTATTAACATAGTAAACGTCTGCAAGTAGCATGGCCTGCAACGCCGAAAGCACAAGTATAGATTGTGTGGAACTGAAATATTCATTTACCTTGTTCTTCATCTCAATACACATTCCATATACATTGACACATCTATACCACATACATATATATACAAAGAGTCGAAAAGTCAATTCTGTACATGAAAATTTTCAGGAAAAACGTTATACACAGACTACTGCTTTTTATCAAAAACCAAGTCTAAGTTGACTGAAATAGAGGATTAAAGTTTAGTACACGAGGCGAAGCCGCGATCAGGCCGCTAGTATTAAAATAAAAGAACGATTTATATCTAATCTATTTGTGAAATCCGCCATAGCTAATACTAAAGATCAATCTAGATTTAGTAGATGTTAAATTCAATATTTCTAGGCGCATATTTCCAACTTTTTTTTAATAAATATTTGCGTTTTATATTGAAGCCTTAGTTTCGATCAGTCTCTGTTGATGTTCGTTTATTCAGCGCAACATGGTTTCACGTTTTATGTCAAATATTACAACCTACTGTTTGTATCGAATACTGAATAAAGCTCTGAATCATTTAACTTAAACTCTATATTGTCCAATAAATGTGTCCTATGCCTAGTTTGAGTTAGTAAATAAATAAAAAATAATGAACAGTATAATAGATGTAATTTAAAAATCTATGTGACTATAAAACGTATTTTATACTGCTATCTATATATATATATATATATATATATATATATATATATATATATATATATATATATATATATATATATATATATATATATATATATATATATATATATATATCTATATATATATATGCCTATCATGTCACACGTAAGTAGGTATGATGACATGACATGACTTAGGCTTCTGTAATCACTCGATAGCTGGACGCGAGAGGCCGTCTATGAATATGCAGTGACTCTCCTTGAAGTAAAATAATGCCTCACATGAATTTTGCATCAAACGCTCGAATCATAAGTCTTCTTTTGCAAAATTTTTAGTTAACAGTTTTATCTTTTACCGTAATTTAATTTTTGAAATAAAAATAATAGATGCATTAATTTGTGACACGATACCATTATACACAACTTTGGGATGTATTGTGTATATATACGTATGCATGTGTACGTTCGTTGTATTGTTTATTTAACAGTAGTTTTTTTTAGGTAAGTTAAGGATCTTGTATATAGTTGACACACGATTCAAGATGTATATCTCGAATCGTGGTCGTATTAGAAACACATGAATTCAGATCTTTTATACGAGTATTAACATTCTTATATTTCAATACGTTGAAGTGACTATCAATTGAATGAAATCCACATCGTCATAAACTTCAAATTTGCAAACTATTTGATTAAACTAATAATCATTTTAAATTTTGAATTTATAAAGTAATAAAAAAATGACAATAGAATGAGGCACAAGCTAAATGCTCCATAGCGAGTGACTTTTACAAGAAATAAATACGTTATGATTAGATAAGTGGCCAGTCGTGGCGCAGTGGCACAAGCGTGTGACTGTAAACGACTGGTTGTGGGTTCAATTCCCACTCGATGAGTGGAAATTATATTTCCATTTTCTTCGCTCTGGTGTCGAGGTAAAGCGCGGCGTTAAGTTCCGCCAATTCGGCGGAAAGTGGGGAACGGAGTGTCTTAACACTAGGTTCCCTCTGCCTACCCTGCTGTGAGCGGGATACAGCGTGAAGCTAAAAAAAAAACAAAAAAAATGATTAGATAAAGAAATCTTAATTATATTATATTATTTGGTAAGATGTTAATTAAAAACAAAACAATAGATTAGGCAACTTTGAAAAGTGATCGTGTGATCACTATTCCATGGAGATAACGTTGAGTCTTACATATACATATATAAAAATTATTAATTATGTACTTTATATAATTAAAGTGATTGTCATTTTATTTTTTTGTGATTTGATATTGGTGTTATTCAAAGATAGTAATAATTACGCTAAGCATTCCTATCATATTAAAGAAAAAAAAAGCATTCCTATTAGCTTCTTTCTAATGTTGTATGTAAGACAATGTTGCAATCCTGTGTTGACTCAATGCTTGTTGTGTTATATCTTTATTCATATAATTTAACATTTTTAAGCTTTCATATTTAAGGCAATGAATAAAATAGTAACGTTATTAACATAGTTCCGAAAATGGATGGACGGCTTTTATAACATCTTAACTAAAGCCAGATACATTAGAAATAATAATGAATATTACCGTAAATGAAATTTCAAATGTTTAAAGAGCACAATATGCATTTGTTATTTAGTGATTGCAGGAAAAGATAATATCTTTTAGGCCGAGTCGAGTATTTAACTCGAGTCCTCGCTCCAAATTGTTTCGTACAAGTGTCTAATCATTATTTCGAAGCATACTATATATTAGAGATATAATTACTATTCATATTTATTTTAAAAATATTTACATTTATCTTATAAATATTTTAAAAAATCGTGTCTTTTCTCAAGTAAGGGTACTTGAAAGTGTTTGCAGGAAAACTACACACAATTTTTTTTAAATCTTTCTTTGTTTACTATTAAAAAAAAAGGTAAGTTGTTGATAGAGAACCGACTTGCATACAATAAAAGTTCTTTTGAAATTACGTAGCAACAGAAGAATCTTTAGTATAAATTTGGCCAGGCGTAGGTGTTTTTTCAATAATAATATATATTTATCGCTTTTAGCATGATTGGAACAACGAATAAACGGACAAAAATTTAAATATAGCGAGATTCCTATTTGACTATACCATAGCAATAGCAATCTTAGCATTGACATTGTTTACAATAGATAATAAAATTGTGATTTTTCTGTAGGTAGCAAAGGTCATTGAATTTATGATGTATTACTGTTGTTAGAATTTTGCACACTGAATATGCTTGAATCTAAAAATAATTGATAGGAATAATATGTTAGGGTTCCATTATTAAGGCTTGCCCATTTAAATATGACAAATAAATTTTAGTTCCAGATTTATTACTTTATTTATTGAATAATTTCTATTTTAATGTATACTTTTAGTTAATATAGTAACTACGTAAAAAGGTACTTAATACAGAACAATTGTTTCTTATTATAGTATTTAAAATAAGGATTTTACAATTTTTTTGTTTTGTAACTTACCTTGACTTTAATATTATTATTTTTAGTTAACTATAATGATTTTTTTTAGTTTACATTAATAACGTCATAATAACTCACCAAGAAATTCTTCATGTTTTACCAATATGCCTTCCCAGTATCATCATGAATATCAGTAAAACGAATAGTTTAATAAAATGCACGGGGCATTTTAAATATTAAATTTACTAATTAAATATCTACTTTCTCTTATTAAATTTGTTTTATTTATAACATAGTATTAAATAACTGCCGAGCGTCTTTTTTTCCAGTCACGCTCCCGCCCGCGTTAAGCTCGTTTTTTTTTTAAATATTATATTTCCTGCCAGTAACTCATTCAGCCAGCATTACATTTTGCAAAAATATGAATTACTTTCTTAGTTAAAGATATATAATATTTTGTCATATAAAAAAAATAACATTTTCTTTATCTAATAAAAAAAAAATATTAAATTATTTTTTTAAAATGTTTTATATGTTTACGTATTATGTCTGTATTGTTACAGTACCTGTTTACTATCTTATAACTTTCATGGATACCTAGGAATGTTTCTCTTTTATAGTAATTATGTTGAAATATATATTTTATTTCAATATTTATATACTTTTTTTTTAGCTTCACGCACATAATATAATATTATAAGTGTAGGCAGAGGGAACCTAGTTATAAGATACTCCGCTCCCCACTTACCACCAAATTCAGAGGCATTGCGTGTTAAGTGGCGGAACTTAACGCCGCGCTTTACCTCGACACCAGAGCGAAGAATATGGAAATATTAAATTTTTCCACTCCTCGAGTGGGAATCGAATCTACAACTAGTAGTTTACAATCACTCGGTTGTGCCACTACACCACGACTGGCCGCGCGACTTCTTATTATAATATTTTTCCTTTCCATATTTTTTTACTTAGGTACATCTCTCTAATGTTTTGTGGAATTCGTCGTGCTTAGTGATCAATCTATGGTTTTCGTGTGCAAGTAAATTTCGTTGACATAAAATAACTTTTTCTAAGAAATTGATTGTAGGAGGTATCGCGTGCTTGCCTTCATTCCCGATCCGCTCGCTACCGATGTCTCTCTCATCCATAATGGGTTATATTAAATTGCCAGTATTGGCCCCATTAACCATAAGAGTTGTATATTATTATATGAATAAAGTTTGTATTTTTATGGATGGCTTTATAATATGTTTTTCATGTTATTGATAAATTTGCTTCCTATACAAACAATAAATATATATATTTTTTAATACAACAGTTATTGTGAGTGAGAGAGATATAGTCTCCAAAATAGAAATTTAAAATCTTACACCACCTAAATGGTGAAATCTAATAATTTGTATTAATCACGATACCTATTTAATAAATAAATAACAAATATAATATGAACCTAGATAACCCCAATCTGGAGGCCGAATATTGTTGTGAAATACTGATAACTAGTCCTACGCATGTTGTTTATTCTAAATTGTGATACATCTTTTTATCACACCAATACGGTCTTGAACATTTCTTCTTATTATTATGTACAATAAAAATATATATTTTCTATGTTTAATTTAGTCTATATAAAACTGTATTAAGATTAGCTAATGTACTAATAACATTTATTTAGTAAAGCGTTACAATTTCATTTTTAAAACGTTTTATAAGTTTAAACTGACTTATTAAATACGATTTTAAATTTCGACATAGCATTGATTTAATAGCAAATCATTTTTCTCTTCACAAAAAAGTAAAGGGGAAAGAGAGCATATATATTTTGTTATCACATTCTTATGAACTACAACTGTTAATTGTAAAATGGTAAACTAAAGGCTTTTCACACTTCACGTTCTTCAGATAGTTCTAGCTGTCTTGTAAATGTTACTAAGTAGAGAGTATGTTCGTAGACATAAATTAGATGAGCGATTTTGATACTGTCAGGATCGGAGCGACGCGTTGCGACACGCCGGAAACCACCTCAGTCTGACATCGTGCATATTCACTATGCAGGGGTTAATTATCGCTTGATATTTGATTAACTCTATTACTATAAGGGATTCAGCAATAATATTCTCTTCCTAATACAAAACTGGATGCGGATGGCGACAGCTTTTTTTAAAGTTAACATTATATAATCATGAATATAACAGTGGAAGGTGTATTGTGTAAAGGTCAAGTTCACAGAACAAATTATTAAAAAAAGGTTACCCACTTTCCATAAAATGTTAGCTTCAAGTATTTGATATTTCATAATTTAAAAATATTATGAAGAAAGTTATTAAATTACTATCTACACAATTGATCTGTAACATACATATCTTAATGTTGCACTCGTTGTCTCTAAGGAGGTTTCATTAGTTATTATAGCTGGTGATTTATTGCGGCAATTCATTGAGTTGTAATTATTCTGCATGATACATCAATTACGTAAGTACAATGACATAAGCGATGGTCCGTTACCATACCGTTGTTATTAAGAAAATAGTTTACACACTATGCGTAATATAGTCGCTAAGTAATATTTTATTTGTGTAAATAATAAATATTTACATAAATAAAATATTACTAAATGACTACACTTACATTTTCGCAAATATCATATATGTTGGAGGCGTCTTAAGTTATTTTCTTATGGACTATGTTTAGGAATAAGAGAAGTTGAAAAAGTTTGCTACCAAATTTAATTTTATAGATTTTGTTTTCCGTTATTCTATAATTGGATGATGCAAATTTAAATCTTTTGAAATTACATAAAAATATTATTTCTAAATTACAGGTTACTTCAGTTTTCCAAATTTTATAACTTTGATTAAAGTCATATTTTTTTGGTTAATTTTTTGTTTTGGTATTAAGAATTTGATACATATGAAGTTCCTCTTTGCTAATAATCTCTTCTCGTATAATTTGGTATTACGATAATTCCATTTATTGGCTGTCATTTAATTTGATAGACTAGCATTGCAGCTCAAATTCTCATTGTGTGCCCTATATACGGTATTTGTTCTAATTGGAAAGATAATTTGAAATAATCTATCAATGGGGCCAAATTTATAACGATTTAAAGTTAATTTGATTACTTTGACCCTTTGTATAACTTTATATTGCAGCTGGGTACATAGTTTTGTAAAAAGAATGCCTAACTAAATATGTATTTGGCATTTTAAAGTATAAAAAGGAACTTAATTTTACATTATACACCTACAGTAGTACGACTGTTATCTTAAAATTTAATCACGTTGTGTACAGATGACAGGTTTAGCTATTCACCTCTTATCATTATATATAGTTAGACCATCTCGATGTCCGGACAGTATTAGCAAGAATAATGTAAACAAGAGGTAGAGTGTCATACGGTATTTAGGTCATAAGGCCCGAGGACGACTCGCGTGTGCTACTGCTGTTTAGCAAATTTTATGACAATGTTCCGACATAGTATTGCACTTTTTGTTCAAACTGTCTATCAGTGTTAGTGCATACCGACAATCAAGTCCTTCGCAAGAACATCTTTATGGTATTGTTTATGCTGGCGACAATTCTGTGACTGTTTTTGTCAGTTTTGTTAACAGTTTTATATCAAGTGTACATGAGGCTCTTTGTATTTGTGTTTTCGTTTTAATGCAACGCACGGTAATGGGGATTGGGTTACAACTACATTCAAATGCAATTATATTAACTCAATAAGTTTATAAATAATAAAAGGCAATTAATTAAATATTATTTTCAATATATAAATAATATATACATAATGTAGTCCGTTACTCATGCGGTATGTCTATTGCCAAGCTCGTATCTATTCTCAGAAGTCAAGCGTATGCTTGACTGCTTGAGCTTTTGTTTATATTATACCGATGACATGTATATGTCATCAGTATAGTATAAACAAAAGCAGGAACAGGCTACGAAGATATCACCATAGTTGCATTATACACGTTATCATAAAGCGAAATGAGTTATTTTACTGACACCAAACGTATTATCTTGAAAAATTAGAGCATTCTTTGTTTAACTGGGTATTTTGGAATCACACGTAGACAGTGATTATGTTGAGTTATATTTTTAAGAGAACAATTTATTGTCTAATGTTTTTTTATTATATATGATATTATTGATTTATATCATTATATAATGTTCGAAAGTCTTAACTAAATAACTCCACTGAATGATATTAGTTCCGTGTAGGCGTGTATTATAATGATTTAGTTCATTATTTCAGTATTTATTTTAGTATTTAATTTCAAAGAAATAGCTAAGATTCTTGAAGAGTTATGTATTATATATTCTTTAATTGAATATGTTGGTAGAATGATTATATATTTTAGCCCCATGGATAAATACAGGACGAAATAAGCTCTGAAGTATAATTGTGTCTGTGACGGAATGAGGCAGTGCAAATCGTGAACTAGTTAAAAGGTGCTTTATTACCTAGCTTCAAAAGAGTATCTACCAGGAATAGTGCAGTCTTACACCATGGTTGGTTTAAAATTCTTTAACTGCGTCGAATTTGTAACAATTATATGATCCTTCAATATATATGGTAGGTAATTAATATAATACATAGTCAAGAGCTAATATAAATGTTATCACCTAGAATAGTGAGGAAAAGTGGGGAACGGAGTGTCTTAACACTAGGTTCCCTCTGCCTACCCTGCTGTGTGCGGGATATAGCGTGAAGCTATTAAATTAAACCTAGAATAGATAAGGCTTACTTTTGTAAGAGATTACAACAGAAGTTAAGAGAAATCGATCGGTACATTTTTGACCGTCCTCAACTTTGATTTATAAATGGTTTGGATCCGTAATACAATTTGGACGTATGGAAATAGGTTTCCTTTCGAAGCAGACTTACTATTTCTAAGTGCCTTCTAATAAAAAAAATGGCTAAACCTATGAATATTTAAAATTTTAAATTGTTTTGTATTAAAAATTGAAAATCATGCAATTTCGTCACTTAATTATGAAAAAGTTAACTCTTTAAATTTTCATGACAACGAAGCGAGAATGCGTCATTAAGACCTCTACAGTTATTTAAGTGCAGATCTAAAAATAGTATATTCCGCTATTGTGGTTGTCGATGTCAATACATTTTAAAGTATTTATATACATATATAATTGATGTGCATGAGGCCAGCGTGGTGCAGTGGCACGAACGTGTGACTGTAAACGACTGGTTGTGTGTTCGATTCCCACTCGGGGAGTAGAAATATTTAATATTTCCATTTCTTCGCTCTGGTATCAGAGGTAAAGCGCGGCGTTTAGTTCCGCCACTTAACTCGCAACGCCTCCTAATTCAGCGGTACGAGGGGAACGTTGTGTCTTAACACTAGGTTCCCTCTACCTACCCTGCTGTGTGCGGGATACAAGCGTGAAGCTAAAAAAAAACTTTTATACAACAAAAATAAATTTACACTATTTTTCATAATTCAATTTTATGAGCCTGAATTTTTACATCAATACTTACTTATTTAGTTATTAGCCCGGTAATTGTAAAAATGATTTTTATCACATAAGGGTATTTTTTACTTTATTTATTAATCAGGTTCTTTAGATCAAGCAGCTAGCTAGTGGTCAGAAATGGTCAGAAACTTTAATAAACATTGTCGTGGCCGTTGGGCACACTCCAAGTAGAATTTTAACATGCATAAAGTCTGTTTACGTTTTACTAGCCAACGACTATATAAATACGCCAAGTTATTCATTCACAAAAATTTAAAGTATTACAGTTACATCATTACATAAACATTAATATTTTAAGCTAAATAAGGCTTCATTAAACATTCACAAATTGTTCAGTCAACATACATCAAAACAAATATGCAATGACTGCAAAATAAACCTATTGTTAGCTTTTAAAACAATAAAATGAAAATTATGAATTTTCCTCAATATTAATAGCATAACGCTTAAAATCTTATAATTTGTCTCAGCAATAACAATTAAAGTTCTAGGTATAAATAGAGTGTTGCCGTCTTGGGGATTCACGAGAGCATACGAAAGTAAACTAACAAAATTAAAATCAGTTTAAACTTTTTTACAATTTTCAGTGTCTTTTCTATCACACTTAGTATACATATAGTGACGATGAAAAACATTATAATGTTGCTTAACAATACCTATAGAGCATTACAGCAATAAAAATCAGGCGTATTTTAAGCTATGGTTAAATTAGTTGACATTATTAAGTAATAATGATCTCCTAGTATGCTGTATCTAGAATTAGCCAGAACATTATCAAAATGCCGGTAAAAGCGTAGAAAATAAACAGGATGATCATTGGTGTCTATTGTTATTGAAATAGTATCGCCTCCAAATCGCATGTTTGAACCATGTTAGCATTGCGTTATTGAATTACATTTGCCAGTTTGTCCATCACCGTGTTATTTTGAACAATACACATTCATTAACCTGTTAAATATAATTCGATATGTGAAAATTCAAATAAAGAAATTAGAACTGACTAACAGAATTATGCTATTGATGACAAGTCAATACAGAAAAAAGAAATCTGCCTAATTTTTGGCCGTACTCGTAAACCTATTTAAAATGTAGATTACTAGTTTACATAACCTATTTATTAACAAACAAGAGTTATAGTTTTCGAAATATCTTGTTTTTACGACGGGACGTGAATGACTAAGCTTTGCCATGATATGTATGTGTTATTTTTATATATGACTAACTAGCCATGGTTGCTATGAGTTAATTTGATAAAATAATATTGTACCTATAGCTACGCTAAGACAAGATTTAATAAGGACTTTTATGGTACGTATATTTTATTAAAAATATAATAAAATGTTATGTAATTCTAAAAATATTATGTTATTATATAATGTAACTATATTCATAATTATACAATATTCACATTTAATAATTTAACAAAATGAAAAAAAAATCGTTAACATAGAAAAGAGGAGTTCAATACCAATAAGAAAAGAATTCAAATGCCAATATAATTTGAAGACGAATGGAGGGGAAAAAATATATGTTTAAAGTTTTGTACCTGGACTTGTCGTAAAATGGCTTGTTTGTGCCTGTGTTTGTACAACACAATAGCTACGTTTTTGTATGCGGAAACCATTTCCCCATTTGCTTGTGTTAATTATTTTTTATTTTGGATTAATCTTTTGAAAGAAATTCAACGTAACGCGTGACTCGTATCCGCTTGTGTATCTGCTTACTTTGTTGCATTTCAATATCTACAGTTTTACCTATGACGTTATGTTCATGTGCTAGAATGTATTTTCCTTTGGGCAAATTCTGAGACTTAACCCCTTGTAAAAAAGCTTCCAAGGCGATGAAACCGATTAATGTTACTCAAAGGCAACCTCGATGTCGCCTTTCGTAGATAGGGTACACTTTTTGTTACTTAGCAGAGTATATTTCAAGAGACAAAAAAAAGGAAGATATTTATTTACTTGTAACGCAATATTTTCTATTTAATTTTAATATGCAGCTATTTTAAAAATCCATTTGGACAAGATAATTTTCATGAAAAGAGAAGAAATTCTTTATTTTCGAACCTCGTGAAAATGATTGCTATGAAATGTTTTTTTTTTAAGATAATGTTGATTTAAGGTTAAATTATAAAAACATTTATGTGATAACACAAAACTGGTCACGCTTAGATATGCTCTGTCACCATACTAAATATATAAAATTATTCTACTTTATAGATTTTAATAATTGATATTAATTAATTTTGGCTTGGAGGTTGGTACATAAATATTTGAATTAAACAATAATAAATTAAATTAAATTAAATAGCTTCACACTATATCCCTCACACAGCAGGGTAGGCAGAGGGAACCTAATGTTAAGACACTCCGTTCCCCACTTTCCGCCGAATTCAGAGGCATTGCGTGTTAAGTGGCGGAACTTAACGCCGCGCTTTACCTCGACACCAGAGCGAAGAATATGAAAATATTAAATATTTCCACTCTTTGAGTGGGAATCGAACCCACAACCAGTCGTTTACAGTCACACGCTTGTGCCACTGGGCCACGACTGGCCACAATAATAAAATATCTTCATTGAATTATAAAAGGATACCTAAAAATCAAATAAAAACTTTTATTGATAGATTATAAATGACACGAGCTGTCGTGCAGTTACCACAAACTCATCTTACCAAGCATAGTTTGAGTATTGTCATTCATATCATGTGTCGAATACATATTATATGTATGTATTTATGCTCATGCATATTTTAAACAAAATAAATATTTTCTTTAGATAAGTAGTTCGTAATTCTTTATATAGAAAGCAGAAGGAACCTAGTGTTGAGACACTCCGTTCCCCATTCTATACATTCAATCCAAGAAATCTTAAAATGTCTTAAATATGCTATATTAGGCTTTTATTAATAACTACATGTTGATTATATAGGGAAAATTCTTATGTAATAAATAAATTAAAAAAAAAACGGTTTAAACTGGCCCATATGATACGTCAACTCTAACAACTCGAAGTTTAATGCTAATCCGTTTAGATGAAATGCGCTAACTTGGGAAAGGGATATCTACGTAAGTACTTAACCTCTGCTCCTTTTACGGAAACGCAGGGATTTTTTAATATTTTTTGGTATACTTAGGTATACAGTTTATATAGCACCGGTCGTTCTGTTCTGCCACTGAACACACAATGTCACTAATTTCGAGAGAAAAGTCTTAAGACTAGATTCTCCCCGCTATGCAAGAAAAAGCGTGAACACACACATGTTTTCTATCTGGCTCGCTGTACAAAAGAGATATTATTAAAAAAAATGTTGTTTAAATGTAGAAAATATTACATGGATTTAGAAAAAAATATATAATTAATATTATTTATGTATATTATTAAGTGTAAAAGCCTTATTACAATTAGCGAAAACAAAATTAAAATTGTGAGTTGCCATTGCCCAAATCACGTTTTATTTAATTCAATTAATATGTGGATACAATCAAAATTGGAAACTTACAATGCAAGAATAAAATAAATAAAAAATATCTATTTAGAGCTAGCGAAGCTGCGGAGCCAAAAATATAAATATAAGTATAGTAGAAATTTATATACTTTAAATAATATCCACATTTTAAAGTCACACATTACTTTGTCGTTTCAAATACAACTAATCTATTGTAGGTGATATAAAAAAGTGATATGTATAGGTAATACCGATACTACGCAAGTTTAAAGCGCGTCACTCACGTAGCTGACAAAGTTTTCTATCCTCGCAAGGTTTCTGCGGTAAGGTGCCTGGCACTTATAACTTTGAAACGACTCTCGGACTTACGAACCTTCCTTAGAAGTACGGAACGAAACTGGACTTGAGGTATCTACTTCATTAATAGACGGAGAAGCTTGAAAACATTCGTCCTTTGTACTATTCGGGGACTGTCGTCTCGGGTTAGGATCAGCTTTCGTTAACCTCGGTTAAGTGTTAATTTTATAGATATGTATGATGTATGTTGTTATATTTGGTTGTCAAAATTGAAAATGTTTATGTTACTAATTTACATTACTATATTCCTTACGATGCTATAAATAGATAGTTTTACTATTGTTAAAATTCGTATGACTTATGCATTGTTTCTACAATGTGTCATGATAAATTTTAATTTATACGTTTTACCTTCTATTCAATTCATAAAATTCACCCGATACGGTGCTTTTTATATTTATTGAAAAATGTTGACTTTTGGAATAAGTATGAAAATAGTAAGATAAATCTTATAAGCTATAAGCTGATGTGATGGGTTCATCCTATAGGATGGAGTGTATTTGATTAAGTGAGACAATATAGAGAGGCTTTAAATCGGTACCGCGAAGAGGTAGTGCTACTAGGCACAGTCAGTCGGCAGTCCCACTCAGCACGGGCGACCGATCGCACGCCGACAACCCGCGCGGTCGCACTCGACATCCGTAAGTTTTGTGACAGACTCCCAAAGCGTATCACACTCCACACGACTACCGTCTACGTTTATATACAGCTAGACGGGATAAATGAAACAAAAGTGCGACTTTCGAGTAACGGGGCGGAATTTTCAAACGTCCCTTAGTTACATTAACAGTTTAGAACTTCAAATTGGCATTTAGCAGATTTGTGCTCGAGCATTGCTCTGAAAAAGCTCTCCCAAACTACCTTTTTGAACGCTCATTTGCACCATTTCAGTTTTTTGATGTTTCACACAAATAAAAATCTTTAAAAATACTTCTTTATGCTGACGATTTCTATTTCAAACAATTTGAAAATAAGAACAATTGAATACTTTTCTAAGGAAATACGGTACAGGTATTATGCTCTTTGAATATATTCACTTTATTATTATTATTAGAAATTTATAAATTTATGCTGTACCTTTTGTTATCTTAAATGTTTTAGTAAGTTATTATATATGTATATAATATGTAATTATCTTTCCTTGTTCTAATTTTCTTGTTATAATATAATATTTTTATATTTTTCCTTTTTTTTGCAGTGAATATTATTATTTAAAAAATACTCAGTTTTTAAAATTAAACAGTGAGTAATGCTATATTGACGTAGTGTACTTAATTCAATAAAAACATACAATGCATTGATTATCTGTCTTAAGTATCCAATAGATGTCATAGTTTATACAATGTTAAAGTTAATCTAACACTTTTAAAGAGCCACAAAATATTTAAGTATTAGACGATTTCAGAAGTAAAGTAAAGATCACGTTTCGCTGCACTTGTTAACCGTTTGCTAAGTAAGTAGTATGAGTGGTTTATATATAAAAGCGTCAAGTGGCCATGACAGTGGAGTCGTTTTTTTTTTAATTTTACTTTAAATGTTAATGTTGATTAATAATTAAATATCAGACAGAGCTCCGTTCATCAAGAAATCGTTATTTTGAAACAATGACTACAATAAAAATATGATAAAAAAAAATTAAAAATTATACTAATAAATGTAATAAATTAAAACAAATTGCTGAAAGCTGAGTTAAAAAAAGAGAATAAATTGACAATCGTATACTAATAATATTTTAGCCGTTTTTTTAATCCCTAAAAATACGGAGAAAAAGACATTTTGTTTTTTAAATTTACCTAGATCGATTTTTCTTCTCCGAAAACGCCTCGATACTAAATTTCATGAAAATCGTTGGAACCGTTTCCGAGAGCCGGATTATATATTTATATTTATATATATATACAAGAATTGCTGTGAATAAGATATAGGGTTCAATTCCATATCAATGTCGTCACATATTTATATGACTTTACTTTAAGATTTTTCGGATTATGAATATGTAATAGCCTATTTAAATAACTTTGCTGAAAAATCATTTTGATTGACACGCTATAATAACTTATTATATACTACCAAAAACGTATCATTGTTTTTGAAACAATGTGTTCATATCAAACTTTTTAAATCATTGATTTCGATGTTTTTATACAAACAAAAGTGCAATTAACGTAAATATGTTATTTTTAACAGCGATTTAAGAATATTATTATTCAGTTCATTTGTGTGTTTATTGTTATTAAGCAGACTCATTATGAAGACTATTGAATTGAAAACATTTCCTACTATTTTTATAAATTTATGTACATAAAATTTAATCTCCAACCGCAGCTATATGAAGCCGATGTTGTTTTTAGTATTTCGTTTTCCAATTCATATTTGAAGCTAATAATCATGACTAGTAAAAAATAAGTACTTATATAAATTAGGTAGTTGTATAAATAATTAGGCCCTAAAGTAGATTGCAGTTAGGCAGATATAGTATTGCTTATTTTGTAAATAAATGATCCCAGATTTTTACTTTTATGAAAATTTAACTTCCACCAACCGCGTAACTTACGCTGTTCACAAAGCGCACGTTCAAATCCTGCAGTGTGGTTACAAACGAGTTGTTTTATTTTACATAAGGATTCGAGATATGCATTTGTTAGTATTGTTTAAATGTGCAATAACGTATATATGATTTTAAAATAATGTAAATGAAAAGTTAGTAAAGCGATAAAGAGTATTAAATAATACAGAACAAACAAGGCAACTGGACAATTGGGATGTCGACGAAATTCGACATGAAGATTATTTATATAAGCGATAAAATAAACACAATAACCAAAGAATTATTCAACTTATTATTTTGACATTGAAAATGTTTAACTAGACTATTTGATACCCAAAATTATAATAACTATTATACAATTATTAAGGTGGTGAATTTCTTGTCTCTAAGACTCTCATATTAGATATTCCGAACGATGTATTTTTATTTAGCTTAACGCGTCCTCTTTCTTCCGAATTCGGGTTATTGTATATTGAATGCCGGTACTCATCACTATATTTGGCTTTTATGAGAAAAATGTAAAAAAGATTTAAACATAACCGTTACATCGCGTAGAAATCGAACCCTCAAGAGTCGTTTGGTCAATCATTGTCCCACAGCACCACAATGGCTTGGAATGGCAGTTCTGTTCAGGGTTAAAATAGGGTTTATACCAATCTGTCCAATATATCAAAAGATATGTGTGTGCGTATAGACAAACATACAAACCGACATATAGACAAATAGACAGACAGAAATTTAGAAAATTATAGATTCATATTCTATTAAGTAATACGAGATCAATATACACACAACACTTTTAACACTGTAATTGTTTGACTTCTCTTCGCATTCAAAATTGTTTAGATTTTTACCATTTTTATTAATAAAACTTGGACGCGTCGGTTACAAAATAATTGTGTACAGCCGCCTAAAATTTTAAAAGCATCTAGGTAGTATCTGTTACTATATGCTAAACTGAAACGGTAGATGCAAGTTCGATTACAATCCGAGGAAAATATATTGTAAGAATATGTGACTTGACGTTTTAAGAAGACAAAATGACTCATGTTTTATGTTGCTATTCATGCTAACTTCACGAAATATGAGAAATGTGTGAAAGTAAAAAAAAAAAATACATAATCAAAATATGTGATGACACTTGCATACTGTAACCATAAACTAGAGAATCAGGTTTCAACGATCAATTATTTCAATTATTTTCTCTATCAAAAAAGCTTTTATTTTTACAATACATTCACTTCTAGCTACAATTACTCGCTTAAACTATTCATAACGTTCTAGAAGATAATTAAAATAACATCCCAAATACATTCCGAAATGGTCAATGTACTCAGCTTCCTGATTGCATGCACACATCCCGTTATAAGAAACTGAATATAATAAAGCATTCTGATCTTAATGATGCAAATGCTATACGCTTCAAAGGGGTCTATTGTGTTGTATAATGTTACGCATGGTACTTTGGGATTGGAATATTAATATCCGGAATCTACTTCCTTTGCCGTCATACCTATGACATTATATTGATAGTTGACACAAACTAAAAAAGATATTTTACAAGTATATTATATTTCATTTTACTGTTTTTGTAATCAAACCGGCGTAGAGTTTCGCCACTCAACGCGCCTATCTCGCACTCAGGCGGGAAACGGAGAACTAAGTGGCATTATAAATATTTCTCTCTCTTACAATTTTTTATCCTGCATGGCAGGGTAGCCAAGCCGGGAGCCATAATATTCGAGTTATAATAGTGTCATGTTACGTGTTTGAATGAGTGTCACACAGATAAACGTGACTGTCCATTACTAAACAATATATTAGAATAGAGAATTATCCTTGATAATTTACTATATTATATTTTGACAACCTTTTTAAATGGACACTATTGTGTTCACAAAATAACATTAATCTCAAAATCAATTACGATATATTTGTAGCAGTATCACGTTAAGCCAATGTTAAGTGTAGGAAGCGCCCTGTGTTGCTAATCAATCTATAGCCGCCTGCAATTTATAATCTTCAGTGTAGTACAATAGAATCGAGTTAATACCTTAAGTTGCAAACTAGGCTTTATAGAAGTTAGGAAAAATTAGAACTATATGTTTAATAAATATTCAATTGAAATACGTATTTGAATGTTTAATGTGTAAAATGAACTTTTAGTTATAGTTATTATTAATGGCCTTAAAATATATTTTGATACAAATACATGTTAGATGTTTTACTATTGGGAACCTTTCGATCGTAGTGCGTTTCTCATTCATGTACCCATATTACAATTTATTTTTTATAAGTGTGTGTTTTCACTATGGTTATACTGTTAAATTATTCTTCTAAAGCGGATTTTAAGAACGTCGACTTTAGTATTATATATTTTTTCATATTGAATATTTAATAAGTTTCATCGTAGAATTTCGAGGCATCTGAAATAATTAAGTGTACTTTAATGAAAGAGTACATAGGTACTCTTATTATAATAATCTTATTTGGGAATAAGACTAAAGTTTAGTTTCACAAATACAACGCCAATCCAGTGGCAAGCAAACCTTTTCATTTATTTACATTTCAAAAGTTATTGTATAACATATAAATTGATTCGATCGATAATTTATAAAACATATAAATTGATTCTATCGATTGTGGACGGGAGCACTGCCATGCCAGTCAATATTATAATGCATTTTAAAAAATTCAAGTACTTTTTGCGTTGACCATATAATTAAGGTACACTTTATAAATATCAGCGAGAAATAAGCTTCTATGATAAATTATTCATCTTGCGTATTGACTATACATTTTTTAACACGCTGTAACTATAGATCAATATCGGAATGGTAAATTGTAGCGTTCACTCTAAATTTATATTTGATTTAATTATATAAAAGTAATTGTTATTAAAATAATGTTATTTCGTTCATTAACAATTAATGAGATAATTAAAACTTAATTTAATTCTCTAGATTTAGTTATATTATTTTTCGTGATAATGCGAAACAAAAATTGCATATTTGACAAAAAAAAAATAGTTTGTTAACACCAACAAAAGCTAGCAGGTATATTAGTTGTCGACAAAATAACAAAAAAAAAACATAATGCTTTCTAACTTATTCATTGTCTGGTAGTTATTGTAAATAAGCTATTTCTTCGTTTATTGTTGTTACACTCATGTTTAAAACATTACGTGCACTAGTATGATTTGTGTCTTTAAAATAATAGAATACATTAACTTTGTCTTCGGTTTGTTTTATTCAAAAGATGATTTTCATCGATAATAATAAATTTATATCAATTATTAAAAATAGACAATAACATAATACTACATATGCATTTTTTTTAACTTCACGCTGTATCCCGCACACAGCAGGGTAGGCAGAGGGAACCTAGTGTTAAGACACTCCATTCCCCACTTTCCACCGAATTCGGAGGTATTGCGTGTTAAGTGGCGGAACTTAACGCCGCGCTTTACCCCGACACCAGAGCGAAGAAAATGGAAATATAATTTCCATTCGCCGAGTGGGAATCGAACCCACAACCAGTCGTTTATAGTCACACGCTTGTGCCACTGGGCCACGACTGGCCACTGGATATATGCATATTATTTTCATATAGTAATTAATCTTCAAAGTCTGTTACAAATAAGATTTTAAATTTGCTAGTTTCCTTAATTATACTTTTATTTCTATTTAAATACGTATCAAGTATAAGTTTTACTAATTTTAAATAGTATTTATAAATTTGGTTTATAGAATAATGATACAAGTTTATATTTAAATAATATTTTATCATTTATACTCCAGGGGCCAGTCGTGGCTCACTGGCATATATGTGTGACTGTAAACGACTGGTTGTGGGTTCGCTCTGGTATCGAGGCAAAGCGTGGCGTTAACTTCCGCCACTTAACACGCAATGCCTCCAGAATTCGGAGTAAATAAAAATCAGTTAAACTCAACCTGGAGGTCACAAGAATATTACTTTGAATAAGTATCTACTGTGGGTTCAGTCTAATAAGTGATTTTTGTTATATTACACAAGTAAACGAATCGATGAAAAATATTTTAATAAAATAATTTAATAATAGCATGAAATAATATTTATATTTTAATATTATATACTAAAAAAATATTATAATATTATAAATTGCTGGCCGAATGGGTTACTGGCAGGTTATAGTTAATGACATTTAAAAATTTCCCGGGATCGTCTCTTGAAAAAAAATGACGCTCGGAAATTTATTGATATTAAATTACAAATTACATTAAATTTGTACGGGGAAATATGTTGAAGAATATTCAACTAGTGAATTTATTATTTTAAATGGACAAAAATTGAAGTATATTTTCATATAGATATTTGTTGTTGGTGAAATTTGTAAACTATAAAGAATTTCTTGGTAAGTTATTACTACATTATTAATATAAAAGTAATAAAATAAACATAAAAAACATTAATAAGTCTATAAAAATAATAATAATATTATTACGAGAGACGCCGTCTCTGGAGCTTTTTACTGTAAAAGAGATAGTTGTAGATTCGATTTCCACTCGAACGAATGATTGTATTTAAATTTTCATTTCTTCGTTCTACTAGTTAACACAAAGCAGGACGTTGAGTTTTGCCACTTAGCACGCAACGTACAAAGCAAAAAGCTGTAAAAAAAAACTTCCTATGAGATATAAAACTTAAGTAAAACTTGCAATACAAACGAAATTAAGCTTTCACCGCCACTTTCGAAATATATTGTATGAACATTTATTTATGTAAGCTTACATTTTCCTGAATATACCTAATATAATATATAAATTAATTGTATATTGAGATTACACTAATAAGGTATTAACATATGATTATTATGGATATATTAAATATTAATATTGATAATATTCTTTGTAACTGTTTTTACCGGATTCCTTGTATTTCATCTCAGTACCTTGCGCTCTAGATACACACATGCATGTAATTGAAGTGAATGCCACAATTGTGGTTAGCAATATGTTCAACTACATAATTTTATTTGATCAATGCAGCTATTCTAATATAAAAAGAAAATTACATTTTTTTCAATTTTAACATACAGTATTTGGCAAAAAAATTTAAATAACACGTCCATTTTTCTTTTTATATTTATAAAAAGTATATAAATAATTAGATATGTCGTCTTTAGCAGTTTTCATTGCATTGTACACAGAGAGTGCACAAGTGGACCTATATTAATTTTTCATACTGTTTTCCTTAGTTCCCTCCTTCTACAGTGTTCTAATTATGCCTCGTTTTGTAATACGCGGGTTATGTAAACGTTAAAACTTACTAATGACAACGTAAACTCGACTAAAATTACAAATAAAATGATATACGATACTTAAATATCGACTAAGAGGAGATTTATAAATTTACAATATCTTATTTTAGTCCTTCTCCTTATGTCGTTTAGGATTGATCTTTATTAAATAATAATATTTTTAAGCACACAATACAAATATAATAAATTTCAACGATCTGAAGGTATGTTGTGTTGATATGTAAATATTTAGAATCTACATGTTTCAATTTGTTACATCAAGTAGTTCTCATAAGTGAAAATGAGCTCATGACTCTTAAAACCGAATTAGGAGCTTATTTTCTCCGAACGCCTTAAGTGTTGAAGAGTGTTTGTTGTTGTTGTCAACATTTAAATTCGCTTTGATGTAAGAACGTTGTTTGTATACGAAATACAATACGTATTCGTGAAATTACATTGGTATGGCAAGTTTCCCATTATCAAGGAAAAATATTTCAAGTAATTTTAACACTAAATGTTCTTTTTAACATGTTGTTTTCTCATTCACTTGTGTATAATTTTGTTAAAACACTTTTAAATTACCTCCACTTTATACATTTATACGTTTGGAGTGGGTTGATACTAGTCTCTCTGACGCTTTTTTATTCGTTTATTAAATTAATAATTAATAAGCAAGGTAATTTTTGCACCCCTTTCTACCATAATTATGCAGTCCCAGGAAAATGCAATTTGGCATAAAACTTTGTATGCAGAAGAAATGCTGAAAACTAAGACTCAATTAACCTATTAGAAATACATTTAATCAATCAAATGAATATTACACACAACAAATGATATGTTTAACATATGAACACTTGTATAAAGAAAGATAAAAGTTGCTAAGGTAGCACGTATTTTATACGTCGGGTAATTATATAATTATCTTTTTATAATATTCCACTAAAGTTCTGTTTAACATATCATGTTGAACTATAAAATGTAAAAAGATTTCGTAACTTTACGTTTTGAAATTGGCTCAGTCTTAAGAGTTTAAAAAGATGTGTTCAAAAATCTATGTCCTCTGAATTTGTTTTCTAAAAATAGAGCAAGAATATTCATATATTTTTGTGTAAAATTTAAATATTTTTTTTTCTTTCTTTAACTTCACGCTGTATCCCGCACATAGCAGGGTAGGCAGAGGGAACCTAGTGTTAAGACACTCCGTTCTCCACTTTCCGCTGAATTTGAAGGCATTGCGTGTTAAGTGGCGGAACTCAACGCTTTGCCTCGACACCAGAGCGAAGAAAATGGAAATATTAAATATTTCCACTCCTCGAGTGGGAATCGAACCCCCAACCAGTCGTATACAGTTTACAGTCACACGCTTGCGCCACTGGGCCACGACTGGCCACTTAAATAATTCCATCTGTATTATTTACGATTATGTGAAAAAAAAATAGTTCTAACAAAAAAACACTCGTTTCAAAACCGTTCAATGTACTGCCTGTATTATTATAATGTTTTAAATAGTAGCGAAATTTTATTTGAAACCTATCTAGATTCTTCGCAATTCTTATACAATAAAGAATATATAATTCGTCCCCCCGACCAATGTACACTAATAAGTATGTTATATAAATATTATATTATAAGTTAAAAAACATGAAACTTTAAAGCTAATTAATAACCTCTAAAGTAAAATATTCATTTTTATTTAACACCCTTATTATTCTGAAGTTGCCTATTTTAATATTCTATGACTCATTAAATATGCTAAATGCCTATAAGAGCATGTCTTCGCCTGTTAACTTTTTAGGAACTAAAACTGACCCAAATGTCGGTTCTCCATATTCGTAGTTTGCAACAACATATACCAGTATATACAGTTTAATCGATTCGTCATACAAATAGATTATTGATGTACCTGTCACATTTTTTTTTGGTTTCCATGTGAGTAACAAAAATATATTTACTTTATATAACAATGAATATTGGTATCGAATAGTGATGCATGTCGGGCTGGTTGGTGCGCTTTGCCGGTATTACGTTCGAGATTTTGGGTTCATTTCTACATTACAGACTATATGTACTCTAGCTCATTTAACTTAAATTTAAATAAGAGGAATAAAACATGTAGATATATTAAGTAATATGAGTTTTTATTTGCAGTACATTTAACATAATATTAAGGCTAAAATTGTCGCTAGTGTGTTTTCAATTCGGAATTGTTTGTTAAAAAATATAAGAAACCTTACTTATAAAAAGCCCCATTTTATGCTGGTGTTTTGCAATATTCATTTACAAGCTGTACCTAAGTATTAATTATAATGTCCATTATATTACTCAGTTTTTGTGAATGGTTAAATGCTTATGATACATGTAGTTGTAGATATATCATACATGACATTAATTTTACTTGTTTTATAGTAATGGCTTTATTTTGAAGTAGATTCTTAAAATAAATCTGTGATAAATGTAGCTGGACCATAAACAGTATCGTAAGGAGTGTGGGATGATAATTCGTCAATAAATTATATGAATCACTTAAAGCAATTTGCTCTATATTTAGGTACACATTATCAAACTTTGGATTAAAAATTACAAGGTATAAAAAATAATTACAAGTAATTTAAAAAAATAATCAACGCATACAGGGCGTAATTGACGTGCATTAGTAAATGTTACTTTTTACTTATAAAAATCTATCGGCTAAATTGTTGAACTGAAGCGCTGGCCAATAATTAAACTTAATAACTTTAATAACGATTGTATTACATAAAATAGAATATTATTTTCCTGGCGATAATGTTTTTATATTCGACAAATAATTGTAATTTGCAAATATTTATGGAAAAGCACGGTCATTTAATAGATTCATCAATGCTACTATGGTGTAAGAAATGATTAGTTCAGGCTTTTATCTCATTCTCATAGGAATGATTACGCACGACACATTTTAATAGATATTATTATGTCATCGCCCAGCTTGTCACTACAAGTCATCATTCAAAGCAATAAATTGAAGTGACAATATGGCCACTAATCGTGAGTGACGTTCTGATAGACAGCTCTAATTAACACAACAACTTGGACATCAGATAATATACATTCTTCTTGTACTCAATCTTTGCGTCGATTTATCATCGTGCACAATACAAGTATTAGGATTTTGACAGCCCTCGGGTAGGGCACCTTAACTTTTGAACTAACTGCTTTTTTAGCAGCATCCTTAACATAAACATCCATTATTATAAATGTATTAGTAAGCTTTGTATAAGTTCTTTAATTCATCTACAATCTTATTTTAGCAAATGTACACGTTTTTGTTATTATATATATTATTTTTGTCGTCAAAATTTAAAAGCAAATTACATTAAATATTAAAATAACTATAAAGTACAATACTTTATAGAGAAACTATAGTCCAATTATTGAAGTATAATTTCTAACAAAATAAACAAATTGTTACAGCTTCGCATATATCAATATAATTTATTGTTTGTTAAACTTATATCTAGTAAGTTAAAAGCTCCATTCGCAGTTTTCATCGTCTGAATAACTTCGAACATGCCATGAGTTTACCGCATTAACCTGCTTCGGTTGGGACAATTCAAGAAGTTTTATACTAGTTTGCATTCAGCTTAAGAAAATTCCAAGTAGACATCTTAATGTGGCCATGTCTTTAATGAATAATGACCATATAGGATTTACCATTATTTTATTCTTTTATTTCCTAACAAACTTTAACAAGTGCTATCATAATTACCGCTTCCGATTTCTCTAAAAAGGTTGAAAATCAAAAATTTAATGTAGATTTCTCTGTGTATTAGTAGTTTCCCCATTTATAAGTAATTCCCCGCAATACAATGCATAAAATAAAAGATTGACTTTTATTTAATATAAACAGCAATATTGCCTTATAGCATACTAAAATATCATTTATAACTTTTTTATTGCTCTAATGAAAAGTTACTCAATTCAATACAAAACTTGCAAAGTATTTTATAAAATATCGGAGATAGCAGAATGCGGCTCACAACTTAAAAAGACAAAACAGCGAAGATGTCGTGACGATGTACAGATTTGCATAAAGAGCAACTATTTGCCGATTACCCTAGATCACGGAACAAGTGATAAGCGTGACTATAACGTAAACATGAAAAGCATTTATTCTGTATAATTCCTAAACCAATTAAAATATATCTATATAACTAACTAACTTACTTAAGTTGCTGCAAATTAATTTCTTGCATAAATGATTTACCTATTTTATGATTTAGTAATCTTTAAGTTATATAATATTATTCAATTTAAGTAACTCATCTTTTTCACTTTATTTATTAATATATATTTATTAACTTAAAAGCTCCTAGCTCGCCAAAGTTTATAATTTGAAGCAACAGACGATACCGTACTTTGCACACGCGATGCCCGCTCATCATGAAATTAATATCAGTTACTAAATAAGTGTCCCTTTATACAAATATTTATTAATAAATTTCATAAAATCGTATAAAGATATAATAGTTTTAGTCATATAAGCATTTATGCCTCTTTGATATATACACATATGAAATATTTGGACATAATAGCAATATTTAGCATTATCTTATATGTTGTTTCTTGCATATAAATGAAAGACTGGTGAATGAATAAAAAAACTAACACCTGCTGTATATATATGTACAAATGTTAATATAATATAAAAATATCATAGTTCGAACGTCTTATACACATGAGGCGTCGTATGTCGCCAGTTGATTATTCTGAACTTCGAAAACAATGGGTGTCATCCCCCAACAAGCATTGTCGCAAAGACGAGCCATAGACAATGGTCTCGTGTTCCCGAAGAGATAATGTAATGCGACCCTTATTGCCTTTTTGTTTACAGATTCGATTTTAGGTTTAAAAAAATAGTTTCACTTTTTTCCTGTACAATAGGCAGCGAAAACTTTGTGTTAACATATTCCATTCTTCACTTTGTACTCAAAATTAAGTCATTAAAAGTTAAGGAAACTTAGCGCCCTGCCTTGCCGTATTAAACGGAGAAATAAAAATATTTTAAATATATATAAATATATAATCATAACTTATAGCGAATGAAGTTCAAGATCGCAACCGTTGTGCTTACAGATACACGTTCCACTGATCCACGATGGCTATTATTATATATGTACATATATGAATACATTTGTTTTAAAATATATTAAATTGTTTATAGCTGTGAATGAATATTCTGTTACTAAGCATAATAAAAATATACTTTTAGTCATGAGCTGTTTATTTCCCAACTGCGTCAGATGGAGGGATGGAGGGTAATGGTAATATTCTGTCTCTTTTGTATATATATTTCTATATATGTCCATTTCTTTGGCACTCCCTACATACAGCCTAACTGGTTGGACGGATTTTGACATATGTGGTATCCTTAAATACGTCAGAATTGTGGCAGTAACTATGTCACTATATAAAATTTTAAAATAGCATCCACAAATGAAAAATCACCTTTTTTTTCTTATTTACGCTATATGGGTATCAAATGAAAGATCGTTTTTATGTAGTCGGTTTTTATTTGTTATAATTGAAATTTCTTTAAATGTTACATGCACAGAACATATACAATTTATTATTGAAACTAATTATATTACAATTCATTTATTACGTACTTTTAAAGTTTAACGTTATATCTTAAACGCGAAGGGTAGGGGAACGGTTGAGCAATCAACTTGATTAAGTTTTTATTCAAACAGAATAATAGGTAGTTATAGACAATTTTCTTTGGCCAATTTATAATACATTAGCTTGACTGTATGTGATTGGTTTCGCCTTGCATTTTCAGGGATGGTACCTAATCATACTTATATTTGTACATATAATGTATGCTATAATAAGACAAATCGTAGTGTTGAGTTACGTGAATCTACGAGCAATATCTTGATTTTGAGCGGAAAATTGAAAAGTGAATAACTTCTCTCCGACTGCCCTGGTATGCGTCAATAAGCTTAAAAAAATAGTTGTTTATAATTTATGTTTGAAAAAAGTTGTCATTAAACAGTGGCGTGGCGTGGGTGAAGTCGCATTAGCGAGCCTCTTTTCTTTCGCTTCATTTTGTTTTGTTTTTTATTACAAACCTTAGCTAAACGTTTTGGTGAAGTTGACAGCAGAATGTCAAACAATTTTTTAAATAAATGTAACTGGAACTGCAGAAGAGAATTTGTTAGAATATGATTTAGATTTTTATTACAACGGGGTTCGCGAGGCCCATCAAGCGCGAGGCTGCGACGGCCCATTTCGCCCACACCTTCGCCACCTAGTAAAACTTGAAGCTCGTATTTGAATGTTCATTATTCAATCCGGTTAAAATAATCGTGGATTTCCTATAAAAAGTACTAATTTAAACAAAAGGATGAGTTCCTTTTGTTTAAATTAGTTCTTTTTATGTATGTTATTCTCATGAGTCCAAAAATATATTATTAGACATATAGAAAATGCGCTTATATAATCGCGGATTTTGTAACGTACGTTTGCTTGCCCTAATTTACCGTAGTGATTGAAAAATACAAAACGGTGTATCCATTAAAAGCATGCGTTGACTACTGTAAGCTTTTTTCGTGTAAGAAAGACATTTTTGTGTAGTCTGTCAGTGAGGTTCGTTTTCTCAGAGAAATGCAGATATAAATAGATTGAAACGTGTTTTCATAGTTTGAGCAAATCATTTTGTACTTACGTGGGTGTAATAATTTTTTTATGAATAAATCATTTATTTTTAAGTTGTGTTATCTTTAATATATATTTGTGTATTTTTTTCATTCCATGATAAGTTTTTGAAGATTTATATTTTCTTTCTATTTGTCTGTGTATCTGTTTCTTTTATTCGTCTGTCTGCTTGTGCACGCTAATCTCAGAAACAACTCAATCCATTATAATGCTGCTTTGACTATTTAATACGTTACGTTGTATTTTTGGTGTTTATATCATTCAAATCGGTTCATAAATAAAAAAGTTGTAACGGTTTCATAAAACTATACATTTAAGCAAAGTTTGTGTTATAAGAAGGAACTTGAGAGGGCGAAAAAACGAAATAGTTGCGTAGTTTAAACAAGCGAAGCCACAAACGCGACGCTAGTTTTTAATAAAAGAAAAAAATAAAAGTCTTGAGGATGTAACTTTTTGTAATGTCTTATGTGCCTACATCAATATTTTATTGATGACTTGATGAAAGAAAAATATTCGATGATACTACTGCATCATCCAATTACACTTTTTTTACTTATCATCATTTTGATGAATTTTTTATCGTTAAAAAATGGCTACTTCTTTCTAAAATTTCCAGTGATTAAATAGAATAAAAAGAATGTCTTTGACATAACTTGACTTATTGATATAAAATTATTGATTCTTTCAAGACTGTAAAAGATGACGTGTTCTTGATGTTATGCCTAATGTGGAAACCAGATGCTCTGGTTTCAAGGGCTTGGTTACAAAAATAAAAATATCGTTCCACATGCGTTAGTTCCCAGAACACATACGTATATAAAAAAATATTATTTCTTTATGTTCTACTTCGAAATATTAACAAATGATAAATAGCTTTCGAGTATCTTGTTTAAATCTTTACCTTTACATGGAAATATTGGAACCCGCGCAACTTCGTCTCCGTTTCAAAATGTTTACATTTTCCATCTTTGCGCAATTTTCCTATCGACGCTTCGCTGTTATTGGTCAAAGTGTGACCTAATAGTTAATATCTTTTTTGATTGATGGCTATCTATCAAACAACTATTTTTTTGTAATTGTTACAAACTTTAGCACGTTCTAAACTGTAACTAAATAAATTATTTTTATAATGTAAAGCGATTTACTTATTTCTTTATATTCGAATAGCTTAAAGGAACTTTTACGGAAATCTTATATTTGTATAATTATGATGTTAACATTATTTTATTTATTATCTTTTGGTGTTCGAAAATATATTTCATAAAATCCAATGTTCTGAAAACACTGGTAAACTCCTTCCTACCTATGCCTACGGACCACTGTAAAGTTATCGAAAGGACTAAGCATAATGTGTAAAAAGTGCAAACCACAAATATCTTATATATCAAAATCGTTTATCGTTACGTGACATTGTCGCTCAATTTATATTGTGACGTAACAGTATGGGTTTCCTATGCATATATAAAGGTGACGGGGCGTTTTATTATTTTTTTCAAATATTCTATATATAACAGCATTTGACATGAAATTCAAAACAATTCAAAATATTATGCATTATAAAGTGCTTCTTACGCTGGACAATTTTTGTCAAGCCTTTAAATTCATTTTTTATGTGGGCTACTTGGATTCCAAATACATTAGACATTATTTATTGTTTTGTTTGTTAACGCAAATTGCATACAGCCTAATTGCGTGTCAGGTGAACAAAAGCCAGACAGGCAAAAATATCAAAAAATCATATAATTGGAATCAATTATAAAAACGTATAGGGGTGTTTTTTAGTTTATATTCAGCGTATAGAATTGACTATATATACATATAATAAAGTTCAAAGATTCGATTCAATTCCATTTGCATTTCGTGAGCTCACAATATTATCTTTTAATGTTCATCCAAACATATTTTTTTTCTGTATTTATTACTATAAAACAAAAAATATGAGCACATAATAAGTGTTTATTTATTAACGGGGCCTTAATTATATTGCATTTACAATGCATTTTTCATGTAAACCATATCGTTGGAACGCGATACGTGCAATGCTACAAATTATTGTTACACGTGAAAACACGTTTGTAAATAAATGTGAGTAAATATGTAATGTCTATCATTTAAAAAAAACTTGCTTTTCAAAAAATAAATTATGTTGCTCATTCATTTTCAGATCTTATGTACGTAACGTGTCGTATGGCGTAAAAAATTAAAATTTAAAAAGATTTTGGCTTATGAGCTCTGTGAGGTATTTTATCACGTTGATAACGCCGAAATCCTCGACAGCCTTGACTCTGTGTGTCTAACGATATTGTATCTCATCTTGATTGGACTGAAGTAGTTTTTAATTACCTAGAATGTTGGTGCTCTAATTCACTTTATAATTGTTTGTAAATCAATTTTTAGCACATATGACGCATACGAGATTACGCATTTGCTAATATGATAAATTGAAAAATATATACAATTCAAAGAGATGCTCAAAAGTAACAAATTACTTAAAATAGAATCAGCTTAAATATTTCAACGCTAATGACTGAAATGGTTAACAAAAGACATCAAAGTTTCTGATTGCATATGATTTATTTATAAAAACAAATTAATCAAAATGATGTCAAGTAATGTTAGGTTTTTTGTTCTTATAAATAAAAGTTAAATTTGAGAGTTCTTATGTATTATCACAAAAACTATGTAACAAATTTGAATCGAATAAATAAATAGCCGTGTGGAGTGTGAAAGAAAAGCAAATAATTGGGGCACTGTTGCAAATCAACCTTGTTCGACAGAACTCGACCCGGTTCGATCGGTAGTGAAAACGAATTAAATGCGATTCTAAGTGATAAATATGATAATACAAAGGGGGGGCATTTTGGCCCTGTGTCTCTTAGCGACCATTCCAGATTTGAGAGCGCAGAGTTTTATCACACGTAAGTATTTATATTCTTTTTGTATTATAGTAGTACTTAATTAGTTTAAATTTAAAGTAGGTTAAAATCCTGAAATTATACTGAATATAGTTCTAGTGTGTGGAGCAAAAGGAGAACAAAATTGTTTGTCATTACGTTTCCACTATCAATTGTAAAGACAAAAATCCATACTTATATTATAAATGCGAATGTCTTTCTCTTGACAAACAGAAAGACATAAGTAGCCTATATTTGACCTTGACATGTCTGTCAGGGTCAAATATGGGCTACTTATTTTTTTTTTAAATTAACCTTTAAATGGTTGAAATAGGGAATGAAAGTTTATATGAAAAATCTAAACCGTTTGACCGATTGGAATGAATTTTGGAATATATATGGTCGGTAATCCAAAGTTAAAACATAGGCTACTTTATTTTCCAAAAATCCATTGAGTGTTGTAATATAACGAAACAGTTATGTAAATCACGCGGCGACGCCGCGAGCTTGTCGTTCGTATGATAAAAATTTAGAATAAAACCCTATAATTTGTTCGACATATATTTGACGTTATAGAAAAAGATAGGATAAGAATTTGAATGAGATGATTGTAAGATTTCATTGGACTTCTTACAACCATCTCATTCATACTCTGACTTTAAAATTATAATATTTTGACTTGTGACCGTCAAATACAAAAATATGATTATGGAGTTTAGTAAAGTTTTGAACTCTAAATATATCTTATTCATCATGTCTAAACGACAAAATCAATGAAAGAAACAAATTTTCTGGTTTGATATACAGAGCTGAAGCTCAAAGACGTGTCTTTTTTTAAATTTGGTTTTAATTGGCTGACGTGATTTCTGTGTGTATATAGGTACTTTATACTTTAAAAAGTTCAAAACGTACATATGTATAGTTTATAGTTTTTCTTTAATAACAAATTAATAAATTCAGTAGATATAAATCGTGCTTAACCACAAGATTTATAATATACAGGTGTTTTTTAAATAATAAATACATAAATAGCTTCACGCTATATCCCGCATACAGCAGGGTAGGCAGAGGGAACCTAGTGTTAAGACACTCCGTTCCCCACTTTCCGCCGAATTCGGAGGCTTGCGTGTTAAGTGGCGGAACTTAACGCCGCGCTTTACCTCGACACCAGAGCGAAGAAAATGGAAATATAATTTCCACTCCTCGAGTGGAAATCGAACCCACAACCAACCGTTTACAGTCACACTCTTGTGCCACTGGGCCACGACTGGCCACAACTTTTTTGTAGTGTAAATACTGTTAAAACTGCATTATATATATGTATATATTTACATTTAATTTGGTTTTAATAAGCATTATGACAATTTTGATAAGCATTATATAGGTCAAGTATTTAAGGCTTCTAATCAATTTATTGTATTGTAGCGTAATCTAAGGATACTAGTCTAGAGTTTAACAGTTAATATTATCATAATAGCTTTGTTTTCATTTATAATTAAATGAAGATAGCTAGCATATTTTACTAAAAGTTACCAAGTAAATATATAAACGTAATTTTGATCTTCTCGTTTGCTCGGCCTACTTCCAATGTATTTTTTTTTATTTGTTTACTACAGAAATTTAATATTTTTTAAGAGATATCTTAACAATTATTGTGTTTAACATCTACTTATAATTCAATGGATGTGCGTTTTCTGTTTATTTCGCGAATAATAGCGTCCAGAGGTGTGTTACTCTATAAATTACAAAAAAAAAACAACGGCACACGCGTACCCAATATTTTGAAATGTGTATTTATTTAATTTTTTGTGCATTGAGAAAATGCGTTTAGTTTAATTTGTACGTTTAATATTCGGCAAATGTTTCCGCCCCGAGTTCAAGAGGCGTGTTTAATCCCGCCGTCCCGTCATTTCCCAGTGGCTTTCAATAAGCGGTATATAGACATGGCATTAATTATATAAAAATATAACTTGTTTGACAAGGAATAATAAAGATGTTTTGCCTTATACTGAAAAAAAAAGACAAATTATTATATAATAATTTAATCTTACAATTTTTAATCTGATTGTTGATAGTGTTGAAAATATAAATTTATGCGGAAAGGTCTATTACGTTTTGTATGCCTTCTAATAAGAAAAATTGTGATTTTTGTCTATTCTAAGTCCATTTCATCACATTTGGTAAAATTAAATAAAATAATTGCATTCCAAAATATTTTTTAGCTGCACTTACACGCAACAAAGCGTAATAGTTTTTAGTTACACTTAAATAATCTATATGTCCAGCGCTCATTTCTGTAAAGATTTACATGTCTATGGCGTATTCTAGGAAAGCTGATAATCAAGTTTGTTAGGTTTCAGAGTTACTCACAAAAACATTAATTAATGTACCATGCTCATATATATGTGCGTTTGTTAATGATTATTAATTTTATAAAAGTAATATTTTAAAATAACTGATAAATATTTAAAAATACTGATAAATATTTAAAACTACACAAACTTATTAAAAAAATCAATATTAATTACTCATTACTAGATAGAATGCAACTTGTACTAAATTTAACTAAATATATGTTTTTGCTGAAAGCTGGTGATAAGAATGAAACCTTTTTTTAAGTATTGAAAATCACACCCTCAGAATTAAAATTTAATACACATTTTGTCTGAGGGTGGAAGGTACGCGTTTTGAGAGTTTAGGCCGATATCAATAACTAAACGTTAGGGTTTATGGTATAATTTTTAAAACATTGGTATTATTAGCATGGAAAGATTTGAAGTACTCTGCACATTATACATACCTATATGTTTTATCCGCTTTAATAGATAAGATGATAGAATGCTATCAGTGTACTTAAATTAAAATATAAACAGCTATTTTGAAAATATATCAGCTTATGTTAAAGCTTGGGTTATCAAATAAATTTATGTTAAAATTCATTGTAATTGGTTGAACGGTTTCATAGAAACTTTTTACCCCCATTTCAATCCTTTAGTGGTTGATATTTGAAAAAAGAAGTGTATGGTTGACCCTGCTCTTTGTTTATTTTCATTCCGAACTTCCCCAATAGATTAGCAGTGAAAGTGTAACGGACAAACAGACAGACTTTCGTATTTGTAATATAAATATGGATTTGAGTCGAATGTGAAGCTTAAGACACAATCTAGTATATATGTCTATACTAAAAAAAGCATAATCGGAGCTTACAAGTTACCATGTTACGGTGACGTCTTAAAAGCTCGTTTCACAAGTTCTGGACATGAGGTAATTGATCGCAGGAGATAAATTTTTTAATATTCATGATTCTTTGGCATCTCCATGTTACGTACAAAGTGGAGTTTTAATGTCGTTGAGATATAAAGAGTCCTTGTGTCTTTCCAATCAAGCAAGAATTCTTAACTTCAATAGAAACTCGTGGTACATAAAAATATACATGGTATTATTATACAAACATGTACCTCTTATTAATATTAGAAATATTATTTACTTTATAAACTAAAATGTTACTTAAGTCTGTAAAAGTCCAGCAATTAATATAACTTTTGATATTAATTGCTAGACTCAAACAAACTTGAGGTTCACTCGAACTATTATAGTTACATCTGTCAGAAATATGTTCATATACAACGTGTATAAAAGATTATATCGACATGTTGCATTGCCTACAATTTTCAAATGTGCTTTGACACGAATACATGAAATACCACACGGACATTTTATCTGGATGGCAGAAGAAAATTTTGTAAATAAATTGTAAAAAGTGATATATGTTGGTGTGTATATGCATGATAAAATAAACAAGCATACAAACAAACATATTTTCAACATTGCAGTAATAATAATATATTTGTACTAGATATTTCACCAATATATTCAACTAACTTTGTAGTATGTCAATAGCTAATGTTGATATTATGATGATAATGGTTGCATTTTTATGTATTCTAATTTTTGCCAAACGACCCACTAGGATTTACGAAAGATTAACTCCGAGGGAGATCATGATATTAGCATGATAGAAGAACGCAAGTACCTAGGGGGCTCGTACGTAGGGTGTTCGTACTTTGGCTTTAATAGTAAATTGTGAAAGCTACACTCTCCTTGTAGAGTATACGCATTTTGGCTAGGTAGTATGTTGCTTACACACCAATAGATTGTAGGCCGATCCATTTGTGGTGTAAGTATTACAAATTAATATTTTCAAAACTATCTAGCGATGCATAAAGGTATGCTAGTAACGACAAAATTGTTAAAATATATTAAATACTACCATACATTACTGTTTGGTATATACTGTGGATATTATAGTAATGTATAAAAGCTATATAGGCAAAATCGACACCGCCTGTTACACCCGTTTTGCATATTTTATCTATTACCATTGTGTCGTGTCCTTTTCTAATGATATACAAATATGTATACCCAACTGTTTTATTAAGACCCGTCTCACTTTGACAGTTTAGAGTTTCTTTGTAATTTTAAATCAGCCATTGTTGTTGCTGTTTGTAAACTAACTTAAGCGTGTTCAGCTATTAGCTTAATCACTATTCTAATGACATTAAGAAATTCTAAAAATTGTCTATAGTAAAAAATATGATATAAATGAAATTAAAAATCCGACAAAATGTCTCAATTACTTGATTATTTTTATTGTTTTCAAGCATTGTCGTGTTTTAATTTATCTTCAACATTAAAAAATGAATTAAAATATTGATTGTTTTTTTTTAACTTCACGCTGTATCCCGCACACAGCATGGCAGGCAGACGAAACCTAGTGTTAAGACACTCCGTCCCCCACTTTCCGCCGAATTCGGAGGCATTGCGTGTTAAGGGGAACTTAACACCGCGCGTTGCCTCGACGCCAGAGCGAAGAAAATGGAAATACTCCTCGAGTGGGAATCGAACCCACAACCAGTCGTTTTACAGTCACGCCCTTGTGCCACTGCGCCACCCCCAACCCCCCCCCCATATTTGATTTCTTAATATAATAAAAGTATTGTAATCTTCTTTTAAATTAGTAAATGGTATCATCGGTCTGTCGCGTTTCAAAGAAATCACTAAACTAATACGGTTAAATCGACTAAAAAAGTGGCCTGACGTAAAACCTCGGGGACAATTTGGTAATAAGGGGAAGCCTGTGCCTGGTGCAGGTTGACTACTTATAACACAGTTTAATTTATTTGTCGATTCTACCTTGTTTGGGACCCATTACGTTAGTGTTTCAGATTCATAACAATTTACTACTTTGTTGGATGCGGCATTTAATTGAATCAAATACATGGTACAGTGACATTATTAATGAGTACTTTGTTTTGTTAATGAGCAGCCTCACGCTTTTTCTTGCTAGTAAAATTAGCAAGTTAGACACCTATAAACAGACATATATAAACATCAATTAACTTGATATGTATGGTTTTTTAATCAATGTACCTTGTTAATATAAGTAACTTTTAATATTAGTACCATAATATTAGACATTTTAAATTTAGCACCTCCGTTGAGCTTATAACTTATTTTGTCCTTGATGCTCTTTCAAAAGCTTGCTAGCTACCTAACGTAACCTTGATACGTACATTTATTTATTTCTACGTTATAGTTATCTTTTTACATTAAAATACACATACTCGAATATAGATAAAAAAACTCAAATTATCTCGAAAATAGAAAAAAAATTATGGACGTTATAGAATAGGTTACAAATAGAAGAATCATTTTATTTAAATAATTTTAAAATAACGAAAGTAAATTTAGAACGTGTTCTTGTAAACGATTGCATCGTGTAATACCCAAAATTGGATTCAGCCACCGCATATGTTCGATGAACGTAACATTATTTAATAAAAGTAAAAATTTCCGAAGCTTTTCGTATACGTAGTTTAGCATAATAAGTTTATATCTATAAAACTTGCCCTTAATAGGTTCATAAATATTTTCTTAGTTACACGTTTAATAAGTTTTAATTTATGAAAGTTACTGTTAGAGAAATATATGACGACGTGGCAATTTATTGATTATAAAAATAGTAATTAATTTTGAATTTATTAATTTCAAGTTACGTATTTAACTAATATCGGCCTGACGCAAACCTATTGCAATTTAGGTCACAGGTACTTTACACTGGCCAGGATTGAATTTTAATGATAATGTAAAGTAGTTTATTACAAGTTACTAGAATTTCAATGCTGTCTGTACAGCTCTCAAGGAGTTAAATTTAATCTAGAAATTTAATATTCTCCAAAGCATAGTACATGCATGTTCGTCATTAAAAGTCGATAAGTTAATAGCAGCTGCTTATCAAAGATCCTGTTTATAAGAAACCAATATATAAATTTTCAAAAACGTTAATGTTAGTACAAAAATAAAAAAATCGAATATTAAAAATAATGTTAGCAAAAATGGGAATATTTTGAATAAGATTTTCTAAGACGCCTCGTACTCGGCCCCTATTCATAATACAACACTAAGTTTAACACGTAGGCCTGTCTTCGCCATCAGAATGTTAACTATGTAAAGGTGTTTCTGAAAATGTTTATACTGGGAAAAATGGCAGGAAAATCTCAGTGAAACGAGACGTTTTTCTTACATTTTATTGCCGATTTATGCAAATATGTTTGTATGAGTGTTACATAGTTACGTGATCATGTTGGTTTTGGCAGCTTTACACTTGCGTGTAGTGAATTTCAAATAAATGCCTAAACAATGTAAATATAAGCTTTCAAAAATTAAAATTAAGTATCCGCAATAAATTTGGACAGATCACTTTGCTGTACATTTTTTGTCTTTTAAAAGACATTATATGGATATGATAAATTTAAATATCTATCGAACTGTCACATCTATCTCGTGTCTGCTTACACTTTTTTCTTTAACGTACCTGTTAGTTCATATAGTAACAAGTTGATATGATTAATATACATTATGACATTTTCTCATTTTTTCAAAATAAACATTTTAGAATGAACACACTTTACTTTAAGTGTATTAAACGTGCAATTAAGGCTAGCATTACCAATCATCAAATTTGCCATAATTACTAACTTTGAAACTCTGAACAGTGTAATCGTCGCATCTGTTTGACTTAAAACCTACTTTGATGGCAGCAAACGAGCGTATACTTGCCAATTAACTGTACAAATATCTCTTTAAAGTCGGTTGCTTCAAAATTGTTTGTCTACGTCTCCATATATCGGTATGCTAAAGGTTTCAACAAAAGTGGATGAAAATAGAGGCAACACGACCCTCAACGCCATCTAGCGGCTACAAAGCGAACTTTTCTGTGAAGATAACATTTAAAGATATTTTATTAACGTAGCATGCATAAACGTAAAGATAGATGCCACTGGACTAATTTACTAAATATTCTTACATTTGTTTTTCTTAGAAAACTGTGGAGTAGATGACTTCCGCTGTGATAACGGAAAATGCTTAGAAGCCAGCAGGCGTTGTAACCGAGTCTTTGATTGTCCTTCTGGAGAAGATGAACGATTGTGTGGTTTGTATTTTTATATATAAAAATAATGTTGCACAAAAATATATATTATTTATATTTTCCATTTGCTGAAATATATTCTATTTATTTAGGTATAAAGAGTGTTGAACGTTCTAATCTAACTGTTAATGCGTGTAAGCTAGTTACAGGATTCTGCGTTATGTACCTATAGATCTACTACACATAAGGGTGACTTGTAATAATGTCTAGTTTTTATATACATAGATATTACAAATATTTTCGCCATATTTGATTAAAAATATATATTTGATAATTTACAAAATAAATTATATAATTAAGGTAGTAAGGAATATCTCCAATCACAATGAGCCCTTTCCTAAATAATATTGTATTATCCACCAAAGTAGTTAATTTCAAAATTTATATTACGAGCCTATTTATCTACTGTAATTTATTGTTTAAGTATACTCACTTGGGTTTAATTAAGTAGCAGATCAGAATGAAAGGCATATGGAAAAGCGTTGACTTCTGACACCTGTTGCCAGAATAACAGTTTGCGCGTTCGTGTCTACTAAGAGAGATCTATCCATTTCTGTATGTAATATAAATTTGCGAATTATTTTTTCTTCTTTATTCCTAGATTGCAGACCAGATGAATTCAAATGCATGGACGATGGTTCTTGTATCGAAGAAAGAAAAAGATGCGACGGCGTAAACAACTGCAGAGATGGATCGGATGAAGTTAATTGTGGTGAGTCTACGAAATTGAATACTTTATTTGTATCACAAAAATATAATTTACAAGTTAATTGTATAAAATAATTAACATCATTTATATGCATGCTTCTTTGGAATGGTAAGTATCACGAATGCTTTATTGGTCAGGAGATCATGTTTGCAAGGATCGTGGCAGGTTTAGATGTGGGGATGGAACTTGCATATCTGTCCTTTTAAGATGTGATGGTTTTAATGACTGTCCACACGATGGCAATGATGAAATTGCATGTCGTAAGTACCTTAAAAATAGCAAAGACAAAAAGTATCTATTATTAACACATTCGTAATTACATGATAATTTTAAGCATGCAGCTTTGATGAATGGCAGTGCGATCATGGTAATTGTATAAAACGCAGCAAGCGTTGTAACGGTCGTGTGGACTGTCCTACAGACAGATCTGACGAAAGGAATTGTATTGGTAAGGATTATGCTTGATAATATTATTATATATTTGGTTCAAACTGAATTTACTAAACGTAATTATGATATTATAATAATTTACTAACTTATAATAATTTTATAGCCATATTTCTTATATTGCATGTATTTCCAGCGGCTGGGGGGTACTTTAAGTGCAGAAATGGCAAGTTAATACATAAAAATGAGAGATGTAATCGTCGTTATGATTGTGATCATGGGGATTATTCTGATGAACAAAACTGTCGTAAGTTAGAGATTAATACAAAGGTCACGTCGTCTTCTCCTTTCATTATAATCCTTATTACTTCATCTCTTTTAAGTTTTTTTTAGTATTCTTTCATAATGTCACTGTGAAAGCAGTTTTCTGTTGTTGCTTTATTTGTTTGTATATTTTTCTCATAAAACAACATAATACCTACTGTCAGTACATATGTATCACTTCATAATAGTTCATTTTTCTCATTTTCTATTCTACAAACTACCAATGTTTTTGCATTTGCTGTTTCTCATAACTGTTGAGTTTAGAAACAGATAAATATGTAGCATTTTCTTTTACCGGTCAGGATGTAAAGACGACGACTTCAAGTGTGACAATGGTCATTGCATTCCTGCATTCAAAAAATGTGACAGAACGCATGACTGTCAAGATGGTTCTGATGAGCGAGATTGCATTTATGGTTTGGTCACTTTTCGTTTAAAATTTTCTCTTTTGTTTTCGATTCTTTAGTTCTAAGATTAGAATTTTCAAAAAGACTCATATTACTTTAAATGTGTATCTCTATAATAGTGGAAAATAATTTCAAGTAAATTATGATACTATTATCGTGCGCAATGTACGTTTAATATATAATATTACGTTCGATTCTAATAGATTCGATTCATGCTTGAAATAAAGATTAGTTGTATTGTGCAGAATTATTTGACTAAACTACTGTTAATCAATCATACAGATAGCGATAAGCTAAGCTATGTATGAGTTTGAGTATGTAATGCATGTAGAATTACATTTGCAATTAGAAGAAAAACTAACAATAAAAGTTAACATTACATGTACTGATGCCTATTTAAGCTTCAATTCTAAAATGTTGTAAATCAAATCTATTTTAAAATGTTATAGAAGTTATTAAAAATAAAAACAAAAAGAAATAGAGCTATTATTTAACATAACATATAAATAATTTAACATAAAATTTAATCTGCCGAATGCTTAAATTTTGTAGACTATTGAAGCTTAAAACCTCTTATTATTATTGCATAACTTAATACATTACGTATCATGGTCATGGTGTATATTATTACGGCAGGCACGGTATGCATGGCTTATCACTTTAAATGCTCGAGTGGAGTATGTGTGCCAGCGGAGTCCCAATGTAATGGCACAAGGGAATGCTTTGATGGCTCTGACGAACTGAACTGTCCCTGTAAAAGAGGACAGTACAAGTGTAACGACGGCTCTTGCATTAATATATCTAAAAGGTGTAACGGCCGCGCAGATTGTGTAGCTGGTGAAGACGAACGTAACTGTGGTAAGTCAGGAACTCTTACTATGTATTGCTCACAGAGTGGAGAAAATGGACATTTTAATATGACCCGAAAATCTGCTGAAAATTGTTTTGTTTGTTTTTTTTAATTTTAGCTATTGTTGCATTTTGTCATTTTTTGGAAACTATTTTTGTTTGTTCATCATAAAACTCACATCAAATTCACAAAATATTACAAGAAACAGCATGACTAAAATTATTTCATATTATCCATTGTATTTTATTACTATCTATATTTACACTGTTAACAATTTTTTATACTGCTGCTAATTATATTTTATTAATAAACGTAGCTAGCTCTTATTTATATGTTTATATATTAATAAGCTTTTACTAAAATCTTAATTTAAGTATGTATAAGTATTTATAATATATTTATAACAGGCACAGCTTGCATGGCTTATCATTTTAAATGCTCGTATGGACATTGTGTGCCGGAAGAATCCCGTTGTAATGGGATAATTGAATGTAAGGATGGCTCTGATGAACTAGACTGTCCTTGTAAACCAGATCAATTTCAGTGTCATAATGGCTTATGCATGAGTTTTGAGAAAAGATGTAATGGATGCGTAGATTGTAAGCCATATGGTGAAGATGAACTTAATTGTAGTAAGTAAGAACATTTAAGTATATCGAAGGCTAATATGGAAAATAAGATTCTGAACTTATTATGAAACTTGTTATAACTTATTATGAAAATATTCAATTTTCATAATAAGTTATAAAGAAATATATTAAAATGTATATATTTCTTTATTTTGTGCTTTAAAACTTTCGTATAACTATGTAATTGTTCGTGGATTTATATAAGATGATAACCAGTTGTATACAGAATTCAAACATAATATGGTCGAAACCAATATTTGCATGACTTTAAAGCAATCAAATTTAACAACTACGGTTAAAAAAAAGACATTAAGAAATTCCTAAGTGTGTGAATAACATTTTAAAAATAAAATTTTTCTTTGATGCTGATAATACTATTTTTTTATAAAATTACATTTTATAAAAAATATATTACACACATTTTACGTTAATCCTTATGAAAAAAATATAAGCCAATAGAGTTTAGATATGTGTATATGCAATAAATATGCTAACTTGAATTTAGTGCATTACAATTCCAATTTGAAATTAAGTCGGAATTTAACAATAAAAGGTCTATTATTCAAAAAAGAACACAGTGTTATAAGGCTGTGTTTTTAAAATAAATTTGTATAATTTAAATATATTTTTAACGTTTTAGGATCTCAATTGTGTCCCGCTGATGCCTTTACCTGTGACGCCGGCTCCAGTATACCTTGTGCCAAGAGGTGCGACGGCATCCAAGAATGTGACGCCGGGGAAGACGAGCTCCACTGTGGTAAGCATATAACATAAAAGTATCTTATAAATTAAATATAATAGTGCTAAATAATTATTCCCTATAAATATACATAAATTGAACATAAACACAACAATACCGTTTGAAAGGTATAAATATACCTGTCATTAACTTGTGCTGTTGAATTATCTGTGTAGAGTTATATCAATGTAAAATTATGTAAAAGTATGTATATAAATATAATATTTCTGAAAATATTCTTTAGCAAATGCGATCAATGTAAATATTCTTAGCTTGGCGAAACTATGTTACTGTCTATTATATTTTTTATTTAATTTAATAATCATTATTGACGTATGAATTTACTCACATCAGTAACGCATTTGTAAATATAACAAATGTAAAGAAAAGGTCCATAATATTACGTAGATTACATTTGTATGTGGTTTATTCAGTCAGAATTGGATTGGTATACCTATGTAGATTAGTGTTGCTTATATTTAAATTTAAGATAAAACTTATGTTCTTAATTTTAATATACGACACTATATGTTAGTTTATAAAAAAATACCATTTATTTTTAGACTGTAACCTCACTTGTGACGGGAAATGTATTGAAGATAGCAGAATTTGCGACCAACGGCCAGACTGCAGCGACAGTGCCGACGAAGTAGGCTGCGATGACTGTACCTCACCATATGATTTCAGGTAGTTCTCACAATAAATAATTCTTATTATGTTAGACTAATATAAAAATAGGAATAAACAAATATACGTTTTGCATGGCGATGTTATGGTTACAGAAAAATGCGAATATAAATATTTAACATTGCGAAATTTATCATATACATATATAATAAATACGCTAGCGAATTACGTCATCTTATTTACTAAAATATATAAGGCTGGTGTTATAAGCTATTCTTAAATATACAAATGTGTATTTGTCATAATCTACTTTATTTATAGATGTAGAAATGGTGAATGTGTCAACGCTAATAGTCGGTGTAACGGCCTACCAGAATGCGGGGATCATAGCGACGAGCTAGACTGCAACGTCACAATGATACCACAGCAAGGTAAGTCAGGGAAGTTAGTAGTAAGAAAACTTGATTTTTTTACGCATATCCCTTTCTTTTTACGAATCTTTTTTATCTTTCAACAAGAAAAGGGAAAATACTTCGTGAACGAAATCATTTTAACTTTGATTAGGTATTAAGAAAGTAACTCAACTAGTCGCATGGGGCCTCCAGAGACCCTAAAATAAAAAAGGGAGATTAATGAGAAAAATAAGACTAACTTTATATTATTAAAAATCGTAATATTTTTCCTTGCTGTCCTTTATTAATATTGTTATTTATTTCCTTCACTGTTCTTTGTTTCTTTATCTTGAGATAAAGAAACATATAAAGGACTGACTACTTGAATCATGGGAGCTACTGTAAATAGCTGGGTATGGGTAAATATACAGTACTGGACATAAAAAAGTACGCACAGGTTCAATGTCTCTTTTAAATGCTATTCCTATTGTAAATATTATATATAAATGAAATCCTGAGTGATTATACCGAAAGCTCATTGTTTTGTCTTCATGCTGGCATTGCTACAGGTTGCAAATACAAGAATCCCGTAAAATAACGGTTTAAACGTTAAAATCTGTCTCTTATGTGCTGGACAAAAAAAAGTACGCATCCAAGCTTGTCACATTGACAAGAGTGACTGTGTTGCGATTTCTCCCAACGAAGTTTAGCAAGGCAAATATAATGTAAACGTAAGAATTTCACAATTTTTCAGCCAGTTATCTCTTCTCTAGGTGCGAGTAAAATCTTTGAAATCCGTAAGGCCGAAAATACTAATTGAAAATAGAAAACTGGTGATAAAAAAACAAAAAATAGGTATTTCGAAAAGGCAGGTTGGCCGGAAATGTGAAATAAGTAAAGGTGCCATGTGAAAATAATCTCGAGAAGGTTAAATAAACAGTGATAATCAATAATAACAACGAAAAAGGGAGGAATAGAAAAATCATTGCGGTGGATGCTCGGAGAATAATCGAAGAAGTGAATATAAATCCTCCATTAACCAGGGGTGCAATACTCGAGAATACTGGCTGGAATGTATATGATCGTATGACTCGGAAGAGGCATCAACGAGCGGACTTAAACAACAGTTTCACACAATGTCACCTTCCGATTCGCAAAGCGCACAAAATCAAGAGCCTTGAATTCGCCAAAAAAACGCGTTGATAAGCAGATTTCCTTTTGGAAAAAAGTATTTGGAGTAGCGAAAGCATATTTTATTTATTTGGTCATGAACGACAATCGTGAGCTTGGAGCAAACCGACGGAACAGCTCTCCAAAGAAAATTTTAATAAGATAGTCAAATAGGGAGAAGTTAGTGTATTAGTTAGGGGGTGTCTTGCCTGGTCTGGAGTCGTAGATTTCGAACGTATACGTGCTCTATATATAGAGCATTATGACCGCCGATGCCTATATAGATATAACCAATGAAATTTTGAAAGAATCGTCGTTGAAAGAAGAATGAAGAAGATAAATTCATCTTCCAACAAGAGAACGATCCAAAACATGGCTCGGAAATAATCATTATTTTCCGATCTTCCAAAATAAATTGTTGGACTGGCCTGTGCAATCTTCGGACTTAAATCCAAATGAAAATTTATGGTCGATTTTAAGCCAGAACGTCAATAAAAGTGACGTGACGAATAAAAAGAAGTTGTTCGAATCTTTGACTGAAGACCTGGGAAAAATCGATCGGCAATATTAGTTAATGTTTTTTAAACTATGCTCCGACGTTCAGAGGTTGTTTTCGCAGCAACAGGTGGTCATACAAAATATTACAAATGGGATATGATCATTTATTTAGTATTTTTCATAAGTGCGTACTTTATTTTGTCCACTCCAATATTGGCACCCTGCGGGTGATATTTTTTTTTCGTGCCGTATTTATTTTATTTTGATTATGTTTCAGTAAGAATGAGCAACTAATCTCACAAACTATCGTTGAAACAGTCGTTGATGTACGTCATTTATTGTTTTCGTTAATAAAATAGCACTAATACAAAATTTCACATAATGCGTACTTTTTTTTGTCCAGTACTGTATGTACGTATATATATATATATAATTATATATATATATATATATATATATATATATATATATAGCTCTAACTTGCTGCAACTATTCCTCGTCGATATTGAGCGTGACATTTTATTTCATTCTTTATTTAATGTTACATTTGTAACATATACTTGCCTATGTTTCATGGAATCCACAGAGTAACTTGCTATGTTATGATATATGTGTTATGTTAAATATAATTGTAAAAGAAATATTTGTTTTTTATAGAAGGCTGCAGTGATAATAATCAATTTCAATGCAGAAATGGAGAATGTATCAACAGTAGCTTTTTCTGTGACGGTCAACGTGATTGTATCGACAACTCTGATGAGGAAAACTGTCGTAAGTATTTTATTAGTTATAATTTAGTGCAACAAATAAATAACATTTTTATGACAATTGAAAAGCTTTTTAACACTTATCGGCTACCAAGGCTAAGAATACGGATAAGCACTGTAAACTTATTTTTATACCGTTTTACGTGGCTCACTGCACTAATCACGCTTGACGCTGATGCAACTGAGACACTTAAGTCACACCTGTATCTTTCTTTAAACTTCTACTATAATATTTGCACTTAATAATTATTTGCACTTTTTACGGCAAAGCACAATCAACAATCAATTTACACGGTACACTTAGCAAGCTGCTATTTTTGCATAGGACAGTACGTAAAAACACAAACAATTTTTTAAAGCAAAATATACCATAAATTTAACAAAAAAGTAAACGAACATGAGAGTAATGAGGCAAGTTGATATACAGCATGGTACATGACGAGGGGTTCGCGCTCACCGTATAACGCGCCGTGCCATGAATCGGAATTTACATGTTACGATGGACGCTGCATTCCGCACTTGCGACGATGTGACAATATCTATGACTGTTCGGACTTCTCCGATGAGCAAAACTGTTACACTTCGGGTATCGAATGCCTAATTAATATACTTGTAACGAATATACAAAAAAATCTTGTTTTCTTAATGCGTAAAAAATAATATTTAACAATTTTATTTCTTTCTTAATATTTTAAAAGTGAATATAAATAGTGAACTTTACGACTAGTACTTAAATATTATTAATTGATTAAAGTTTTTATTTCATTGATAATGTAATTAAGTTGACACCTTAAAATTTGTCAATTTACTCTATATACTATTCGTTACAAGGCCGCTAATTGTTCGCCCTTGTGGAATGATGAATGCGTGTTCAACTTTATAAATTGATATGCCATACCAGAAGTTTACCCTACATACCCCAACCTTATTTTTTAAATTATTGCAACCGATTTCTATAATATTAAAAATATTATTTGTGTAAAAATAGCGCACCCACTTTTCTTTTTTCTGCATGGTTATTATGAAAATATTACTCCTTTCATTTTTAATTAGATTTTTTCAAATGGAAATCTTGTTCTATTAACAATTACCATAAAATTTCCTTGGTTTTACTGTTAAAAATTTTTTACATTAGAAGCATTTTTTTAATATGTAGAATTTTATTTATCCTTTTATTATAAGCTGTATAGTAGTAGAGTAAGATCGTAAAACTTATCAAAATGTTCTCTGAATGTTATGCATGATAAAGTAAGCACGAATTAGAAATATGTGAAATATTTTTCCCTTTTGTCTTTTATGTTCGTACATGTATATGTATTAAGATTCCATTTAGTTATTTTATTGCATTACTTACTATATATAAGCATTGATGTAATGGTGATAACATAAAATTGATTTTTGTTTTCAGCTTGTGACGAAGGTTATTGGCAATGTATATCGGGACAATGTATACCTAATAACGATTACTGTAATGGATATCCTGACTGCACGGACGCGTCCGACGAAACTGATTGTCCTACTTTGCTCCCACCGTTTACAACTGTGAATCCTCAAACTCCGTACACAACACAAGCGCCGATATATCCACCGTATATTACCACGTATTTGCCCCCTACCAGTAACAGTAAGTATACTTTCTTTAAATACAATTTGTTCTCTTAATATCAGAGATGTGGTTGTGTTTCAGTTGTAATTAAGTAAGTTTGGAATTTAACTCCTTTTGAATATTTTATTCATACTAATGAATTGATACATGACCTTTTTCTGATATTAAATCAATTTTAGCAAGCATATAAAATATTTATATTTTTTGTACTGTAAACAAAGTATTAAGCATGGTCCAAAAATAGGATGCACAGCAAATGAATGGCGTTGTGAGAACGGGCCGTGTATTAAGCAATATCAACGATGTAACGGACACGTGGACTGCCCTTACGATGGATCTGATGAATTCGACTGTCCAGCTGGCAGTAAGCCTTTAAATATGCGTACTACAAATCTACTTATACGATGGTCCAAATTATTCATATATTTTTAAGTATTATTGACACAAAATTAATTTGCTTGTCATTTGGACTAAAGTGAATGTACATTTGTCGTTCGTCATTGGGGGGAATTGTTAAAGTTGATAGTTTTTTTTTACTGAGCATATCAAGTAATTTTGTTAATTCACTTTTTGATAAACGACCTTAATGAGGAGAGATTTAATATATAAAATAAGATCAAAAGTATTCAAATAATCAAAATTAAAAATGTTAAATAATTTATTTGAAAAAAAAGAACAGGTTGTTTTTCAAATAGTAATATTAAAATAACATTGTAAATAATAATTTAACGATTAAAAAGGTTATATATATATAATAATTTTCTAAATATTACTAAACAAGTGTAAAAAATAGTGAGTAATATTTTAAACTTATATTTATTTTAATATTGTAAATAATCAACTAATACATAATTATGTAAAATATAGTTCTCTTTAAGAAAATACATAATATAACGCAATCTAAATTTGTAATATGTTTTCTATACGCAACGAACAAAGAAAACAAAGAGGGCAGTAGCGTGAACTTTTTAAACTAAGTTAAACTTTAAGAAGAAAAGAGTAGATTACAGCGGAAACTTTTTATTACCAAGCGTTTAGATTTAAAGAGGACTGTGGGCTTTTTATTAACCAGCAGGTCCGCGATTTTGCCTTCAAAAGTAACAGAAGCTGTCAAAGTAATCATTTTACGATGTTTGTGATAGACAACAATGCTGTTCAGCTCCTATTGAGTCCCATTTCTATTGATTTGATTATCAAACAAAATAAATATTCGAATTCGAACCAGTACCTAGTTTCTGAAACTAGCATTAAATCAAACAAGCAAACTCTTCAGCTTTATAAAATAAGTATAGATTACTATACTATAGTTAGTAATTGTAGCATATTACTTACACATTAAGTAATATGGTTAATTTTTCAGGTCCAGTCGCTTTGCAACTTAAAACCTACCCGAGTAATCAAACAGTTCGTAACGGTGAGTGTTTTTAAATAATAAAATTTTTTCTTTAGCTTCACGCTGTATCCCGCACACAGCAGGGTAGGCAGAGGGAACCGAGTGTTAAGACATTCCGTTCCCCACTTTCCGCCGAATTTTCGGAGGCATTGCGTGTTAAGTGGCGGAACTTAACGCCGCGCTTTGCCTCAGTACCAGGCGAAGTAATTGGAAATATTAAATATTTCCACTCCTCGAGTGGGAATCGAACCCACAACCAGTCATTTGAAGTCACACGTCTGTGCCACTGCGCCACAACTGGCTGATATTTAAATTATAAAGCAATTATTCTAGATTTTACGTGATAATTAATGTATTTCGTTTACAAGCTGCTCAGGTCTCGTGTAATAGGAATAATTGACATTATTAATTTTCTTATAAAAAATAACCTAATATAGTAATCATTTTTTATACATATTTCTACAATCCTACGAAAGGCTTGGAGGACAGGTGAGCTTAGCAAAACTTGGTATCAATGAAAGATTTGCAAGGTATTACTATAAAGAATTAGACAAGTTTAATTGTTTATAGTAATAAATAGCTATATGTCTATTTCGTCCAAAGTGTCCGAATAATACAAAGTGTACTTAATAAACCACTTTATGATATTTATGTAAAATGTAATTTATGCTCATAAATACCTACTTTAAAAAATCTTTTAAAAATGCCCCTTGTTAGTTTAACAAAAATTATATTTTCTTTAATGGTGATGGTTAGATAGCGGTTAATATTATAATATAATTTAAATTAAGTAATGTATAATAATTATTATTTTAAATTTCTTTCATGGTGGTGGAACAGTCCATAATGGTGAGTCAGTGTATCTATACTAGGGTGCACTATGGGTTCACAATTTAACATTTAACGGTTTTGAGTGATTATCATCTAATTCAATGGTTTTATAATAATTCGTTATTTATAAATTTATAATTATTTTATTAAAAGCTATGTTTATGAAATCCAGTGATTAATAGTGATCATTCATAAAATATTTTTATACTATTTATGTATTATTAATAGTAGAATGAATTAAAGGTAATAAATATCTAACAAATATTTTTTGTAATTAATAATACTTTATGAAACTTCGTGTAATATATTTGAGAGCTCAAGTACCTCAGGACAATTTTAAAATCCTTTATTTGGGTATAAATACTAAGTAAATACAAGTATAAATATACTTGTATATACTCAGTATATACATACGGAAGTAAATGAAGAATAAATATTGGGTCACTCTAAAGTCATACCATGATATACATATATAGGAGTGTGGATGGTGTCAATTGCATTTCTTTTTCTTTTAAAGCTAGGAAGTGCATGAAAATTAATTTTAATAATGTTAAAAATGAATTGGGTATTAAAAATTGCATATGTTTTTTACACAGTATAACAATTTATTTACCAAGCATGGCTTTTGGGGGGAATTAAAACACTTCGATTACTCGCAATTATTTTTACAAATGTAACTTTAGGGGGTGACGTCGTGTTTGTCTGTCGAGACGAAGGGCCTTTAAGAGCGCCTGTTCGTTGGATTAGAGAAGGTGGCAGGCCTCTCAAAGTAGGATCTACCGATGTTAGAGGTCGTCTAGAGATGAGCAAAGTGACGGTGAGTTACGCAGTCTCAAACACATCAGTTAACTTTATATGAAAATTATATAATATTTTCTAATTATATAATATTTTCTAACTTTTAGTATTATTCACTTATTAAACTGAAAAAGACTTTTAGAAAACGTATAAAAATTTCTTCGCAGCTGGTAGTAGAACGCCTGACCACTAAGGTCAGAGCGCTTGGACGGTTTTCAAGAGGCGTGGCTTCGAATCCCGCTGCGTTCAATTTTTTATGTTTTCTAAATGTCTTTATTAGTCTTCTTTCTTTATGTTGCTTATACACTATTAAGATTAAAATTATACATAATAATATACACTTGAATTTATTTAGTAATTGATATATAAGATGACCTATGTTAAATTATATAACTTGAACAAAATATTTATGTTAGCCGGCTGACAGTGGCGTATATGTATGTCAAGCACCACGCTACCTCGGTGCCAGTGGATCCGAATTGAGAGTAACACTGACCGTAGAAGTTCCTGGTAAGTTTTAATTTTGACATTCTCATTTTAATATTTTTATTTAGCAATAAAATAATTTACATGTTTTTTTAGTGGCAACTCGGCCACCATTCCCAGTATGTGCACCACATCAGGCCACCTGTGGTAATGGACAATGTATCCCGAAATCAGCGATTTGCGATGGTAGAAACGATTGCTCTGATAAATCTGACGAAGAATCGTGTCGTAAGTATAATTATAATATTTCAAATAAGGTTTTAATTAAAATGATGTGAATGAGGAAAATATATTATATAAGATATTTTTAATATATTTGATTTATTATGATGTTATAGAAAATTGTGAGCCCAATCAATTTCGATGTGCGAATCGCAAATGTGTATTAAAAAGTTGGGTTTGTGATGCCGATGATGACTGTGGAGATGGTTCCGATGAACAGAACTGCGTTGATAATACATCTCAACAGTGTGGGCCCACCCAGTTCCAATGTCCTTTCTCTGATCAATGTATACCAAGAAGCTTCCATTGTGATGGACAAACCGACTGTATGGACAAATCTGATGAAATCGGATGTGGTAGATATCCTTATCATATTATATTATAGCGCTTTTTTTCACTTATTCCAATTGTTTCTTATTTTTTAATTTTACTTTCTACGTTTACAGCACCCGTGCACGTGACAAGTCCTCCGTCTCCTGCGAACGTCAGGCTCAACCCAGGTGATACGTTAACACTAAAGTGTGAAGCTGTGGGTGTACCAGTGCCTTTAATAACTTGGCGCCTTAATTGGGGTAATGTTCCACAACAATGTACATCGACGAGTGTCAATGGTATTGGAATATTGACTTGCCCCGACATGCAGGTAACTAAAAAATGCATTACTTGACTGTTCTAATGATAATTGGGATAGTTAAAACGATACTATAATTTCAAGGAAGCAATATTTTTATGCACTTTGCAGTTATCAGTTAATTTAGAGTAATGATTATATATTTTATACGCAGATTGAACATAGCGGCGCGTACTCTTGTGAAGCGATAAATAATAGGGTAACTGCTTTCGCAAGTCCTGATTCCATAGTATATGTAAATAGAACTGGTGGAGTATGTCCCAGTGGATACTTTAACAGGTATAGAAAAAATACTTATAACACAAATGATAGTATCAATCTTTTGTTTTTATTTTATAATCTACGTTGTTAAAGACACTTAGAATATTATAATAAAAAATAATATATAAAACAATGATTATAATTTTAGCGAGGCGCGATCACAAAATGAATGCATAAGATGCTTCTGTTTCGGCAAATCCACACAATGTCAAAGCGCGGATCTCTTTATTTTCAATATGCCTACCCCACTCGGTGAGGGAGGAACCAGGCTTGTAGGAGTAAACCAAAGTCCTAACGGTGACGTGCTGGTGGACAAACAACAAGTCGAACAGTACTATTATCAACCTTTGAGGAATGGTGCTACGGTAAGGAATTAAACACAGTTTTAACTATTAGTAGTATACTGGTAATTTTTGACACATTTTTTTTATATCAATATACATATATTTTTACAATATTACTTAAGTGCAGTTAGAATACACACAAAGTTCTAGTATTTTTTCCTATCAAACCTACAAATTTCCTTTTTTAGGTCACAAAATTAGCGGAGTTTACACCCTGGTCTAGAACAAGCGCTCATCCTTATTTAACGCTACCAGAAACGTATAACGGCAATCAATTAACTTCATATGGCGGTCGTATCAGATATCGTCTTTCACCGCAGATTCCTCAGCGTTTTCGATCAGACGATAACATTCCAGATATCATAATAAAGGTAATATAATCAACTTTTACAATTTATTTAGCACTATGAAAATTTTAATACAAATTAATTAAATAATAACTTTTCAATTAATTATATTTCTAGGGTTCGTTCCAAACCTTAGTCTATAAGAGCCGTGAGGATCGCTATCGGGAGCCTTATATTAATGCTCGTCTTACTCCTGGCGGTTGGCAGAAACCTACACCTAGTGGTCTTGTACCAGCTTCTCGCGAGGACATAATGATGGCGTAAGTGATTTTTTACACTGAACAAATCTGTATATAATAATGATTTTTTCCGCAAAATATAAAATATTAAATGTTTTTTTTTTAAATATTATAAAATAAAATGTTTGTCGTTATAATAGTTTGGACGAGGTCGAGACGATATTACTTCGTGCTGATTTCAATAACGCGGGCGTTAATATCACTGAATTTAACATGGAATCTGCTCAATCCAACAATGTGGGCTTAGGATCAGCTAGCTTAGTAGAGGAGTGTTCATGTCCTAAAGGTTACAAAGGGAGATCTTGTGAGGTAAGATACGATGATGTTTCAAATTTGCTTTTTTATCAAGTTCTAAAATATGTATCTTTTCAACAAAAACATGACAACTCATGAAATGATATGTGGGTATTAAAACATACATTATATTATATAATCCCTCTTTACGTAATGTCGAAGTGGTTTCTAGTGAGTCCAAGTATTTGATAATTATATAATTACTATTATATCCTTTTGACCTTATATTGTTTAAAGAAAGTACTTTATGTAAAATAAGTAATTGTATTTTTAATTCATATTAGAAATGTGCTGATGGATTTGAGCGTCAGAATTCTGGTCCATGGGATGGTACTTGTATACCAAAAGCCCCTTGCCCACCCATGACATATGGCGACCCAAGTAGCGGCGGTGACTGCAAACCTTGTCCATGTCCGCTCACAAACCGTGGTAACCAGTTCGCTAGTGGATGTTATATTGGATCAAGAGGAGATGTTATCTGCGAATGTCAACCTGGGTAGGCAGATTAATTTATAAACTTTATATTTTGCATTTATTTATATACTTACCTATTTAAATGTAATTACCATTATGTACTTCATTTTTTTTAATTATCGAAATTGACTAATATATTAATATATTGTAGTTACGAAGGACCGGATTGCAGTTATTGTGCTCCAAATTACATAGGCAACCCATTGATTGTTGGTGATTCTTGTCAACCAAAACCCACGAATAACTGTAATCCAACAGGAACCAGCCAAATTCGTTTGCCCGATGAATGCGTCTGTAAAGAGAATGTGCAAGGACGCTATTGTGATCAGTGTAAAAATGGCTCCTATTACCTTTCTGATGACTTCAGGTATTATTATACCCTTTTTACACTAATAATAAATATTTATTTACAATTTACTACAAATAAAAATCGTAACTTACGACATTCAAATTGTTTTAGACATGGATGCGCTTTATGTTTCTGTTCTGGAGTATCGTCTCAGTGTGTGATCAGTATGCTGCGACGCAAAACGACCACTGTTCGCTTCAACGTACCACAAATTGTAAAACAAGTGAAAGTGTATCAGAGTGCACCTATTGAGTATCTTAGTGGTGTAAGATATAATGCTCCTATTGAAACCGATTTACAACCAGATCTACTTCGTGGAGAAATTGGCTTGAACAACTACGAACGTTCTCAGCCAGCTATTTTGTACTGGAGTCTGCCTATTAAGTAAGTAGATACCGAAGAAATCATTAACTTCAATAGTAAGCATAAACAGAATTAAAACTAAACAATATAAGTACTTTACAAATATTACATAATACAAAGAACAAATGCATGCGACAAACTTCAATATAGGTTTCTGAAGCGGATGAAGTGTTTAAAAAGTAATGATTTAATTGAAATAAAGCATATAAATATGTGATTTCTTGTTTAATCAAGTATCGTAAGCTATATGTCTTCTAAATTAATTTAGTATTGTTTGTAGATTATATGTTGTTTGTTATCTATCTAACTACATTAGACTAGCCTAATTTATTATATAATATTTAAAAAGTCCATACAATTTATACACACCAATATGATAATACTAACAAAGTGTTTTCTTTATAAACTTTATTCCTTTCGATTCATATCAGCTTCGCTGGAGATAAGGTTACGTCCTACGGTGGATATCTGACATATGAACTTCACAATGTGCCCACTTATGGCGCTTCAAAGAACAAGGCCGCTGACGTCCAACTTATAAGCGTAAGAAATATTTTTTAATGATATGTATTTTCTAATTATTTTAATATAAAGAGCACAAAATAATGTTATTGATTAATTAATACCAACTTATAAATTATCGAAGAAAAAAAAACAGTGAAATAAATTAATATTATTTTTGTATTATTATAGGAAAACAGCTTGACTTTTCATTACTTCGGCAACTTTGTGCCAGCAAATGATGGATATTTAAATACCTCTGTACGATTTTTGGAAAGAGGATGGCAAAGGTAACGTATTAAATATTTAAATAATGACGTAAACATCTAATTTTGTTAATTTTAATACTATTCTATAAATAAACTTTTTAGACCCGACGGTAAAGAAGTATCTCGGGAGCATTTTTTGCTCGCTCTGGCTGACGTAAAAGCTATCCTTATAAAAGCAACTTATTCTTCGAACACTGATGTGGCGTCTATAGTTAGTGCTAGCATAGAAACTGCAGCTCCAGACGGAGATGGGCGCTTAGCACAACACGTGGAGCAATGTGTGTGTCCGGTCGGATATGTAGGAACCTCTTGTGAAGACTGTGCACCAGGTTATACCAGGTAAGCGCTTTATGCTATCCCGCTGTGGTAATCCTCCAACATTGAATATACATACTTAGGTAATTAGGTCAGTGAATATAATTACTAAACATGTTCTTTTCTCTTTCAGGAGCTCCAGTGGTCTTTACTTGGAATTATGTGGACTCTGTGATTGCAACGGACATTCTAAAATGTGTCATCCTGAAACTGGTGTTTGCTTCGTAAGGACCATTTCTTACATATTTCACTAAAACATTTCAATTTTATATGAATCCTCAATAATGATTATTATTAATTATGATACAGGATTGTGCGGATAACACTGCCGGACCGAATTGCGAATTTTGCAAAGATGGATATGAAAAGGATCAGAACAATAATTGCGTGTATGGTGGCACACCTCCACCTTCTTGCAAGTTAGTGTTGTTTTTATTTATCATTACGAAATAAGTAAAGAAAATTTATTGTAAGTCTTAATTCAGTTTATTATTTCTTTCCATTGTGGAAAGTACATGTGTCGTTGTACAGGATTATACAACGTTTCTTTATCATTTTCGCTTTCATGTTCGCTGATGTGGAAGCTACTAGTAGGTACATACATCCATACCTCGCTTTGCGTCGGAGTTACGTTCCAAAAAAACACGACGCAAAGTGAAAATAGATTTTCTATAGCAAATCGTTTAATGATCGAAGATAAGTTCCAGGCTTACGAAAATACTACGCTTTAAAATGAAATTGAACAGATTAACATTTTTCAAACAAAAATAACCTAAAAAAAAAATTCAATTAAATAATTTAAACTACATATTCATTTCATTTATAAAAATGTAATTAAAATTAATCACTGTCTGTGACTGTTGTCGCAGGTCGGCTTTCTTTTACAAAAAAATGGGCCAATGTTTGTTGAAAAGCTTTTTTTCAACGTAAGATTCCTTAAAATTTCCTTGTAGCAATTGATATTCGTAGCTACCGCCTGGGCCACTTTTAAACTCCTTCCGCCGTCAGAACCGTTTTTAAAAAAAATCTCGATAGCTTCGTCAATCAAACACATCACTTTAGAAATTTGTTTGGAGGTTAAGTTTTGTTCTTTGGAGATATCTATTAAACGGTCACTGTCATCTTCTTCATTAGCAAGCTGCATTCAATTAGATATGTAGTAGCTGAAATATATTCATGTCGCAAAACATGTTAAAAGAAAACCTTTATTTGTATATTACTTTTTTCCATGTTATTGTTAAAACTAGCTGTGATATATTCATAATTTTAGCTGTGACCCGCGCGGCGAGGCGTCATCATGCACTTCCGTTGGACAATGTAATTGCAAACAGAACGTAGAAGGGGAAGCTTGCGATCGCTGTCGTCCTGGAACTTTCGGGCTATCTGATAGCAATCCACTGGGCTGTCAGTCCTGTTACTGTTCTGGAGTCACAAACGATTGTCACGAAGTGAGTAAAGTATTAGCAAAATAAAGTGTCTCTATACACTGACTTTATATTTAATTTCGCTTCTAATTCATAAAAAATATTTTTATGCTGCTTACTTCGTAATAATAGTAATCAAATATTTTTAATTCTAAGGCGAGGCGTTATTCGAGAATTCCGCTCGCAGCTCCTATTTTCGGCGATGATTACGGCGGTTACAGTTTAATGGACCTGAATGCTGAACAAGTCATTAATGACCAGTTCGTACCTTCGCCTAAACAAAGCGAGCTTATGTACATGTTCTCGTCTCCACCTTTTGAAGAATTATATTGGTCGTTACCAGTATTTCCAGGTAAATAAGATGTAAATATTCTATTAAAATATGTGATAAATGGCTGAATAATATTCTTATTTTTAAGAAATTATTCAGCATTTTATCATGTATTTTATTAATAAACGAAAAAGATACTTTAAATATATTTTTTCATAAATTATATTTTATTAATATTTATACCTATTTACTTGTTTTTTAGGCAATCGACTTCTCTCGTACGGAGGTACATTGTCACTGACACAGAAATTCGATTCTGGTGGCTATCCCGATGAATCTTCTCCTGGAAAAGATGTAGTTCTTATTGGAGACGGACTTTCTATCTACTGGAGTAACCCTTCACGAATAAGAGCTGGTGAAGCATTCGTGAGTCAAATTTTATTATTGTATCTGTAAAATTAAATAAATAATCTTAATGTTAATTTGTCTTTCCTAATATCATTATTCCAATATCATAACAATATCACTTGAAATAACAGAGTTACCAAGTACCTTTACGAGAGAACAATTGGTACATCCTCAATAATCCTAATGCTGCAAGCCGAGAAGATTTTATGTCAGTACTGAAAAATTTGAAACGAGTGTTAGTTCGCGCTACACTCTCACAGAAAGCAATATCTACGGCCATTGCTGATGTATCAATGGACACTGCTGTTGAAAGCTATGACCCTGCCTTCCCTTCCGCTGCCGGCGTTGAGGTACGTCTTCTGCAAAAAAAAGATTTTTTAATTCTCCAAATTGTATCTCTATAAGGTTTATTGTAAGAATCATTTGTTATTGTTTATATATTTATTTAAAATAAAAAGTGTTTTTGATTGTTTTACAGGTTTGCATGTGCCCTGAGGGCTATTCAGGTACGAGTTGTGAAAATTGCGTTACCGGTTACTACAAAGACCAGTCAGGTTTTTGCAGACAGTGTAATTGCAACGGACACGACTGTCAACTTGGAAGCTTCGGCAATGTTGTTTGTAACTGCCGTCCACCATATACTGGACCGGACTGTTCTACTGTTGGTAAGTTGATGTAATAAATATCTATTTAAATTAAACAAAATAACACTAACATAACCTACAAACATTTTAAAATTAATTTTATCTAAAATACCATTAGGCTTAATAATGGAACTACATCCCACAATACACAACAACCGCCCAACTTCAAACGTAGTCAGAGTTACATTTACGTGCAAATATCGAGCTCCAGAGCCACTGAGTATTAAATTTTACGTGGATGGAAACGAAGTGTTGCCCTCAAAATCTTATAATGAATCCATTTACCATTCGGACGGGTGGCGTGGAGAACATCAATGGCACACACTATGGAATAAGACATACCAAGACAAAATATATGAATGTCGCACCATTACAGCTCGCGGATTCACTTTAGGGGTCTTATCTACTACATTACCAGAAAAAGGTAGCTTTCATCAAAGAAATTAGAATCATTGTGTCCACTTCCGTGTTTCGGCTAAATATCATGCTTAACAAACATCATCCTTCTGTGATTCTGTGGCCGATGTTGGAAGAAAGAGAAGATCTATTATGGAGAAGAAGTCGCTGCGTTTATGTTTTTGTGTTGTTTAGACTAAATGTTATTTAACTTTATTTGTTTCACCCTCATTATCTAGTATGTGCTAACTTGGAAGCCTACGAAAATGTGTATTGTCATAGCTATCTGCGTATATATACATACATTAATGTATTTTTCAAAACTAAATTAATCAACATACTAAACGAACATTTTTCTTAGGTGGTGATTCAATAGAAACCACATCGATGCGCCCAGAGCCTCCTCCACGAAGCACAGTCCGAGTAAAGATCGTAAGTCCAACCATCAAAATCCAGAAAGTGGGTAGTACTGTGAACTTTACCTGTGAGGCTCAAAGCAGAATGACCCCGAGACGATTACCTGTAAGCTGGTACAAGGTTGACGGCAATTTACCGCAAGGCAGGAGTGTAGTAGACGAAAGGAGAGGTTTGCTTCTCATTACAAACCTGCAAGTGTCAGACAGTGGAAAGTATATATGTCAGACCACAGATGGTTTGTCTACGGAACAAGCTATCGCGACTCTAAAAGTGCCAGGTAAATATTATTGTCAAAGGATTCAACGGTTGAACATTAATGTTAAAAATATATTTGAATTATATAGCTATATTTAACTAAGCGCCTAATTTGAAATATTCTTAATAACAAGCACTTTTGAATGTTCGATAACAAAATACTGTCAGTATTAATATAATAGAACCTCAGATGTGAACCAAAAACCTATTAGAACGTTGCCATTATATTCCTGTCTTGATGGTTCTCCCTCTATCTCTCTCTCTTTCTATTTCTCTTATGAAGGTTCTGTTTCTGTTGAAAGTAAACATCTGGTAAATCAAGGTACAATTAAAATAAACATTTATAGTATGAATATCTCTAAAGATGGTTTTATAATAATGATTATAATAATTATATTTTGCTTACATTGGAATAGTCGTACCGGATTGGGTATTTTATGCTAAAGGTGAGCATATGTTATAATTTATATGGAAAAATTTGTCGAGTTTTATTATATTGTAAGAAGAACTTCCGAAGCTATTTTTTATATTATATCACGATGCTCCTCACTCTTGATAAATAATATGAATGATATAAAGAGAATCAAGAAGATCATAGTGGATCCTATTGGAATTTGTAGAGAAATAGATTGGATAGCAATTTTATTATTATTTAATTTCTTAAAAATATTATTTTAATGAATACTATTTATATTTTAGTGAATGAAATGACTATACCCACCGTTTCGATAAGCCCATCTGTAAAAGAATACTATGAAGGAGACAGGATTGAATTGATGTGCACAACGACAGGAAATCCTGCACCAAGGATAACTTGGCAAAGAGCTTCGAACAGACCTTTGCCACTGTCTTCAGAAACATATGACGCTTTACTTGTTATTGACAATGCGAACGTTGATGATTCTGGTGAATACAGGTACTTATAAGATTTATATACCAAAATAATACTGCAACAAATAAAGTTTTGACATTTGAGGAAGGCTTGTGTCCGTAGAACAAAAGAATTGATGAATTTAATTAAATGTTTGCTTTCAGATGTATTGCCTCGAATGTAGCGGGTTCTACTGATCGTACAGCCATCGTAAACGTTCGTCGGAAACCATCCAGACCTCCTGTTCCGAAATTAACAGTATCCTCTTCTTCACCAACTATTAACGAAGGACAAAGTCAGCGAATTGTATGTACAGGAACAGCTAACGTACCGGCTGGATCTATTAATTGGGTCAGGTAAGAATATATTATATAACTATTATCGAATCAGAAAAATAATCAACTTATACCTTAAACGTTAGATATTATATTAATTGTTGTCGTCTTAAAAAATTATATTTTATCTTTTACATTTTAGGGAAGACGGTACTCAATTTTTGTCAAACGTGCGATCGGAGAACGGCGTGCTTTACATTGAATACGCAGTTCCAGAAAATCAAGGCGTATACATGTGTCAGGCACCAATGATATATGACGTGAGGCCGGAACTGTCTGTCTTGACTGTTATCGCGATGAACACTCCATCTCCAGACGAAATGTCCAATATAACTCTTTCCACAAAATATTTGAAAATCTCTACAGGTGATAGTGGCACTATAGACTGCAATCCACGTGGCTACCCATTACCGCTCATTAAATGGACAAAGGTTCCTAAGTTTTTATTATTTTCATTATTATTTTATTTATACTATAATATTTTTATATGCACTTCTTGCTGCATATGTAATCCTTGTAGAGTTTAACATAATTATTGAATGCAGACTGAATCACCTTTCGGACCTGGTACAAGTCAAAGAGAGTACACGTTAGTCATCAAAAATGCCCAAGAAAGCGACAGTGGATACTATATGTGCGAAGGTAGCGTGGATGATAGACCTATCGTCGTTGCATATGTCTATGTTGAAATTGAACGTAAGTTTATAATATTTATTTCTATGGTACAAACTCATGTCAAAGCTTAAATTATAATTATTATTTTAAGAGGCTTGAAATATAAAATTTTGTAAGTCATTTATATCCTTGGAAATTACATAGAATTACAGTATTATATCTGTGTTTATTTCCATTTTTACTCCTCTATAATTGTGACGTTTACAAAGAAGAAGACTTGTTCGAGGTATTTATATGAGAAGTAAAATTAGTCTGAATAGAAAAGCCGTGGGAAGCTTGTCATTAAAAAAAATGTTAAGTGTAAATATTATTTTCAGGTCGTGAAGTAGCTCGTGTTCAAATATATCCGAAAGGTGAGAATTGGGTAACACTTGGTACTCAATACGAGCTACACTGTTACGTTGAGGGAGGATTCCCGCAGCCCGTTGTTGCATGGAGCAGAAACGGTGGCAGACAACTGTCTTCACATGTTCAAATGCTACAAAATAATAAATTAAGGTAATTTACGCTATAGCGTACTTTGCTTACATAAAACCTAGTGGTAAAGGATATGGGTACATCACATCTGAATGGTGTGACTTCGTTCCCCACTCAAATGAATGCAACGTATGTCGTATACGTCTTTTAAATTTTTATTTCAATTTTTGTCACTTTCCCACTCTTATAAGACGAAGCATGGTGAGGAAATTGATGAAAATATCATAAAAATTGACCACCCTCTTTTATATTAATTACCCTTAATATTAATTAACAAATTATTATTACCTCTTTCTACTTGCATACATTTTTTCCTTTAAATCTGGTCATATAAAACTGTTCAAATAAATAGTAGTGCAAATTGTATAACATTAAGATAAACATTGTAATTACGTAAAACATTGAGAAGTTATGAGGACAGTACATTAATCAATCAATGTAAAATTTTTAGCTTCCAAAATGTAGAAGTCAATGATGAGGGTGAATACATCTGTACGGCTACTAACGACGCGGGCTCAGTGAGCGCAAGCGCAACTATCAAAGTTATGTCGCCGCCTGTCATCACAATCTCACCCAGTCAATATTTACAAGTTATTCATGGAGACCCTGTCCAAGTCATATGTCGTGCAGAGGGTTATCCTGAACCGGAAGTTTCTATTAAATGTGAGTTGTATTATAAGTATAACATGTATTAATGGAATTTAATTAATGAAAAGAAAGTAGGAATAAGTATTTTAAAATGTTTAACAAATAATGTTTATTCCTGTAATATATGCTTTGTATCAAATAATTTTAATAAATGTATTTTATTTATTTACATGACTTTGGCTCTTTTTTTTACTAAAAAGCTTATCTAAGATAATGTAGTAATTACTCGATATATTATTTCAGCGACTACCGACCTTCACTTACGAGTGCCACCGTCTCCGCGATCTGCAACGTTGAAGATTCCGAGTGCAAGCGAAGACGGCGACTATACGTGCACGGCAACTTCCTCGGCTGGCACCAGTGAAGAACAGTTTGCCATTCGAGTGGAACGAGGTGATGGTGGGGTCACCGGTATTTAGTTTTTTTTTGTTTTCTATTTATTTTGAGTTATAATTCATATTATTAAATTAATGTTATTCAATTTTTTAAACAATGTATGTTATATTGTTATCGTTAAACAGTCGATGACCCCGATGTCGACGACGCCTGGACACCTGGACGCCCAAGAAGCATGCCTGTTATTGAAGGACAAGATAGTAGAATCAGGTATAGTTTATTTATTTACTTAATGTTTCTAACGCAAATTACTACTAGAAAACATACATACATATTTTATTAAATATATTTTTTTATAATCGTGAGAACGAGAATATAATATAACTAGTATCGTTTTCAATTAAAATATAAATAATAAAACTTCTGGTGCAAATTATTTCAGTTGTAATGCTTCGGACGAATTTGAAGTTAGATGGACACGTGGCGGTGAAGAGGCTTTGCAAAGAAATGCTGTACAAATCGGCAACGAGCTTATTATCCGCAATGTAAGAGTTTATGGATTTCTTATATTTGAAATTTTAATTATTTGCAATTATTATATTCATTTTTTTTATTTTAATTATAGACTTCTAAGAGAGATTCGGGCATTTATGAATGCGTCCTATTGAATCTACAAACAAGAGAGGTGCAACAATCAGCTAAAACTATCTTAGAAGTACTGTCACCACCTCGTATTACTTTACACCCACAAACGCAAACAGTACGACCAGGACAATCACCAACAGTCGAATGTATTGTGGAAGGCGATGACATTATAAGCGTTTCATGGAGGCCAATTAATACTTTCTCTAGGTATACTCTTTCGTCTACTAATACATTATTTAAACGATGATAAATATTTTATTGACCTAAGAATTGCCAATCATAATATAACGAGATGAATTTTGTGAGCATCTATAAAAAATGGATGTAACTATTTCGTATAACATTATGCAATAATTGATTTAAAATTATTAACGGTTTAAAGTGTTATTCACATACTTTAAAAAAGAAAAAAGTTTTTAGAAAACGTATAAAAATTAGAATGTAACGGGATTTGATCGCAAGGTTTAGCGGTCGAAGCGCTCAGAGTGTTTTCAAAGGAACAAATTCAAAATTTTTCATATGTTTGCTAAATATATATATTTTTAAATGTTATAAAATTCTTATGTTATAAACTTCAGTTCAGATTCGTTATTCCCTATAACCTTAGTCCTTATAAATTAAGAAGAAATATAATCATTTAGGTAGATGTTTTGAAGGAACTTTTTGTATAAACTAAATTATAATTTAGTTTATTACGATTTTTCTTGTTCATATTACGAGTGCCTATTTGTATCAAATTTTACTTTATTTATTTATTTAGGAAGCCAACATAGTGTACAGTACCAGTAGTAATATATTTTGTACATAATTACATTTATATATTCTTATGGTACACCATACACCCCTCTTACAGCCTTAACATGCAAATTAAAAAAAAACGTCTTGTTCCAACCTAATGATATCAACAGTGTAAAAAAATATAAGAAAAATAATGAGAAAATTTTAATCTAAGTACAGAAATAAAGTACATCTGAAGTTATACAGTAGGAACAATAAACTAAGAGTGGTAATAAAAAAATATATGTATATAATAAAATATGTAATTTCTATAAAAAATATAAGATATTAAAAAAAACACAAATATTAAAAATTGCATCTTTCAAAACCATGCTGTAAAAGACAATAAACATCATGTATTTTGTAAAAAGTGTAGGTTACAAAGCTTCACGCTGTATCCCACACACAGCAGGGTAGAGGGAACCTAGTGTTAAGACACTCCGTTCCCCACTTTCCGCTGAATTCGGATGCATTGCGTGTTAAGTGGCGGATCTTAACACCGCGCTTTGTCTCGATACCAGAGCGAAGATAATGAAATAATAAATATTTCCACTCCTCGAGTAGGAATCGAACCCACAACCAGTCGTTTGAGTCACTGCGCCACGACTGGCCCCCACAAAATAAAGTTATTACTTAAAAATAAATAAACTTATAAAAATTACGACTGTCATTAGATATTTTAAATAATGAAATAAATACTGTTTGTTCTACAATAAAAATATTTGTAAATCTTGAAATTTTAAGATATTTTGTAAATACATCTTCAATATGTGGGATAACACTTAGTTTGGAATTCAATGGAGACCAAAATTCTTTTATTTAAAAGACCTAGGAATTTTAGATAGTAATTTAACATGTCTTAAGGAAACCCTTAAGACATGTTAAATTATCTTCGTTTATATTGTAATTATAAGTTATATTTCGAATTTTACGACTAAATATGATTTTAACCCTAACATTTTTCATGATTAATGTTTAAATGGTTACATTCACACCGTGATACAAGTTTATCTAAATCTGCTCACATTTTTATGGAATTATCTGTCGGTAAAATCTTTTAAAACATTTTCAAGTCAGATGACTTGAACGTAGATGCGTATAAACAAATTTATTTTATCAAACATTACATTAAAAATTTATTATTTCAGTCGTGTCGAAAGTCGGGGCCCGATTCTAGTGTTCCGTCAAATTGAAGTGGAGGATGCTGGAAAGTATGAATGTTTTGCAATGAATAGAGTGGCAAACGCGACGGCTGCAGCCGAAGTTATAGTAAATGGTAAGACTTGTAGTTTAGATGTTATACATATAAGATGCTTGATTATGTCAAATACATTCACAAAAATAAGCACCTAGAATATAAAGTATTATTAGCACATAAATTCAATGAAAGCTTCAACTCACTGTACAATATACATTACACTCTTATTTTGAGCACTATGTTTTGCCCAGTTGAGTGATAGCAGTGAGCGCGACATGGGAAATTTTCATTCTTCTGAGGTACGGTTGCATGTTGCTAACAGACTGGAATGTTTAACTCTGAAAGGTAAATATTGCATGTCATTCATAGAAGATACGGATCGCGCCTCGGAGTCTAACGATAACCAGCAATGGGCCCATACCGGTTCGGAGGTTCATCTCAGCTGTAACGCCACCCTGTCGAGGCAAAGAATTACCTGGACCAAGAATGGAAGACCGCTTCCGCGATCCGTGAGCCGGAAGCAAGACGGCTCTCTGTTCATCCGCCTTGCACAGAAAACAGACAGCGGCCGCTACGTCTGCATCATAACTGATCCTTATGGGCGACATACTAGCAATTACATCGATCTCCACATAGAGGGTCAGTGGGTCGGATGATACACATTCCCCCTTTGCTTCGAAGCTATAGTTTTTTAACCTAAGCATGCTTAGCGGGTGTTGGTGTTCTTTATCTCTTCAGTATTTTTACTTTATACCTATTTTATGTTTATATAATTTATATTTATTGAAAAGTGATACTTATTTTTTTTAAATGAAGGTTTAAAATGTCTGGATACCGAATTCAGCTGTCACGATGGTGAAAGTTGCATTGCTGAGGATCTAATATGTGACGGCGCCTATGATTGCTTTGATGCCAGCGATGAAATCAATTGTATTACGCAATCCGATGAAAGTAAAATTGAATCCGGTAATTTGGTGCCGGTGTAGGGAGTTCATGTGGCGTACAATGTGATTCGTCTTTGGATAGCTTTAGTAGCATTGATATTTCGTAGCATAATTTAAAACTTTGAAGTGCTTTGGCGCGAATAAGAATCACTATTAACATAATATTAAGATTATATATTATATTATATACTTCACTAGTATATTACAATATACTTTGAATAAAATGAGTATTTCTAACTTTCAATACAAACGATTAGATTAGTTATAACTAAAATTGGGTTTATTCTGAAGTCTTGCAGACATGCGGACCATCAAGCTTAAATGACTTTGTTATCGTAAGCATGCATAGCGGGTGTGACTGTGGGCTTTTGTATACGTTAGGTATTTCAAAATCAATCAAAAATTACAAGATTTTTTTTTATTTTACATAAGGTATAACATGCTTGGATACCGAATTTACCTGTCACGACGGCAATGACTGTATTGCTAAGCAATACTTATGCGACGGCATAGGTGACTGTGCAGACGAAAGCGACGAACTCGATTGTGTAATGCAATCAGATGCAAATAAAATTATACCCGGTAATACAGCACGGGGTTCAGAGATTGTGTGATGTTACTGTTTGTCGATGGGATACAATGTTGATACGTTTGTGTTTATATGTATACAATATGTAATATGCAATACTGGGTAATATCTAAGTAATGTAGCTTTTATATAGGGAAAAGATGCCAATATGAAAAGTATTCTTTAATATTAAATTGCAACTGAAACATTTAAACGATACTTTATGTTTATCTCTAATAAATTTGAAAATTATTGCTCAGCCAATTGTAATTGTAGTGTACTATTGGTTTAATTTATTTAATTTATACGATTTTTGTATTTAATAAGCTATTTAGATAATTCTTCATTATTTCTACTTAAATAGTATAGTTATAAAATATTAACAATCCTGTTATGTATACCAAAATTTCATTTATTTAATACTACAATCTGGCCTTAGTATGTATAATTTGAAAATTTTATTTGTATGGTTGTTGGTAGTTATCCTGTTCTTAGATTAACATACCGAGTATAGCTACGTGTATGTATTTGGAGGACCTTATTTCTTAAAGAATATAATATAACCCAATCCTTTAATGTTATTAACTACCCACATTTAACTAACAATATATTAGCTTTGCATGTAAATAAATGTACTATTATATCATAAGTAGGTAGTTTAGATGCATTTGCAATTGGTGGTAAACTGATTTTGTTAACTCTTTTACATATGTTTCAAAAATTATAAAAGAATGAAATTTACCGAAAACTCATTTTATTAATTATTTTAGGTGCTCGGGAATCTTTAGCGTTAGTAGCAATAGATCAACCTCGAAGAGCGTACAGAGTTGGAGAAAAAGTAGAAGTCCTATGTAGAGCTATGTCCAAAGATATAAAGGTTTCTTGGGAGCGATACGGAACAAATCAATATGTTGCATTTAGGGTTAGTATTTAGTGCTTACGTTACAATACGGCATCAACTTTCGAGAACCTGAAACATTGCTTGTTTAGTGGTGGAACTCATCACGGCCGTGACGTTAATTGTCCACATCAATTTTCGTTACTATTTTTAAATATTAATAAGGATTAATCTTTAGAAATTAAACATACTACAAGAAAAGGCTGAAATATTTGAATAGACGACTATAGATATTTAACAGTTATAATAGAGATACACAGAACTTATAGCTATATTAATTATACTGCAAATTGTAACAGGTTTATGGCGATGGTGCTTTATTGCAAATAACGGAAGTACAGTCTTCTGACGCCGACGTATACAGGTGCATTGGTTATGATGAATATGGACGCAGCTCATATGACGATTTTGCCCTCGAAGTAATACCCGGTATGATAATTATGAAATCCAATTTTGTTCGAATGTATTGACATGTTCTTACCATATTTATTATGCGTATATAGTATTGATTAAAAAAATTTATAAAACTCTGAGTAAACTAAATATTTTATTTGGCACTTAGGATCAAATGAACCGTCGTATCCGAAGAGTGATAGAAATACAACATTCACTGCACGACTAGGAGATACTGTAGACCTGCCTTGTAATCACAATTTGGGCAGCGCGGCAACAGTTGAGTGGAGACGGGAAAACGCTCAACTTCTTCCTAGTATCAGACAAAATGAGGTGAGAGATACTGCGTCTGACATACAAACCTTTCCACTTTTAATTTGAAACTTCTTCAATCGAGTTATTTTTACTATCGATTTTTTCGTAAGCTCAATAAAAACCAAATCAGCGTGGTTAAAAGTTCATAAGTAACATATGTATCAATAAACTTAAGAAATTGAGTGGCGGGTCACGTCTACGCTATATTAAAATAATTATAGTGTCGGTGTATACATATTTTTAAACTATTTTTTTATTATAAAACTATTTTACAACAGCGCGACCTACACTTAGAGAGCGTGTCTGAAGCAGATGCAGGAACCTATATATGCTACGTGACTAATGATCAGGCAAGAGTAGAGTCACGAGCTACTCTAAGAGTGTCAGGAATCGTGCCAAAGTTTAATGGCGACGGCTGGTTGACATTGCCCAAACTAAAAGACGCCTACAGTCGTTTCGATATTGAAATCTCCTTCAAACCAGCAGGTATAGCCTTAAGTCTGTTCCTTTGTGTATATACATAAAATTGTTAATAAAAATACTGATTAAACACAATTTTACTGTTTCAGATTCCAACGGAATTATTTTGTACAGCAGTCAGAATGACGATGGTACTGGCGACTATCTCATCCTTCAACTGATAGACGGTGTGCCAGAATTTACTCTCAAGTTTGATACAACTCCACCGTTAATTGTAACGGGAGATCGTCCGTTACAACTGAACGCTTGGCATACAATACGACTGAGCAGAAGCGGCTCTAAAAGTAAACTATAAATATAAATTACTTTTAAATTTTAGTTGCTAGGAATAAACCTCTAAAATAAACTTTTATAAAAAAATATTTCCGGTTTAGGTAAAAAAAATTAAGTAAAATAAAAAATATGAAAGTCAATATTTGAATTATAAATTATTTGTCATTTCACCTCTCCGAAAATATAAGACAAAGCACGGCGTTTACGTTCGCCGCGGCTCACTGAGTCTCGAATTCGGATGTAAGATGGAGAGTAAAATCTTGATACTAGGTTAAAATAACATTTACAGTAACAATGGACGTCGACAACATAGGACCATTTGTGGCAGAGTCGTCTAATGCTTATGCTGTATTAGAACTAGGTTCCAATCTATACGTCGGCGGAGCTCCGACTCAACGTCCTCCCGAACTCGACTACGCTTCAGGGTAAGATTTAAATAATTAAAATAATTATAATATTTCATATTTTTATGGATGCCAATATGATAGCGAGATAGATTGTAACTGGTGGTTTTGCGTTCGATTTCCACACGGAGAATCGATTACACGTTGTTTTCATTTCTCTGGTACCTAAGACAATGCACGGCATTTTTTGCGCAATACTTCTAACAGATTTTATCAGAGTCCTTTTGTATTTATTTTATAATTTTATTCCATTGTATGGTGTTATGTTATTTGTTTCGTGCAATGACCAGTTTACATATCTTTTTACTAAAATCCAGAAATATGTCCCTTTTATTTTTATCTCCAGTCAATTTATCTAAACTTTCTGTCGAAATTTTAACATCCAATTCCTGTTCCCTTATTTCTCTGTCATATGAGTAAACAGGACACTCATACAAAATGTGGGTCACTGTCTCCGCCACTAATCAGAAATCAGCTGCAAATAATCAGAGAACCCACTGTGGCCGGTTAGAATTTATGTGAGTGTTCTGTCCAACATCATTTTGCCAACTACCCTGTACGTGCAAACAGGACATGGGAAAGAAAGTGTAATCCCACATGCCGTAATCCCAAATTGGCATCTATGATTCAGATACATTACTTATAATAAAATTTGTTTTGTCTAAAAGATTTGTCGGCTGCGTCAGTATGCTGATTTTGGGTAAAGAGGAGAAGAAGATAATGTCAGAGAGCATCGAGAAGTATAACGTAAATGACTGTGATTCTTGTACTGCAAACCTTTGTCAAAATGATGGCATGTGTCAGGTAATATCCTATAGACTTATTAATATTGTAGAAACTATATTCCGAAATGTTCTTGTTACAATATCTAACAACGTTAAATTAAGCATAACTTTATATATTACCTATAGTTAATATTTTTGGAAATTATATGTAGATTTACCAAGATACATATCGACGGTTGATAGGCTATTTAGTATTCATTCATTTACTTTATAATTTTGAGGTATTTTGATAATCGTACAAGTATTTTCATGCAAAAAGAGTGTCGTTTTTGTTCATCCCAAAATACCCCGAACTATAAGGTCCTGGTAAGCATATAAAAAGAAAGAGGCAAAACAATTTACCAAATTACCAATCAATTCTCCAGATTTCACTGTCGTTGAATATATGAAATTGAGTTAAGCCATAGGTAACGGCTAAGGGTGTAACATTTAAAAAAATGAACGGAGTATAAATCTTCGGTTGATGAACTAACAAGACTAAAACCATAAATATAAGAATGCTTGTCCTGACTTACTGACTGACTGATACATCATTGCCGACCCGAAAGCACTGAACTTAGAGACATTGTTTTTGGTGAGGAGGTGACCCCTAGGAGGGTGAAATAGGGGGTAACAGTTTGTATGTAAGTCCGTAAATTTTAAAGTTTTAAGCCCTAAAATTTCTGGCCCTAAAAAAATTTTTATTTCTGGGTAACTAATTAAAAATATTATAAATATTAATGGACTGTGAAAATTCTCCCCCTAAAATGGTGAAATAAGGGTTGAAAGGGTGTAACTTTGTATAGAGTCTAATTATAAAAATTAATAAATACGTATTTCAGCGTATTAGTAAAAACTAATCTCAGTAATTTTGAAATTGTAACTCTTAGGTAGCCAAATAAGAGTTGAAAGTAGCGAAAGTAGGCAACAAGGTCATGTGTATATGTATTAATTTATTGTTAGTCCTCATTGACCGCATGAGTGAAGTTGTGGGTAATCACAGCTAGTTCTTAATAAAAAAAATTAAGCCGTAAAGCTACTCAAAAATGTGAATATATAAATAAAAAAAAACCGCCTTGTTGACATCATAATAGGCTTATTTTGAAGCTATATATTTGAATTCTATTTTTTCTCCAAATGATAGTTTAAGCAATTGAAGCCTTATATAAAGATTGAAAACAGATGATTTGATTCACATCTTATTATAATGACGAACGGCAAAATATGCTAAGCGCGACCGAAGTGGTTAAATGACTCAACGTTTACTCCTCAATGTGCAAAGTAGTATTTGAAAAGTTGAAATTCCGAATACGTATATAGTAGCTCACTATCGCAAAAAATGAGACCTATACCTTCAGACCAATTAGCCTTTCAACCGTTTATATAATTTACAAAAATGTTATCACATTTTTTTCTTCTTAGATTTAATTTATAAATGATTCAAATAAAATTAATTTATTTTTCTAATTAGTAGTACATTGTAAATGCCATATAAACGTTCGTTGTTTTGAATCCTATATCTCTGGTCAATCAGGAGGCGCGCAACGAGCGAGGCTACATGTGTATCTGTCCAAAGGGATACGCAGGATTAAACTGTGACCGTCTGGGAGAGTCATGTAAGCCAGGCCTTTGTGGTCTTGGAAAATGTACTGACACTGCTGATGGATATAAATGTACCTGCCCTATCACCTACATTGGAAGAAAGTAAGTATAATTTTATTACTATTCCAATAAATTTTAGTGGTGATGTGGGGCTTAGAATATAAACATATTGAATTTAATCAAATTCCATTAAAAAGATTATGATGTAAAATAATAATTGATATTATTCTAAGTACACCTAGTAATATTCATATAATTCATTTTGAATTGGTGCGCCATCTGGACGTAATATTTTAAACTGTATATATTTAGGTTGCGTTCGTAAGTTTTTATGCCAAATAAAGCGACATCTAGTTTTTCGAAGGTACTTACAGAGAAATCCCACTTATGTCACTTATTTAAAAATAAAATAAAACAGGAAGCTGCATGGAAAATTTTATTTTATAGTTTAGAATTATTTGCTGAATGCAACGAAGTTTAACAAGTTTTAAAAATATTTCGTCATTGCGTTGTTGTCCAATACCCACGCTAGATGGCGTTGCACGTCGTCTTAAATAACTTTTTGTAAGACGAATTTGAATATTCATTTATAGATGAGTATTTCAGTGATTGTCTTAGATTACTGCGAGTGAATATCGATGTAATATCACCCTCTTTATTTTTATCCTATTTTTTTATTTAACTTGATATTTATCTTTCATCCAAATTTATCGACGTCTGTAGACCCGAGATTAACGAAATCTAAAGAGGGAGTGATAAGTTTCTTTAATGATTTAATCGTCATTTCCGAAAAATTACACAATGACTATTGCGCCACTGTGTACCTTTTAAATTTGAGCCGACTGTGCTCATCACCATTCTCCATTTTGAATTTAATAACGTACAAGTCTAATATAGTTTTCCGAAAGATAATCGAATCTATGCCACTGCCTGATGCATTCACATCACTTTCTATTCAAATTATAACATCAATCAATCTCCAAATATTAAAGAGTAAGAACTCGTCTGTTTTACCTTAAAAAGTAATTTTTCAATCACAAAAACACCCAAACGCTTCACTAAAACGGCCTCAGAGATGGCGGATCACTGGTTTGGATGTGTTCAGGTCTCGAATACTTCCGACGCGTAAAGAAATCACATATAAATTGGTTCTTAATATTGGAAAAATAAACACGAGTCAATGTACCCGACGAGTATTATCTACTCCTTTGGTTGCAGTTGCCGGACGCACACGGCATCCTTTAGGTCTCTAATTATGTCTTTATTTAACATCTCGAAGCGACGTGGTGTTGACCATTGACGATGACCACACTTTAACCTGTTTTTTTAGACAAGGTTGGTCAGAGAGGAACCGTTGAACTGAACTAAATTGTCTGCAAGACATTCTGGCTAATATTCCGTCGACTTGATACTCTTCGTATATGGTTAAGATCACACGTTATCATTAAAAGAACTCGTCAGTGTCTAAAACGAGACGCGCGATGGCGACATATTCGCGTGCCGGCTATCTCAGTTTGATCTTCTGATATCCCCGATTCGGGTGCGGACCTATTTCAGGAGATTTCAGAGTTTACCGCCGTTTTAAAACAAGAGATACGTGGCATTTGTTGTTCGCAAAACCAGCAGTTCACTGTGGTTATCACCTCGGGCAGTCTTTAACCAGCACCGCAGCGAAGATGGTGACGAGCATTGTTATGCCATTTTACCGTATGATCTTCGTTTTGTTTCTTCCAGTGTACGCAAATAAAATTATTTAACAAAAAATAGTAACTTAACCTAAATAATTCCTTTCTATTTGACTATATATATTTGATAATTTGACACGTTTCCTGTAGCATAATTTTTAAAAACCTTTCAGTTGATGCGTTGGAGATATCGCAACTGAACCATTCTGTGGTGAATATGATACCTAATCAGTCTACTAACACTAACATTTGAAATGGGGCAATGGTTGATTGTCACAATCATTATACTCCATTGGAATAAGGTTGAATTTTAAAGTTGCAAACTGTTAGTATACAAGTATGTGTAGTATTTATTTCCTTTCCAAAACTATGTTTGTCAGCCCCAATATCGTTTATAACTGAAATTGAATTTCCGTACATGAAGCTTTACAATATTATCGTGAGCCCTTTATATTTCATACCGAAATTTAATAATTGCAGAACTGATTCACCAAAGCTATTGTGTTATTCAGTTTCGGAATTGCGGAATGCTTTGATAGTATTCTGTTCATAAAGACTTTATAGCAATGGTCATTTCTTAAATTAATTTAGTCATCCTCGCATACTGGATTATAACAGAAATAACTTAACAATTACTAGAGTTTTTGTTTTCTTTGGTTCATATGTATAATTTTTTGATATAATATCTATTACAAAAGCACAAAGTAAGTTAAGTACTAGTATATTGTAGGTATATGTTACAGTTCAAGTAGTGAATTCATATAAGTACATTGATTATTCTATAAAATTTCCATCATATTTACATTGAGTGGTAATGTTATTTAAATTTAAACGACGTGTATAAAACAATAAAAAAATAGATCTAAAGATTTTAAAATTTCTTTCAACTTAATTTAACCAAATTTATAAATTACGTTGGTAATTTGAATAATTTGAAAAGAAAAAATATACTGTAATAGAAATTGCACCAATTTTAAAAATGTATTTCAAATCGATAATGTCCTAAAAATTATAATGTCTTAAAAATACCATAAAATTGTATTTAAATTTTGCTTGTCCTGATATCGCGCGATTTTAACGTACCCTGACATGATATGCCTTTTCTATGATGACACCGTTGGTAATAAAACATCAGTATTGGTTTAAACATATACTCTGACAAGTCCTATCATTTGATATAAAAATTATAACTTAACCTGAGCAGTTAAAAATCGATTTTTTATGTTATATAGATATTATAATCAATTAATATGTTTATATTTTTTTTACAGTTGCAACGTTAAACAGAATATAGATTACCCTGCGTTCACTGGAAGCGCCTACCTTGCAATCAAGTCCCCGAATACTTCTCGTGTCTTACGCATGTCTATGGTCATCAGACCTATGTCACCAATAAGTGACGGTATTATTATGTACTGCGCACAGTCTGACCGTGGATATGGTGGATTTGCTTCTCTAGCTGTCCATAACAGACGACTTGAATTCCGTTTCGACCTTGGAGATGGTAATAAATTTAATTATACAAACTAATAAGTTAAATATTGGATGAATAATATGTCAAGGCGACGTCCGATCGCTGAAGATTATTTAATAATATTTTAAGTAAAATTGTCATTCATGTTGAGTACTTACACATAATAATATCTAAATACAGGTAACTCTCCGATTGTACTGATCAGCAACAGGACTTTAGTTTCCAATGAGTGGACTTCAGTTAAAATAGCTCGAGTTGGCGCCGACGTCTCATTGCAAATGGACTCTGATAGCTACAAAGCTAAACTAGCATCAGCTAAAGTGAGATTTAAGCTTTATTTCCTTTATTATCATATCCTCATACATTAAAAATTATTTGTTATCTAGCATATGTACTTTATAATACTGATAATATAGAAACTATAGTTTATTTACCAATGACTACAACAACATGTCGATTTGAGGCTACGGTGGAGCAGTGTGGCTGCATCTAGTACGCAATGGTTGTGGATTCGATTTCCACTCACGGAACAATTATATTTACAATATTTTCATTTTTCCGCTCTGGTAAACCAGACAAAGCGTGGCGTGGAGTTGCGTGGCAGTTCAACACGCTTGTCTTGATTTCTCCACTACGTGGGAAAAGCGTGAAGCTATTACTTATGCCTATTTAAAATGTCATGGAAGAGAATACTTGTATAGATATTTTATCAAAGAACTTATTTCTAGGATCTGAAATTTGAAACCGCAATGTTTGTCGGAGGTGTAGACGATTCAATCGTTCTGAACAACAACACAGGAGTGACCGGCGGGTTTAGCGGATGCATTAAGGATGTAAGCTTTCTCCAAAGCTCTTAACTAATAATTAATTAAATGTTTTTTTTTTACTTTGTAAGATCTCTGGTTAGTTTATAAATAAAGAAAAAATTAAAAAATCGAATTTACGTTTAGCTGTTATTATTATAAAAACTTTAGTACAATATTTTAAATACACAAACATAATAAAATATTTTTAATTTCATTTAAATTTTATGTGTTTCTTCAAGTGATCATTTTAATCCAATATGTAACTAAATCAAAATTAACCCAACGCGAAAGAGTAATATATTTGACTACAGGTCACCCTTCAACAAGGCACGTTAAATCTAATAAACGCATCGATCCAGTCTGCGAACGTCCAGGAATGTCAGTATATACGTGGTGATATTCCCCAAGTAAGTTTGTAAATCATAAAATTGTACATTATTTCTGAATATAAGATTTTTTATAGTATGTTTATTTTTGTTATCACACATACGTTATATATGTACGTAGATAACATAAGTAATGCTACAATTTCTCTAGTTTTTTTTATACAATGAGAAAAATATCGGCATGCGTGAAACCATATTAAATATTAAAGGTGTTTTTCAAAAGAATGAAGCAATAAATTAAGTACAAATATTTGTTGCAGTCCACCGTGTGCTCACACTGTCTAAACGGTGGCAGTTGCCCTTCCCCTGATATGACCAGCTGCAACTGTCCTCCTGGTTACACGGGAATCTATTGTGAGGACGAAGTTCCTACCCCAACTATACGGAGACCATATAACGACCCCTGCGCACTCCAGCCTTGCAGAAACGGAGGCACCTGCAAGAGGGACTTTAGCGTTAGGATGAATTATACTTGCGATTGTCCTCTGGGACACGCAGGATCTAATTGTCAAATGCGTAAGTAATCTGTCATATAACTGCAAATGAATTTGAATAAGATATGTATTGATTATATTTCTATATACATAAGTGTGCATAGAAGAAAACTGATAATATAACTTAGTTGCAAAATTCTAATTATATTAATATTTTCAGCATTGGATCTGTACAACAGTGTTGGTTTCGTTGGAAACGGATATCTAGAGCTACCAGCTCAGTTTTTGCGATACGATCAATTAGAAATATCGCCAGAGGTCATAGCGTTAGCGTTCCACACTAGTAGCGATGGAGTTCTTCTTTATCAAAAGGAAGCTGAGCTCTCTTACGGCGGGGATTTCATACTGATAAGAGGTACACGTTTAACTTCGATAAAAATATTTTTTTAATAAAACGTAAATTGACAATTTTAATTAAGTTAAATACGTGTTAAATTTAAAAATGAAAATTCATGTTTACAGAAGTGTCTCGGAAATTTATTTAATAAATTTAATGGTTACCAGGACAGATAGGCTTTCTTTTTAAGATCTAATAATTTAAGTTAGCGTGTAAACGTTTGAGTTTATAAGTAATTGAAGTATATGTTACTTTTTGTAGTTGAAAGAGGTGTAGTCGTAATGGAATGGGACTTTGGTAGCGGACGGAACACAATTTCTGTTGATGAAATTCCTGTCGATGATGGCGATCGGCATCAGGTAACTCATTTACTATTCAATATTTTTTTTTTATTCCTTTAATATAAAGACAATTTATAATATGTTTATATTTTCATAATATAGAATGATTTAATATGAAATTACATCATAATATAAATGTTTTAATATAAAATAACATTATAATAAAATCGCCGTAACAAAAATATATAAACGCAGCTTAAAAATTCTTCTCTAAAATATATCTATATTTTGTGATCACAAATAGTATCAGTATATCAGTTAATAAATATGAATTTTTGCAAACGGATGACTACTACTATTTCTGTTTTGGCAAATGCGACTGTAAGGAACAATTAGTGTTCGTTGTATTCATTGTATAATTAAAGACTATGAAATACTCGTAATAATATGAAATATACGTTATTTTATAATAATATTGTAAATGAATACTTAATTAAATACTCATTAACAATAAATAGTATTTAAAGAACGTATATCCATACTTATATTATAAATGCGAATGTCTGTGTGTTTGTCTGTCACGCTTTCACGGCTAATCTACTGGTCCGATTTGGATGAAATTTAGAATGAAAGTAGTAAAAATGACTGGGTAGCCTAGGTGATAGCTACTTAGTTTTCCAAAAATCAACCTCTAAAGGATTGAAATAGAGGATGAAAGTTTATATGAAAAATCTACACCGCTTGACCGGCTTGAATTTTGGCAGATATGTAGTTGATAATCCAAGGTTAAACATAGGCTACTTTATTTCAATTTCAATTTCAAAAATCTACCCCCGAGGGTTGCAATATACCGAAATACATAGATCATGTGGCGAAGCCGCGAGCGGGCCGCTAGTTAGTAATATAACGAATAACGTATTTTAGTTGAAATTACTTAAAAAGCTTAAAGTGTTAGTGAACACATTTTAAGACATTTCATTCAAATACATAGTGGTTATGACAATTAATTTTGAATAATCAACAAAATGTTGATATAATTGTGGCGTAACTGGTGTGCAGTATACTGGTTAGGGTTCCTACTCATGGAAATTTATAAATTTAATGTTAATAAATAAATTATACATGTAACTATAATGTCTTTAAGGAGTGAAACAAAGCGAAATGAGAGTGAAAGTGGGTGACTTGAAGGTTAATTGCCTGTTATACACAGATTATGCCGTGCTTATTGCATCATCAGAATGTGAGTTGCAGGCATATGTCACCATCCTGAAAGATGGGTGTGTAAATAATGGTCTATGCCTGAATGCGAGTAAAACTAAGATTCTAGTATTTGAAGAGACGAAGAAAGAAAGGAATGCATGTTAATAGAAAGATTAGAACAAATGAATGAAATGGTATATTTGGGAAGTATGTTTAGTAGAGATGGAAGATATGTTATGGATGTAGAAAGGCGTATTGCTGCTAGTAACAGGGTTAACGGCGCCCACTCTGCGTTGATGCGACGGCGGAACGTGAGCACAACCGCACGTTTAGTTGTGCACAACGCAGTGCTGGTACCGACGCTACTATACGGAAGCGAAACGCGGTGGTGGGTGTTGCGTAGTGGACGAAGTGAAAGAAGTATGCAGGACCGTAGCGTATGACACTGACATATGTAACTCCGGTGTATTTACAAAAAAACATTTACATTTTTTGAAAGGGGAGGGAACATAAACTAATTGTGTACTATGCATTTTGTCTTGCTTATATTAATTAATAGTAATCTTGTGTATTAAGTATAATTTATAACTTACATATTTTATGTTGTAACATTGTACATGTACTCTTATAGATAATAGCGAAGATCTTCGAAGACAGGCGTGTAGAGTTGTCTGTCGATTCGAATACGAAAACTGCTGTGACCAACGGCATATCGAACGTTATGAACGCGGATTCCAACATATATATAGGTAAGAATAAATAAGAATGCTTGATAAGAAAATATTTTGATCAGCTAATCATAAATATTCTAGAGCTGAAAAAGTGAAGAATAGAGTGTCTTAACTCTAGTTTCTCTCTCTATCTATCAAAAAAGCAGTAGAAAGCAAGACGCGTGAAATAAAAATATATCTTTTTAATATTATCAAAAAAAAGTTTAAAATGAATTAATATCAATTTTTAGGTGGTATCCCCGATTATTTGAATACGGAATACAACTATCCAGGACTTGTAGGTTGTATTGAACAAGTAGAATTTAGAGACTTAGGGCGAGCCATTAACTTGGGTAAAACAGCAGTGGCTGGACGAAATGCACAGCCGTGTAGAGAGTGAGTATTTTTTAAACCATCTCTATATTTTAATCCTCATTATTGATACTAATCATATTTTTGGGAAAGTCTTAGATGGCGCAAGGTAACTTTAATAGAAAATATAATAAAATATTTTTGATGTTTACATGTTTCGATTTGTTGAATATTTTATTACTAATTGCAACTATGATAGATATATCTAGGTAGGTGACATTATAACATTAGCTTTCTGTTTTCTTGTAGATATCAAAATTGTTTTTTCAACATTTTAGTTGTTAATCTAGTTACATTCAACGTAATATTTATATCAACATTTTAGATGGGTATTAACTAACAATTCTATTTCATGCTGCTTGGATACCTAGCTCCATGTTCCCTGACGTTTACCCCTTTTTCGAAGAGGTCGACGTATTTGAGTCTCCCCCACCTAGATACCATTTCAACTCCCGTGACAGACCCATTCCATTTGCCTTTCTCACCTTAGTGCCGTCCTTTTTGAGCTTTACATATATTTACTCTTACTTCCATGGACAGATTTTACTATTTGACTGCTAAACAGACGATGGTACGTATGTAACTAGCCCAGGATGTAAATTTAGACTTACTGTAAATTTAGACCTAATTTTTCACTAATAAGAGTTTTATAATCATCGTGGCCAGTCGTGGCCCAGTGGCACAAGAGTGTGACTGTAAACGACTGGTTGTGGGTTCGATTCCCACTCGAGGAGTGGAAATTATATTTCCATTTTCTTCGCTCTGGAGCGAGGCAAAGCGCGGCGTTAAGTTCCGCCACTTAACACGCAAGCCTCCGAATTCGGCGGAAAGTGGGGAATGGAGTGTCTTAACACTAGGTTCCCTCTGCCTACCCTGCTGTGTGCGGGATACAGCGTGAAGCTATTTATTTATTTATAATCATCTTGTCGATAAATCATTTATATAAAAACATGTCTGAAATAATCCAGTCAATTAAACATATTGTTAATATGCGCTAGGCATTTAATATTGACAAACATTACATTCTTGTCACATTTTTATTTTTTTCTGTTACAGTCGGCCAAGACCATACTAATTCAAAATCAACGACAGCACATCTACATGACTTAAGGTAATAGTTTATCGATTTCATGAATAAATATATTGCACTACCTACTGAGTTATAGCTGTGAATTGGCACCGTAAGAAAACGCTGGTTATGCCTGTCTGCCTGTAATTCTGGCGGAGAATGAAGAAAATGCCTTAAAACTAGGTTTTCTCTGGCTATACAGATCAACATGTTGAAAGAAAAGGCACAGAAATGACTAAAATTCAAAAACAATATATAACAATGCATGATACACGTAAGATAAAAAAAAAACAAATTTAAAATAAACCTTTATATCAAGTTATGGTTCTTATGGGTCGTATGCAACTGACGCTTTATGTTGCAATGCACGTATTCATAGATGGTTAAAACATTTAATTTTGAAATACTGATGATTTATTTTATTTTCATTTTAACTAATATTCTAGTATGTAAGTTGCTATAATAAAAACAGTATTTATGTGTATACATATTAAATTATTATCCTTTTGTTTCAGATAGCAATTTGCTTAGTTCCCTCGACTATAAGATCCTTTAATTAAGGATAATATTATATCTCTCTACATAAATTTCAAGTTCCAAGCATAAAAATGTCAATTGAAAATTTTAGATTATAAGTAGTTACTACATTTATTGCGATTCCGTCTCATACTTGCGTAAACCGGAACGTACGGCTTAGAAACTTGTTACAATATTTCGTAGAGATTTATTAAGATGCTATTATATTTAGTATTAAGGAATTTCGCGAGGACAATACTAGCTGAGTACTAGGTGACTCGAATAATTGATTAACCTTATATTATATTCAAATGTGAACAAATCACGTTCAATCAAGCGGGCTCCTCTTCCTCGAGCGTTCAGCGAGCAGGTGCCATAATTTGAATGTAACTTTATTATAGTAGTTAAGAAAGTACATAATATGTACACAGTTTTTTTTCGCGATAGTTCACCGCTACTTTGTTAGGTTTCTGAAGCTCGTAACGTTCGTTCATCATGTGCCAAACCGGTCTTATCATATGTTATTTTTTACCACTGCCAGTTATTTGCTTTTATCTCTTAATTATATTTTAAGTATGTAGTGCCACTCTTTTATAATATTGTATTTTAAGTGATTAGATAACATTATCCTTTATTTTTACCATGCGTTTGTACATTGTTCTAATTAAAATCAACTGCGGTCGCATTTACCTTAAATATATCGCCAGTGATTTGTTTAAACCTTTTTACATATTTTATATGATATTATAAAATTATAATTGCATCAAATGTGTTTGTTGTATTTAGCTTGGCTGTCTTGTTTGGAGTTGGTTTAAAAAATAGAAAGGTGAGAAGTGCGGATAAAATCATGTGAATTTCACTTCTTAACGTCTATTACATACTAATAAATGCTACACGTTAAACTGTCTTCTTATGTACTGCTGCTAAGTAAACAAATGCAAATAAAATAAATAAAAGTTATTAAATATTTGTTGTTTTATTTCTTTGTTATAGATGTAAGTAATTTAAAAATATATATTTTCCTAAAAACATACATTGTAAAATTTATAAGTATACGCTTAGTTTCTACAAAAATATGGAATAAATATCATTATACCTCTGGACTACCTTGCTATGTGGGAGAATTTCTTTTTAAGCGATTTCCAAAAGGAGGAGGTTATCAATTCGGCTTTATTTTTTTATGTGTATTACCGCCAAATATTTTACAGAATAGATCAATTTTGATGATTCTTTTTTAAATGATTGGAAGTGGTTGCAGTGCGGGCCCAATTTATTTCAGTCAAATCTTACTAAGTAACTTTTTTACCAATTTCATAAAAAGTGGAAAATTTACAACTCGATTTCTTTCATTTTTATTTTACATATCATGCCGTATAACTTAGTAATGCAACTAAATAGTAAATAATAATATGGTTAGTAAATAGTGTTAACACATTTTATATTTTTTTTTTAAAAACGGAGGTTACTAAAGAACTGCTACTATTAATTACGATTTTTGACATCTACATCTGTTTGCCCTAATTTGGCAAAGGCCTTTTTTTAACGTCAGGAAATCCGTTACGGATACCCGTCTGGGGTGGGAACCCGGGACGCGGTTATGTGGGACTCCGGTTCGGCAAGATGGTACGCCTCCATTTACCCACTACAACCTGACGTCTATTCTGGTAACTGTAGAAGGAAAAAACGTACCAAAAACAAATTATTAACACAAAAAACACCAATAGCACCCCAAGCCGGCTAGACACCGTAGGGCAAGATGACTGCTACCTTCCAAAATATTCCTCTAAAATTCGTTATCGCACTAATACAAATAATCTAAATTCATCATCCTACGTTGGCACATATAATGTACTTTCACTGAGAACTGAAGAAAGCTTTAAAGAACTAACAATAGCACTGGAAAACATCAAATGGAACATAATTGGTATCAATGAAGAGCGAAGGTGTGGAGAAAGGATCGAAGAACATGACAAATTTATTTTCTATTATTACGGCGAAACACCTGGTAAATACAGAGTGGGATTCCTTATCAAAAAGGAAATAAAAAAGAATATCGAAGAATTATTGGCATTGAAAACGTGACATATGCAATCAAAAGACACAAGTGGATACCCTACGTGGAACTGAGAAGTGGAGCAAAACTGTAATTGACTGGTATCAGATCAGATAGAAGCAGTAGCAGTAGAGGAAACGCGGGAGACAATTTAAAAAGATGGGAACACGAAATAAAAGCAGTAGCGGGTCCGGCATGGTCTAGAACCGCTAAAAAACGAAAAAAGTATATATATATATATATATATATATATATATATATATATATATATATATATATATATATATATATATATATATATATATATATATATATAACTTAATTCGATACGTGTAACTTAACTATCAATTATTGCACGACGCAAACGCAAAGTTTTCATCCAAGCGTAGCGAGGAAGCCACGCGCCGTGATGTGACCGGCAATTAAGCCACTTAATTGCCACGAGTGACATACACCCCACTTGTTGTTTATTTTAAATCTCTAAATTTATATATATATATATATATATATATATATATATATATATATATATATATATATATAGATATATATATATATATATATATATATATATATATATATATATATATATATAGATATATATATATATATATATAAATTTAGAGATTTAAAATAACTTCTATATATCTATATATATATATCTATATATATCTATATACTATATATATATATATATATATATATATATATATATATATATATATATAACTTAATTCGATACGTGTAACTTAACTATCAATTATTGCACGACGCAAACGCAAAGTTTTCATCCAAGCGTAGCGAGGAAGCCACGCGCCGTGATGTAACCGGCAATTAAGCCACTTAATTGCCACGAGTGACATACACCCACTTGTTGTTTATTTTAAATCTCTAAATTTCAAATTAAAGTCAATTGAAACATTTTCGATATTTGCACATGTTTGTTGATAGTCCCAAAGAATGGTTTCGTTTAAAATAAACAAAGGGATACAGCGTGAAGTCATTAGTAATGTTTATTATGACAAAATATGAAATTTCCTAATTATTCCAATAATTTCTTGATATAATATTACATATACGAATAATTTGATTACAGTTTCTACTTCAAATCCCTATATTGAACTTAATAATAAAAAAATATTATTATTTTTTTAAATAAAATAAAAAAAGAATTAAAAAAGAAAAGCTTATAAAGAAAATAAGTAGTGTCCGACCGAAACAAGGGTGCCTTGTCAAAAAATATTAAATTTTCTATGATGTGTTAAAATTTACTGAACATGTATGTGAACAATTCTATTGTTATGTATACTATTATGTATCATTTCTATAACGTTAAATACTAATTTAGATTTTTACATATTTCATGATAATATCACGGTAGTGGCATCGATACTCCAAATAACCCTCACATGGATAACAATATCCACTTAGATTACATATGTCAGGTCATATTGGCTTGGGTATGAACAATTAAGTCACCTGAATGTTGTTTAGAAGCGCCTAATATATTTCACGAATGATTTTCAGCATAATCGAAGATTCAGCTACGTTCTGATTGAAGCCAAACCGGAATCGAACTTTCGGACGGATACTAAAATAAGTAATAAAAGAATAAAAATACAATATATGTTATATTATTAAATAGTGCAATAAACCATAAGAAATAAGTACCTAAATGTTCACTTTAACTTAAAATCAACAATGTGATAAATACTTTATTTTTACCTACAACTAATAAATATCAATATCTGATATACGAATATCTGATCAACACTGTGACAGACCAGCCAAACTATAAGAAAATAGGGGCCCAGTCGCGGATTCGCCGCGTGAACTACTCAACTGTTTCGTTATATTGCAACCCTCAGGGGTAGATTAGTCGTGAAAGCGTGACAGGCAAACAAACAGACTTTCGCATTTATAATATAAGTATGGATAAGTAAATACGCCATTGGTAAAAGTTGTTCAATGCTGCAAATTAAGTCTTTGCTGATAAATAAATCTTAATCGCTACCTGCAACTATGGCATATGTCATAATTATTATCTTTTACTTTGTTGTTATATTAGAACCATTATCCTTATAATGACATAAAAAGACGCTTCTCACTTCCTCCGGAATAGCACGGTTATCAGAGGTTATAATAATAGAATAGTCAATATATTTTTACTTAAATTCTCAATAAAGTAATAAAATAACAAATATTTAATAACCTTTATTTATTTTAATCATATTTGTTTACTTTGCATACAGTACATAAAAACTAAAGTTTAACTAAGCAATAGTTTAACGTTATGAAGCGAAATTCACGTTCTCGCATTTTTAACTTTTAAACCCACTCCGCACAAGTCAGCGAAGCTAAATACAACAACATATTGATACACAAAATTTTAATATTCTAACACTTTAAAAATAACATAAAATGTTCCCCGGTATGATAGTCTAACCGAGTTATATACGAGGGCCGATATTGGATTAAACATCCAATATCCGGCAGGAAGGCGCTGGTCCAACAGCTTAATTGATGCTAACTCAATTTTTAAAGCAAGCTAATTTTTCCTACAAATATTTTAAGATATATTTTTAAAAATAGTTTTTGAAAATATATCTTCCTGCCGGATATCGGAAAAATTACAACATGGTATTAGGACCGCATCGCCTATTTGTACACTATATAATCTTAACTCTTTGTATTTAGTGACATAATTCTATATTCGGATTTGGAAGTACAATTTGTACAGCTACATTATTGAAATCAGACTGGATTTATTTTTACTCAATTTTAACCTTTAGTAACTGCAGAATAGGAGGTATACAACAAAATGTAATATTTTTTTCGTGTTAGCAAGAGGACTAACGCAATGTGCATCACGAGCAATTATCGTATTTTGATCAAAGGAACTTATTAAAGGAGGGTAAAAGGACTTTGTCTGAGGAAAAATATTATATTATTATTTTTATAGCTTCACGCTGTAATCTGTATCCCCCACACAGCAAGGTAGGCAGAGGGAACCTAGTGTTAAGACACTCTGTTCCCCATTTTTTTACTTTTAGCCCCACAATTAATAGCCTGGTAAGAGAACTTTACGTTAAGGGAATCTTCATTCATGATAATTCGCTAGCTTGAAAATAAATTATTTATATTTATTAAATTGTACATTTTTAATTGTGTTTTTAAAAAAAATGCCTATTATCATTATTTTGTAATACGTCATATGACGCAACTTCGTTCGGCGATCAACTAGGAGTTATAATAATATACTTTATATGGTGGACGCGCTCCAATGTTTGGAATAGAGAGATGTAGCGACTTTCGGCAAAGCTGTGATTGGGGAATATATCCAGCGGAAGTTGAAAGTCATTGGTTACTATTTACGACGCCTTCTCATGGATACAGTGCATTATCTCTTCATAACATACGTTTTATTGGTAAAACTTGTACTATTAATGTTAGTGCTGTTGTTTGTGAATTAGAATAATTAAGAAGATCACTTTGAAATGGATGCTTTATTAATCTGTAGTGACTATTATAATAATCCGCCAAATAGACCTTCCAAGAATGCACCGACACTAACGGTAACGGTTGGACTGATTTCGCTTATTCTGTTTTTCACTATTCCTTGATGTACGAGGATTGTTGTTACAGAGAGAAAAATTTATATATATATATATATATATATATATATATGCTCCTGTATATGCTGGTAAAGTGCCAATTAACAAAAACGAAAATGTCTGATTTAATAAAAACTAGAAAAATATGTTCCAGTAGAGTACCAAACTTTCTATACAAAAGTCTTTGCATGGCCAATAACTTCAACAAACAATGAGTAGCAAGAAATTCAAGATAGATAATTAGTAACAGTTCTTCTGAAAATATTTGATTTTCTATAAACATCAGAGAGTCATTTTGAAAAAGGCATTAGTCCTGAAACTTCAATCAAAAATAACTGTATGATAAATGCTTTTTTTTTAATAAATAAAATTCACATAAAGTATATACTTATATTATTTAACTACTCTTATGTTCAGTTTTTTTACCACCAACCACTTTTTTTGTAATAAGCATATTTTTGTTGTTCTTGAAAAGTTTTAATTAATGGACTTAAGCCCTCTTCGAAATGACAGGTTCAATTTTTTTCCGGTTCTTAGTTCGGAGCTTAAGTTTTAAGAAGTAAACATTTGAGACAAACTAATAATTTTGGCTTGGACTTATAGTGATGTTATGTAGGTTAAACTTATTGAAATGTATTTATGTACTTGAATTCAACTTAATCAATAAAAACTACTCAAACTTTATGCATTTTTTTCAACTTTGTGGCCAGTCGTGGCCCAGTGGCACAAGAGTGTGACTGTAAACGACTGGTTGTGGGTTCGATTCCCACTCGAGGAGTGGAAATTATGTTTCCATTTTCTTCGCTCTGGTGTCGAGGCAAAGCGCGGCGTTAAGTTCCGCCACTTAACACGCAAGCCTCCGAATTCGGCGGAAAGTGGGGAACGGAGTGTCTTAACACTAGGTTCCCTCTGCCTACCCTGCTGTGTATATAGCGTGAAACTATTTAATTTTTTTTTTACTTTATGCATCTTCTTTTTATTTATATTCTGTTTCCTTTATTGCATGCATTAGGCGTTTTCAAAAGGTAATGAAAATATTTGTATAAACTGATCATAGTTATTAAAAGATTAAAGAAAAAAAAACAACAAATCACCAAATAAACGTACATTTCTTAAATTAAGCCTAATAAGGTTCTAGAAATTTATTGTCTACACTCTCAGTATTAGATTATCTTCCGAGCCATCATCACACTCAATCAGTTTTTATCAAAATAAACTATTTTGGTTAATGCTTTTTCCAAATATCAGTATATAAATATAGTATAAGTAATTTATATCAGTATATTTTAGAACAATGAACATTTCTTTATCTGTGAGTTGGGCTCTTACTGATGGGATTATGTTGTGTAAGTGTGAAGGTTTTTACCTTATCAAAAAGGACAAGGACCTCTATCAAAGCATTTCTTACAAAACTTACAACAACAGCGTGTTCTAAATAACATAATTTGGTTCAAATATAATTGAACAACGGACTTCCAATCCATCTTTACGATATTTTATTCTCCTTCTGTAATATAATATAAACCTACGTATATCATATTGCAAAATGTAAGTATAAATATACAACAAAATTCTAATGAAAATGTTAAAAAGTTTTTTTTTTTAATATTTTCTTTTCTTTAATATCATACTAGATACAAGGACAAATTCACCATATACAGGAGCATTATTGCATCCGTCAATTTTCTTAGGGACAGATTTTTCTTAGGGATATCTGTAGCTGTATTATGTTCAAGCTGTGCTATCATGCTATCCATCATACAACTAAATGAGATAATTGTGTACCTACAACAACATTTGCATGAACGTAACCAGTTGAATAAATTGTGTAAAATAGCGTCATCGGACAATCATAAAGTAGTGATCATAGATCATAGCAGGCAAAAAGCAACAGGAGAGCATGAGAAACAATGTGCAATAGATTAAATACATATCAAACACATCGTTTTTATGATGATTTAGAGGGAAAAGAAAAAGGATATCATTAGCACTATTTATTTTCTATCCGGAATGAAAAAAAAATATTGTACAGTATAATGCATTAAAATTATTTTAAAAATTTTAGACTTTAGTATTGATACTAAAAATATGGCAATACGAAGTTCGTCGGGCCATCTAGTTTATAATACATTAATTCGGTAATATTCGTGGTTACAAAAACGTGGTTGTATACCACGTTTTTTTCGATTTTAATTAGGCACATACATCTCGGTCAGTGCAGGCAAACGTTAATACGCGTTTTAAACGGGCTGCTTTAAGCAGTTTAAACCTATACTTATGTCGGGAGTTCTAAGCACTACTCCGGGAATAGTGAACCTATGGATTGCTGAAGATAACAGACAACAGACAGACAGACAAAAAAAATAAAAAATAAACCTTATTTTGGTATATGTATCGTGTGCATATGCATTCATTAAAAAGTGTTTATTTTAATATTACAAACAGACATTCCAATTTTATTTATTAGTAAAGATATAAGCTTAAATTTAACACGCAATGCCTCCGAATACGGCGGAAAGTGGGGAACGGAATGTCTTAGCACTAGGTTCCCTCTGCCTACCCTGCTGTGTGCGGAATACAGCGTGAAGCTAAAAAAAAAGAAACAAAACAAAAATATTTTTTTCAAAGAGTACTAGAAATATAACTACTATTGTTTATGCTGAACGAAAATAACTATTAATATCTCAATGCACACGAAGCATTACAAATGGTTGATGAAATAGCCCTCCCGATGGGGTGGGTGAAACCGCCTTTGGCAACCCTAGACAGGGGTGTACATTGATAAAAATGCTTTTTTAACTAAGGACAGATTTATATTCTTACAAGTCTATATTTATATAAGTATAGAAACGTATTTTTCAAAATCAAGCAAATTAATTAAAGTTAACCCGTTTGAGTGTCTGTTAAATGATATTTGTAATCAACTGTAGGTTTTTTGTATTTAATTTTAAAGAAATTCGGCACAGCTATTTTTTATAAGTTTTAATCAGGTAGAAAATAACTTATGGAGAAATACTCTAATTTAGTCATTACAATCATTTAAGTTTTATTTGCCGTTAGTATTTTTGCCTTTAGTATTTTTAATTCTACCTGAATTTATGTATTAGGCTTCCACGAAATTTATATGACGCTTATTGAAATAAAATGAGTCTATGCTTATAGACGCTCACTATGCTTATGCTTATAGATATATATATATCCCTTTCTAGTTATAAACTACAAGAATGAGATTAATTTCACTAAATTTCTCTTTAGTTCCTCATTTTTATTTTAGAATTGTTCTCAAATGCTTCTAATGAGTATTCATTTCGTTTTTGTTTTACGGATTTATTAATTAATATACTAGCGACTCGCGTGATCTGCACCTTTTATCTTTTATTAAAGGGCCCACTCTTTGGGATGCTCTGAACTTTCCTTTCAATTTTTTTTAGCTTCACACAGCAGGGTAGGCAGAGATAACCTAGTGTTAAAACACTTCGTTCCCCACTTCCGTTTCCGTTCAAAAAATGGTGTAGCTTTCTAATTGTTTAAGAATTTTCATGACCGGTTCAGTTTTTCCTAAGATTACTCTATACAAACAAAGTTACAAACTTTACGCCTTTATTATATTAGTTATTATGGCTAAATATTTTCTATAGATTATTTATATAGATTATGGCTAAATATTTTCTAAATGTGTTGGTGGCAATATTTTGGGAATTGTACATTTCGGAGTTAGATTATGAAAAAGAAGTATGTAAAATAATACTTTATAGGTTTCGGTTATGGACATTTAAAATAATTAAAATAATTATAATTAAATATTGCGGAATATTTGTTAGTTTCGGATAATATCAGTTACGGATATTACATTTTTGAGGAAAGACAGCAAATTTTAGTAACTAATTTATATACCGACTTATTTATAGTCCTAGTTGTTATTATTACTTTTAAAATACTTTTCCAACTCCTGCGGTAACCGTAATTATTCAGCTTTTATGTCTTACTTTGAGATTGATTTTTGTTTGGGATAATCAATAGCTTCTTTTAATGTTACGGAACTCTATGACACCCCTGATTTAAGTGGAATTCTGTATTTGCTATAATTGTGTAAAACTTTCGAGTAGCAGATATCGAAACTTGAGTAAGACAGTGTAGTTGATTGTCTAGAGTGTAAATTACGAGGCTAAAGATAAGCTTGAAAATCTTAAGCCACTTATCATCAAGTTATTGCCTATAGATTTAACTCATGAATTTTTGAAATTGTATTTTTTATATTGGTTTTTACGACTGGTTGTGGGTTCGATTCCCACTCGAGGAGAGGAAATTATATTTCCATTTTCTTCGCTCTGGTGTCGAGGTAAACCGCGGCGTTAAGTTCCGCCACTTAATACGCAAGCCTCCGAATTCGGCGGAAAGTGGGGAACGGAGTGTCTTAACACTAGGTTCCCTCTGCCTACCCTGCTGTGTGCGGGATATAGCGTGAAGCTATTTAAGCTATTTTTTATATGCAATCGTAATTATCAAAAATTTACTTTTCAAAATAACGTCCCATAACATTAAAAAATGTTGTGCTAACACTTTTAACCTAGTAATATCAGTTACATAAAGAAAATAATATGAAACATCCATGACGCTGCTATCGGCAGCAGCGTCGAGAAGGGTCTGTCCTGTCCGCCGACCGATCATCGCCGATTTCGATTTACATGCGGGGACCACTCTCGGACATAATCAAATCAAAAATCTATTATTAGAATTTTGTACGGAGCAAATTAATTTCAAAACGGTTTTTTTAAGTACTTCCTCGTCATGGGCTAAAATCGAAATTTTATCCCCTCCCTAATTTAGTATCCACACTTAGTACTGGTGATAATACATTATGTAGACAATAGTATTACCAGATTTAATATTCTTTTAAAACGTTTGTTAAAGGTCGAAAATGATCGAAAAATAGAGAGAAAAGTTTACGTTGCGATACTTAAGGAGGTACAAAAAAAAATTTTTTTGATTCGAACCTAATCTTCTGTCTCTCTCTCCTTGTTACTCCTCCTCCAATTCTCATAGCGATTGTCACAGTGTTGATTATAATTATTTTCTACAAGGTGAGTACTTTTATAAAAAATATATTAAAATTGATTACAAAAATTAAGAAGCCAGTTTAAAAAAATATATTATAAGTATTATATTATTTTGATTGTGTATTTGCATATGCGATGGTTGTATATCTATCTGGTAGACAATTGTATCCGAAACCAATCGTGATTGCAGTCAATTTCCTTATAACCTCAATAGGTACGACGCCGTTTCATTTGAAATGCGTATTGACGCAAATGAAATGGCTTGACTATCCAATAGCATATTACAACTGTAATCTATAAGGCACAATTGAAAGAAAAAGGTAATTATATTTTTAAAAATATAGTATTCTGTATAAAATATTAGTTATTTATTTATTAATTAAAAAATCTGAAAGTGGGGAACAGAGTGTCTTAACACTAGGTTCCCTCTGCCTGCCCTGCTGTGTGCGGGCAACAGCGTGAAGCTAAAAAAAAAATCTGAAACCGTTTCGTTTGTAATTCAAGCATGAACCCATTCAAATCCCACCCAAGTATATTAGATTTCGTATCGTGGTGAACACTCATCAGTTAGAGCGTAACACACGTTAGAGTGACTAAAAATAACCTGTAGCGGACGATATACCACCCAAGTTAAGGTAAAAGATTAAAATGTGGTGAGAACTGTGGTGCGTTAGGATGAAATACCAAAATAATGGGTATGTTATAAGATATAGCATAAAATTAGTGTAAAGGGTAGCGCCATATGGGTAGTTGACTGGCTACTAGGCATCACAACACGACATTAATTTGAGTATAATAAAATCATGGGGAGTGTCAAATTACTATTTTTTTCATTCAGACACAAATATGCTTTAGGTGCAGTGCACACCTATATGTTACTTTTTAAATTTACTTTAATTATTGTATTATTATTTGCTATTCTTTTTTAAGAGAAAAAAAAACATTCATTTATATGTTTATGTAGGTATTAATTTAATTTATGCGTTTAGGTTATTGGACTACATATGTGGATTGAATCTTTTAAAATAATGTAATTAATACTATAGTACTATTTATTTTTCTCGTAAGACATATTTCTGAAAAATATATATTTATTTCATACTTTCTACACGGTGATGAGATACATAATTTATTTTTACTAATAAGCTTATCGCTTAATTTCATGGATGACTTACATGAAATAAATGCGCAATATCAATAGCCGTATTGATGTGTTTACAGAAAACAGAAAGAAAGTAAAAATCATGCGACTGCCGGTAAGGTTTTAGAATTTCTAGCAACTACTGTTTCTTTGTATTGTTTGTGAATAATATTGGCGTAGTGCCACAATATATTAAAAAAATAATGTTTTGTAATTAATAAAGCAGAGCAAAATAAGTTAATAATTGTAAATATACCAACATAATTCACTTAAATAATTATAACTAAAACATACAAAATAATAAAAACTTATAATAATATATATTAATATTTGAAATAGTAGTATTTTCTTTGTTATTTTCAGCTGTATGTTATATTAATAGTTGTTGCCGAAGTATTTCAACATTTTTGTGTTATCTGCAAACCAGTCAAGAAAGGACATTGGATATTGTTGCCTGCCAAATTCGTTCCAAATGGAAATATTCGTGAATTTGAGTATCCTTCCAAATATCAATCTGATCCAAATTACATATTAAGAAGATCAGTCCTAGATGATGATGATATACGAAGTTATTTTAAACAGCCGTCGAATTCTGCCAATGGCGTATCATTAAAAAAAATACTCAGAAAAAACGCTAAGTGGTCTGATACCAATAATACAGTATTAGAAAAGCAAGACGAACTTGAAGTCTTAGTTGAAAATGAACTACTAAACGCGTTGTCTAAGAAAGCGTCCGCTCTATTGGATAGACCATATTTACAGAAAAAAGGAAGGAACGATTTCTTGGTTATACATCCGGACTTACATGATCCATTTGTAACAGTCGTGCCTAACGATATATATTATAATTCCGAAAAAAAGTGCGTAAATTGGTTGGAGGATTGTAATCGAAAAGGTTTGAGAGAAAGATTACTACAAAAAATTAATTCTCCGTATTAATATGCAAATGAGAATAGGTCATTCAGAGCCTAGTATTTGAAATTTAATTATTTTTAAGGACTTAAATTAACTACATACAAATGTACGTTTAACCCCTTTGTAATCCGTTGTCGTTAATGGAACGTGAACAGGTAACATTGCATTTGGCATTTCACAGCTAATTAAATGTGATAAAACTACCCATTTGAAGGTTTATGCTACCAATACCAATATAATTTCTATACGGAAAATCAATAGCTTGAACAACCCTGATATGCTTACTACTTGTGCAGCATATACTTAACATTAATATATACCTGCTTATAAAAAAGACACAGTCTACTAAAGTATTTCAAGTATCTTTTGTGTAAAATTAAACAGCTTTTAGCAAACACAAATTCATTTGAAAATGTGAATTACTAGTATTTATAGAGACACGACCATGTTTAACTATAAGTACAGTTGCATCTCTCGCCTATACTTCATTCTATTTTGGCTAAATCACACGGTAAACGCAGTAGAGTCTTTTGCTTTCTCAGGATTCATAAGTTATCTGAATTTAACGTTAACTGGACTAACGTAGTTTAATCACTTAGATAAGGCAACTTTTCTGCAGAGGCTATTGGATTTGTACATCTGTCTGTCAGACCCAATAGCCTCTTTCGTTATTTAGTACCATTGCAAGTGCCTTAACATAAAATTTAAATGTGCTCATTAAGACATAAAGAAATTATTATTTATTAATCAGTAAACTCATTAGAGTTAGGGGTAAAATAGCTTATTAAATTAAAAAAAAATCATTAATATTATTAGAGGAAATTTATTTACACATTTTTTGCCATAAATATATTAAAATTGAATGCTTATTTTATTTAAAAAAAAACACCCATAAAAAGACAGATTACATGTATATAAACTACATAATAATCTAAGAATAAGAAAGAATGTTATAGTTTGTTATGGAACGTGATGCCTAATAATACATAATAAGATAGATGGTGATGGGGAATTATCCGGTCCTTTAATACAATAGAGTCCATCCGCGTGTATCAATGTTTTAGCGCAGCCCAGTTTCAATTATCTTTCATTCACATCGACAGGGATTTCAATAGGCTTTTGTCGACTTTATATTACGTGTTATATTTATAATCATAATTTAACATGTAATTTAAACCCTCGTACGATTAACTAATGTCTCTGAATATATATTTTGAGGTTTTCCAACTCCTTCCTCTAGCTTTAATTGACTATAAGCTACTATGAGTACAATGTAAATGTGCTAATTTTGTTTTCATAACAATATAAAAAAATGAATATTGTTAATTTCTTTATATATCTTTAAATATATTCAAAATATAGATTACTTATAATGTTTATTATTTAATTATGATATATCAAATTAAAAGCTTAGTCTGAAGAAATTTTTTCATGCACCTACCTGCGTCTCATGTTGTTGGTGCGTTTTAAAAATAGAGAAACTAAGAGAAAAGTAGTTATATTATATATAATAAAAAAATACATTGACCGATCCCGCTAGAATAGTTGCGGTTGAAACAGAATTTAGCCCTCGAGCTTGATATATTAGCAATTTCATTAGGGCATAGAGGGCGAGTGCCGTTTATTTGACGTTTAGCAATCAAAGCTAGAGAATTTGTTTACTTTGGTACTAATTAAGTTGTAACAAACTGTTTTACATATATAAAAGCCTGAGAGATCACTGAATTAGAAGCTGAATATTTACCGAAAAACAATAATAGATGAAGAAAAGGTCAGATTCTAATAATAAAGACGCGTAGCATTCATGTAGTGAAATCAGTTAGAGTAATTGCAAATAAATTAGCGCTGTACATTTATATACGCTTTACACAAACGCATATTTCGTTAAGCCTCTATTTATACCTAGTATAATATAAACATTTTTAGGACGGTTCAACGTTAACACACTTGTTACGATAAGAAGTTAGTTCTATAAATACTTATAAAAGGTTTGTATGTTTAATTTTGCAGACGTTTTATAAAAGTCGTCTTTTTACAGTTTTTTTTTAAATATTACGATATTTTAATACAATACAAACTATGTGGTTGACGACGACGGACGTGGATGACATACAAATGATTTGAATAAAGCATGATCATTGTTGTCCCCTCACTGTTAAGAGATTATTTTGATTAAATGTGCAGATGCAAAAGTACTAGCAACTAAAAATAATATATTTGTATATGGGATTTTTTTTACCAAATTGATCTCACAGGTACGTGTATAAAAGACGTAGGTGAAACCTAATAAAAAGACTCTCCCTTATCCCTTTTCACCAAATTGAAGTTTTGTGGGTTAAAATACAGATTACCAGAGCAATAAAATGAAAACAATATGAGTATAATCATTACTCTGAGTGGTGATCTAATTTATACACATATACTGTATACTGTCTGTGTTACTGTATATTATATACATTATTACGCTATGAAGGCAACAACGAGATTAAAAAGAATTATGAAAAAGTAATTAAAAAAGCATCAATATAAATATTATAACCAATTTTTTTTGTTTAAATTATTAAAAAATGTATTTATTTGTGCGCCTAAGGGTGCGAATAGATCATGATGTTCAATATTTTGTTATATAATTTTTGTAAATTTTGTTGTTTTTAACATTATATTAAAATGGATATATTAATATGGATATATTAATATGGAAACGCCCGGCAAAAAATAGATTGCAGAGAATATTCCTGCAATACAGAGATTTTTTTTTAGCTTCACGCTATATCCCGCACACAGCAGCGTAGGCAGAGGGAACCTAGTGTTAAGACACTCTGTTTCCCACTTTCCGCCATATTCGGAGGCATTACGTGTTAAGTGGTGGAACTTAACGCCGCGCTTTGCCTCGGATACCAGAGTGAAGGAAATGGAAATCTCAAATATTTCCACTCCTCGAGTGGGAATCGAACCCATAACCAGTCGTTTACAGTCACAAGTTCGTGCCACTGCGCCAAGACCGGCCCTGGCAGTCGCGAAGTATGAAATTATTGTAAAGAAAAACAGACGTTTTTCTTCAGACGAATTTACGATGGAACTTGTTACTTCGTCATTGTTGGGAAGATATGATATTATCATCGAATTTATTATAATATAATAAAATGACTTTTTTTGTTGACGTTTTTAAATATATATGAAACGTTGAATTTTTTGTTTTTTGGTTAGCAGAAATTTGTAAAATTCTCTCTATAGAGATGCTAACTGTAAAAATAACTTGTAATAAAAAGCGTTTAAGAATTTTAACACAGCTGGTAGGTCAGAACGCTTAGGCGGTTTCCAAGAGACGCAGGTTCGAATTCCTCTGCGTCCAAATTAACACAATAAATAATAAATAAAATAAAAATAACAAACATCAAAAACAATTTTAGTTGTAATGAATAAAGTTTAATTGTCATTTGTTTTCTTGAATTATTTTGTAATCATTCATCATAGTATTGATATTAATTGGTATTTAAGAACTAAAACTTATTTCAAGTAATTTCAAATAGATTACCAAATTCAATTTAAATGATTACTAGGTGACCCGGAATATATTGGGGACTCGGACAGCCTAGATTCCTCTAGTATTCCACTGTGTTCCAGCTCATTCAGTCGCGGGTTAGGTTGCGTAGGGTTCATTACTCTGCACTCGTGTGGGCAACGTAAGTTTCGGGTGTGCAGTATATGTGATATTAAATAAAAAGAGTGAATATTTTGAAATAGTGGAAACATTATATTTAAGAAGTGTTTTTTATTTTATAATAGTAAAAATATTGAAGTATCAAAAATATTAAAATAGTTATGAGGAAACAGTGATAATAGTAATGATTAAATACTGATGTTTAATAATCAAAAGTGAATCAAATCAAATATTTTGTAATAATCCAGAGATAAAGATGAAAAAATAAAGTGATTTAATTTTTATTATTTGTTCGATTATAAATATTCAAAGTTAGAAGAATTTATACAGCATGGTGAGTAAAATACTTACTAATACAAATATATTTTGCTTTCAAAATTTTGTTTTGCTATTTGTATGTAATATACTCCGTTTCAATCATCAACCATTAATTTATAGTTCGATTTATATACGCTTAGAAAACTCGTAAGATTTGAAATTTAGCACCGCTCTGAATATCTCTGAAGGTCACTGAGCAGATATGTTAAGAGTTAGCGTAACATCACTATATAAGCGGTCAGTATAGGATGAATTCAAATTCGAATTCGAATTCAAATTCGAATGTGAATAAAGTACCGTTTTTTCATATTTCTTTTAATTCATAAATTATTTTTTTTTTTTTTTTTTGTGAATAATAGAATGTTATTGTAACGAAATGTGTTTTATTAAATATGTGTGTTGTTTAAATTTGATTTTCAATTGCATTAGCTTATATAAATTTAATTTTTTAAAATATGGCAATATTTCTTTAGCGTTTTTGTTTTCATAAAAAATAAAAATAGTAGATGTGTAATAAGTACATTCGCATTTTTTTCCTGTTTATAAAAAAAATGGTTTCTTTACGTCGGGTTAAACAGGTTGTTTACATTTATTATTTTTACAATTTTATATAAGTTCTATTATAAGTTTCCATAAAATTGTATTTATTAGTATCAACTAATTTATAGTATTCACATCAGTGAATACTATTAACGTTTGATTATGTTTCACATTATACTTAGGGTTCTCCTCAGGTGTCCTGGCTCAGGGATTGGGTTTTCTCTGATTGATTCGTGTGGTAACGCTATGCGTATAAAGTGTATAACGATAAAAATTTCATTCAATTTTTCTATAACATATCTAAAAAAAACAAAACTCAACGTACTTAGACTTTCAACTTCTTTAACGTACATAGCGTACGTGACGTTTGTTTTTTATGTTTATTCTCTTTATTATTAAATAGCATTATAAGCGACAAGTAATTTCTCAATACATTAGTAAGAGTTAACAGTATTTCAGACTGATTACTCGTCTAGCTCTCTCTCTCGCTCTCGTCATAGCTTGTCTGGACAGGGGAGGGTAAAGCGTTGGTCAGCCGTCGGCAACTCCACACTCACTCGCATATTAAGTAAAGATTATCTCTGGTTGCTTTCAACCAATGTGTAAATATGAAAATAAGTTATTTATAATTCTTTATGGATAAGGGTTAGTGAAAAAAGTTCTAAGGTTATTTAATTAGACTCATCGATGGTTATGTTACATCTTAAATTTGAATTGGGTGATTTTTTTTTACTTTTACGCTGTATCCCGCTCATAGCAGAGTAGACAGAGAGAACCTACTGTTAAGACACTGTATTCTCTATATTCCGCCGAATTTTTGAGGCATTGCGTGTTAAGTGACTGAACTAAAAGGAAGACGCTCCGACAGCTAAGCCATGCGTTCAACGCATTTAGTTAACGTTAAAAGTTAACGCATGACATAAAAGTTAAGTCAGAGTGCCTGGACGGTTTCCAAGAGGTGCGGGTTCTAGTACCGCTGCGTTCAAATGTTGATTACGATTTCTAAATGTTATAGTCATGTCTACGTTTTCAACTCGGTGAAATTGATATTTTGTTAATCAATGCTTATTGAAAATTATTATCTCCGTAGTTGTTAATAGTAATGCTAAATCCAAAGTTTTATAAAATATTATGAAACTTCGGATTTATGTTAATAGTTAATGTAAGAAACTTTAATACACAAAACAAATCTTATTTATATATGTTAAGTAGATTTTCAATATTTTAGTTATGATCATTCAAAAGTGACTCTAATATTACACAACGCTGCTACATCGCCAGTTGCCCTTTTGAACTTGGCTCTAATGCAATCTAGACATCCACCCATCACTTTTATACCGGTACCTATAGATTAGTAAATAATTCTGACGATAGTTTTCTTTTGCCCGTCCAATTCAGATTTACCTTACGTAAAAAACTTTTAGACACATCTTGTAGATACAAAATAATTAAATAGTAATTCAATATTTTCTATATTATTATTGAACTCTCAAAATATAAAATTCTACATTTATTTTAAGTCGTAACCGTACATACGGTTCATATATGTTCAAATGAATATGTATGAGCAGAAAATATACATTGTATTGTATTGTATTTAAGTCTTTTGTAGTGTTCGAAATGTGCTTTAATATCGTTTATCGTATAAATTATATTGCGCATTATTGATAAAAGAACGCAAATTGACAGCATCGTATCATTTGGCGGTAGCGTATTAATTATAGTTCGACATATGACACAGGAAGGCTCGACAAAATTAGAGTTGTACTTTGAAAGGGCTTTTAAATATAAACATATCAATGTTATAATATTTTTTGTAACAGTTACGAAGCAATTTTTCTTTAATATTATTGTAAGGAAATAATAAAAATCTCTAAAAATTTTAACATAAAATTCGCAATGGTTTGTTGATTTATATTATGAAAAAGAAAATTATTTTAAAATAATATTATTTGAGGAGATATTAAAAATATCTTTATCCAAATAAACACTTTAGTCGTCTCAAGTAATTTAATAATGAACGAAACGGTTTTTTGTATCATTTAAATTATTTAGAAATTTAATAATAACTCTGCAACAAAATTATTATGTTGTACCTTGTGGTACAAACAGTTTTGTTGCTAACTGTTTTTTTTTCTAAAGATTTCTTTGTGATTAACATAAATTTTAATAATATTTTTTCAACGTGATAAACCAACAAATCAAAATTTTATCTATTGTTGCATGCATTCAAGACATAATCTATACCCCTACTCTTGGTTGCTCACAAAAAGTCGTCGTAGTAGCTTCAAACAGTTTTCGTAGAACTACATTTTTGTACGCGCGATTGTTTTGCAAAATAATATTTTTCCTTCCATTTTTATTGATAATAGTGTTTTTATTTTATCCGCTAGTACAGTAGGCGCGAAAGCAAGCGCAGTAAAAGTCAAACGAGGGAGCTTATCGTCACATTATATTTTTTAGTCACAAAATTATTTACTGACAACTTAGTTGAATAAATAGAATTTGAATGTTAATAACACTAGTTTACATTAAAGTACAAGTTTATTTAAAGATAAAAAATCATCATCATCATCAGCAGTAACATTGTGCATAAATATTGTAAAATTACTTGTGTTTTTGGTACTGTTCGGTTGGAAGTATTATAGCGTGATATTTAATTTCATATTGGGGCGCGCTCTCATAGGGGTTGTACCTATGACACAATATTCACGGTCGCGAATTAAAAGTAAGGATGTCTGCACCATCAGTCTACTTCCCTACCTAAGAAAAAATCTGGTAAGTTCTTAAGAATATAGTATTTATTATTATATCTAATATATTTTATATGATTTGAGGTAAGGTTTGAATTTTTAATCATAAGAAGTAAAAATGTTTATTATAGCTAATTTGAATAAGAATCTAATGGGAGAGAGAAGACATTGCGTGTTGAAGTTCAGACTCTAAATCATGATTTTTGTCACGTCGTTTTCACACTGGACCAGGGTTTAAGTTTCTTTTAGTGTAATTATATGTATAAAGAAGTATATATAAAAAAGTATATATAAATAAGATATGATAGTTTCATTTCTTCAAGCTGAAATCAAATGAATTTCTGTACTGAAAATATGTTATTCAATACTGCCCTAATAAATTTACTTTTTTAAAAAAAGAAATAAATATAACTAACGTTTATATATATACAAAAATGATAATTATACAAATCTGTGTATAATCTAAATATAAAGTACATAGTTTAAGTACATTATTTGCTTAAGAAAATATGTGATAATAATATAATATTAATTTAATATCTCGCTTAAACTTTGAATTTAAGTTATTTAAAGACAAAAGGAGAAATGTTGTTGTATTCGTAAACGAAATTTGCAGTCGTTTATTTTTCACACATCTTTAGCATGAGTCTGGTAGGTCTGAGTAGGTCCTGCTTTTTTTAATTTTCAATTTTTTTATAAACAAAAATTAGTAGAATGTAAATATTTTTAACTTGCTTTTACTAGTTTCCTTTGAATTTGTACAACGTAAAGAAGTTTCTGATCCGATTTGCTTACAAGTTAAATATTCGGATCCGACGGCATATCTTTTGTTACTCTCACTTTTCTCATTTGATTATATACAGATGGCAGTTACACTTAATTAATTAATGACTTATAAATAGTAATAATTTAAAGTAACTACTAATGTAATGAAATTTAAAGTGAATTATATAAATATATTTTTTATAATTTTACACGATATTAAATTTCCTATTATCACTTCTACAAAATTTGTGAATAATATGAAGGTTTCTTTCTTAGTACAGAGATAAATGGGAAGTTTTTTAAAATTTCTTTTTTAGTTTTAGGTAGGTTTATAAAGATCAGCTAATATACAACAAATATCACCACAGGTCTTTCACCGTATTTGTCGTTTTGCAAACAACATTTTTCTTGTCTTCTTAATAAAACTTTTTGCGTGATGTGCATTTTGTATTTAAATTAAAGATTCTGATCATCTGATGAAGTACTATAGTAGTTCAGCTAACATATAAGCAATACAGAGAAAACTTCTAAGCAAACGTATAAAAATTAAAGATACTGATGAAGAACCATAGTAATTCAGCTAAGCTATAAGAAATAAGTAATTGATTCCTTAATTAAAACTCTTCAACGTGACAGGTATCTTCCATTGAAATAGGTAACAATTAAAGATCTAGAAAATTTGTTAAATGATTACGATAGAAAAAATGATTAAAAAAAAACATTAGCAAAAATTGTTAAGAATTGAAGGTTCTCGTGGATCAATAAAAATGATCACACATTGAGGATATAATGACAATGAAATATTTAAATTATTATCATATTTTCACTCCAGAGAGCCAAAATGGAGCGTTCAGTATATAACATGCTATACCCAGATTTCGGGTAAAAACGGAGGATTGAGTGTTACTAGACTCTTTTTCTCTGCCAAAAGAAAACGTTGTACTTACTGAAAACAATTTAATCGTCGTTATAATATGGGCTATATGTGATACAGTCTTAGAGACAAGAAAATTATCACAATAATTTGGGCTTTAGTTTCAATGTCAATTTATTACATAGAAATTAAAAACGATCCACTCTAACGGAGTAGACTAAATATGATCGTTGAGGAGCAGTGGGACAGCGCATGACTGTAAACACTGTGGTTGTGGGTCCGATTCGCAATCAGAGATCATGTTTAAATCTTCATTTCTTCGTTCTGATAATATAAAGACAGAGCTCTAGTGAGTTCCACGATTTAGGGCGTAAAGTGGAAGTAGGGGGTGTCGTAAAACTATATCCTGTAAAAGATAGGTTGAACTTTTTGACAGACGAGTGGTGGGATACAGAAAATATCTAGTAGTTCAAAAATAACGTTTTAAAATATTTTTATCTGTGATCCACTTTTGACCGAATATATAGGTACATATAAAATAGAAGCCAAAGACAAGCAAATGGCAGATAGCATTTTAAAAATGTACTCGAGACGTGTTTCAAATGACAAATCGCAAGTTTTTTAAAAATATAATTCTTTTGTATAATTTTTTTTTTTAAAGATTATTTATTACGAATAATGAAAATTTTATAATTAAAAATGTTATTTTTTGTATTAGGAAAACAAGCAAAATATGCACTAAAGAATTGAAATTATACAAAATTAGTAGAATTATGTAATATTTTATCTATGGACATGTGTCTTCCAAAAGGCCGGAAGACTAATCCTGCTGCTGTTCAAATTTTCATACATCTCTAAATTATTAATTAAATAAAGACATCCTTGATAGGCCACATCTTATGATAGAAGGACATGTAATCGATGATCTTTTGTAAAGTTCAGTAGAGTATTAGAAAAATAGAACTCCAGCGAATGTTTCTGGTTGTTAATAAAAATGTTTTTTAACTCCTCCTTGTCTACTCACGTATTAGTAATTAAAAATATTGCTGTTGCACGTGTTAGATTTAACTTATACATTTATTTAAAAGGAAATGTTAATGATTATATATATATTTAATAGATGAATCTATTTATAGTGTCGGGACATATATTCAAAATAAAAGCAAAAATCATATCAAATATTATTTATTCAAATAAGCTATTTATTATTAGCACTTTCGAATAATCCAGTTAAATATTAGTATTGTCATTTCTATCGGAAGCTACCACCGGCTCGGAAGGCAGTTCTGCTGAGAAGAACCGGCAAGAAACTCGGCAGTTGCTCTTTTTATATATAATTTACAATAATTTCTTAACCATCATAAAATACTAACAACTGTACACTAAGTACATTTTACAATCACACAACGGTTATAATAATATACACATAAAATATTTAAATAAAAACCCTCCTCAGTTAGTTCACAAACCACAATAATTCCCGCCATTTTAATTTCACTAGGCTTCTATACATTTCCATGACAAGTCAAATCAGTATATCAACAAATTAACTTATAGATTAAAATAATAAATTATACAATAAACTTAACATTAATATAAACTTAATATTATACAATTATTTTGTAATTGTTTAATACATGTTTTTACAATTCTTCATAACAGCTAACAACATTAGGTTTCATTATTCGCCAATCCGCGTCAATATATTTAACAATGTCAACTTCTTAACTAATAATATAATACCAATTTAAATAGCAAATATTAATACCATAATATTGTTTTTATAATGAAATATATTATATATTTAAATATTATTTCAAAGAAATACATACATAATAATTATAATATCTAACACACGCAACGAAAAAAAATTCAGTAACGTGCCAACGTATACAATCAATTTTTGACAATCAATGTAATTCCATTAATAATCTGAAAATCTTGTTATGTGTTTCTTACTCATTATGAACTAGAATAGAATGTAAAATAAAATAAATGAATGGAACCCTGTAATCTTGCACAGGTCGCTGTGCAATATTACAACTCCATCAATGACATTCAAACAAATTTACAGTCCAGTTTTAGCTTCTAATGCCGGAGATACGCGGAAACGAATGACTCTCTCTCTCTATATAAACACAGTCATACAAAACGATCGAGCGTTATTAGGCTTCCGGAAATACGAATGGAATATGAAATGCATGAAATATACTATATGTCTTAAAAAACAGTATAAGCAACGTCCACTGCTGTTTTTCAAGATTTATGTTCTGTGCACCTCTACTTTTTAGTCATTGTGACGCTTTTTAAATTAATCTGGTATAGATATTGCATTATATCTTGTACAACATAGCTTGATATTTTTGACAGATGGGCTAGTGATGGGAAACAAAAAATATCTAGTAGTTCAAAAAATACCGTATTATATTAGTTTCAACTGTGATAAGATTTACACGTTTCCACTCAACCAAACTACCTTTCGACGTGGAAACGATCGATATGGAAACATGTTTCTTTGGAAAAGTTGTTTGGTCTCATGGTCTGAACCACCAAGAGGTTGGTGGTGGAGGAGGTTCAAGATAATCCTGTATGTAGAAGTTAAGATTGAAAAATAAAATAGTTTTATCACTAAAATAGTTTTTATTAAAGAAAGGGAGCACAGATAAGATCGTCATCACCAGAGTCGTCGGAGCTTGTGTCATCAACTCGAACTTTAATTATTATTTCGTGCTCAATAAAATTGTCGAAGTGGACGTAGCACATTACTAACCATCATCCAATTTAACATTTAACAAGCGTCTATTACTTTCAGTGTTTCAGTGTTTCAGTATTAGTTCCTATTTAAAAATTACTTTACAGCAAAAAAAGTTCTTAAAATTTTCGGATAACGCTTGAATATTTAAGGACTTTTGTGTTATAAGTATTCCTGTATCCCGCACAGCTGCAGGGTAGGCAGAGAGAACCTAATATTAAGATACTCCGTTCTCCACTTTCCGCCGAATTCGGAGGCATTGCGTGTTAAGTGGCGGAACTTAACGCTGAGCTTTACCTCGACACCAGAGCGAAGAAAATGTAAATATTAAATATTTTCGCTCCTCGAGTGGGAATCGAACCCCTAACCTGTCGTTTACAGTCACACGCTTGTGCCACTGGGCCACGACTGGCCACATTATACAAATTATTCATAATAATAGTAAAGTGTATATAATATAATCTGTTTGCGCTAGAGGGGAGACCCGTTATGTGCTGTATTGTTTCTGAATGACTATGACTACATTTTCTACATTTATCACTATGTATTTTGGAATCTTTTAAAATATTTTTTCTATAATTTTTAGTTTGAATGACTTGATCTTGGATGGCGATCATAAAAACTTCAGTTTCTGGAAATAAAGAACCTAATTTTAAACATTTGTTTGAGGCTTCCGAGTCGATGTGTATTTGTTCTAAGTCATGGAGGTGTCGACCATGTAATTCTTTTTTGCGCCAATTACTCATTTTTGCTTCTGTATGTTCTTCTACTGATTTGAATACCGTTAGAATAGTTATAGTTATACACTTATACTTGTAACAACAAATTCTTCATATATTATACAAATATAGATTTACATATGAAATGTTTTAAAGAAAAATTTACAAAAAAAATGAAAATTCTTTTGAATTATTCCAATGTTTAGACATCTATTTGTAACCGTGACCGGGATTCCAAAATACGGGGTAGCGATAGTAATGAAAATTTCTTAATATATAAAATTCACAATAAATTTTTATCATATATATTTATTCATATATATTAAAAATATAGAGAATAAAAAAAATAATTAAATTATAAATTCAGACAGTCCAGTGTAATGCGAATTTAGTTATATCACATTTTGTTGCCGAGAGTTGTAAAGACTACTTCAATTCTGTTTGGGTACTGATCTTTGTGCCTTTAGGGCTCATGAACGAGACAGACATATAGTGCTCATCGGGCTAAACTACAAACTTAAACAGATACATAAAATAGAAATATGTTATTCCGGCTGAAGCCGTCAATATAAGATCTGTATGAAATAGAATTAAAGTATAGGAAACTTAACTCGTAATGTACCTATACTTTCCTATATGTTTATGTATATAGATCGATGGAAGCCAATAATCGAAACTTTGTTATCTCGTTCTCTCATATTTATATCTATTTCATAACATATGTATTTCTAAAAAATATGTGAGGAAAGTTTTATTAAACTATTCTAGTTGAAAGAGTTTCTTTCCTTTCTTCTACTTTTGTTGACGATTTGTGACGCGCGTCGTCTTATTATTTTAAAAGATTTAGATTATTTAAAACTAATTTTTAACCTTGAATCGTGTATTCGTAATAATTTAATCTCTTTCGCCATTACTATAAATTATAGAAGGCGGGATTACGCACGGACTGTAAGTTTACGTTTGACTATATTATTTATGCTCAATATTGAATGTACGTACGTACCGTAGCCGCAACGTAGAGTACTACGTCCATCATAACAATTTGTCAGAATGTAAACACATAAAATATGTTGAAATATAGCATACGTCTTACTTAAGTGAATGTATTTAAAGAAATTGGAGTAACGTAGCCCATTTTTAAGTTGATCTTAGATAAATATATTATTAATTTAAGATCAACTTAGAAATGGTTAGTTTTCAGACCACGTTCATTGTTTTAATGGTCAGTATGTTCAGTAAAAATATTTACACTTATTAAAACAAAAGCTGAGTAGGAAGAATAGAATCTCGAATCTAGAGCCGATAGAGAACATATCAATACACCTGAGATTACACGGTTACTTTGTGGCGGGGAGCTACAAAGTAGCCGTGTAATCTCAGGTGTATTGAGGTTTCGAGGTGGACATGTAGTGTGAAAAAACTTTGTTCATAGACAGGAACAGAAGAAACCAGCTCATATCATCTGCTGACGACTCACCACCTCTTGTAGCTAGGTGTTTGGATTTCAGATTTCAGAAGCTCAAAGAATAAATAAATAGCTTCACGCTATATCCCGCACACAGCAGGGTAGGCAGAGGGAACCTAGTGTTAAGACACTCCGTTCCCTACTTTCCGCCGAATTCGGAGGCTTGCGTGTTAAGTGGCGGAACTTAACGCCACTTGAGAAATTAGAAGACAAACGATCCATATGCAAAGTTGTCAATGTTGTTTGCAAAGTTCAACTTATCTCTGATAGAAATTTCTCCTAACAAATCTATGGGGATATCAGAGAAAAATATTGTGTATTCATATGTACGTAAAGTAGATGTATACAAGTACAAATGTCCAGATACTTAACATTAATATACAAATATATAATGCAAATAGATGTTAATATAATTATATAATATAAATAAATTAACAAATAGGTATACTCGTATATCTATAAGTATTAAAATTTGTCTGTATGTCATTGATATCCTCTATATGGTTTTTTACTAAGTGGTGGTTCATTTTTGTCACTCTCACATTCTATCCGGTGTGTACCTGCGATTTGATCAGTTTGTCAAATTAGTTGTTTGAATTTTTAAGTAAGTATATTTATGACATTTTTTTTAACTTATTATGATATATTTTTACTAAGTTAAACTTTCCACGATATACTTTTACTAAATTAAATGGATAAATATTTAAGTATATTTTTTGTGTTATTTTATATTTCTACTATTTACAGAAGAATTACATACATTTACACATATTTCGACATATTTACACATTGCGTTTATTTAAGTCGTTGAGAACGTTCAAAATATGAGCTAGGGAGTTCTCGTGGTAGTAATCTTGCCCACCGGGAGCTTTAGTCGAGTGCTCCGCGTAAGCTGCGTAAACAAACTGGGACATACTAAAGTCATGTTCTATTATAGAGAATTGTTGATCAACAAAACCAATACAAAATAGCATGTCTTTATTTCTTAACTTAAGGGTCACTACTTTTATGTTCTAAATTTCAATTAAAATATTACATTACACATACAGCCTCGAAAATACTACATTATATTCGAGGCTGCTTTTTTACTTCTATTCAATATGAATTGTTTATTTAATATGTAAATAATCCTTATCACATCAAAATTGTTTTTTATACTATATGAATAATCTAAGTGTTTAAAGATGTAATAGATTTAAAATTATATAATATAAATAAAATTATATAATCTAAATCACCACCTCCGCGCCATTACCTCTGTGAGCCAGCGCTGTCTCCATGACATGTCTCACTGGCGTCCATGTCGCACATATCGGCGCTCCCCCCTACCTCGCCTGCTCATCTATTCTATTATGTTTTCTATAGAGTTTATTGGTTTGTTTTGATTTTACTCAAAAAATACTCGATTAATTTATAAATTCTTTCACTGTAGAAAGCTACAGCTTCACTGAGTAACAGTCTACGTTACTCAGTATATTTATTTCCAGAAATATTTACCGATCTTATTAAAATTTAAATAATGTAATTTAAGGTGATGAAACAAATCATAAAATGTCTGTCATCATATGCGATTCTAAAAATATCAATGTTAGAACAAAATGATGTAGTACAATATTAAAGAATATATATTTTTTTATAAAATATCTTGAATGGGCATATATTAATGCCTGTAGGTAACTTTTGCTAACTGTATATTTACTATTAAAACGTTAAACTAAAAGTAATAACTTTTTGCAAAACTATTTTATTCCATATGGCTTGCTTAACCCATATATCTAATTGAATGTGTTTGTTAGAACGGTAATTTAATGTAGAAGTTGTTCTTTTAACTCTTTATAGTTTAAACAAATACGTTTGAAAATATCGCAAAATAAAATTAATGCGATAAAATAATTACGCGAGCGGCAGTCTTCATACTATTTGATGTGCCAAAAAAATGTATTATACAAGATGTTATTGACTATTTAGCCGTAAGGTAGCTATAGTAATTCTCTCTTTAATATAATTTAAACTAATCCTATTAATATCCACATCAATATTAATGTTATGTATAAATTTGCATCCATACACAAGTATGGATGCTTGTGATTCTTATGGATGGATGGAATGGATAAAAGTAAAACTATAGAGCATAGCTTGTACATCACATGAAAACATGACTTAAATTGGAATGGTCCAAGCACTGACGCGACGTCACAGTTTAAGGGACCTGAACGAATCTATTTCTATGAAGCTAAACAATACTTAGGCAAAGCGATATGATAAAGATACCTCCTTAAGAGTAAAACTAAATGCATATAAATGACGACGTGGACACGGGGTAAATTAGTAGTGAGCAGATCAGTGTGTTTTGTTCCCATCAAAAATGTTTCGTCGGTCCTTACATATTTTATTGAAGATTATTGAGTACAGTTAAGAGTTCCTTATTGACTTTTATTCAGAGTTTTAGAAAATTTAATATATATAAATATTATAATAGTAATTATAACATTTATTGTATATTTACAGAGTTCCGTTAAAAATTGTTAATCAATATCTGTCGGGTATCCCCGGACACTAAAGTGTGGGGTATCCCCGGACACAATGATGATGATGGTAATGACTCCCAGACATAGTTCAACGTATTATTAATATATCGTAATATTATTTAGACACACTCCTATCACTAAAACTGCAAATTGTTATTTTCCTTTTTTGTCAAACGTACTTTTTAATATGTAATTAGCATCTTTGCAAAAAGACATAAGATATATCAAAATTCCCGGAGAGAATCAGGAAAAGAGTAAAATTAAATGAAAATATAACATTTTTTTTAAAAACAGCTACCACTTTTTCTTTTTGCAATAAAATATATTTCTTTAAACTAACATAAAAATCACAAAAAGCGAGACTATTACATTGTCACCATATGAAAAAGAAGGGCTTGAATCTCCCCTATAGTAATATTTACATAACAACAAAATGATACAATTCATAATCTGTTCAAATGGTTAGTAAATAATCTTTATCGCATTATTCACTCTTTTCAAACAAAAAATTCTCTAATCCGAACAATTTGTCACTAGAAACCACTTTTGAAGAGTTAGGGTCCAAGAGAAAAGTACAAGTTTAGATAAACATAGTGTTTACGCAGAAATAAAGATTCTGATGACTTTTCAATGATATAAAATTTGACTTTACAAATAATCTTTACAGAAAATGTGGGCTTTTATTTATTTCTTTATTTATTTATTTATTTAGAACCATCAGTGATAATTACATTATACGAGTACATGAAAAAGTGTAACACAGGATGAAAACTTAAAGCTAAATGCATTATCGTTGAAGATGGATACAGCATGCACTAGTATACATTTTTTTTTGTTTTAATTCACATATATGAGTCACAATTTACAATTAATTAAAATTATAGATTTATACAAAGTAAGGAACGAAAAACAATGTCAAATAATATAATTTCAAATTATACGTAACTAATCTAAAAAAAAATGATTAAAAAACGATTATAAACAGACACGAGAAAGAAATATTCTTCATTATAGTATTATAATACATGTTATTAATGATTATTGAAATAAATATTACATTTTATTAAGCATTATATTTTATTTTAATTTTATTTTAATCGGGCTTGGAAATATATGCACTGTGGGTATAAATATTATTCATACCCTATACATTTGTCAATTATTTTAACAAAAAAATCGGGCTACAGGTTATTTTGTACTAAAAGATTATAGTTTACATTTATGATATATTTGAAGATAGAATTAAAGAAAAACATACACTCGTGACTAATCAGATGGTAAAATTAAGCTAACATGACTATATTCTAATTAATCATTAAATACTGAAATGTCACAATTGGACGCCAGGAGAGATTTTCATTATATAGTAGGTAGAATAATACAATCTTAGTAACGGAATTCTACCAAAACTAAACCACGGATATTCACCATTACTCCAGGGCTTTAACTACAGGCTGCAGAAATAACGGGCCACTGAGCATAAAGTCGTGTCAGTTATACTTCGGAAACATAAATGCATTAACTACAAGGCCATTTATAAACCTCGAGTCCGTGGAACGGTGAATTGCCGAACGAAGTTAGCTTGCACGCAGTTTTAGGCTATAAGTTTTCGTATGTACAATGTTGTTAACAAAATAAACAACATATGTCCATTATTTTAATAAAATGCGAAAGTATTACGAAAAACTAGATTCACTGGTTATCTTATAATGAAACTGAAAATTTTATTCTTAACTGATTGTTGTTACCAATACACGTAAAATAATACTGATGATGGTTAGCCTAACACTAAAACACACATATTTATATGCACAGAAACACACATTCACGCACTTATTCACACATACAAACAAACACAAACAAACTTACACAGAGCTAATTGTGGTAATCTCTATTTTTAATTTTTTATACTTTGTATATTTTATACTTTTTTTAATTTGTCATTCATTCATGTCAATGTCATTGGATATGGATTTAATGCATATCATGTACTTTTGGATCAATAAACCTTATTAATATTACGATTATGTATTTCGATAGAAACGACCTATTAGACATCCTCAACATTAGAGTTGTAGATGCGTTGCCAGCCTTAGGGATGTAGGACAGAAGGAGAGAGGAAGGATGGGAATGTTGGGGATAGGGAAAGCTGGCTTACATGCCATCGAACCGGAACACATCTTCAGATATTTGGCGGTTCGTCTTTGACATGATAGTGGTCGCGAGCCAGTCGAAGAACGAATCTCCTACCACCAAGCTACTGGGTTACCCGCCTTTTACGGGACGCTACCCAGCGGCGGAGGGGAATTGTATTCTTAACCCGTCCCCCACGGGTAAAGGGGTTTGTTGTTTCGTTTTTAGTTTCCCTTTATCAGGTCTTTTATGAGGTATTTTGTTGAGTGCTTTGATGCGCTAATTTCCATTGTTTTTTTGTCAATATACTTCTCCATCATAAATATGTACACAGCTTTTCTTTATTTTTAAAGTTTTGAAATTGAATTTCTGTTGCTTTGTTTTGTGTGTCGGGCTGTACGATACTGTAATTCCTAACTATTCTCAAATTCTTTTAGTAATTTATGCCAGGAATTTCTTAAATTTCTACAAGCGTCTTCTTTAGGTTATTAATGTATATATCTCTCTCCAAATACAATGGTTACTGTTATTCACACACAAAAGTGTATAATATAATTTCGAGCAACATTAACAATCAAGAACCTTATGATTAACAACGGCAATACAATATTTGAATCACGACATTATGTGGGATATAAAACTTATATTATGCGGGAAAACAATCTTTTAAATAGTTATGTATGCTGTAAGTTATAACCGGTGTCGGATGACAAGTTTTTATTTTTATTGTGCTTATCACATGTTTAACATGTCTTAAGACTTTATAATTCAAGAAGTAAATAAATAAACACCAAACGATCTTCAATTACTAAGTGGCACTTCCAGATCCTTGTTTGTTAAACCGTTTAACACGAGAAGAGTCCAAGTACTAGTTAAGGCAACTTGAATTTGCAAATGGTAATTACGAAAGAAAAGCCAATAATAAAAGGACCGTAAATCGTTGGTTGTCTCATCACGCGGCAAGCTTCTTTGACGATGGCATACAAAAGCTGCTTACAAGATACAATAAATGCCTCAATAGTAATAGGAATTATGTAGAAAATAGAGTAAAGTATGACCTTTCAAGTGAATAAATTATTTTTGGAAATTTAAAACGCCTCGTACACGGTAAAATTATTGCGTGAATTTGCCGCCCCTAAAGTCTGCCGCCCTAGGCTACGGGCTACTCAGTCTTCTGATAAATTCGCTACTGGCAGACGGCCTTAATGGCGATGTTCATTTGATGTTATTGGTTATCGGCAGTACGAGTCTCGAGTTAGGTATTCATTTTACTGCAGTAGACATAAATAATAATTTGTTATTATATATATTTTTAATATTACTTTTATTAAATTGTATACTACAAAAATATACTAATCTATATATCCTACTAATAAAATGATATATTATCGCTCACTCACGCTAAAAGTATTACACAAATGTAGATAAAACTTACATCAGTAAAACTTATAGTTATAAGGCTATATATGGCTTTGATACGTTGGAATATATTAAAATTACAAATTATAAGGTAAATCGAAAAAAATGCATGCCGTCTGACAGCTGTATTCGCGTGCGCTTTCGGGACAGCTATCAGCTATCCTATATAGAGACTCAACCACTCTATGAATTAATTATATCGGCCCAAACCTGGTGACATCAATTTGTTACTCGTAAGTGCACCCAAGAAAGAACACACATGAGTTGACTAGCTCGACGCGACTTACGCTCTACAGAAAATATGTACATTTTTATTTTTTACCTTCACGCTGGTGTATTAAATAAAATAGTACTACTGACAAAAAGAAAATATTATTTATTTACTATAGTGAATTGTCTAAACTTACTTCTCTTATAAAGTCAAATTTCAACATTGTACCTGAGACCATTATTGTTTAACCTGAGACATTATTTTTTAAAGTGAGGTTACATGCAAGAAGACGGATACAAATAATAACTAATGCAACAGAGACAGCAAAATATTTGCTATCGACTCCGCTACGTAATACCGTATGTCACAATGTGAGTGTGGATGTTGTAAACATGAAAGGATTCAATATTGAATATTCAGCATGCCCAAATGGAACTGTTTGGGTATATATTTGATATTCAGGTACCTACTGTTTAAAACTAGACCGAATTTCTCGGTAGGCGGTACAAAGAAGAAAACAATACATATTAATCTACTGATGTTGCGTACTCGTAACTTCTTTAAACAAAAACTAGTAGATCAATTTACACAAAGTAAAAGTTATAATTAAATTTAGATGAAATAATACAGTTTATATGTAATAATACAGTTTATATGTAAACAAAAACCTCACATAACAGCAGAGTAAAGCACAGCACAACACAACGCTATACAACGTTATATAAAAATAGCAAGTTTATAAAGATATTGTGACGAGCCTCTGAGAGCTATTTTGGCGTGTGTCCTTAAAACCATTGGATAGACAGGAGTGGCATTCATAGTAGTTCATGACAGCATATAAATATATCTATTGTTTACATAAAAGCCAATTTATTTAAAATAGTCCACCATAAGTACAGATTAGTAATATTGAATTCTTATTAAAATTTATATTGGTTACTGTATATAATGTATAATCTAAATCACTTGTTATAAAAAAACAAAAGTCACCTAACTTTTGTTTTTTTATAACAAGTGATTTAGATAGATAATTTAAAATTAATGCGATCAGATTTATCTGTATAGCATACCTTCAACCGTTCTCGTTCAACTTAGTAATGTATCAGACGAAACCATTGAAAGCTTAAACTCTAAAATCTTTATTATTATAAATGAAAAAACCTAACATGTAATTACCATCCGTGCTATTTTATTACCTTTTCTAAGACTTTATTAGTAGTGTATAGTAGTGTATCTTAATAAAAATTATGTTAAAAAGATGAATTACTTAATAACGTTTCGATTAATGGATTAATTAATCCATATTACTCTCGCAAAGACCAAACGTAGCTGGTTTCGTACTACTTACAAAATGTCCCTACGCTTATACAAAAATATGAGAATATTATAACGCCAATAGTTATAATATTCTCATATTTTTGTAATTACCCTATACTAAACAAACAATATTTCGTGACGGTCAGCTCTCTATTGTAAGACTGAACGTACTCGTCAAAGGAGGATTGTGGCTATGTAATTAAGAGTTAAAGTGAAATGGGAGAAATATTCTAAAATATTTCTACATATTATTCTCATTTTAAAAGATAATTCAGAACGTTAAGGTAATTTTAAGTCTTATTTATATAACTTTGTTTGACGTACAGAAGAGCAGAAGGACCTTATATAACGACCACCTTATACCCGAAGGTAAGTACTTACCGTACTTACCTTCGCCCACGAACTCCACGTCAGAGAAGTTGCAAATGCGTTGCCGACGTAGGGTGAAGATGAGAAGGTAGGAGGAAGGATGAGGATAGTTGGAATGAGGAAAGGGAAAAAATCCTTTCTTTAAAAAGTAAATATTTTTTGCAAATGTTCGAGAATTTTAGTAAATATATCATCAAACACCATTCTATTTAATTAGAAAAGTTAATACGTTTTCATAATTATAATACTCAGTGGACTGTAAACTCAATTGAGAAATGTATATAGAGCGCTATCCATCAGGTGTTCTTATAAAGTATCTTACAAAAGAAGTAGAAATTACAATTTCACTTTTTCTAGATTGCCAAAAATATATTTTTTAAGATACATAAAGTAACTATCAAGTTACAAAATGATAAAAAGCGTCACCTAAAATCTAGCAGTTACCGCGACTATATCGTATTTGATTTTTTTTTCATAAATTTAAGTTCTGGTACTTTAAAGATAAGTTTTTGGTGACTCGAAAAGGCATGCTACAATCATCGCGCAAATACAGTTATGGACTTTGCTATTTATAAAGATATTAAATTGAAACAAATCTGCCTTATGATCGTGAGACAACGACACGAGAATGAATTTTTTAACAGGACAGTGATCCAGAATATCGATCACAGCTTATTTAACACGTGCTTCAAAACAAAAATATTCACGTTTAAGAGTGGAGTTTAATTTATAGAATAATAATAAGGCAAGAATTAAAACTATGAGTGGGAATTGTAAATTACGTAAACTGTATTATCATGGGGGAAATAAATTAAGAAGAATGGAGAAATATAGAATGTAAATAAAATCGTAAAACTTAAAGAATTGACGCCCCGCCTATGTGCTACCATGATATCCTCGAAGGGTATGGCTGCCAAGTACTACAGCCAATAAATTTAACTTTTATTTATATTCCAATATTATCTGTTGATCTGCTATATTTTTTCCTTGTGCATAGTGAGTTAACCACATCTGGCCGGACAGTCATGACAAGGCGAAAACTTTCACTATTGTTAAAGTACCTATATCCAGTACAAAATAGCTTGATCTTTTTGACAGACGGGCTATTGATAAGATACCGAAAATATCTAGTACTTAATACTTTTAACTGTGACGAGATTTACACTTTTCGATATTCCATGTTTCTTTGGAAAAGTTGTTAGGTTCCATGGTCTGGACCACTTATTGGAGGTCCAAAAATAATCCTGTATATGAAAATTAAGGTTGAAAAAAAAATAGTCCTATATATAAAATAGTTTTTATTAAAGAAGAGAAGCGTAGCCAAGATCATCATAACCAGAGTCATCAGAGCTTGTGTCACTGTGTGAACTTTATTATTCAGTAAAATTGTCGATGTGGACGTAGCTCATCATTGACCATCATCCAATGTTACTTTGTACAAACGTTTGTTACTTCTAGTGTTTCTACTTCATTTTACTTTGAAACAATAAATTTCCTAAAAAAATTGGATAATCTTCTTGTACAAAGTATAATTTATTATAACTGATTGTAAACAAATTGTGAACTACATATTTTGGTTGCCTAATAAAAGAACTCTATGATAGCATATTTGGGTTTCATTTTGCATAACTTGACCTTTACTATATCATAAATTTTTATTTGCCCAGATACTTTTGTATGCAACTATATGTTCACATAAAATTATAAAAAATAATTTACAATTATAAATTGTTTTTGTAACTTTTATATATCGTATCCAATCAATATAAGCGTTTCCCAAAAACAAGGTATGAACGTAAAATTAAAAGATTCATTTATAAAACTAAAATACTAATGCTAACATATTTTTTCAGGGCAGTCCAAAAATTGTCGCCACCTTCATGTTAATAAATAACATAACCACGTTAGTAACAAGGCCAGGATCGGGGGACGGACCGAGAACAGAGGAAGAGTGTCGATCGAAATATAAACATTTTGCCACGTCTGTCTTATTAAATGGTAAGTCATACATTTTCCTTTCTTATTATCTTTTTGCTCAAATCGTAAACTGCTCAAATTTCTAATTTTGTCGGCTTAGATCTAGGTGACACAACCTAAATAGTGTTAGACTTGGTTACCCCAATTAGTGACCACTAGTTCATATCATTTTTAGAACTCAGAGTCATATAAATATTTTTTTCTATTTTGTATCAAAATTACCAGTCCGCTAATATTTATTAATGATCTTAAAATAGAAAATGAAAATTTTAGATTTCCGCTCCACTCTGATATTTTATACCTACTGCATATGTTCTCTCTACTACCCAGAAGGGGAGAGGGGAAACGATACCCGGGGCATTGCCCTCTGATCGTGATGATCAACGCCACCCACTAATATGAGTGTGTCACTACGTTTAGGCCAGTGGCCGTTCATGATATTTGGCACATTAGTACCGAGGGATAAAGGGTGTCTTTTGTGCGCAGCGGGATACGGGACCTGAATATCGGTGAGACTAGGTGTGAAACTATCTTGGAGGCTCTGATGGCTTTCTTCGTATGAGGTCTCATTGTCAGGCGTCTATCGATGACCACGCCGAGATACGTCGCCTTTTTTTTTTTTTTTTTTTTTTTTTTTTTTTTTTTTTTTTTTTTTTTTTTTTTTTTAACGTCAGGAAATCCTTTACGGATACCAGCCCGAGTGGGGACTCGGGACGTGGTTATGTGGGACTCCGGTGAGGCAAGATGGTAACGCCGCCGTTACCCACTAAAACCTGACGGTGCTCCTTCTCAACCGCCATTAGCCGGGCCACGGGGACCGAAACAATCGTCCGAGGAAAAAATAACCATAAAAAGCCAGCGCTCTTCCAACTGAGCTATCACAACTATCGAGATACGTCGCCTGAAGCAACCAGTCGATCCTCTGGCCCTGGATAATCAACTTAGGAGGCATTTTTCTATAATCGCCCAGTACAATGGCCTGAGTCTTTGCGACGTTCAGAGTCAGCCTCCAATACAGCCAGCAATATTAATTATATTTTATTTTTTTATTTGTTAAAACTATTTCATAAAATAGTATTTCTTCTCTATTATTATATTAATTCGCTCCACTCGATATTTCATTTAAGAAATGTTTATTTTGAAATAATGATTACAATAAAAATGTGTACGAATAAATAAAAATTATGATAAAAAATGTAAAAAAAATAAGCAAAAAATTAAATTAAACAAAAAAAAATGAAAAAAATAGACTAGATCAGATCGAACCGTGGTTCGTAAAAAGTAGCCATAAAATAATAAACGCTCTTCCAATTGAGCTATGAAAACATTGTCAACAGTTGTGAAATGGACCTACTCGTACGAGTATTTTTTTAACATTAATCTACGTCTATTACATAGTATGTATCATTACATTATGTTTAGTATTTTTTCAAGCAATTACCGTAAAATGTTAATAGTTATAGATACATAATCACAGTAATCTTCCTAGACAATTATTTCGTTGTGGACTTCTTTACTATACTTCAAGTAAGAATGTAACTGCTCGCTGCCTGTACATCCATTCTTATATTATGAATGCAAAAGTCTGTCTGTTTGTCTGTCACGCTTTCACCGGTCCGATTTGGATGAAAGTAGTAAATAATCAAGGGCCAAACATAGGCTACTTATTTTTTAAAAAATCTACCTTTAAAGAGTTGAAATAGAGTATGAAAGTTTCTATGAAAAATATAAGCCGCTTGAACGATACTAATGAATTTTGGCATAAACATATTTGATAATCGAAGATTTAGGCTAGGCTATTTAATTTTTTTTAAAACCACCCCCGAGGGTTGCGATACAACGAAACAGTTATATAGTTCACGCGGCGAAGCCGCAAGGGGGCCGATAGTATTTTATATGTGGTAAAGTAGTAGGTAGTAGTAAAGTAAGTAACGACACATGTTGAATAATGAAATCACGCAAAATTTATGTAAATAGTAAATACACAACACCAGTAAGAAACTGGACGTGGCACCGGAGATATTATTAGAACTAATTATTTATGGTTAGTTATAAGTAATAGTTTAAGTTGCAGTGTAATTAAGCTCTAGTTTATAAACTAAATTAAGAGCTTCGGTCCAGTGAACGCTATAGCAACAGAATTGCGCGTTGTGATACAATATTTTTGATACATTATTTTGTCCTCCGTGTAATTTTGCTACTTATTCAAGGCTCGGCAGAAATTCAAGAAAAGCCGACGTTTCGGCAGAACAAGAAAAGTCAATGTTGTGCTATTTGCACTAAATAAATATGCACAATATACACAACGTCTGATTACATCGATATTATAATACGTTCTACTTCTCAATATTCAAATAACATCTTATACTTTGACAGCAAAGTTATAACCAATCACTAAAAATTATGCGAATAAAATAGTTCATATTAATAATAAATATAATAATTAAGACCAAAAAAAACATCTTTATTATAAGAAAATCAATAATAAATCAGTAAAAGTTGTGTCTGTACATTTTTTTTTTGTGTACGATAAACCAACTCAGGGATGTGTAAAAATAGTAATAGAAAACAAATCTATCATTTTTATAATTTTTGTATGTGTGTTGTCACCGTCGGCCGCCCGGCCCGCCCGTCCGTCCATCGTATGTCTGTCTGTCTATCCTTTTAAATTAATAAAACACATATTTAATTCTTAATTCATATAATCTTCATAAGAATTCATATTATTTCGAAAAAAACAACTGTTTAGTTTCTCGCCGGCTCGTCTCCGTATAATAGAGATGAGTAAGACTGACAATACTGTAATTTTATGATGATTTACGATTTGAAGTTTGAAAGTGCTTGTAACAATAATCTATTTGAATAACAAATATTATAATTTTGAGTACACCGTTTCGTCACTGGTTTACGTCTACAAAAAAATAGCAGTTTCTTACACAATGGACTATCACATATTAAAATATATAGCTTAAAAAAGCATTTTCTCCTTTGGTTTATATGTTAAGAAAAAGTCTCTGTACTGCGGTACAAATACAGGTGTTTGGCCCGGAAGGCCGCAATTTGTCATAGTGTCCCGGACCTTCTCTTCATCTAACTCCTTTAATTCGCATAACTCGGTAAGAAACTCATTCCACTCATCCCAGTTCAGTTCTGATTTACTAAAACATATCATAAAAATAAATACATGGAACACAGTAAACATATACAATTAATTTTAATTATTAAGCCCGTTGTGGTATAGTTCGAGTGAGTTACTTTAAACATCATGGGTACAATTCCCACTAGGAGAAAGCATATTTCTTTTTTTTAGCTTCACGCTGTATCCCACACTCAGCAGGGTAGGCAGAGGGAACCTAGTGTGGAAGCACTCCATTCCCCACTTTCAGCCCAATTTTGGAGGCATTGCGTGTTAAGTGGCGGAACTTAACACCGCGCTTTACCTCAACACCAGAGCGAAAAAAATGAAAATAATAAATATTTCTACCCCCCGAATGGGAATCGAACCCACAACCAGCCGTTTACAGTCACACGGATGTGCCACTGCGCCACGACTGGCACCAAGAAAGAATATATTAAAATTATTTCGTTTCCCCACCCAAGACAAAGTATGAGCTTGAGGTTTGCCACTATAGATAGACTATTTCGAATTCGGACGGAAATTGCTATAGAAATTGGTTATCCGTATAATGAAGAGACAGGTATGACGGTGGACCTATCTATAATGTACGTACATAGTCAATATCGATCGCTATTACTGATGTGCCGAGTACGAGTGACTCGAGTCAGACTAGATTCTTGCTTTGAAACTCGTATACTCGAATATCAATTTATTTTCATTCGAGTACGGCGGACTGGATTCCCGTACTCGAGTCAGGAAAAGTCGGTTTGTACTCGCTAAAGTGATTCCATTTATGCGCATCCAACTGACTCGAGTTTCGTATTCGAGTTTGTTGAACTCGATCGTATTCGCAAATTGTTTACTTAAGCAATGAAGTGGCGCGTGCCTATTGTAATACTATCATGTTTGAAATTGCATTTTTTTGTTTTGATTTCTTTGTTTTGTGTCACTTAGCAGTTATTGTAAATGAATTAATTTAATTGTTTATTAATACTGGAAGTGAAGTGATTTTATTGTAATTAACTTTAATACATAATGGAGCCGAAAATAACCTCAGGTGTATGGAGGTGTTTTAAGAAAGTGGACAGAGATAAAATAAAATGCAAATACTATATCTCCGTATTATATGTTTTTTTGTTTATCTCCATAGAACTCCTATGCTATTTTTCTTTAATGTCTTTAATCTTTCATTAAAATTGATTCATTTATTATTGTTGTGTCGTTATGCCTAACCTAACCTATACGCTGTTTGAAGTTAACTCCTTTTCAAATTTCTCTTTTGTTCTAAAATCGGCCTCAAGTTTTGAACTAGTATTTACAGACTCAAATTCTAAAGGACTCGAGTGAATATTCGAATATCAAACATAGAACTCGAGTATTGGTCTCGAATCAGGGAATCGAGTCAGAATTTGAATACTACATTAACTGACTCGAGTCGACTCGATCCACCAAAATAGCGATTCAGCACATCTCTAATCGTTACGTAACACGTTTTATGTAGCTTCTTATGTATATTATTCCAACAGGTTATATTCAGCTAAACGTATAAATTAATGTTAATTATTTAATAATAATAGCGTAAAAAGCCATAATTATCGAATGATAATTACTTAACATTGCCTAGAAATAAATATTAGCCTGATTTACACACGACAACCCGTGGCGACTTAATATTGAAACATGTCCATATAAATCGCGCGAGTACTCCGCTGCGACCTGTTACTGCGTGTTTTGCTAATCATTTTATAAGTAATTTTTAAGATTAATTTTTAAGTGCTATTTTGCCCATTTTAAGTATATGAAATACGAATACAAAATGAAAAGCAAGAAATATTTTTTCACGAACTGTCTAACTATCAAATAAATGCTGCATAATTACCATTAAATCGAAAAGCCTACTTGAGGCTTGGTTGCGTGAACTACAAAACTATTTACTGTTTCGTTATATTGCAACATTTTAAGGTGGTTTTGGCTTTAAGGTTTAGATGTTATATATAATTTTTGAATTTTTGAAATTTAGCGTATGTTTGGCCCTAGTATTTTCAACTATTTTCATTCCAAATTTATTACACCTGAACACCTTTTTATGTTATTTAAAGTTGCTGAACTATATTAGAACGAAGATTAAGTAATAAAAAATAATAATAACAGTAATGTTACCTGAATTTATTAAATAATATTCCAGTATCTGTCATTGTTAGCTTCCTGTCGTCTAACAATTTACATTGCCTCATCCAGAAGTCAGAATTATACAACGTTATTGTGGTGCCATCCCTTTTTTTATCCATCATTTTCGAAAATTCAAAAAACTGTCCTTCAAGTGACGCTGGTTCTTCTTCACCCATTGACTATTTAGTGCTAAATTTACCATGATTAATAAAAATAATAATAAATATTCTATAACTTATAGATTAAAATGTATATGTATGTCTAATAATCTCTCAGAAGTCTATACTTTTATAGATAATTTAATTTAAATGATCTGTGACAATGATTGGCCAAAGCGTTAATGAGATAGCGTTTATCACTTACACAGTTTTATTTTAAAAATTACTTGTGTGGAACAGAAACTTTGAATGAACATGAATGAAATAAATATAGTATGTAGATAAAAACTAATGATATATAAATGAATGATAAGACTGGTGTATATATAACCTTATTCTTGAAAATATTTTCAGCGTCTTAAAGCCTTATATGAATATATTGATTTTGATGATTTTATAAGGAATTAACATGTTTATGTATAGTACAAAAAATATTTTAAAAATAGTATCGTCTGACTATAAAGCCACTGTAACTAGTTCGATTCCCCCTCGGGAAATAATTCTGTTTAAATTTAAATTTTTTCGCTCTGCTACTTAAGACTAGGCGCGGCGTTAAGTTCCGACTCTCAACACGCAATGTCTTGATTTCGGGCGGGAAGGAGGTTGATATTAGGTCCTCTCTGACTACCCCGCTATGGAGCTGACTAAGCTGATTATATTAGCGGCACGCTAATGTAAGGGGTGGTATCAAATATGAGGAAGGAGTTGTTATTTTAATTAAATGAAATCCTATGAAATACTTTAAAAGCTGATCATAAAAAGTAAAGAGTAGTTGATATGATTTGGTATGTCAAATGAAATATTATTACCAATTCATAATAAGTCAAGTTATTGTAGTGATAAAATAAATTGCAAGCTAAAACCAAGCGTAGTTAATATTATATATTTATGTTAAATGAAATGCTTATTAATTAATATTCTTCACTGTTTAATGTTTTGTGTTAATACTACGTATAATTTAAAAGTTGTTAAATGATATTATTTTATATAGTTTTGTGGGTAGATTTATGATGAGTAATGTCAATTTGGCGCCATCGGGTAATAAGCAGCCAATGCTACTGTTAAGGATACATTTCCACTACGCTAAGAGAACTGCAGGTTCTCGGTAACTTGCCTTAAGTAACTAGTGTTGTCACTGGTGAATAAGTGTTACTTAGTAGTTTGAAGTGCTAGTAAATAGTAGAATTCTAAGTGATAGTTGTGAATACTAGATTTATAAGTGCAAGCAAGTAATAAAGTAAAGTGTTATAAGTGAAAAGGTGTATTATTATACACCTTGGAGGTAAGGTGTAAGCCTATTACACTATGATGGCCATTTTGACGTATTACAATAGTGATGTAAAATTTTTTTTATATATTTAGTTGCAAGTATTACCTGATTATTTATTTATTTAGGAGCATATTGGAAATGTGATTAGCTTAAAAAGGTTTAACAAAAATATAAATGTTTATTTAATATATTTAAGCGAACTGATATTGGAATGAAAATGAATATACATACTTTATATGCACATAAGAAATATAATACAAAAGAAACCAAAAAAGGTGCTACAAAAAGCCATATTTAATCAGATTCGTCCATAGTACTATTTTCGTCGTCGCTGTTATCATCATCTACATTAATTATAAGTTTGTTTTCTAAAATATTATTTTTACATATTTTTCATAATCTATCCTTATTAACTTAACAGTTCTATTCACCACCTCCCATTCACCATTCCCAGTCTCCTTCAGTCACATGAAATAGTGATGATCGTAATAGAGTTTTTAAAAAAAAAAATAAAAAAAAACAAATGCCGAGTTGTGTGGTAAATAAGTACACTAATAATTATAATATTAAAAAATAAAAAAATATTTTTCGCAGGATCGTAATATATAGTTTAGAAATCAATGTAATAAATAAATTTTGGGTCCTCGAATGTAATTCGATAAAATCAGTGAATCTCTGTGCGTCACTATCATTAATAAAGTACCGCATTTCTTTCCTTCAATGTTGTTATTAGTTAATACGGATCTTCATGAGCCGGACAAGCGTCAATACGGCCATCATAGCGTGCCGCTAGAATAAACTATTCAATATATCGCTCTACCGTGACAGACAGAAAATGACTAATAAAGTTTTCAAAGTCAATTCATTAATTTATGCGTAGAAGGTTTACGCCACCGCCGAGGCGCCATAACATAGAAAACAACTAAACAGATACTATTTAATTGATTCGAGATTTATAGGGAAATTGATAATTACTATAAATAAATAAAATATTATAATATATACTTACGTCTTAAGTTAAAATGTGATCTTCGTTTTCCTTAGACAATATGGCTCAACATAGAAGCAAAAATTAAGTTAATATTATGTTACCATGGTAACAATAGAGGCACAGATTGTTAAAACTACCTAAGAATGAGTTCCAATAAAAATACAAAGTCATAGAGTACATTGTCTGTATAGTGACAAATTGTAAGGTCAGGTAAAAATATTACAATAAAACATACTAAGTTCGAAATCTTTTTAAAAGTAGCTTCTATACACTGTAGTAGTCTATACACTGAGTAAACGCTGTGACACCGCAGTTTATTATTTGTTGCTTGTAGTCACGCCTAGGGGTATGAGGAATAGCGTGAAACTGTTAAATAAAAATGATATTAGAAATCGAGAATGAAAGTTAGCTTTACACTTTTTCGCAAATCGGGTTCGAGAGTAAATCTAGAGTTAAAAAAACAAAGCGGATATAGACGCAAAGAAGGAAGCAAATTTTATCAAATAAAAATATTGAAATCTTTAAAAATGTTGTAATATATATTTTTTTATTTTTATATGCCTCTCAAAAAGTTATAAATATTAACTTGAGTTAAAGAACAAGTAAAGATTTATTATTTTGTACTTTTGTAGTACCTATATAAACGCTGTGACTGAACACTGACTTTGAATGTGAGATTTTTACTGACGTGACATGCGACCGCGTAAACGTGGTTACTGAACATGGAATAGAATTCTCTAACCACTTAAACGCAATATAGCGTATAAGTTTTTCCGTGCTCAAATATTGTGATAGTGAAATTAGTGTGGCCAGTCGTGGCGCAGTGGCACAAGAGTGTGACTGTAAACGACTGGTTGTGGGTACGATTCCCACTCGAGGAGTGGAAATTATATTTTCATTTTCTTCGCTCTGGTGTCGAGGTAAAGCGCGGCGTTAAGTTCCGCCACTTAACACGCAAGCCTCCGAAATCGGCGGAAAGTGGGGAACGGAGTGTCTTAACACTAGGTTCCCTCTGCCTACCCTGCTGTGTGCGGGATATAGCGTGAAGCTATTTATTTATTTATTTATTTTAAATTAGTGTGAATTTGGTGCATGGTTACTGCAATTCGGGGTAGAAAATAAATATATTCTGTGAAAACTGAACGTTGGAAATAAATTCAATTCATCTAAAGCACTTTATGATTAAAATTAAACAGAAATTCTCAGTTAAATATTTTATTCAAATTCATGTTCGTATCTACGTTTAACTTGTCTTTAAAAAAAATACTACAAATAGTTTTACATTTATAATAAAATTTATCAAAGGACACAATTATATGTGTTTGACGTCAAGACATGCTATTGTAGTTTTTTACGTGTAGTTTTCATATATATAATTTGTAGCTTCAGAGTTTACGTCCCGCTGCCGCTAACCAGGAGAACCGCTGCCGCTTGTGCTGATGGTTGCTAGGGCCTTATACTATAAACTATTAGTCATAAAGAAAATGTATTAAAAATATTTCATTTTTCTTATATATATACTCTCCATTATATAATTTTGAACATCGTTTTATTCAATGCTTCACTAACGAACCATCATTTACAACCACCTTTAGGTGTTGGTGGTGTTTATGATGGTGGTGGTGATGGTGGTGGTGATGGCGGTAGCATTGATGGTGGCAGTGGCAAATACATTTGTGGTGGTCATAGAGGTCACTCTAGATAAGCTAAATTAAAGAGCTAAAAGTGAGTGCAAATATTCTTACAATACTTATTAGTTTGATAGATACAAACGAGGCTAGGTACTTTTTAAGCTTGTGAAAAAGTATACAGCTACGTTTCCTTTACATAGCATCTTAATATTGATTATCAGAGATTTAAAATACGTGGGCTGAGCCACGTAGGTGGCAATCGCCGGAGGACGTGACGTAAACATACCTATAAACAAACCCTCCATAAAGGTTAACTTTTCACACAATTTGTTAGACTTTGCCTCAATTTCTTAACGTTTGCTCCCACATACTTAGAGAGAATCTAGTTGAATATTCCATTCTTCACTTTCTGCCTAAATTCGGTACATGTGCGGTTTGTCTTAACAGATAAATTATATAAATATCATTTAAATTTGAAGAGTTACTTAACACATTACAGATAGGTAAATGCATAATTGAGTTTGGAGCGTTCAACCAAATAAATTGTTCAGGATTAAATGATACTATTTAATTCGTATTAAATACATATATTTTGGTATTTGAAAATACATTTTAGATAATCTATTTATACCAATACCTGCTATGCCCATGACTTCGTTGGCGAGGGTGATGGAAATTAACATACTTTTTTTGTGTGAAGCACTGTATTAAGACTATACGATACGCTATACTTTATAACGAAATTTTACTTCTCAGAGCTAACGGCCCACAGGACTACCCACTCGCCCTCAACAAAATATCTTCTGCGTTACATTAATTTCAAAAATCATTACAAAAAAGGACTTTTGGTGGCTTTTGGGAAAATCAGCCGCTAAGATTCCCTGATCCCATTTTACAGTTCAATTATATTCAAAAAAACTCCACAAAGTTTCGATTTAACCCATCAAGCCTTTTTTTGTTTCATTCGATCAATGAAGAAAATTGAAGGATCGTTATTACGACTTTGATAAATCATCTTTAACAAAATTAAAAACGTAATGATTTTGTACATTTTTCCTTTCTTTTTTATTGATAATAGTGTTTTATTTTAGACTATAAATTTAAACACTGTTATCAATTAAAAAGCATGGAAAAAGCTGAAATATCATTTCATTTTTTTGAAAGATAGTTTTTTTTTAAAAAATCCGTACCTGATTTTTATGGGAAATTTAATAAAGATTTCAACATTCTTAAATTTCGTGCGATTAGCGGTTACTGAGATATTTATGGTTAAAGACAAAAAGATCCCTTTCCATTCAGAGTTCGATATCTCAGCGAGAAGTACATGTATCGATTTTTTAATAACAGCAAGTTAAAGCTAGATAAACAAGTTATCCGATCCATATAGGGGTTAAGTTGAAAAACAATGTTCCAACTTTTTAGACCAAAAAAAGAACTGAAAAAATTTAGATGTTTTTCTCTCTCGGTATTCATTTGAATTGAGCGGGACACGTCGCTTGAATTTTTTTTTCATCTTATTCGACCATTTTTGAGGAAAATACAGCCACTTAAAAAATCACAATTTTTTTTATGAGGTGTTCCAAATTAAAAAAAAAACTTTATCGCAAAATGCACATCAGGTAAAACAAACAGAATTTTTATTAATTTATTTAAAATAAGCAACTTATTATTAAACTTAATACAATTATCGTTTATTATTTTTAAAGAATAATTACAATCATAGATTACATTGAAATACTAACATTCACTTTAGATCTTAATCCTTTGGGATACATTTTACAATTACTAATGCTTTTTACCGTAGTTATTCTGGTCACAGTATTCTTTACATAAATAGTCCACTCACTTGATTCTAAAATTTGTTGTTCTTTTTACCACTAACGTCACAATATGTTCATCCACTTAAAAAATCACTCGATAAGTATGAATCATAAATCTTAATCAATAAGGTATTTGAAAATTTATTTCCAAATAATTTAAAACATTATAATTATTTAAACTAACACTCATTCGCAAATTGAACAAAAACATCAAATGTCAAATTGTTTTTGAATTTTAAAATGTCATATAAGTCAACGAAATAAGTTTTTTTTTTTTTTTTTTTTTTTTGATTGTGGAAATGCTGTTGACCCTGTGGTCTTTACAGCGACACCGGGGGGGTGAGGGAAGAGGGTACTCAGTCCCTGCGAAATGCAAGCACTAAATGGCTGCTCGAGAGGGAACCGACAGGCGCAAGGGCACCCCCTAGCGGGGCTAGGACCTCGGCTTGCGTCATCGGTGGGCGGGGGGGGGGGGGTAAATAAGTTTTAAATTTTCAACTTATTATAGTACCGGGCAACAAATAATGCACATCGATGCTTAGAATGAAACAGTCGGTCAGTTTCGGTTTCGGTCGGTACTATACGTACTCGTTGGGCCAATCACGCATAATATTTCAGTACCTGATTTTTATGGGAAATTTACTGAAGATTTTAAAATACTCTTTATGTTTCTTGTGAGATCAGGGGTTACTGAGATATTTATGGTTAAAGACAAACATATCCTTTTCCAGAGTTCGATATCTCAGCGAGAAATATATGCATTGAATTTTTAACAACAGCAATTCTTTATTTTAATTCTTTATTTATTATAAGTTTTTTTACTAAGTGAATATGTCACCCTCGTCATTATATACAGTTAGATACATTTCTCACATCACATATCAGTACAATACAGTCATAGATAAGGCTTACTAATTTCTATTTTTAAGAGCTAAATTTACAAATTTATATACAGATTTAGCTTCTTTAGACAATGGAGAAGCTAAAATGCTATTATAAACACCAATATTTTTCCCACGGCTAGCGACAACATCTCCCTTTAGCGCCCTAACACGAACACATTCTTCTAATATGTGATAGACATCCTCTACCACATCACACACAGTACAATTAGGAGAATTCACTTTTCCCATCATGTATCCGAAACTATTCAGTGGAATGTGACCAGAGAGCAATCTTAAGGCAGTAGTAATATTCCAAATTAAAACGCAAAGATATAAGATATTACATCTTTGCGTTTTAATTTGGAATTTAGAAACCAGGGAGAAACAACAGCAAGTTGAAGCTAGATGAACAAGTTATCCGATCCATATAGCGCTTAAGTAGAAAAAAAATGTTCCAATGTTTTAGATCAAAAAAAGGAGCTGAAAAAAATTAGATATTTTTTCTCTCGGTATTCAATCGAATTGAGCGAGACACGTCATACCACCTTACCTATAGAAAGTATCTCATTCATCCAATATTACATTCTATAAAAGGGGGTGTATACAACCCTCGGGGATGATGAACCCTTTTTGATAAAATAAATATTTTTGACCCTGCCTATGTTTGACCCTGGATTATTTAGTACTTTCGATCTGAATTTCATCCAAATCGGACCGGTAGATTAGCCGTGAAAGCGTGACTGACAAACAGACAGACTTTCGCGTTTATAATATATATAAGTATGGATTGAATAAAATAATGCTTAAAACTATTATTAAATTAAATCAAATTATTCCATAAAAATATTTTATATTGCTATGTATATTATGTATTGTATGTAACGTCAAAACATTTGCAGGAGGAACCTGCGGGGGGTTCCTCCCGCACTTTCCTCCTGCAACCTCCTTTAAGGTAGGCGGAGATGCGCGTACCGCCTTCAACTGCCCCCTGGCCTCCGACGGCGGAGCGGGTCTGTATTAGCAGTTGATTCACACATTCGCCTTGCGACCTGCTTCGGTGCGATAAATAATTAATTAAGCACCCTAACTCAAGTTAAATAAATAGATAATCCGATTAACGACATAAGGTTCTAAGTAACTAAAGGTTTTAGAAAGTAACTAAATAATTTATTAACATTCAAAGAGCTTAATTTCTTTTTGAATTCATTACACCCACATGAAAAATTAATTAATTTCCATTAAAAATTAAATGAATCAGTCATTTGAATAAAATTTAAATATAAATTTAACAATTTATTGCTTCTAGTTTTTTACCCGTGACGTTATGTCAGCGACTGTATACGGCGACTGTATATATGTGTTTGAGGTGTGAGGTGTTTTGTTTGTGCAAATTACTATGTAAATTACTTCCAATACTATAAGTCCGATTTCGATACAGTTTTCAATGATAGGTCCTGAACCTATCATTGAATATCATTCAATTGGCGTATGTTCTTAAATATGTTTTATCGCCCCAAGTCACCAGCGGGCGCTGCAGTAAGCATATTACGTGCAAACGAATGTTTTTAATTATCTAAAAAAGTAGTAGCCCGATTTCGATACGGTTTCCAGTAATAGGTTCAGGTTTAATTGGTGGATGTTCTTAGATACGTTTTATCGTGTCAAACCACCAGGGGGCGCTGCAGCAAGCATTTGCTTATACTTTTTTGTATTTATTTGTCTAAAACCGAAATTACTAATTTGATTGGATAGAGTTTTCAGAACTAGATTCAGCTTTTCTTGATGCACATTTTAAAAACTTTCTTTTTTGTTGCGGTGAAATCTCGCCAGGGAGCGCTGCAGTAAGCATTTGTTTATGCAAAGTAAAAACTACTAGTCCGATTTAGATGAAACTTTCAACGATAGGTTCAGGTTTAATTAGTGCGCCTTTTCATATATTTGTTACGGTAAACACTCACCAGGGGGCGCTGCAGTAAGCATTTATTTGTACTTTTTTGGAATACCCAAAATTTTTCTTGTATATATTTGTCTAAAACCGAAATTACTAATCCCATTGGATATAGTTTTAGAACTAGATTCAGCTTTTCTTGATGCATATTTTAAAATTTTTCTTTTTTGTTGCGGTGAAATCTCGCCAGGGAGCGCTGCAGTAAGCATTTGTTTATGCAAAGTAAAAACTACTAGTCCGATTTAGATGAAACTGTCAACAATAGGTTCAGGTTTAATTAGTGCGCCTTTTCATATATTTGTTACGGCGAACACTCACCAGGGGGCGCTACAGTAAGTACATTTGTTTGTGCAAAACTAAAATTACGAGTCCGATTTGAATGCCGTTTTCCATGATAGATTAAAGTTTACGGTTTTCTGTGATAGGTTCAGGTTTGATTGCTGAGTGTTTTTATATGCCATATCGCGAACTACCACGGGGCGCTCCAGTATAGTTTGTACAACATCAAAACTACTAGTGGGATTTGTGATTTTCAGTGATTTGGTTAGATTTAAGTTTCGTGGAGATGTTACGGTGGCAATCTGCCAGGATGCGCTGTAATTGACAATCAACAAACATTAGGCTTATAATTTTTATTGGATTTGGGTGAAGATTAAAATAAAGTATTTCGATATTATGTAATAATATATAATATGTATCCTATTCACTTTGAAAAGTTTAAAATAAAAAGTAAAATTTTGAAAAGCCCACGACAGTTTTATTCTAATTGAAAAAGGATAAAATAACTAGAAATCCCCCGCTTATAAGAATATATGTATCGAGATGATAGGGAAGACTTCGTCGGGGGCTGCCAGTTGCAATCAGTATTTTAAATTCAGTAGATTTCGTTCATAAAGTTTTTAAAAGGCATACCAGTTATCAAAAGTGTAAATTCATGTTAATATCTTGTTTTTTTGCCACATGAAAACATATGAGTTTTAACAACATGAAAACCTATGAGAAAGTTTGTACAAACTTACTGAAAATGACAGCCCCCAACGAAGTTCTCCCCATCATCTCGTTACATATATTCTTTTAGGCGGGGGATTTCTAGTTATTTTATCTTTTTTCAATTACAATTAAACCGTCGTGGGTTTTTTCAAAATTTTTAATTTTGCTTCTTATTGAACATTCAATGTTTTCAGCGAATATTAAAAATACTATGCGATCTGTTTTATCTCATATCAGTAAATGGTAGTATCCACTTTTTGTCGATGTAAGACTTACACTATTTGACTAAAATAGTGTCGTCTTACATATTTGCCATGAGCTGAGAAATTAAGTTAGTTAGGACCCTCTGTTTGGAAAATTTGAAGGCAAACTGGACAGTGGGGCGTAATTTAGTTATTATCTCTTCATTTGCCTCTTGGCAGCAGTTGTTCGAAAATCTGATTTGTGCCAGAACAACCTGAAATGAAATATCCACAGGTTGTTCTAGTAACGGGACATGTCTACGATCAATATATCGTAGACATGTCTCGTTACTCTGGTTAGTTCGTCGAATCTTTCATTACTGTTACTATTACATAATACTCACATGCCTTTCTCCAGCAGTAGCAGATCTTTCGAAATGATCATTATCACAATTTTGTCTACCTGTATTATACGAAAAAATCTTATTAACTTTGTTAGCATTAGTCGGCTGTAGCTCCACATTAACCTCTAGCGCTATCTATAAATAATTTTACACAGGTAGTAAGAAGTATTACGGTTTGTATTATTTAGAAATTCCCCGCGTAATGTGGTTAATATAAATTTATTGCAACTTTAAATACTTTAAAACACCATCGTATAGAATAATAATATGCTAACATTTTGAAATATATTGTTAGTTTAAAGAAAAGTTATAATGATAAAATATTATTTTTACCCGCAACTTTACGAAGACGGTATATGCATTTGAGGTGAGAAATTACTTGTTAGTTTGTTTGTATCCATACTTATTTTATAAATGCGAAAGTCTGTGTGTTAATCTACCAGTCCCATTTAGATGAAATTTAGAAAGAAAGTAGAAAAAGTTACTGGTTTTAACATAGGCTACTTATTTTTCTAAAAATCAACCTCTAAAAGCTTGAAATAAGGGATGAAAGTTTATATGAAAAATCTAAACCGCTTGACCGATTGTAATGAATTTTCGCACAAATATAGTTGATATCTAAGCTTAAACATAGGCAACTTTATCTAAGGTTAAACATAGGCAACTTTATTTTTCAAAAATCCACCCTCGAGGGTTGCAATATAAGGAAACAGTAATGTGGTTCACGCGGCGAAGCCGCGAACGGGCCGCTAGTGTGTGTATAAACAGTGTGAGAATCCCTACACCATGTAGGGGAACGCGGGGAAATCGGTGCCACGGGGTGATGGGAACTACTTTAGTTTACGTGTATCTGAACAAGTTAGGTCCTGTTTTTTTATTACATAACATAGAAAGACGTGGGAGGGTTGATATGATTGATCACATTGCGAGTTAGTGAGTTTTTATTGTGCAAACTGACCGCATGTTGGTTTTTCGGCTAATCGATCTAATTTTTAACTGACTGTTCAAAAAATAGACTAATAAAAGTCTATTTTTTAAGTGCTTACAGTATTTTCTAGACATTTGTAAAGCCATGTGAATATAGAAAGCTAAACGTCTTACGAAAGAAAATAAAGAACGGAAAGAAAAGGGTAAAATATTAAAAGAAGCAAAGAAAAAGCTCGAAAAATCCTGTTAAAAGACGATATCAGCTCATAAGATGAATCAGTCAATATTTAGAACATCTGTAATTTGTAAATCTAATAAATCGAAGAAATGTGGTATACCACACGCTCATTCCACCAATGATTGTTTTTGATTTGTACAAGGCAATTAGTAATTATATTTTTAATTCACAAAACCGATTTTATGTTTCTAAAGATAATATAATTACCTATCACTCGCATATTATAAGGACATGTAGAAGACGCAAAATGACCCTAAATAAACCCTAGGTTCTAATTATACCATACTCTTGGATAATGTTATTCTTATTAAAAATGAGTATAAATGTTTTTATTTGTTTTGTTTTTTTGAATTTCTATGTTAATAAGTTAAACTTTATTATTAATATTGTAAAAAAAAAAACAAAAAATATAAAAAGTGATGTTTTACATCTTATATTATATTATAAGACATAGGAGCTTATTCTAAGTGGCGCCAATTCCGTACTATGAAAGCTGTTAGAGTTACGTGTTGTTTTTTTTAAATAAGTTCATTTTTTTTTTGTATACTAATAGACTTTTGCAATAAGTTTAGAATCATTAGTTTGACATAAAGCTATTATCGCAATGAAACACAAAGTATGGAATTCGGACGTTTTAGGCTTAAATTAAATACAATCCATACTTATATTATAAATGCGAAAGTCTGTGTGTTTCTCTGCCACGCTTTCACGCCTAATCTACGGGTCTGATTTAAATAAAATTTAGAATGAAAGTAGTAAAAGTGACTGGGTCTAACATAGGCTACTTATTTTTTCAAAAATCAACCTCTAAAGGGTTGAAATAGGAGATGAAAGTTTATATGAAAAATCTAAACTGCTTGACCAATTGTAATAAATTTTGGCATGAATATAGTTGATAATCTAAGCTTAAAAATAGGCTTTTTTATTTTCTAAAAATATGCCCCCGAGGGTTGCAATATAACGAAATAGTCCACGCGGCGAAGCCGCGAGCGGGACGCTAGTAGTAATATATACCTCATTTTATTATAACCTGCATTAGATTTAATGATGACACTTTTTCTCATTTTTGTGTCTTAAATATCGCCACAGAGGTTACTTGTTAACTTCGTTTTTATAATGCCTTTAAATTTGTTAATTAATAAATCTAAAATAGAAGTTATATTTGTTGTTCGACTTCCACCTGTACAGGGGAGAAGTTATCTATAACATGAAAAATAAACCTCACTATAAATCGTGTACCTTCTCATAATAATTATTAATATTTTTATTCGTAATACTATATAATTTAAATAAGTAAATGATGAATAAGTAATTTAACAAAATTTGTATTCAAACTCAAACCATGTCTATAATGACAATACATACGTAGACATAATATTTTTTTTAACTTCACGCTGTATCCCGCTCACACAAAGTAAAATAAATAAATAAATAAATATTGTACTAGTGGAAAAAATTAAAGGATCAAAAATAAATTCAAAATTTATTGAGGTTTTTTAAGTGTCTATATACAGTGAGGTTTTTTAATTACTATGGATATGCGTTTGCTAAGATATTGATGGTTAAAGACAAAAAGATGCTTTTCCATTAAGAGTCCGACATCTCAGCAAGAAGTGGACGTATCAAACTTTTAAAATCAGCAAATTGAAACTGGATCAACAAGTTATACGATGCATATAGTGATTAAGTTAAAGCTTACCTGTGCAAGCTTACCTAAGCTAATCAAACTGATAGCCCTATGGCTATCAGTTTGATTAGCTTAGGTAGTAAAATTTATGCTAAAATTTTAGCGAGAAGAATGCAAGAGAGATCTGAGAGGCTGTTGTGGGAGGCCCAAGGAGGCTTTAGACCTGGAAGAGGGTGTATGGACCAGATCTTCTCCCTCCGCATGATCACAGAGAAATTTTTGGCTGTAAACCAAAAAGCTTTCTGTGCTTTTGTGGATTTGGAGAAGGCATTTGACAGAGTTGTGCGAAAGAAGTTATGGGAGATACTGCCTCGGTATAATGTGAAAGGACCCTTGTTGCAGGCTGTAAAGTCTCTTTATCGAGATCACTCAGCCTGTGTACGAGTAGAAGCTGGCATGTCGCCTCCAGGGTTGTGCCATGTCAGCTTGGCTGTTCAATTTGTACTTGCATAGTTGTCTCCAAGGAGTGAAAGAAAGTGATATGGGAGTGAAAGTGGGTGACTTGAAGGTAAACTGCCTGTTGTACGCAGATGATGCAGTACTTATTGCATCATCAGAATGCGAGTTGCAGGCATTGGTCACCATCCTGAAAGATGGGTGTGAAAAGAATGGTTTAAGCCTGAATGCAAGCAAAACTAAGATTCTGGTGTTTGAAAGAGACGAAGAAAGAACGGAATGTAAGATCATGGTTAACAGAAAGAAATTAGAATAAGTGAATGAGGTGGTATATTTGGGAAGTATGTTTAGCAGATATGGAAGGTATGATATGGATGTTGAAAGGCGTATTGCTGCCGGTAACAGGGTTAACGGTGCCCTCGCTGCGTCGATGCGACGGCGGAACGTGAGCATAGCCGCACGTTTAGCTGTGCACAATGCAGTGCTGGTACCGACGCTGCTATACGGCAGCGAAACGTGGGTATGGCAGAAGAAGAATGAAAGAAAGATGAATGCAGTGAAGATGAGATCTCTTCGAAAGATGTGTGGAGTCAGCTTAGCTGACCGAATCCGCAATGAAGAGATACACAGAATGGCAGGTATTAGCGAGAACGTCATAGTAAGAATGAAGAAGGGCGTGCTCAGGTGGTTTGGGCACGTCGAGAGGATGAGTGATGGAAGAATGGTAAGAAAGATTTATGAAGCAAAGGTGAGTGGTAAGAGAGGCAGGGGGGAGACCTCGGATGACCTTCGAAAACACAGAATCGATGATACTGGAGGAAGGTCACGTAAAAAGCATGAGGACCCCCCGGAGGGCGTGTATGAAGAGGTTGATGACTGTGGACGAGGCGAAAGAAGTAGGTATGCAGGGAAAGTATCGTTTGGCGCTCCGTTCTCTCTGACTACCCCGCAAGGGATACAGCATGAAGCGAAAAAAAAAATTATAAATGCAAAATTAATATTGTCTAATTTAAGTGAAATTGTGTAAAGAGATAGTCTAGAGAATAAGAAAGGTCATCCTTTATCATCGTCTTACTCCCTTGTACCTCAAGGAACGTTTCAAGTTCTTGGGGTCGAACGCCTCACATATTCTACACCTTCGTGCCCGTGACAACAATCTCCTTGAAATTCCTCTGTCCCGTACGAAATGCTATAGCGACTCTTTTACTATTAATACAGTTAGACTTTGAAATGCGCTGCCACTGGAAGCCAGAAAATCTCAATCGGTTGGGATATTTAAACACCGTCTTAAACAGTACTTTTTCAATCAAAACCTTTAAATTGGTTTTTTTTATTGTATTGTGTGCGTATATGTGTGTGTAGAGATATATGTATGTATTTATGTATATTTGTATGTATACATGTATGTATGTACGTCTGTATGTATGTATGTATGTATGTATGTATGTTTGTATGTTTGTCATTTATATGTCATTTATATGTACATATGTAGAAATCTAAATTTTAATATAACTTATAGCAATACTTTAAGCACCTTTCTGCAACTTTTAGTAAGAAATTTCTTTATTCATTATTGGTTGCCTGTAAGGAATTGCTTATAGCGACAAGGCCGCCATTGCACATGTCTTTTTAAATAAATTTGTAATAATTGAAAATTTGTAACATTTGTAAATATTATGAGCAATAAAGTATTAATTATTATTAATTAATTATGTTGTGTTTCAGTGCTGAAGTAATTTTTCCTTTATTTTATCGTTTAACAATTCCTACACGAGTTTTTTACGTACAAATATTTAAATTAAGTTCTAATTTTACCTTGTTTCGGTGTCCTTTGTCACCGATCAAATATAAAAAATAAAGTACAAAATGATTTTATTTCTGACCGGCATTTATTAAAAACGCCCGGCGTTTATTGGGCGGAAATGGGTTTTAATTAGTGTCCGACCGAAGGTTCGGTTTCGGTTTCGGTTTCGGCAAGTTTCGGCAAAAAATTGTAGTTTCGGCCGTAGTTTCGGTTTCGGCAAAAAAGCTGCCGAACCTTCGGCAATGCCGAAACTCATGACGTACTCAAGAATTTTCACGTAGCTTTTGAGTGCTTTTGAGTGCTGTTATAGCTTGTCAACCTAATCTTAAGATGTAGTAAATTTTAATATATTTAAATTAATGATGAGAATACAAGAACTGCTGACGACAGATTAAATGAACTATCCCTGTTAGTCTGTAACGAAACTATGTGTCTGTTCGCGTAAGTGTGGCTCCTTTCAGGGGTCGAATACCTATGATTGATTGATATTTTGCGAGCCCTGGGCTAGTTACTATATTGGAGGCTTGCCTTAATATTATTTAAACATAACCGTTTTCTATATAAATGTTACGCAGAATATAGTCAATAAGATAATATGAATATATATCTAATGTAAATCTTATCATAAATTAGCACATAAATTTCTCTGCAAGAAATGCACAGGTAAACACGTTAAAAGTGAAAACCTTTTTGTAAAGAAATACCTATTAACACAAGTGTTGCCAATCTTAAGTGGCGACCGAGGGCCTTGATAACCCACAGGTCCCTGCGCAACGGCTCAAAAAACCTCTATGTAATTCCCTAGGAGCCTTGGGTAAAGAGAACTGGCGTAGGTCTAGAGTCTAGACTAACAATTGATCCGATCCATATAGTGGTCAAGTTGAAAAAATGTTTCAACTTTTTAGAAAAAAAATGAACTGAAAAATTTGTTTTTTTTTTCTCTTTCAATATTTATCAGGATAGATAGGAACACGTCGTTTGAAGACATTTTTCATCTTAAGATCTCAAAACTAGACACTTTAAGCTTTAAAATGGTTTTTTTTATTTCAATGCGACTATTTTTGAAGAAACCTCTCACTGTCACTTGGAAAACCTCAAATAAATTGTTTTTTTTTTATGATTTTTTAATTATTTCCGCTTGTATATATAATAAAATCAACGTAATCACAATAATTCAAATGCACGTGTAATTTTGAAAGCGTAAAAAATGTATTTTTTACATATTATTCAAATTTTATGACGTCATCAGCAGTTTCGGTTTCGGTTTCGGTTTCGGCCGAAACTGAAGTCAGAACCGAAGGTTCGGTTTCGGTTTCGGTTTCGGTTGAAAATTCAGTTTCGGGCGGAAATGGGTTTTAATCCAGGGGTGGATTTTAATCCGGGCGTTTACCCATCTATAATTTACTCTAAGTAATAAATACTATAATTATTTCCAGAAACAATTCGGAATCATTACTAAAACTTGGATAATGTAACATAAGATGTAAAAAATGGCAATGAAATGTCTTTCACCGCATGCTATGCGAAATCTTTAGAAAATAGAACAAAACAATGTGACTTCTTGTAATACCTAGTTTTATTGCAAAGAACGAATTATAACGTGGTTTATTTAAGCCATATATAGTATAAATCTATGTCTATAAAAATGTGTTTATTAGACACCTAATATGTGTTTCGAAAAATGATAGGTATATATCAAAGTTTATATAACGATATCAAAATCAAAATCTTTTATATTTTAAACGAGAGCTAAAACATAACTATTAACTATATTCTAACATTCTAATACCATTCTTTTAACAACTTTTTTTTACAGTATTAATTTATTTGCTTTAGTAAAATATATATAAAAAATTACAAAAGCTACTTTATAAGGTTCATTCATAATATAAATTTATATTAATAAAAATAATAAGTATATAAGTTTGCTTGGTATTACTGAAATAAAACTACTGTGTACATTACTTTACTAACTTCAACGTTATTGTAGAATATTTAAAGAATATATGAATTAAGCTGTTAACTGACGTAAAAAAAATACAAGAGTTGAGCGAAGTATATATTAACATGTTATTTGAAATCGCCTTTCCTTTTTTTGTAAAAATAATTATTTAACATGTAATAACATTAAATATATATTTCGCTCAGCTCTTCCCGCCATGCAGAACAAAGAGGCGGTTTCTAGTATTCTTACGTTTATTTGTACACAGTGTGTATCGTAACAATATCAAATGCAAAACCTAACAATATCAAATTTATCCAAGGAAATTTCAACGGCAATTCAAATAAAACCAGCAATTATAGCCAAATCTGGAGGCCTTGCCATTAAATTGGGGTCCTATCGTCGAAACACATACTCAATTTTTAATTGTATGAATTCAAACAAACAAATTCAAAATCTATGCAATAATTATTTACATTGAACCCAGAGTACGCCCCAATTGTTTCCTAAGTAAGCTGGAACTGTGTCATATAATACGATGCATATGCACATTTAGTAATCGAGGGCGACTTAAACAGTTGGCATTCACAATTGGGACCCGTTGGAGCAAACAAAAGGGGTAAAGACCTAATAAAGCTCACAATTACATGTGACTTAATAAAAGGTAACATTGGAACAGATCTCATATTTAATACTACAATACGAAATAGTCTCAGGACATCAATCATTGACCTTAGAAAATTTATATGCCACATATTCGACAGCATCAACATTTGGAACATAAGTGCTTAAGCTTTCCCATTATCCCAACATTATTCCATAGATTTTTTACTTAGTCTAAGCGCTCCCGTGCACGCTCGTGATAGTGAAAACAGTACACACTTCTCTAAACCCTCAACTAACACTTACATTGCGCCTAAGGCATTGCGCCGTTTTGTGGGGGTCCGTCGAGTGGGTGGCGAGTCAGCGTCCGTCAACTATTCAATTTGAGACGTCGTTGCAAAGGTCCCAGATTAGTTTTTTCGTACTGTCTATAGCAAACCCGTATATGTGCATGGGCCGGTGACCATATCTGGACATTTAGCTTTGGTTACTCAATGATTAATCACAGCTGATCGAATTGTAAAGTATCAAACAAAAAATATCATTGTTGTTAGCGCCTCTGTAGAGAGATTATTACAAATTTATGCTACCCAAAGATTATTTTACGAACAATCGTTTGACAAGAGAGAATGCTATTTATTAAATACTATACATTTATAAAGAATTATTCTTAGGAAAATTGAAAAAGACATTTAGGAAACGTTAAAATTTAGAAGCAGCGGGATTCGAACCCGCGCCTTCTGGACCCCTTCCAGGTGCTCGGGTCAATAAACCATGTGTACTACTGCCAGCTCCGTCGAAATTCTTATATACTTTATTATAAGTTACTTTTGCTGTTAGTATCTTTCTAGAGAGATGCTAGTTGACGATTGCGGTGAGACAATTCATGAGCCCTGAATTCAGTGTCAAGAATGCGAAAACTGAACCCATGATGATTGTGTTGATATGGACGCATCGGATAATGATTATAACTGATGTCAGCAAAGCTACAAAACAGTTGGGCCATAATTTCTTATTGTGTCTGGGGCTAACCGCCACTTTTTGGGATGTCATGAAAACTAGGCTAACTTATTCGTAACACATTTTATAGAAAAATGTGAAAAATTTACAAGTATTTGATTAAAATGAGTAGAGAAGATTCTAATCTTATTGTAATTATGGAATAAGACACATAAAACCTTTTACCTTTGTTGTTTTTTTATACTTCATTTGAGTGTCCGGGGCTGTGTGGTTTTACACACCTACATTAGATATATGTATATCAGTACACCTAATGTACTCATATTCTTTTTTCATATTTTAATATAATGAAATACGTTAGACTGATAATTCTAGCAAATGATTTAATATCTCCCTGTGGGTGTCCCACCCACTTTCAGCCTGCCTCCCCTGACTCTATCACAGCTCCCTTCACGTTTCACTGCTCGCGTCGGACACCAGTGCAAGGGATGCGGGGACATCATCCCTTACACCGCATCCCTTGCACCGCGCACACATGCTGGCTTAACTGATATTCGTGGAAATTTGCTTCACATGAAAGTATATATCAATGCCACAGAATCGATATGCGCCTGTAGCGTAAAATTACCTTTACGAAATACTTTTACTTTATGAACTTTTAAATTTGATAATTGTACGCTTTGGCCGATTGGATACACATAAAGATATCAAGACTTCGTGCATATCCCACTTCTTATCTTAGCTATTTCATTTATTTTTAAACAAAAATAGCACACACAGTCGATCAAACGTATAATTTTGTTTAATTGATTGTAACAACTGTATTGATTGTAACAACTATTGACAACTCAAGCGACAACGGCGAAATGGGCCGCTGCTGTGATTTCCACGCCTTTTATAGGTGAGAGTTCTAGTGCTTATGGTGGGAAGGAGACATATATGAAAAAAACTTTGGATAGCGCCATCTATATTACTTTTGGTATCGTAATCGTATCTATGACGTAACGCGTTGTTTGTAAGTCCGGTCGCCGGTATGACTAAAGCGTAGTGTAGTACTTTTACAATCATACATTCATTAAATGTACAATCAATACATTCATTAAAGTCTTGACCATGACTGGAGGCATAAAGCATGTTTGTAGCTTTACGCTGTATCTCGCACACAGCAGGGTAGGCAGTGGGAACCTAATATTCAGGTACTCCGTCGCCCACTTTACATGGCATGTTAGTAGTAGTTACGGAACTTAACGCCGCGCTTTGACTCTACACCAGAGCGAAGAAAATTGAAGTAATAAATATTTCCACTCCTTGAGTGAGAATCGAAACCACAACCAGTCGCATCACAGACACACTTCGTGCCTCTGCGCCACAGCTGGTCCCTACGTTAATTTTCTTTTATTTTCTTTCTTGTTAAATTCCACGCGGATGAAGTTGTAAGCACAGCCAATATTCAAACTAAACACTCATTTTATCATTAATCTCTAAAGTTTGTTAATGTCAGAAAGTAGAGGTGGAGCAACTACGTCCATATATAATACGGTTATACTACTACTTACGAAGATTCTCATCTGTATGTGAATTGATTTTATGAAACTACTTAATAAGCGTTATGAAGTCAAACTGATGGAGCTTCCATACAACAAGATTACCATTTCTTTATGCCTTTAGTAATAGAGGCATCAATTGTCGAATACTCGTGTATGTTGATGCCCGCAGGGGGCGAGGGCTGTGCTGAGAATATCCCGTGGTCAATCCCTCGTTCAAATCGTATGTCACATCTTTATGTTTTTAAGAGCTCTTGACAGATGGACATCACGAGGTCATATTACTATACGTTATATAAATATAACAATAAATTGAGGGACCGCCCAGTAAGGGTAACCATGTTTTCAAAAAAACAAAAAAAAAGTTAAAAAGGACAAAAATTATAGATATTTATGTAAAAAGTTGTATGATCTAAAATACTATTTAAATCGAAATTAGTTATAAAATAAAAAATATTGACAATTGGTTTAAGTAAAAAAAACTCTGAGTGCCAACGAGAGAGAAAAGGTGTTTTTGGTATCGTCCAGAAATATTTTATTTGGTAAGAAGTACTTTTAATTATAATTATAAAAATATATAATTTAATTATAATTATAAATAAACATTCACAACGGTAACATTTACGGACTAGTTCTCGCCCGTGGCTCCACCCGCGTAATATTGATTTAAACTCACAATTTCCAAGCTCAAAATCAAATTACACCATATACAGATAACCTGAGTACATACAAATAACGTGAGTTATACCTATATTTCATATATTTCAAAAAGATATTTAAAGAAAACGTATAAAAATTTGAACGCAGCGGGATTTGAACCCGTGCCTCCTGAATACAGTCCAGGCGCTCTCACCACTGGGCCATGTGTTCTACTATCCACTACGTCGAAATTCTTATACGCTTTATTACAACTTATTTTTGTTGTTAGCATCTCTGTAGAGAAATTTTTACAAATTTCTGCTACCCAAAGATTATTCTACGAACAATCATTTGGCAAGACAGAATGCTATTTATTAATTACTTTTAAACATTTATAAAGTGTTATTCCACACTTAGGAAAATTGAAAAAGACATTTAAAGAAAACGTATAAATATTTGAACACAGCGAGATTCGAACCCGCGCCTCCTGAATACCGTCCAGTTGCTCTCACCACTGAGCCATGCGTTCTACTATCCGCTGAGTCGAAATTCGTTAACAGGCTGACAGTTGCAATCTCTATTTTAAATTCAGTATAGATTTCAGTTTTGCCAAGCCTATGAGAAGGTTTGTGCAAACTTAAAGTGACTGAAAATGACAGCCCCCGACGAAGTCGTCCCCATCATCTCGATACATATAGTCATATAGGCGGGGGGATTTCCAGTTATTTTATCCTTTTTCAATTACAATTAATATTGTAGTACATTCTTTTGTTTTATTATGTATAGTTTTCGCATAGCATGCGGTGAAATACATTTTATTACTACTTTTTACATGAATAATGTAAACTTAATAATAATGTAACATGAGATATGTTACATTATTCAAGTTTTAGTAATGATTCCAAATTGTTTCTGGGAATAATTATAGTATTTATTACTCAGTGTAAATGTAGGTTTCTAATGGTGAAAGAATTGTTTAAACTGATTTAGTATTTTTTTAATTAAATCCACGCAAATTTCTTCTAGCAATAAAAAATGCGTAATTTCCATACAAAGTTTCATCCTCTTTTTCCACTTTTTGAAGTCCTCTTTTCGGATAAAAAAGTGGTCAATAATCTTTCTTAGTCTCTAGACAATATTTTCACAAAATTTCATTTAAATCAGTTTAGTAATGCAGGCGTAATTAAGTGACACAAACAGATAAAGTTAATTTGACATTTATAATATTAGTAATAATTACTAATAACTGAAAAACAATTGGTCAGATCTTAAACTAAATATAAATGGAATACAAGAAGTATATGTGTAAAAAAATAATCTAAATTAATTCACAATGTAAAAAGATATGTGGTAAAGCACTTCAAAAGTACAATTTAATTCAAAGTCTTGTACTTTTTATGATGTCAGTTAAAAAGTACTACTCGACTTCTAACAATTTTTTTTATGCGATTATACGACAAGTATTAGCTTTCATATAAAAATAGAATCATCTAAATTGATTCACTCAGCAAAAAGATATGCTGTAAAGTACATAAACAAAAGACTCGAATTGAAAACCTTCAACTTTTTTTTAAGTCGGTTAAAAACTACAAGTCAGATTTAAATTTAATTTAAATGTAACTAACTACACAGCAAGTATTTTAGGTTTCATATAAAAAAATAATAATTGAAATTGATGCACTCATTAAAAATATATGCGCCATGACATGTAAAATATAAATCACGTAAAATATAAATTATAAATCAGACTGATCTGACTGAAAAAAAGGAACCACACCGTAAACACTTGCAATCATTCAAAAAACGAATCATTAAATCGATTTACACTGTAAAAAGATCGGTGATAAAACAAATAAAAAAAATTCAGCCAGATCGATAACCAGTTGGTAACATAACATTTAACGTTACAAGCCTAAATTTATAGCCACTTTTTGACCATTTAATTATCATTTATTCAAAAACTACAATCACAATCGTCACCAAAAAACTTCACAGCTCACAAGATACTGGATATCCCTGCCAAATTTCACAGGTATAAATAGCCTAGAAAGAGGTAATACACAACGAAACACACTTTTGACCAGTAAGAGCTTCGCTTCGCTCAGCTCCATCATCGTCAAAAGTTATGATGAGTACTCACTTATTTTTGTGGAATTTCAAGAATTAGTAAATATGTTTATTATTATTTCTCTTTATGAACTCTTCGTCCCTTTGACTTCTACTCTTCATGAACTCTTCGTCCATTTAAGTTCTAGTATTAATATAGATTATTTTTTTTTTCTTTTTTTTCAGTTCATCCCTATTGTGATACAGCATTTGATCAGTTCCTGTGCTGGCCTCCAACTGAACCTGGAACTACGATCCAGCAGCGCTGCCCAGCATCTGTTCGTCTCAGCGATCCAAATCGTAAGTATAGAACATTTCTTAATTTAATTTTACTTTATTTCCTGCAAATTAAACTTATATGATTAAATTTCAGGTTAATTTAATATCGCATTCTCAGAATTAAAGTTACCAACTTTGGGTTACCAAATTATGGGCAATCATATTAGCAAATAAAAATTACCATCGACAAATCTATTAGAATTAGTATAGAATGATATTACATTTAAAAATATATATAGAGATTATGATGTGCGTTGATTGGGTTAATGATAACCAACGGTTCACGATATGATGATACTTCATAACACCGTTTCTGACCAAATCGTCAAATAATTACATTTATTACCTATAAGCGCGCTAGGATGTAAAACACACAGTCAAAATTATCAGTTTTTCGATAAATCTAACTTAGCGCCTGATTTTCCCAAAAGCCACTAAAAGTCCTTTTTTAAAGATTTTTACAATTAATGTAAAGGAAGAAGATATATTTTTTCAAAAATTCGTAGCTGGTTTTAAGGTAAATTTACTGAAGATTTCAAAATACTTCTTATATTTCTTGTGCGATCAGCGATTACTGAGATATTTATGGTTAAAGACAAAAAGATCTAGTCAGAGTTCGATATCTTAGCGAGAAATATATGCATCGATTTTTTAACAACAGCAAACTAGATAAACAAGTTATCCGATCCATATAGTGGTTTAGTTGAAAAAAATGTTCCAACTTTTAAGATCAAAAATATGAACTGAAAAAAATTGTATTTTTTTCTTTCTCGGTATTCATCAGGACAGAGCGGGACTCGTCGTTTGAAAATATATTCCATTTTAAGATCTCAAAACTAGAATCTCTAAGCCTTTAAATGCTTGTTTTTTTTTATTTCAGAGCGATCAATTTTTGTGAAAAAGACAGCCACTTAAAATACGCCTAAAAATTTGAAAAAAAATTATTATCCTTTCATTTTTTCAGCTAGTATATATCAAAAAGTGATAGAAGTCTTTCCAAATAATATTACGATAAATAAATAATACGTCGGTCCATGTCTGGGAGTCATTATAATGATCATCATCGTGTCCAGGGGTACCCGACACTATAGTGTCCGGGGCTACTCAAAAGATATCAATTAACAATTTTAAGCGTAACTCTGATAATATACAATAATTATTATAATGACTATTATAATATTTAAATATATTACATTTTCTAAGGCTCTAAACAAAAGACAAGTGGGAACTCTTAACTATTGTAATCTTCAATAAAATTTGAAAGGAACAACGAAACATTTTTGATGGGGAAAAAACACTGTCACTACTATTTTTCCCCGCGTCCACATCGTCATTCATATGCATTTATTTTTACTCTGAAGGAGGTATCTTTATCATATCGCTTTGCCTAAGTATTGTGCTTAGTTTCTTAGAAATAGAATTGTACGGAGCTATCCACCGTCAGGGGTTCCCTGAATCTTGCACTGACTGGACTGGAGGCGTGCACAATTGAGGACATAAAGTTTTTTGACTACGAGATTAATAAAATGACTTTTATGTAGGACAAAATGGTTGTCATCGCTTGAGAATACTCTTATTTACTATAAAAATAACTAATAACCCCACCTTTTATCGCCTACGAGAATGATTATGGACGTTTTTGATCAGTGTCCGGTGAATTTTCGGTAAGTGAAGGTAAGTGAATTAATTCATTTCAAAATATCGTCTTGTTGTTGTAAATACTAGTATATAAAAATATGTTTGGGTGGATGGTGATGTATACATGAATAGAAGAATATTTTAAATAACAATATTATTATTTTTATACGATAAATGAAATGTAACAATCTCGTTATGTCCCAAAATGTGGACAAGCGGTTTTCACTATAACATTTTACGAAACATTCATAGTCTAGAAATAAATAAATTAAAGTGTTGGTTATTTTTACGAAGTTTTATAAGAATGAATATTACAAAATATACCCAAAAGTCCATATGTTATTTTAGATATGTATTTTTATTTTCAAATATGTTTGATCCAGACGCCTTACTTGCTTTATATATTGGACATCTGTCAGACTTAGAGTTGTTTTTAGATTACGAGGATTCAACCGCTAATAATTGTGCTCAAAATATGAGCCTATTCGATTAGGTGCTGATGTAGTGAATCCAAATCAAAGAGACCACCACCCATCTGACTCTAAAGATGAAGAAAGTTTTGTATATACTCAAGCAGAGCAAGAGGTTGAGACAGAACAATCTTCCATACATGGAGAGGTCTTCGATTATCTAACACCAAAATAAAACATTAGATGGAGACATAGGATACTAGAAAATACAACAACTAAAGATTGATTTCCACTAATAGCCTGTGATCCCATTGTGAAATTCTAAATGTTCCAGAAGAGTTGTTTCTGTTGATGGTGGATGTGAACAAATAATATACTATACAGTCAGAAAAGTCCAGGTTACGACATACAACTGCAAATGACTTAGAAATACTGCTACTCAACCAACCAACTCTAAATATGTACTAAGAAATTACCACTAAGTATTCGTTTTTTGATTGAAAATAGTGAGTGACAATTGCTAAAAAAAGATCGTACAAGTACCAGCAGCCATTTGCCAGAAATTATACTGAAAAGGCCGGGAGAACATCCAGCAAGTACGTCCAGCGGCAGCGGTTGAAATAATTCGTGTTGATGTGGGACATTTCCCCACCCATCACAATAGGGCTAGAACATGCTGTAAGCTGCCGGGTGCTTCCAGAAAGTTACGCATAATGTATACAAAATATAAAGTAAATTTATGCTGTTATGAAAATTGATCTTTATAAATCCTTATGTAAATGTTATATTAGAGTAAGCAAAAATGAAAACTTTAATTACTTAACTTAATTACTAAAATTATAATAATACTTTATATTTGTCCCAATTATTTTATATTTATAAATATAAAATTCAATTATAAATTCTGTCTAAATTCATTTGTTCAATTCTTATATAATATTCCGCGATATAACTCGATTTCCGCGAAAAGTTTTGCACAAAATCTCATTATTTTCATTGTACAAAACCCAAGGAAACTATAAAAAAAATATCAGGGTCTTGTGGCTAAAAAACATTCAGGTTTGAAATGGTTAAGGTGACTATCACCATATTTTTTTGAGGACTAGATCCGCCCTTGCCCGATGGACTGTAAAAGTGTGTGTCCGTTTTCGATACGGTTTTCAATGATAGGTTCAGGTTCAATTGGCGTATGTTCTTAGACATGTTTTATTGCCCCAGCTCATCAGGGGGCACTGCAGTAAACATTTTACGTGCAAACGAATGTTTTCAATTATCTCAAAAAGTAGTAGTCTGATTTCGATACGGTTTTCAGTGATAGATTCCGGTTTAGTTGGGGGTTGCCGGTTGAAATTCTATTATTAACTATTTTGATTTCAGTATAGATTTCGTTTATAAAGTATTTAAAAGGAATACCAGTTATCAAAACTGTAAATTCATGTTAATATATTATTTTTTTGCCAAGCCTGTTTTAACAACAACAATCTATGAGAAAGTTTGGGCAAATTTAAAATAATGACAGCCCCTGATAGAGTCATCCCATCGTCTCGTTACATATATTTTTTTAGGCGGGGAATATCTAGTTATTTTATCCTTTTTAAATTACAATTAAACCGTCGTGGTTTTTTTTGTAATTTTTAATTTTGCTTTCTATTTTTGCAGGTTATGCCACACGACGCTGTAGAGAAGATGCATTTTGGGAAACTCGCCATTCACATAAAGTAAATGATACCGGATGGACAAACTTTACTAACTGTTTCCCGCCAGATATTCAGAATATATTCGTAGAAGGATTTAATGATAACGATAATAGTTTGGTACGTGTGAATCGTTATGAATACATAATGCATTTTATTTATTTTAGGAATCGATGAATCACTATATTTAATTTAAAAAACAGATAACTGTTTTAACTATTAATTGAAATAGAATATTATGAAATATACAATATGATTATTATTTTGTGTGTTATATCACTAGATTTTTAAATAACTCGTGCATTTATATGTTTTATGTGCAACAAATGCGAATTCCGTATGTGACAATTAAATAAAAAAAAACACCAACAACAAATGTTAAAAATAATAAAAAATGTTAAAAAATTTCGTCAAAGATATTATAGATTACACTGGTACGTAATATACGCATTACGTACCAGTGTAATCTATAATGTCCATTAAAAACTCCATTTAAATCAAAAACTCCATTTTATATTTAAAATTAGTAGTTTTTAGTTAATTGTAAAGGCGCCATATTTTTTTACTAAGATTATCATACAATCAAAACCCATATAAGTATGAAAAATAAATAACTAAAAAAAGAGTTCAACGCGCCGGAGCCACCGCGTTGCAGAAGTAGGAGTTCAGAAAGCTCTAGGACGTGTGACCCAAGAGAGACGGCATAAACGGATCTTTAAAATGTACTAACGTTCGTTTCGACTCTGAGCTCTTCTCTACCTAACGATCCTAAATTTGGTACAATCCTACTATGCTGTCTTCGAAGTAAAGGCTAGAAATAGATAGTAGTGACTTGGTTCTAGATAGATTTTTTTAATTGGCAAGATTCGCCAAAAAATCTGGCGTTGTTAGGTAGTTAGTATAGGTATATGTATCTATTAAATAAATGTAGAAATATAAAAATCAAAAAATGAAACATAAATGTTGTTTAAATTTCATGATTTAACCTTTGATATTTAGCTACCGCTCACGGTAATCCTCGATATTCAATTACATGAAGAGCAAACAGGATGGAAAATCGATACTCCCAGTCCCATGTACATAATACCTACGTGAGCGTTATTATAAATATATTGTATGAAAATAATATTTTTTTAACTTCTTTCTGACATTTTTCTAGCAAGAACTATTGCCGATAGATAGGTAGTAGGTTAGGTTAGGTTCCTGTAAAAAAAAATGTTGAAAATATCGAATTTTTTAATGTGCAAAGTTTATTAAAACACTGTTTGTTATTATTTTTTTTCTTGTTTATTATTTTTTTATTTTTTTTGCTTTACCAATGGCAGTCCAACGTTGTGTATTATGATTGGAGTTATTATAGGATTTGTTATATAACAATAAATGCATACACATTTGCTAGCCAAATTTCTTAAAACTTTGTTTAATAATTAATTGTATGTATAGTAATTATAATTGGAATACACTTTATTGATGCAGTTGAGTTGGCCGGACTTACTATGGCTATAGGGCTCGAAGGAAATCAAAATATTTTGTTGTTCTGGCTCAGTAAGTAAATCAAAACCAAATGATTTGTTCGATTCCTAAAACAATGTTCCTAAAATTGATAGCGGAATATTTTTACAATATAAGTAGATACTCTCATAAAAAAAATAAGTAACAATGCGGCAAAATTAAAATTAAATTAATTTAGTTTTTTAATGAATAACTATTAATTGAAATAGAATATTATATTAATTATACATATTATATTAATAAATTATAAATTTAAATCTAAACTTTAGTAAGTTCTGGTGTGGCGGTATATTTTTCCATTTTAGGGTAATCATCTAATAAAATTGATCCACCAATTAATTAAAACATTATTAAATTAGATTATATTGATTATTCACACGACTTTACACAAATTTTTAATTATTTCAAATTATACTGTTTTTATTATATAAAGCAACGCTAATCAAAAATAATACAAAAAGCTTTAAATTTAGAAGTATGAATTTTTAAGCATAGGTGACCGCATATACGCAGTTTCAAGTTCATCTCAACAGCCTGGAGCTTTATTGGCAAACTAAAAATAGAATCTTCAGAACTACGCTTGCGCAGTACTGGTGACATTTAAATAATCATATTACCCTTTCATCCCGAACCTCCCCCTGACTTTATATACCTGGATCTCACGGTCAAGGGTACTCAGTTTGCGCTAAGCATTCTGCCTAATCGCTTGTCTCATAAAAGGTTAGTGGATACGCGTTTCTAAGTAGTAATAATAATAAACTCAGTGTAACTGTCATATAAATTTTATATAAAAGTTAGCTTTTTTTATTTTAGCCTTCTAATTAATCTAATTTGTTTAGAACCGCTAGTCAGCTGCAAAACCGCTAAAGTCGAAAGCTAATTTTATCTTCAAAATTAAGAGCTAAAACCACGAGGAAGAACCCAATAAAATTTAGTCCTACTTGTGATCATCTGGAGTCAGTACTCTTAGGTACGTAAAAATTAGCAAACTAAGATTATCGCAGTAAACATTAGATTGTAAAATTACAAATAATTTAATTTATTATAAGTAGTCTAATTTACTTTTTTAATTCTTTTTTCTCTGTTTGATATTATAAATTATTATAGTAAAATTATTATAACAACTACATAGAATAATATTTCAGTACCATTATTATTATTGGAAAAAATCAGTCCATTAACTAGGTATATTAAACGTGTAGTACGTTTGTCACCTGCATATTTGTACATTTATCTTATATATGCATACATATATAAGTAAGCATATACCAATGTGTTTTGTTCAATGTTAGTAACGCCGTGATTACAAAACTTTGCGTATAGATACTACACAAAGATTTCCGTATTATTTGCGATATTTATAAGAGGCGTAGACACAGGCGTAAATAAATAGATAAATACATTGTCTATCTAAAATATATTTATATTTAATTTACATTTCTTTTTATTTATATATGGGAAATAAATGAAAAATATATAAAACATGTACATACAATGTATATAACGTACAGTAACCGCAAATATGTAAAAAAGGCATGAAACTTTAATCGACGCGAATTCTTCTCTGTACATGCGCAGAACATTGTACCGGATTGGTGGGCGCTTATATAAAATCATATCATTTAATATTGTTCTACAGTGATATTTAGCACTGTTTAGCTGTGTTTTACAGTTATATTCACAATGCTTAAATATAATAAACTAAATGTGATTATCCGCGGCTTCGCTCGCGCAGTCAATATCATTGAACAAAAGATACATAAATACACACATGAGTTTGGTGCCAACTTCCGCTACTTTTAATGTTTACCCTAGGTAAGTTATTGACTCCTAGGTAAACTCCTGAACTTTCGTAAGTTGACAGTGCCTTTACTTATGTTCAATAAGTAACTCATAATTACCAAATTCCTCACTGCAAAGATGATGGATTTTCATTAAAACTTTTATCTATCGCTGGACAGTATAATTCACATAGACCACCACGCAAAGCATGTCATACGAATGGATAATACTATGGGGCTCATCAGTGAACTTGAAACTATCCGATACTATTCACTAAAACCCAGCGGGTATGGACGCCTACTGCGGGCTACTATCGCCTTCTGGATGATCCGGGGTTATTTCACCACCACAGCCCTGACATCTTGCAGGACGATCACCCTCCCACTGTAGCTCCTCTAGTGTAGCGGGAGAAGGAGATTTGCATAGTGCTTTCTCTTACCCCGTAAAATCCGACAACGAAGCAGTTCAAAAAGCGATACATTCATTTTAGACTTATGCACACTGACTTGTGATAATAATATCTTGCGTATGTTCGATTTCCTTCCATACATAGCATACATTTATACTTATAGCTTGTAACTTTTACTCTAAAGATTTTCATATAAACTCCCTATCTCCTATTTTCATTTTTAGGAGTAAAATGATAACAAATATTGACGTACATATTTACTTATTTATTGACAATTAATAAATAAAGTTTATATTTTGCTACTTTATGGGTAGATCTTCTAAATTTGCCCAGTTATGTTTTTACTGAAGCCTAATCAGTAGCCAGTAGACAAAGTGTCATATTTCTAACATCAAAAATGACGGGGCTTCTATATACTAGCTTTCAACCTCTATTTGGCTAACTTATGGGTAGATTTTTTTAAACTACCGATATATTTTTATAGTAATTCCTGATTAGTAACCAGTAAACAAGGTTTCTTATTTCTGACGTTTGAAAATAACGAATTTTCATACAATTTTACAATTGCACCTTTTATTTAATTACAAATTTCATTAACTTAGAGGTAAAATTTTCACGATCGCGGAATTACGTATTTAGTTACTTCTAATAATTAACCTAGAAATCAAAGTTTCACATTTGAAACTAAATCTTAGGAGTAGAATTTTCACTGTCCATGAAATAGAAGTTTAACATTTTTTAATCAATGACACAGAAATTTCATGGTTCTAACTTTAAAAATAACGGACATTCATAAAAATTATTAACCCCTATTCCACCCTCTTAAGGGTGGGTGGAATTTCCAAAAATCCTTTCTTAGTTTGTCTTTCTACGTTATGAAATAAACTTGCTTATCAAAAATCATACGTCTATATTAAATAGTTTCGGCTCGGCGATGACGAATCAGTTAGTGGAAATGTATTTGACTCTGTTGATTTTGATATTATTATGGATTCGTTCTCTCTGATTGTTTCGTTTTCTGATCGTCGCTGGTGTTCCACAGGGGGGCGGACGTATTGTCTATTATAGTTTTTTCTGGATTTATAAATTCTATTCTTGATACTTTTTCGTCTCCACATTTATATCCAGATGACCTTTTAATTTACAACTTAGCTAAAATTTGAGGTTTACCTAATTAACGACTTTATTGGATAACTTTTGGATAACACTAGATTGGATAACTTTTGTACTTAGTATAAAACATTTGATTTAAGTCTTAACTCAAAATATTTTCACTTATAATAGTAAGATTTGTACAAATAACAATATAATTTGAATCGCATTGCAATATGAAACCAAAAAAAAAAACATTATACAAAAATATTATATCATGGTCACTTAATTATAAAAATTATAAATAAAATGTTCCTTTATGAGTACATGTTTAATTGTTAGAGAGATTTAGAGACGATTAATAAATATTAAATAATATTAAATCATAAGATGCTAAGATAAACATTTACAATTTACTAGTTTATTTAATTTACAGACTAGGGGAAAGTCGGGTAGCCCCGTACACTTAAATGAAATACAAATAAATGACAGAAGTAAAAGGTTATATGCGTCTTATTACATACTTAAAACAATATTAGAATCTTATCTATTCATTTTAATGAAATACTTGTAATTATATAACATTTTTCTGTAAAATATACTACGAATAAGTTAGCCTAGTTTTTTTGTCCTCTCAGAAGTGGCGGGTAGCCCTGGACAATAACAAATTATGGCCCAACTGTTTTTGTGGCTTTGCAAACATCAGTTATAATAAACATCCGATACATCTTTATGAATACAATCTTCATGGGCCCAGTTTTCGCATTGTTGACACTGAATTTGAGGCTCATCAAATATTTCACCACATATAATGCATTCAGTTTATTTATCGATCCATTTCATAAAGATTATGGATATTGTCCGTTGTGTTCAGCGCTTCCTTAGTTTTTTGACGTTTATATATTTCTGTTTGATCTTTTTTATTGTATGCCAATCTTTTTCTGTTTTTGGTCCACTTTCTTTTTATATGGTGAAAATGTCATAATTTCGCTTTTATGAGACTAACGCTAACCTCGATAAACTATATTTTATTGCCATTGCAAGAAATGGTGACATCTGTTTAAAAAAATGTTTTATTTTCATTCTATTTTACTCTTTTTTTTGTGTTCCCTTTGAATTTTGACGTATCTTTAGCTAATTTGCACTGAAAATACACAATAATTATTATAATGACTATTATAATCCCTGTTACCGTTTATTTATAGTTTTTTTTTATATAAATTAAATATATTAAATTTTATAAAAAAAACTATATATAAAAGGCAAGTATGAAGTTTTCACTATTGTAATCAATAATCTTCAATAAAATATGAAAGGACCAACTAAATATTTTTGATGGAAACAAAACACTCTGTCACTATCAATTTACCACATCCACGTCGCCACTAATATATATTTATTTTTACTGTCTTACTTTCTTCATTATCATATCGCTTTGCCTAAGTATGGTGTCTTAGAAATCACGGGTGTCCGGGACTCCCCGCCGTTCGGGGCCGATTCTCCACTACTCTATATTTGCATTCTCTCAATGTAATAGCTTCAGTGCTTTAGGCGTAAAATATTTTTATTTTAGGAAGAATATTTAGTTCATCATTAGAAATACTATTATACCTTGATATAAAATGGTTACTTTTTTTTTCGGGTGTGTTAGAAATTAGTATCGCTTAAAGAATCATATGTTAACGTTTTAAGAACTGTTTATTATGGCATAATGTACGATGCATTTTACCAAATTACTTATTTAATTAAGTTTTTATATTGTAATATAGATATGTGTGAGTTCAAACCGTCTTTTTCATTTAAGAAAAAATGTAACACAATATATTAAACATTTTTAAAGTGTTATTCTACACTTAAGAAAATTGAAACAGACATTTAGAAAATGTATAAAACGTACGAGCATGCGTTCAACGAACGCATGCTCGTACAATGCTCGAACAATGCTAAGTGGTGAGAGCGCCTGAATGGTATTCAGGAGGCGCAGGTTCGAATCCAGTTGCGTTCAAAATATTTTTATACGTTTTCGCCTTTTACATTATATGCTAGTCACTGCTCACACCAAACCACTCTCAATTTTGCCTTTAGGTACATTTACTACCCAATTTTACATTAATCTAGTTATTGAATATTACAGGTTGGGATATTTACGTAATATATTTATAAGTATATTTATAGGTATATTTAATTTCATTCCACTTTTTGTTCATTCGATTCTTCAGCCGTCAGCGACGAGCCGTCTACGACACATTGGAGGTAGACCGCATTTACCACCCGGCAAATTAACTACAATTTTAATCTTAATTGCAATTTTCTTACCTATTACACTAATAACTACTAACCAATTTTGTGTATATCATTTTAGGTTAACAATATGAATGTATTGACACAAAAGGAAAAGATTTAACAAACTAAAATAATACATTCATTTTTCTACTTTTGTTTACAACTATAAAAATTAATTATACTGACAGACAGTTATGATAGTTTTTTATACGTTAAATAAATCTCTATATTGACAAAACGGTAAAATAATCAAAGTTAATATTATTAACACAAAAATGAATTTTATATAAAAGTTTATTATTTCGCTTTTATACTAAAGCGATCTCTCACAGTACGTAATTGGCATTTGTTGTATAATATGGCTAACACAAAATGTAAGTATTTATATTTTTATTTTAAAATTGTTACATATTGTTTTCATTTATTTATCCATTGATTTATTACTATTTTGTGTTTTAGACGAAGTATACAATTGCTGAAAGGAGTAGATATATTGAAATCACCGGATATATTATATCCTGCATTGCAGTAACCATGGCTTTATTTATATTTCAAAAATTTCGGTAATAAGATTAGCGTACATTTATTTATTATTTAAATCTCAAAATTGAAACTAAATGTTTAATCCATTTTTGTCAGGATAATTCAGAACATACGTAACCTTATTCACAAGCATGTGTTTTATTCCATACTGTTCGAGACAATACTCCATCTTATAATTTTTTTTGATCAAGCAATAACCCGGAACAGTATAGCTGTTAAAACTACGAGCTATAGATTGAAAGGAATCGATAATACAGTAAGTATTCACTGAATTATTTTTAAAATAAACAATGGTATTGAACAAGACATTCATAAACATTTCTTTTTTTTAGCCTACGATATGCGAGTGTCTGTACGTTATGGCCGAATATTCTGTGACTGCTGCTTACTCTTGGATCTTCATAGAAGGACTACATCTTAATTATCTCATTTCAAAGAAAGCCTTGCAGCCATTTAATTTTGGAGTTTACTGTTTCTATGGATGGACAGTGCCGTTTATCTTGACAGCTACATGGACTATAATTGTATGGCTTTCATATAACAAGGAGAGCGTCAAAAAGTAAGATGAAATCGAATTATTAATTTATTTAATTTAAAATTATAACAATTTTAAATAATTATTTATTCTTTTAGGTGTTGGTTCGGATACAATTTAAAAATGAGTTATTGGATTTTACAGGGACCTAGAGCTGCGGTTATCTTGGTAAAAATACAACAAATATATCCTGTACAAGATAGCTTGATCTTTTTGACAGACGGACTAGTGGTGGGAAACAATAAATATCTCGTCACAGTTAAAAATAATGTTTTAAAACACTTTTAACTGTGACGAGATTTAAGCTTTTCAACTCATGTTTCTTTGAAAACATCGCTTGGTCCCATGGTCTGTATCACTTATTGGAGGTCTAAAAATAAATCTATATATTAAAATTGAGTTGTAAAATATTTATTTATTTATATATTATATTATTTTGTGTTCAATAAAATTGTCGATGTGGACGTAGCGCATCACTAACCATCATCCGATGTAACATTGTACAAGCGTCTATTACTTTTAGTATTCCTATTTAAATTATACTTTGAAGCAATAACATTTCTTAAAATTTTCGTATAACACATGAATCTGTAGGGACTTTTGTGTCATATTTGTTTTTTTAAATATTTTTACAATTTTTAAATTCATTAAATTAAGAAAATAAATTGTTCGTCAAAGCAATGTCGATTAGAAAAAATTACATCTGTCAAAAAGATAAAAAGATCAAGCTACTTTGTACAAAGTATACGAGTTTACGACTTTTATTTGACATCTACATTTATCTTGTCATTACAGTGTAATGCTGTCATCCTGGTTAGAGTACTGAATATGGTTATAAAAAAATTAAAAGACGCTCAAACTCCAGATAACCTTAAAATAAAGTATGTGACTTTTTTTAATAAATATAACATTATAATACTACGTGCAATACTTCCATTAAACATTTTTTTTATTTTCAGAAAGAGCGTTAAGGCAGCCTTATTTTTGCTACCTATTCTAGGCTTATCAAATGTGCTCAGCACTTTTGATATATCTATATACTCTAATATATATGTGTTCATGGTATTTTGTTATACACGCCAGTTTATCAAATCTTTCCAAGGCTTTTTTTTGACACTTATTTATTGTGTTGGCAATGAAGAGGTACTAATTGTCTTATAATATTAATATTTAATATTTATTATTACGGTGTCCCTTATATGGAAAAAATATATATTGTTTGGAAATTTGTAATACATGCATACTAAAGACAAACATACTAAAGACATTCGACTATTAAGTTAAAATAGCGGGCTATTTTAACACACTAGAAACCCGTGCCGGCTGAGCTTTAAAGCTTATTATAAATCATGTTTTCAGAGAGGTATAAAAGTGATGCAAACGCAATAAATTAAATTAATAAGAGTTTAAATATACAATAGTATAATTTTCTTAATTTTTTTTTTAGTGTTAGTTCACTCAGTGTAGTGTTAGGACGGTTTCAAACCAGCTCAAGCTCCACTAAACGGCCAGTGTTTGCAATTCGCTGCCGTATCTCAGAACATTATTTGTCCATTTTTTATGAAACTTGCGATTAAACACAGAAGTCGAAGTCGCCTTAACTCGTTGGTAATCCTAGATGTTTAGCACTTAAAGAAGATGTTCTCTATCGTTAAATAAAAAAACTACGGCAAATGTTCTCTTTTGCTCTTCGTACACTCAATTTCAAGTTTTGCATCTTAACAGAATACGACTACGTCAGCTAACTCATTTTGAAAGTCCATTTTTATTGTTTCTTTCCTGGACTTTTATGTCTCAAGTATTAAACACAGGCGATGTAGATCAGGCGATCTCTAAATGGCAAATTTTAATAACTTCACCATCGCCGTTCAAGCAGTCGCGTATTCTATAACGCAAACGAACGGAGTCACAGTTATTATTATACTTTTCTGGGACAAGTTGCGATAATTTGAAATTGTCAGGGATACTAAACAAGTTCAGAGTAAAAAATTTATGACGCCAAGTAAACAAGTCAGCCTGGCTTCTTTTTTTATTTAAACTACTTTGTTTTTCTCTAGCTTTATTTTTTTACTAGCGGCTACTCGTATGCGGCTTCGCCACGTGAACTACGTAAGTGTTTCACTGTGTTGCAACCTTCAGGGATGATTTTTTGAAAAATAAGGTAGCGAAGTTTGATCTTGAATTATCAACTATGTCTACGCCAAAATTTATTACAATCGGTCAAGCGGCTTAGATTATTCATATAAATTTCATCGTCTATTTTTACCCTTTAGAGGAGGAGATTTGAAAAAATAAGTATCCATATTATCATCCAAATCGGACAAATAGATAGAATTTCGCCTTTATAATGTATGTATGGATAGGTCAAGGCATCTACACTATAATAAATCTGTAAAAAAGTTGTGTCTGTACATTGAATATTTTTACGAAAAACCAACTCGGGGAGTTTGAAAATAGTAATAGAATACAAATCTATCATTTTTGAAATTTTTGTCTGTCTGTCTGTTTGTTTGTCTGTTTGTCTGTTTGCATGCGCACATCTTTTGATCTACTTGATAGATTTGAATGAAACTTTTTTTATTCTATAGCTATTATCCCTGAGCAAGCTATAGGCTATTTTTAATATCGAAGAATGAAACACCTGACGTAGAATCATAACAGACCTGCCTAAATATAATATATACGATAGATAGATAGATAGATAGATAGATAGATAGATAGATAGATAGAAGCCGCGATAGCAAAATTTGTCCAACGTGATATGCATTTTGCAATGACATTTTTTTTTTGGATTTGGAACACCTGATGAAGAACTATAATAGTCCAGCTTAAATATGAAATAAACGAAGAAGCCGCCATAACAAAATTTGTTCAAGGTGATGAGCATTTTGCAATGAAATATTTTTTTTTCGGATTTGGAACACCTGATGAAGAACTATAACAGTCCAGCTAAAATATGAGATATACGGAGAAGCTGCCATAGCAAAATTTCTTCAACGTGATGTGCATTTTGCAATGACATAATTTATTTTGGATTTGGAACACCTGATGAAGAATTATAATAGTCCAGCCAAAGTATGAGATATACGGAGAAGCCGTCTTAACAAAACTTGTTCAACGTGATGTGCATTTTGCGATGACGTATTTTTTTTGGATTTGGAACACCTGATGAAGGACTATAATAGTTCAGCTTAAATATAATATATACGGAGAAGCCGCTGTAACAAAATTTGTTCAACGTGATGAGCATTTTGCAATGACATAATTTATTTTGGATTTGGGACACCTGATGAAGAACTATAACAGTCCAGCTAAAATATGAGATATACGGAGAAGCCGTCTTAACAAAATTTGTTCAACGTGATGTGCATTTTGCGATGACGTATTTTTTTCGGTTTTGGAACACCTGATGAAGAACTATAATAGCCCAGCCAAAGTATGAGATATACGGAGAAGCCGTCTTAACAAAACTTGTTCAACGTGATGTGCAGTCTGCGATGACGTAATTTTTACTTGATGTTTGTTCAATGTGATGTGCATTTTACAATGGCATCGTTTTTTTTGAAAACCTGTTGAACGTAATAGGCATTTTCCATTGAAATAGATTCAAGATCTCGAAAATTTAATTAATAACCACGATTGACCAGCTGAGCTATATAAAATAAGTAAATGCCGCATTTGTAAAATTGTTACATACGAGAGGCAGTTTTAGTGGATAAATAAAAAATAATCAAATATTGAGGGCATTGTGGCCAAATGATAGGGCAAGATAGGATGAGACAGCGTCTATTGTGGATTCGATTCCCACGTAATGAAATAGTTATATTTAAACTATTATTATATTTTTACTCTAGAAAGACAAAGCGGAGCGTTTAGTATCCGCATACAATGTACGTTATCTCGAAACGGAGAATGAAATTTCATTAGTCTTCAAAAACGTTAAGTTGGATCATCGTTATATTATGGGTTACATCTGATAATGTCTTAAAGAAAGAAAATTATCACTTTAATTATCATTTTGAGCTTAAGTTTCAATGTGAATATAGTAGAAATCAGTAAGCACGACGTTTATGGATTCGATTCCCATTAGCGTCCCTTCATAGCATCTGAACTAAATGTTTTGATTATTGAGTTTTTCTTCGATGGTACGGCTATATTTGAATTTTTATTTTCTGTTCAAAAGACTAATTGGGCGTTGAATTCCGGCAAGCAATGCGCAGTGTCTCGAATTCGGTCGTAAAGGGACACGTCAACCTATTATAATTTTGACCCGAAATTTCGATGTAAGGTTGCAATAGAAAAGTCGTAAGTATATTATAGTCATAAAGGTCACGCAAGCGAAGTTGCGGGTAGTTGCTAGTATCAAATAAATTATTAAGTTTCATTGTATCTCTTAACTCTCTGATTGATTGATATCTGACTCCATAGGTGTTACGACTTTTTGTATTCCTCTTCAAACATGATACAATCAACAAGTATTGTCTAGCAGTTACCTACCGCCTTATGCCTCTGTAGGATTTCTTGTATTTTACTCAAAATTACCCGAGTTTTTGTTTTTTGCTAAGCATTTTGCTGCTCAGCTCACATAAGGGACACCTTAATATATATATATATATATATATATATATATATATATATATATTCGCTGTGTTATTTATATATAATTATTATCAGGTGAGGGCAGTGGTACTGAGGAGAGTGAGGAGATTCTTTACAGTTAATATAGAATGGTCGTCTCTAATTCGGCGGTTGCTCCCTCGTCAAGAAGTGATAAATCCTGTGTTGGCAACGTAGGTATCGCAGAAGTAGGTTGTGTACATGTATTATGTTCTTATGACACGCCCAATCTTCGCTCATGCCTCAGTGGCAGTTGGCGATCCGCCCACTGCCTTTATAGGTTGCGTATATAAATACACATACATATAAATGATATCTATCTGTATTTCTACTTTGTATTACGTCCTAAAAACTTTAATATTCTTACATGTTACGCTTTTGAGTGCAATTAAATACTAGTGTTGGCTTGCAACAAATATTTTAAGCTGTATATTGTGTGTATAAAGAGATTATACAAAGTAATTCAGCATATTAAAGTATACAATTTTTTATATAGTCTCTACATACCTACTTCACTCACCATAAAGAAATAAATAGTGTTAACTATGATTAAATATTCAGATATCACTAAATATTTAATCATATTTAAAACTATTTTTAACTACTATTTCTTTTGTAATAAATCTATTTTCGTGCAGCTTCTTCTTTCTTTATCTAGCCTTCATTCTACTTGTGTAAGAGGTAAATGAAATAATTTAATATATCTTGCATGTCAATTTAATTTATAACAATACTACTAGGAGCCAGTCGTGGCAGGGGCACAAAGTGTGACTGTAAAGCCTGACTGGTTGTAGGTTCGATTCCCACTCGAGGAGTTGAAATATTTAATATTTCCATTTTCTTCACCACTAAACACGCAATGCCTCCGAATTAGGTGGAAAGTGTGGAACAGAGTGTCATAACACTAGGTTCCCTCTGCCTACCACACTACTATGTGCGTAATACAACGTGAAGGTACAAAAAACAAAAATAGGAAAGTCGGGTAGCAACGGACACTTACCTAAATGAAATGCAAATCAACAAAAGAAAAAAAGATTTTATTCGTTTTATTTCATATTTAAAACAAGATTAGAATCTTCTGTACTCATTTTAATTTTAATCAAGTATATCACATTTTCTTTAAAATATACTGCGAATAACGTAGCCTGGTTTTTTTGTCATCTCTAAAAGTGGCGGGTAGTCCCGGACACAATAAAAAATGATGTTACAACTGGTTTTTGTCTTTACAGACATAATATATAATGAGCATCTGAACTCAATCTTCATGGGTCCAGTTTTCGCATTCTTGACACTGAATGAACTTTTGTTCAATCCATTTTATAAAGACTGCGAATATCTCTATCAAATGTTTCACCACTTATAATGCGTTCAGACTATTTTTCGATCAATTTCCTAAAGACTTTGGACATATTTCGTTATGTTCAAAGCCCCCTCAGTTATTTTACCCTTTTATATTTTTATTTGATCTTTTTTACTCTCTGCCATTCTTTTTCTGCTTTTCCTCCACTTTCTTTTTTATGATGATGTCGTCATGTTTTTCTTGACCTAAATCTCACATCCGTATAGAAGCACCGCCTTGACATTAGAATTGAACATTCTGAACTTCGTGAGCCTCGTGATTACCGAAGATGTCCAAACAGGTTTAAGCTGCGTGTATGCGGCTCGGGCTTTGTTAATAGTGCCTCTATATCTGCTTCTGCTCCTCCCAGTTGGTCCATCACGCTCCCAAGGTATGTGAAGCACTTAATTTGTTCAACGGCTTCACCATTCACATACATGGGTAGAGAAACAGAATTATTTAAGGGCATATCCTTTGTCTTCGCAGAATTAATACTTAAACCTTCTCTTATATAAGGTTTGCCTTGGACTGAAGATGTTCTCGTGATGTAGCAAGTTCTTTTTTATATGTTAAAAAAATCATAGTCTCGCTCTTTGAGACTTTTACGCTAGGCATCAATAGGTTTTATTTTATTGCAACAAGAAATGGTGACAGCTGTTTTAAAAAATGATTTATTTTCATTCTATTTCACTCTTTTTCTGGTTCGGTCCTTGAATGTTGACTTATTTTAAGTCTTATCGCGATTTTAGTAATAACATATTAAGAAGTTTTAATAAAGTATGTTTTACAAAAAAGTAGATTAACAATTTCGCAGTTTTATTAATAGAAGTATATCTAAATAATATTACGATATGTGAATAATACTTAGAACTATGTGAGAGAGTACATCATCGTGTCCGGAGGTACACGACACTGTAGTGTCCAGGGCTACCGAAGAAATATCGATTACCATTTTTAAATGTAACTCTATAATGACTATTATAATTTTTAAATATATTAAAATTTCTAAAACTTCAAACAAAAGAAACTAGGAACTCTTAACTATTGTACACAATAATCTTTAATAAAATTTGAAATATTTTTAATAGGAACAAAAAACTTTGCCCCTACTAATTAATGGTGTCACTCATCTGCATTTATATTATCTTATTTATATATCTGCATTTATTTATCCTTAAGGAGGTATCTTTATCACATCGCTTTGCCTAAGTATTGTGTTGAGTTTCTTAGAAATTGAATTGTCCGGAGCTACCCGCCGTCTAGGGCTACCCGAATCTCCCCTACTACTTTTTTGCTTGAACCTTATTGTGCTAATTTACGAATATAATGTTATAGATATATAATTATATAGTAGATAAGTAGATCATATTATATTAAATAATTATCATATATTTTTTCCAGTGTTCCACAAGAGAACGCTAATAATACTAATGCTTCACCATTAATAGAGGCATCAACAGAAATACCGCTAGCCTTAATAAGTTACGCCGAAGGGTAAGAATAAAAAATGTGTTGCAATCGAAATATATCTTCATTCTTCTTTCATAATATATATAAGCTCAGAGAGTAGAGCAGACAGAGAGAATCTAGTGTCAAAAGACTCCGTTGTCCGCTGCCCATCTGAGAAACATTGTATATGGAGCGGCGTCATCCAACGCTGTGCTATATCTTTCAAAGCGGGCAAGTGTCAGTAATAGTTTCTCGAGTGCAAAACCCACAACCATCCCGTACACAGTCAGACACTGCACCACTGTACATAATGGCTATCTTTTATAGTTTATTTCTGTTTATAGTTTCAATATAATTATATCTTGTTTATTTTTTCTTTCAGATTAAATTTTCATCAAAACTCTGAATCTGTTCTATTTGAAACCTCATTTACTGATATTGCGTTTACTAGACATGTAGACTCTGATGTAGAGGATGCAGTCTAAGAAATGAATGTAACAATTGATAATACTAATTGCCAAGACTTGAAAAAATTAATTTTCAAAAGAACCTAGTACATAATGATAATAAAAATAATTTATAGTAGCTCTACATTTGGATATTTAAATAACATTAAATTAAATCTCAACATTTATATTATTAGGATAAATTTATTTATCCTTATTTATCAATTTAATTAACATTGATTTTATTCTTTTTACATGGTTAGTCAGGAGCCAGTGGCGATAAAACGTTTGTGTAGGTTTATTTTTCTAAGATTTGATTATAAAGTAGATTCAAGATATGTATATATTATATAATTTACGCAAAATATCTTTGAATTTCATTATTAAAAAATGTTGAGAGAAGCTACAATGCACTGCATGTGCCAAATTTTTTTAGTCGAATTATACTGTCCCCTTTTTGATCTTTTTTCCGCGTGCTTCGCTCAATATGTAAACAGCACCCAAGATTTCGAGAGCACAGCGAGTCGAAATTAAGGACCTGGTTGCGCCCCTAGTGTAATACTTTATTGATAATATATAAATATTACGATTATGTGTATGTAACTATATATGTACCTATATTTCAACAGTAAAAATTATAATTTCATAAATATATTGTTCTGTTTTATGTCAATAGATGTGGTTAACATATCAGTGTATAAAAATTAGGTAATTTTATGTATTTATTTATTATATTTTATGTAAATTATGTTGTTAAAAAATGCTGCAAAACAAAATTCGTGTTTTATCTTTATTAATATATTTTTAGATATTATACATGTTTTTTTATTTTCTATTATACCTTGTTCTATTATTAACATTTTTGTCTTAGTGTTATATCATAAAACAAAACTTATATTACATTTTATTTATACAGCTTAAGCATGGATCCTGATGTTAACAGAAGCGGAACCAGAAGACGACATACGTTTTGGCGTTCTTTTTCGGGATTGTTTTGCTTGTAAGTATCATGCCCGATAATTTTTACTTTTAATTACAAATTAATACTAAGAGTTAACCGTTACAAATTACACTGTGTACAGCGAGTGTAAAAAGCATTCGTACACTAGTACCTACTCAGTATTTTTAAACTCAGTATTAGTACACTAATACTCAGTAGTTTTAAATGATAGGCTATATATTCTATCAATATATATGACATATTACTATATATATGGCATTTTACATTTTTTTTTCTTAATAATATTTGTTAAAATAATGAATAACGATACTTTAATATGCATTTTTATAAAATACCAGATCAGAACAATTTTAACTTAAATTCGAAGCCGAAACGAAACAAACAAAAATATTTCGTACACCCTGATACTGCAAGTAATATTAAACCTTAAGTCCGCTTAAGGTTTAATATTGACATAAACTACTACTAAATATTAATTTATACCGGGGTCTATCTGCCTATAATGAACTTTTAATAATAGCAATTTTACGTGAAATTGTTTACGTCTATTTTCCTTCCTTATTTATTGATAATAGTGTTTTTATTTTACATTATAAATTTAAGCACTGTTATCAATAAAAAGACATGCAAAAATCTTTAAAATCATCACGTTTTTAGTTTCGTTAAAGGTGGTTTTTCAAAGTCGAAATTGCGATCCGTTAATTTTCTTCAAAAATTTGATAGAATGAAATAAAAAAACGGCTTGATGAATTTAATCAAAACCTTGTGGGGTTTTTGTGAATATATTGAACTGTAAAACGCACAGTCAAAATTATCAATTTTCTCGATAAATCTAACTTAGCACCTGATTTTCCCAAAAGCCACTAAAAGGGCTTCTTTTAACGATTTTTAAAATTAATGTAAAGAAGAAGATATATATTTTTTCCAAAAATTAGTAGCTGGTTTTTATAGGAAACTTACTTAAGATTTCAAAATACTCCTTATATTTCTTGTGCGATCAGCGGTTACTGAGATATTTATGGTTAAAGACAAAAATATTATTTTCCAGTCAGATTTCGATATCTCAGCGAGAAATATATGTATCGAATTTTTAACAACAGCAAGTTGAAGCTAGAACACAAACAAGTTATCCGATCCATATATGAGTGGTTAAGTTGAAAAAAAATCTTCCAACATTTTAGACCAAAAACAGGACTCAAAAAAATTACATTTGTTTTCTCTCTCGTTATTCATCAGAATTTTTCCTAAGTATCGTGTTTAGTTTCTTAGAAATTCAATCGTACGGGGCTACCCGCCATCCGGGGCTAGCCGCCATCCGGGGCTACCCGCAGTCCAGGGCTACCCACCGTCCGGGGCTACCCGACTCTCCCCTATATATGTCAAATGATACTAGGTCTCCACAATCACAATACTGACAGACAAGTTGATATGTAAATTTACAGATACGGTAGATGCAGCATATAGCATTCACCAACAATTTAATGTAAATTATTAAATAATAGAATGGAGCTGGAAATTACAAGGTAAAGTGAAATAATGCTGTTAATTTAAAAATAAAAAAGCTACAAAGTACGACTAACATAGATATTTAGAATAACATAGATATTAAATTATTAAATACATAATAAAATATTTACACCTAAATTTAAAGGAAACAATGAGTAGAATTAAAAATATAACTAGTGTAAATGCTATCTAGTCACAGTTAAAAGCTTATCGCTTGAGGAATCATTAAATCTTAGTAAATATAAATATCTAGTACTTAGAAAAAATAAAAACAGGATAAAGAATAGATTTTGTAACAAGAAAACCAATTGTTATTCCCAAAATTAGTGGATACAGTCAAAATACAAATAGCGATGTATCTAATATTTATCTTTCTTTTTTTCTTTCTGTTTTTTTTTATGTGATATGCATGCAGCCATAATAGAAGTAAAATGGTATAAAAGGATTGAAACAATTTATTTAAATTAAAAAGCTTGAATATGAAGAATTAGGCCCATAATCTTTAATAACTTATAAGAATTTAAACTTTATATTATATGCACGTTTTTGTATTATGTATGCATGTGTGTGAACATTTAGTTTACACGTGTATCTTTTTTATGCTCTTAGTGATGCACAATGGCTCCTTTAGAGTATTTTTAACTTCTTTCATTAACAAAAATATACTAATGCAATTTTTTTACTTTTCTCTATCTCTTCTCTAATATATATTATACTAAAATAACAATATTTTCGTTACAAGCAAACAATGGACAAACAACGATTTGAGAAATAGCGATTTTAATGAAGGTGATGAATTCAAGTAAGTTTTCCGTTTTGATATTTAATAATAATTTTACTAGCCAATTCTTTGGACATTTTCTGAAAAATATTCTGTTTAAGTATAATTGAATAGTTTTCTTGATGATTGAATTCTTTCTATGTGTTATACTTGGTTCACGCCACTGTCTATAGACTTTCTATGACATTAACTTTCACATAAACAACAACACCAACGAAATATTAGATAGACTTAAACACTATATGTAGTTGTGATTGAATACTTTCAACTATGTCAAATAAATAATCTAAAGAAAATATCGTGTCGCCTTTTGTTAAAAATAATTTAAATTGCAACTACCTGCCCTTCAGACGTCTTCAATAATATCGTTCAGTAAATAAATAAAGAGGCATAGTTAGTTTTTTTAAACAGGCACAAATGAGGAGACACATAAAAAAATATCCTAAGAAGCAAAACAAAGATTTTATGTAAATATAAAGATTTATGTTCATTAGAAACAGAGCCTTGCCAGCCTAATCCTTTACGACCTACGAGTATAGAGTGGAAAATCATATTCTACTATATTACATTCTGTATAATTATGTAATTTCCAAGTGTCCACTGTTTTTTGTAATTATATAAATTTGATTCTTTAGAAATTACTATAAAAAGTAAGAAAAATCTATCTGTTTTAGTAACTCGGAAACTGATGTGCTACAAACTGATCAACCTCGCCGCAGACATGTCATCGGACCGAACTTGCCGACTTTTCTAAATTGCCTGTAAGCAAAGAAATATCTTTATATCTTTTAAATAAGAGAGTTTGATTATTATATATATCTATATATACATATATCGACGACGGAAAACGTATTTGCTGTAAGTAGAAAATATCAAAATTTGGTTTTATATATCATTTGAATCAGAAAAAAAAACTGCGTCGAATGATCTAGGTACTTTTTTGCTGGGATTAAAAGAAAATACTTACGCGTTCTCAATTTTGAAAAAATATTCATCCAATTTGTTATAACTACCCAAAAATCCGGTGTTTTGCTATTTTTTTTAACTTACAGCAATTGTGACGACGTTAAGAATCCATTATGAAATGTCCGAAGATTTGAATTTAAAAAATGATTGGAATATTATAAATTGAAATTTAATATTATTTTCATTTAAGCTTAAAACAATTACTGTAGGGTATATCTATCTACAGCTTTGGATATAGTACCATCATCACCTTAAACTACAAAATATAATTATAATTTCATTTTATTTGACTAATATATTTTAACGACATTTGTAACAGGCAGCGTGAGAGAGTGCTTCAGAGACAGAAACATGACGATTTTGCAGCATTTGCGTAAGTAACAGTTTTTCGGTCATCACATTACATTTCGCTTAGCGTTTCTATAAATGTATTAAAAAAAAGTATCAAGTAATGTCTAATAGCAAAATACAATATTATTTTTTTTTTATTTTTTCTACTTCTTTCTGCATCCATATACAGTAACCATATGCATGTTACGGTTAACATACTCTCTGGTAATACTGTAAAACTTATTTCACTAAAATATTTTACGGGACTTTTGTAATATTAAGTAATTTTTATTTTATTGAAAAATGAGGACTAATATATTAAAAAACTACAACAATTAAAAGATTTCTTTATATAAGTAGATAAAAACAGAAACATACCTATAACCAAAAAAGCTGCAGGCTTTTTTTCACATAGCAGTGTTGTCAGAGATAACCTAGTGTCAAGACACTCCGTTCCTAGTTTTCCCCCTGAAATCTGCACATTACATGTTGAAAGACGAAATTCAACGCCGCGCTTTGTCTTAGGTATCAGAGCGGAGAAATTAATATAATAAATAATCATTCCTCCGACTAGAAATCGGACCATAGTTATGTACCCTACTGCGCCATGACGGCCTCCACTTATATATGGTAACTAAGAAAAAAATTATTATAACTTAATAAAGTCAGTTTGCATGACGGAATATCTCATTCGTTTCTAATTTTAGAAAATATTTATTACATCTATTTATTTAAATGTACAATATACTATTGTAATGTCACTAATATTGTTATAGGTATCAAATAAAAAAGAGCAAAGATGATTTAGAACTTGCTATATGGTAACTATATTTAATTAATGATATTTATTAATAATATTCATTGTGTTCATGAATATTATCAAAATATGAGTAATTTAAAATTTGTAAGGATTGTCGAGCAATATTTCTAGATTTTAACTTGTCTTAACATATTAACAATTTATAATGGGTATAACCTGAAAAATTAAAATATTTTAATGATTATCAATCGTATTTTGTTAATATAATATTATCATTGTCATAATATCAAAGTTGTGGCCAGTCGTGGCCCAGTGGCACAAGATTGTGACTGTAAACGACTGGTTGTGGGTTCGATTCCCACTCGAGGAGTGGAAATTATATTTCCATTTTCTTCGCTCTGGTGTCTAGGTAAAGCGCGGCGTTAAGTTCCGCCACTTAACACGCAAGCCTCCGAATTCGGCGGAAAGTGGGGAACGGAGTGTCTTAACACTAGATTCCCTCTGCCTACCCTGCTGTGTGCGGGATATAGCGTGAAGCTATTTATTTATTTATTATTAGTATCAAAGTTGGTAAGCAGCTATTCCATCGATAATTTTAACATTAGCGGTGCAACAGGAATCATCTAAATTTTGATTTAGATGATTCGTGGTACCATCAATTAAAAATCTCAACTAATCTTACAAGTCGGTATATCGGTTAGCAAATGATAAGTATTAGCCATGGCGTTTACTGAAGAACAGTTGATATCAATCAAATGTACAAATTAATTGAATGGGATTGAATTATAATATTGCATTACCATTAACAAAACTGTTCAATAATTGAATGATTATCTTTTATGTTATACTACACCTACATAGTTATATTGGGTATTTTGCAATTGAAGTTCAATGTGGACATTGAGTTACGCACGTCCAGTGCGTAATTTAACAAGATTTCTATTACATCAAAGTCTCAATGACATGTAACTTTAAATTAACTACGAATAATGTTATATAGCAGGTACAGCAGAATTTTAAATTAAAATTATTTTTAGGACAATGCACGCAGAAAGCAAAGTCTATAGTAGTCAATTTTACATCGAAAATGATTTATGTCGGTAAATATCGCACCTACCAGAAGAAAGTTACCAAATATGGGATACCATTGTGTTTTAGGGATATGTATATATTATGAAAACGTAGGTGAATATATCATGGTTATATCGTAGAATTGATGATTTCATGAAATCGTTGACAATTTCAGGATGTCGGTTGACCAGCTCAATCACAACCTATCGTTTATGATATAATTAACTAAATGCGATCAAATCGTCAAATAAGTACTCTAACAACCGTTAGAGGCGCTAATAACGCTTTGTGTACATCAGCTGATAGTAACGAAGACATAACTTTGATTTTAAATATATTTTTTTATTAAAATTGTTAGTAAATATTCATTTATTTTAAATAAAAAACTTGTTCTCAAATTCCACGATATGACTACGACATATGAAAAACGCCTTTTTAGTAGCCTAAACTGAAGGGGTACAATTTGAAGAAGCTCACTGCAGATATGTTATCGGACCAAACTTTCGAGAAAATTCTTTCTATCTATACCGATAAATAAAATTGGAGTGTTTGATTATAATATTTAAAAAAAAGTAAATGGCGGTTAGCCTTTTACTAAATGCTGCTTTGAGTTCCTGCACTAAACATACAATGTCTCGAATTCGAACGCAAAGTGGAGGTCAGAGTATATTAGAGAGAGAGTATATTATAGTGTCCGACCGAAGGTTCGGTTTCGGTTTCGGTTTCGGCAAGTTTCGGCAAGTTTCGGCAAAAAAATGTAGTTTCGGCCGTAGTATCGGTTTCGGCAAAAAAGCTGCCGAACCTTCGGCAATGCCGAAACTCTGTACTCATCAATTTTCACACGTCGTTTAGCTACATTTGAGTGTTTTTATAGCTTGTGTCTTAAGATATGGTTAACGATTTTAATGAATTATAAATGTATGTTAAGAATAATATGTGTGACATTGTGTGAATGGCTCCTTCCAGGAGCTGACTATTAATTTTGGGGGACCCTGGGCTAATTATTACATTGGAGTCCAGCCTAATTAGTTGTTATTTAAATAACTATACAATTGTTACACAGGACTTCTATAAAATATACAGAATATAGTCTAATTATATATTAATAAATATAAACATATTGTGGCAATAAAATACCAATTTACCAAATGCCTAATAAATTTACCAAATCCTTAATGGGGACTGAGGGTCTTCAAAACTCACAGGTCCCTGCACTACAGCTCAAAAAGCCTCTATGTAAATCCACCCCAGGTGCCTGGGCAAAGAGAACTGGCGTAGACCTGTAGTACTTACTACCTTTTTATTATTTCTAAAAAGGCGCCAAACGATCAGATAGATGGTCCTTCTGTTCGTAAGAGCTAAGGTTTTGTTCGCTCATGGACATCTACAAATCTAAAATATTAGAGGAATTGTGGATGTGTAGCCGGCCTTGACGGTTAAGAAGAAACAAGGATGGGCAGAGAGAGTTGGCTAACATGTCATCGAACCATATTATGACATATTTGGTAGTTCATTTTTGACGTAATTGTTGCGAGCTATTTGAATAGACGCAAACAAGTAGCTAAAATTATACGTATATACTAAAAGTTGCTCTTGGAAAAGGCAGTTTGTGGAAATGAAGGTAGAGGAAAAAGCTATGCCTTGCTGTCGTGGGATCGCTCGATTATCATAGGTGGCAATTGATCTGATATACCACTAGGTATTAAAAACCCCTAAAAACCCCTAAATACCACTACCAAACCGGGGAAATTGAAAAGGCCAATGGCGGGTTTGAACATTACAAGAAGATAGTTTTGTATTTGTTTTATATTTTTTAGCCGTCACTCAACACGCAACGTCTTCATTTCGGGCGGAAAGTGGTGAACGGAATGTCTTGACCCTAGTTTCTCTCTGACTACCCTGCTATGCGGGTAAAACCAGAGCCCTTAAAAGCGCAGCGTGAAACTATGAAAATGTATAGTATTAAATATAATTGAAAATGTAAAAAAATACTGTAATAAATTCCATATAATTACAATAAAACGTAAAAAATGTACTATTTTTTTACATATTATTCAAATTTTATGACGTCATCAGTCGTTTCGGTTTCGGTTTCGGTTTCGGCCGAAACTGAAGCCATTGCCGAAGGTTCGTTTTCGGTTTCGGTTTCGGCTGAAAACCCAGTTTCGGTCGGACACTAGTATATTATATGATACTAGAGTTTTTATGACACTTTTAAACGTGAAGCTCGAAAAAATACCCGAAAACTTCACTTTTGAAAATGATTGGAATGATTGGAATATAATATTGGAATATTACATTGATATTTCATCTTTTTTTTTCATATAAATTTAAAATAATTACCATGGCATAGCCCATAGTAGTTTTTATCCACAGCATTGGGTAGGGTAGTAGTTTTTCCAATATCACCACTATCGTCACCACCGGTACTGCCTCAAAATATAATTATAATTGCATTTCATTTGGCATAACATTATAATAATTAAATGTTTGTAACAGGAAGCATCAGAGGCTGGCTCAGAGAAAGGAACGTGACGATTCTGCTAGAATTGCGTAAGTAACAATTTTTCGGTAGACACATTTGCTCCTTTTAGCGTCCATCTTTGTAGCGTGTATTTCATTTCTGCTATATGATGTTAGCAATATACTACCTTTACAATATTATTTATATAAATAATGAATGCGAAATATGTACGTGTAATATTGTAAAACTGTTCGAACTAGTGATGGTAAATAAATTTTATTTTATTGTAAGGATATCAAAACATCACTTATGGTAATGAAAAAAACTTACCAAACCAAATAATCTTGAGTTTGTCGTCGTTTCATGAATAAGCCGCAAAGGTTCATCCTATTTCTCCTCTCTTTTCATTAGTCTACCTAACCATGATCGTGCAAACAAAAGTGGGTGCAGGAAACATGGCCAGCGTATCTTACGAGTTGATATTTTACTTGAAGTTCAGTTGATGTTTATGATTTTTTTTTCTTAATTTTCTATTGCTTGATAGTTTATTTGTAAATATGTAAGAGTTTAAGTAGTAAATGTTTGTATATAAAGAAGACAAAGGTGGAATCACACTTTTAATGCCCCCAGAATGTAAACCGATGTAGGTAGATCGATATGCGTCAGGAATAATTCATGGGCTTAGGTAGCGGGCGAGGAAAATATAATTATGTTATACACTACACGAATGCACACGATATACGATACGCGGTATATACTCAACAGTGGAACCCGCTGCGATTCCAGAGAGAGGAACTCTGAGGCAATGCCTATGGCTTGTGATCCAAGATTTGTTTGGTGACCCAAGTTCAGTTCAGTAAGGATACCCTTTACAATGTGTAAATAATCGCTTTCATTGCCGAGCTCCTCTTACCTAACTAACCCTTAATAACTTTAACGTTAGGATTAGTTTTTAAGACTTTGTTTTTTTCTATACAAAATTTTAGTTTATATTCAAATTGTACGTAATCATTACTTAATTCATAGAACCTAATGTTATCCACTGTTTCGTAAAGAGTTTTATAATTAATCGCTTCATGTTGTGTTCGTAATTCAGGTCGAGATTTAACCTTCTTAAGTTCCATATATTCTATATAGCTGTTTGTTGATTAATGTTAGATGATATTTTTCGTTTTTTTAAATTGGTAGTACCATGATCTAAAGTTGATTTTTTAGTGTAAGTTTCTCTTGTGCAGTATTTTTCAATTATTTTATTTAGTATTATATGTGTAGATTCTTTAAGTAGATTTTTATATAGCTTAGAGTGATTCTGTTTGAACGGTAAATTATGATTGAAGTCACCGAATACTAATGCTCTTTCACGTTGCTGTAATTGGGATCCATATTCATCAAGAAAATCTTTATAGTTAGTATTTCAGAGTTGTATATTACTCCAATATCGCAAATCGCATACTCCGCCAACAAGGAATATTCTTGTTATTCCAAACTTGAAGTGAACCAAAAAGAGGCACTCTACCAATGCAGTTGTAAATCGAGAGAACAATAACATACCTACACCTTTTTTTTACGTCAGGAAATCCGTTACGGTTACCCGCCCGGGGTAACCGTAACGGGGTAACCCGGGGACCCGGGACGTGATTATGTGGGACTCCGCTTTGGCAAAATGGTACGCCACCGTTTACCCACTAAAACCTGACGGTGTTCCTCTCCCACCACCAGCCCAGGTCTCGGGTACTGCCACAACTCGTCCGTGGACCTGGGCGGCAACATACCCACATCTAAACCTTTTAGTACGCTGGCCCAGAGAGCGACGCCATTACCCGGCAAATCGATTGTACCATTTCCTTTTCTCTTGGTTTCAGTAACACAAATCACATTCCAATCTCTATCCATCACTTCATTTTCGAGTAATTCAATTATCTTCTGTTTTATTGCTCCTCTTGCATTCCACGTAGATGTTAATAGCCCTAATATTTATTTGTCATTATTGTATATAATAGGGTAAGTACTTCCAAACGACCATATAGTTTTATTTTTGTATCATAATTTTTTATTACTAGTTCACAGCATGTTTATAATTTACATTAATCATCTTTGGTCCTTAAATTACAAAAGTAATAAGCAATTTTAGCAAAAAATCTACAGAACAACAATAAAATATATTTAACTGAGTTGAAATTTGTCCGTTACTTCATGTATGTCGTTTTGTCCGTAGGGCATTGTAAACCAATAAAATTAGAAAATTTTAGATTTGGTATTTAAGTCGAAGATAAGTCTTTGAGAAATGAACATCAAAAAACTTAACATTTTAACAAAAAAATTGTTAGAATGTATATGTGAATATCCTCCAAACTCAAAACAACAAGCCTATGTTGAAATTGATGATTGATTGATTGACGAGATGATGGTGACAACTTCGTCGGGGGCTGCCAGTTGCAACCTCTATTTTAAATATAGTACCTAACAGTATAGATTTCCTTCTTAAAGTTTTTAAAAGGAATGTCAGTTATCAAAACTGTAAATTCATATTAATATTTCAATTTTTTCCCAAACCTGTTTCAACAGCATGAAAACCTAGGAGAAGTTAGCAAACTTAAAGTAATGGCAGCTCCGACGAAGTCGTCCTTATCATCTCGATACATATATTCTTTTAGGCGGGGGATTTCTAGTTATTTTCAATTACAATTAAACCGTCGTGGGTTTTTTCAAAATTTTTAATTTTGTTTTTTATTATATGTTTTGTCTGTCTGTTCCGATTAATTTTAAACGGCTGGACAGCTTTTGCCGAAACTTTCATTGGGAAATAGATGATGTAACATGGTGTTATTTAGGTGATTTTCTTCTTTTTCGCGTGAAATCGCGACCTTAGTTAGTGTAATATATGTGTACTCGATTTTTAATTTTATATAATTTAAGGGTAACTCGGGAAACTCAAAACAAAACAACCTCAGAAGATGAAGCAGGACCAAGTGAGATAAAGTAAGTAGTACCTAATTTCATATATAATTGGCATATAATACAGCTTTACGATTAACTAAAACATTCAAATATTTTAATAATCGCTTATTGGTTACTTGTTTCTTTTCCTTAGTTACGTTAAGTAAATGAGTTGGCACACATATATTTCAAAGCCGACGTCGTGTTAGACAATGACCATTACATAATCTAAACTATATATTTTTTCTGTTCATTACCAGAATTGATACATTTAAAAAGAAATTCTTCTTCTGTCACTAGTAACTGTTTATTTATTTAGACAAACTTTTTTCCAGCATAGCATAGTATTTAACTGCCACTCACAATCATGATTCAATATGTTAGTGACTACTTAGTCAGACCTAGAGTTAGGACACCTTGTTGAACAAAATTAATATTAATTAATAAATTATTTTGCCGTGAGTGGGAATCGAACCCAAAACAATTGCATACACATCGATGCATTTACAGTCGAACGCTGTCTCACTGCGTCACGATTGCTTCTCACATTAATCAGTTATTTGACAAGATAAATAAAAGAATAAATAAAATAGCTTCACGCTATATCCCGCACACAGCAGGGTAGGCAGAGGGAACCTAGTGTTAAGACACTCCGTTCCCCACTTTCCGCCGAATTCGGAGGCTTGCGTGTTAAGTGGCGGAACTTAACGCCGCGCTTTACCTCGACACCAGAGCGAAGAAAATGGAAATATTAAATATTTCCACTCCTCGAGTGGGAATCGAACCCACAACCAGTCGTTTACAGTCACACGCTTGTGCCACTGGGCCTCGACTGGCCACAACAAGATTTGACAAGATAATTTTCAATAATAATTACCACTCACTATATGTATATACCTGTACTTAATATATTAACCTATCATTTATCTTTAATTTTATCGGTTATTAAAAACTATATATTATGTCCTACATTGTACCTCATTCTTATTTTCTAATCGATTTACTACTATCTACGATTGCTTCGGCTACTAAGATAATATGTTAATTAGTAATACAATCATGATTTTGAACAGACAATCATGATGTTAAACAGTATTTAGACCATAGAGAAACCAAAAATATAGCTATACTAAATATACTAAAAACGCTTTTATAGCACGCTATGTACATGATTTTCATTATTTTTTTCAGGGGAATTTTACATCAATCAAAACAGAATATTGTAAATAATAAAGCGGGCCGAAGCGACAAAAGGTAAATAGTAATATATTTAAAAATAGTATAATGTTTTTAGTAAATAGTTATATATTTGTACATATTAGTTACCAGTCATACATTAAATATTGGTTTATTAATAAACAAAATAAAATTGAACACAAAGAATAAAATCTCAAATAATAAACGTTATGTCGAATAGGTACATGGAATATAACCGTAAGTCATCGTATAAATAACAAAAATAGAAATAATCATTAAATTATATAAATTAATCAAGATATATGAAAGCAAGCAAACTTTATCTATACGAGTTTAAAAAAAATTATAATTGAGAAATTGGACTCTCCATGCTGACCTGACATAGACTGATTTTTTTATGAATAAACTTTGTTTAGATCGAAAGATAAACTTTGTTTATTTCTATGATCTATCTTTTTTATTTACTAAATCAATCTTGTTAAACTAATATGTTATGTTATGAGTGTTGCTATAGTATTTTTCCCTCTGATAGTTTCTTTATATGCTTCTCTTGCTGTTTATAACTTAGAGAAGCAAAAAAATCTCACTTCACCTATGATTGACCCACGTAATGGAATCTCATACGACCCATGATTTTTTTATGAATATACCTCGTATAGATTAATTTTGTTTGTAAAGATTCTATATATATTGTCATTACGCATGAGCCTAATAAAAAGGAAAACATCGTGTCATAATATTTTGCATCCGAAACATTGCATTTTGGCTGGCGCAACCCAACGTTTTCTTCGTTTACTCAATTTGACAAAACAATAAGCTATTGTTTTGTCAGAGTAAACGAAGAAAAATTAAAAATAATCAGAGTGGCAATCAAACTCACACTTGTCCTGTTGATAGTCCCAATGTTACTGTTCATGTCAGATATTGTCCTACTTTGTCACGATGTTGTGTGTCTGTAAGGATGTCATGTATGTGACGTAAATATTCTATAATATCTAATATAAAATTGTTTATTGAAGTTATGTGGGCCTGACTATCGCTGAAGTGCATCATGAAAACACCTCTACAAATCAAAGGTATGCTATTTCAGTATGAAGTGAAATTTAACTTTCTTTATTACAACGATCATTCTCTTTTTTCACTTTCGTTCCGATGTCACATAAATGCAAAAAAAATATCATAAACCCGTTACTGGTAGCACTACGCTTTTCTACACCTATATCAAAGCTTCCATCTCTACTAAACATACTTTCCAGCTAAATTTCACTCACCTGCTCTAATATCTTCTTATTTGCCGTATTCATGCATTCTGTTCTTTCCGCGTCAAATATCATCACGTCGATTTTACTCATATTCTGGCTCAGACTTTCCCTACTCGTCTTTTAGAATGGTGACCAATGCCATTAACACACATTATTATGATTCAAGTGAGTACTGCATTGTCTGCATAATACTGTAATAGACAGCCTTCAAGTCACCTACTTTCACTTCTTTGTTGCAATGTTTAACTTTTTAAAGACTCTAAGCACAAATTGAACCTCCAAGATGACATGCCCAAGCTGTTTGACACTCAATTAAAGACATGCCAGCTCCACTTGTACATAGGCTGAGTGATCTCGATGATGAGATCTTGCCGCTTGCAACAAGGGTCTGATTTATCTTACAGTCGATTCGCTTAAGTTTTTGTATAAATTAACTACCCAAGCAAATCAAGTAACAGCTTCATGGCTTCATCTTGCATAGTCTATCTGTGACCTAAGGTTTTTATATTGCCGTGACAAAAAGAAGGTACTTTTCTTCTAGGGCAACTTCTATCGTTCATAGTCCTATCACTCATTACCTTTTTTAACCTCTAATATCACACAAATCACATTCAAATCTCTATCCATCACTTCATTCCATTTCATTCCAAACCTCTTGCATTCCTCGTAGATTTTTATAGCCCTATCATTTATTTGCCATTATTGTATATAATGGGGGAAGTACTTCCAAACGACCATATAGTTTTATTTTTGTATCATAACTTTATATTGCTAGCTCGCAGTATGCTTATAATTTACATTAATCATCTTTGGTCCGTAAATTATAAAATCTAACCAAAAATATAGCTATACTAAATATACCAAAAAACGCTTTTATAGCACGCTATGATGATGTACATGATTTGTATTAATTTTTTTCAGGGGAATTTTACGTCAATCAAAAAAGAATATTGTAAATAATAAAGCGGGCCGAAGTGACAAAAGGTAAGTAGTAATATATTTAAAAATAGTATAATGTTTTTAGTAAATAGTTATATATTTGTACATATTAGTTACCAGTCATACATTAAATATTGGTTTATTAATAAACAAAATAAAATTGAACACAAAGAATAAAATATCAAATAATAAACGTTATGTCGAATAGGTACATGGAATATAACCGTAAGTCATCGTATAAATAACAAAAATAGAAATAATCATTAAATTATATAAATTAATCAAGATATATGAAAGCAAACAAACTTTATCTATACGAGTTTAAAAAAAATGATAATTGAGAAATTGGACTCTCCATGCTGACCTGACATAGACTGATTTTTTTATGAATAAACTTTGTTTAGATCGAAAGATAAACTTTGTTTATTTCTATGATCTATCTTTTTTATTTACTAAATCAATCTTGTTAAACTAATATGTTATGTTATGAGTGTTGCTATAGTATTTTTCCCTCTGATAGTTTCTTTATATGCTTCTCTTGCTGTTTATAACTTAGAGAAGCAAAAAAATCTCACTTCACCTATGATTGACCCACGTAATGGAATCTCATACAACCCATGATTTTGTTATGAATATACCTCGTATAGATTAATTTTGTTTGTAAAGATTCTATATATATTGTCATTACGCATGAGCCTAATAAAAAGGAAAACATCGTGTCATAATATTTTGCATCCGAAACATTGCATTTTGGCTGGCGCAACCCAACGTTTTCTTCGTTTACTCAATTTGACAAAACAATAAGCTATTGTTTTGTCAGAGTAAACGAAGAAAAATTAAAAATAATCAGAGTGGCAATCAAACTCACACTAGTCCTGTTGATAGTCCCAATGTTACTGTTCATGTCAGACATTGTCCTACTTTGTCACGATGATGTGTGTCTGTAAGGATGTTGTGTATGTGACGTCATTTTACTCACATCACGTCGATTTTACTCATATTCTGTCTCAGACTTTCCCTACTCATCTTTTAGAATGGTGACCAATTCCATTAACACACATTATTATGATTCAAGTGAGTACTGCATTGTCTGCCTTTGACAGCCTTTATGTCACCTACTTTCACTTCTTTGTTGCATTGTTTAACTATTTAAAGACTCTAAGCGCAAATTGAACTTCCAAGATGACATGCACAAGCTGTTTGACACTCAATTAAAGACATGCCAGCTTCACTTGTACACAGGCTGAGTGATCTCGACGATGAGGTCTTGTCTTGCAAGCAACAAGGGTCTGATTTATCTTACAGTCTATTCGCTTAAGTTTTTGTATAAATTAACTACCCAAGCAAATAAAACAACAGCTTCATGGCTTCAGCTTGTATAGTCTATCTGTGACCCATGGTTTTTATCTTGCCGTGACAAAAAAAGGTACTTTTCTTCTAGGGCAACTTCTATCGTTCATTGTCCTATCACTCGTCACCTTTTTTAACCTCTAATATAGGTGATGAGTCATCATGTATTAATTTTTCAACCCCTATTAGCTTAGAACTTCTCTAACACCCACCTAGAATTCCTCTAATGCTCTTCATAATAGTACTGACATATGCTCCAGTAACAGGAAATATTCTTGTTATCTCAAACTTGAGGCGAACCCAAAAGGGACACTCTACCAATGCAGTTGTAAATCGAGAATCCTCTTGTTTACGTCAGGAAATCCGTTACGGACACCCACCCGGAGGGGGGTTCCGGGACGCGTTATGTGGGATTCCAATCACACAAATTACATTCAAATCTCTATCCATCACTTCATTCTCTAGTAATTCGTTTATCTTCTCTTTGATTGCTCCTATTGCATTCCACGTAGATTTTTATAGCCCTATTATTTGTTTACCATTATTGTCCATGTAAAAAATATATTTTTTGTCAGTCTGTTCCGATTAATTCGAAACGGCTGGACAGATTTTGACGAAACTTTCATTGGAAAATAGATGATGTAACATGGTGTTACTTAGGTTATTTTCTTTTGTTATTCGCTCGAAATCGACCTTACTTAGTATAATATATGTGTACCTGATTTTTAATTGAATATAATTTAAGGGTCACTCGGGAAATTCAAAACAAAACAACCTCAGAAGATGAAGCAGGACCAAGTGAGATAAAGTAAGTAGTACCTAATTTCATATATAATTGACATATAATACAGCTTTACGATTAACTAAAACATTCAAATATTTGAATAATCGTTTATTAGTTACTTCCTTCTTTTCCTTAACTTCGTTAAGTAAATGAGTTGGAACACATATGTTTCAAAGTCGACATTATGTTAGACAGTGGTCATAAAGTGGATATATAAAAATAATGATGTTATCTTCACATTTGATTTAACTAGCTCAAAATAGCATATAATACGAGTATATGGTTTCGTAGTTAAAAATATATAAAATATTTTTAGGCTAAAACAACGTGAGAAACAAAACGCAAACATAGAAGATGAAACAGCGCCAAGACCATTAAAGTAAGTAGTACGAATCAAATATTTGAACAAATGTTCATTCAAAATCTAAATATTCTTTATTCAGATAGGATGTTATTATATTGTGCAATGACTTATGAACAAATTGTTTCGAGTCAATCAGCGCAAATACATCCTACCGGAAGCTAGCGGTCAGTTTAAAAGAAGATGCCGAGGATCACAATACTCAGTTTTTCTTTTTAAATATAATTTTAAAAGTTTAAAATTATCAATCTGTAGTAGGTATATCTATTTTCTGTTCATTATTAGTATTGATACAGTTAAAAAAGAAATTCTTTTTCTATCACCAGTTCTGTTCATATTTTTAGACAAACTTTTTATTATTTATTTAACTAGCTACATGTTTGGTTTTCCCGCATGGCAGGGTATTCAACTGCCACTCACAATCATGATTCAATATGTTGCTACACGCGCTACTTAGTGACTACTTAGTCAGACCTAGAGCTAAGACACCATGTTGAACAAAGTTAGGTAATATAATTTTAGTGTAATGTTTGCTGTGAGTGGGAATCGAACCCAAAACGAATTACATTTACAATCGAACGTTGTTTCACTGTGTCACCATGGCTTCTCACATTAATCAGTCTTTCTACAAAGTAATTTTCAATGATACTTACCGCTTATATATAAAAATGTACCTAATATATTAACCTATCATTTGTCTTTAATATTATCGGTTATTAAAAACTATATATTATGCCCTACATTGTGGTACCTCACTATAATTTTCAAATTACTTTACTTCCATTACTTCGACTACTAAGGTAACATCTTAAGTGGTAGTACAATCATGATTTAACATGATGTTTAACAGACATTTGTTAAACAGTATTTGATGTAATCTTACTTGAATCTAACCAAAAATATTATTATACGCTTTTACAGCACAAGTGCATGATTTTAATTTAACATTTTTTTCAGGGGAATTTTACGTCAATCAGAAAAGAATATTGTAAATAATAAAAGGGGCCGAAGTGACAAAGGGTAAGTAGTAATATATTTTATTTAAATTTAATTACTTTGATGAATGTATTAGTTACATAATGTTATAGCATTTTGTTCTGTACTATTTCGTCCGAATCACCTTTCCAGGCTAAAAGTAGGCAATAAGTTATATTTTGACTTAACAATGTTATATATAGTTGAAATTAAAATAGGCACTCATCATATTGGACTTAAGTATCACTCCAAAATCATGTCATATTTTCATTACACTGCCGTGTCCAAACCACAACTCGGTGAAGAACACTTCATACATTACTCAGCATGCCATATACAAACTGTAACTGGTCTCTACCTAAAATGTTTGAAAATATATTAATCAAATCATGCCTTGGCTCATGAAATGTCTCGTGGTTAGGACTTTTTATTGTTGTGTTCGTAAGTAACTGAAGTTCTTTTTGAGATTCAGAAGTAACAGTGTTGAGAAATTTTACGTGTAATATATTAAATACATATAGTTATGTAATATATTAAATACAGAAGGGTTTCCTTCTTAGTTGTAAATTTGCCATCAGGAGGTACTCATTTGCATATTAATTAGCCATCAGAAAGGTTTAAGACATGTAAGTCTCTAACACAAACTATCCGTTGCGTTCACACAGACCTCGTCCGCGGAAAAGCCCTTGGATCGTCCTATTAATCTCTCACTTACAACTATGCAAGATAACTATATTGGGAGAGAAAATAGCCGTGTGGCTCGCCCCGCCACTTGCCGTGAGTTCCGACCGATCTGCTGATCCGACCGACCATATATTGAACCCCCCGAGACACATCGAAACAGTTTACGTATATGATTCTTACAATTCCTTAACAAATGATTAATTATTAGTTAGCTGTCACATCTTGTTTGTCAAGATTGTGTGTGATCTTTCTCAAAGGTACTTGTTCCGCTTATTATATATATTTAAATATATTTGTGATTTGTTGTTCATTGGTTTGTGAGACCAATGTAATTCGTCGGTTTGTGAGGCCGATAAACGTCACTGCTTTGTGAGATCAATATAATGCGTCTGTTTTTGATGCCGATATACGTCACTAGTTTGTGAGACCAATGAATTCGTCGGGTTGTGAAGCCGATATACGTTACTGGTTTGTGAAAACAATATAATTCTTCGGTTTGTGAAGTCGATATAATTTACTGGCTTATGAGACCAATATAGTTCGTCAGTTTGTGAAGCCGACATTCATCATTGATTTCTGAAACCAGTGCCACAAATTCAAGTTAATTTCAAGTTAAGCAAGAAAAGCTGCTCAAATTTCATTCAGCTGTGTTTCATTATATTCCGTTTTCCTATATTTTGACGCGGAAACGTATTAGGCGGTTTCGGAAAACAGTGAAATTATTTTTAGAAAGTAATCATTTATATTAAAAAATTATAGATAAATCAACGAATCACCAAATAGACGTACGTGCTAGCGTAATTTCTTAAATTGGCTCTAATCAAAATTGCATCATTTGGTAAGATACTAGAAATTTAATACAATCACGATACTAAATCTTTACACTTTCACTATTTCATTACCTTTCAAACAATCATCACACTCTATCACTCTTCATTAAAATTAAATCATTTTCATCAACGCCTTTTCTAGTAACCTTTGTCTAGAAAATGATGAATGACGTAAGCAAAAATAAAGCCAAAATTTTATGAAAATCATCCCACAAAATCAATCCTATTTGGACGAAACAAAGGAATCACTATTACAATATTTAATATTTAATATAAAATTATTTGTTGTAGGAAAATGGTCCAACCTCTCGGAGTCCATCGTGTAACATTTGCTGCAATTCTAACGTAAGCGACTTCACTGTCAAAAACAACACACAATATCTTTAATATTTGAAACAAATTTAAATATATAAATAAATATACTAGGAAGCGTTATTTCCACTAAATGTTTCGTACGACGAAACACGGTGCAAATATGAGTATTACCTCTAGTTGTGTATCACTGTTCAAATAATTGTGAACATTATTTGTGGACAACAAAATATTGCTCTTATCTATAACTATTCGTACTGTTAGGTAAGCGTAAAAACTTTTTTTGAAAGCCGTTTTTTGAAAACTTCTGCTGAAAATAGTATGTACTGATCTTTTTCAATTATTAATATTGGTTAAATCCATTAGTTCTTTAGGGCAGGGTATCACGAAAAGTAACTAAATGAAAAGAATCGGGCGGTATTAATTACTGTAAGCTGTCTAACGACATAAGCAACGGTGGGTGTCCAATTGAAATTTCTCATCCAAAAAAATCAATATAATTCATAATTTCATTATAATTCCTTTTCTTCACATTGAGAAGGTAAAGTAACCTAGTATCGGGCTTAAGAAATAATTAACATGAAATAAATCTTTAGCAAGTATCATTTGTTTATTTAAGTATAAACAACTCTCAATCATTTATTTGGTTATCGTAGATATATCATCAGTCTCAAAAATTATAAAATTAAGGGTAAAGACTGATATAGTAAAGACGACGTCTTCAAAAAGGTTCCCTTATTTCGGACACACAATTTTACTCTTTTATTTAAACTTACACTTTACTTATTTAGACTAAATGTAGTTATCATAATCGTAAGTATTAAAATTAGGATAGTTAAAATCAACAACTAGTTAAGAACTCACATTTAATGTTAATATACTTGACTATATAATCACAAAGCCATAATTTACAGCGCGCCATAACGCCAAATCTAGCTTTATGAATCTTTGACGTTCTTTTACAATTTGTCGATGTTGGAGTTGTATTTACATCTTGCCCACGTTAATTCAAATAATATTATTACAGGAAATAAAAAGTCACATTAACATGGGACTTTAAAAGTGTCTCATTTTAGGGACCCTTAAATCTGTCCAAAAGGAGTTTTCATTCACGTTGGACATGCTTAGTCATAATAAAAAGAATGCACTATAATAGCCAGTGCTCTACAACAAAGAAGCCGTTGCAGGCTCGCATACTTCGCGCCTCGCGCACTGTAAATTGCGCGAACGAAATGAATGAATAATGCGATAATATATTATTTACTTTAGCAAACAAACTATTTCGTATTATTTATGACAACATATTCAAAGATTTTAGTTAGGTCATTAAAACTAAATTAAATTAAATAGCTTCACGCTATATCCCGCACACAGCAGGGTAGGCAGAGGGAACCTAGTGTTATGACACTCCGTTCCCCACTTTCCGCCGAATTCGGAGGCTTGCGTGTTAAGTGGCGGAACTTAACGCCGCGCTTTACCTCGACACCAGAGCGAAGAAAATGGAAATGAAAATGGAAATGTAATTTTCATATTAATTAGAGTTAAACTTCAAGGTTGACATTCTGCAGACAATGTTAGTTCCTAAACTTCGTTATACTATATGATTTTAAAATAAACATTTTTTTAGGCAAGTGATGGAGTTTACAGATGATGAAGACTGTTCAAATGGCAGAGACAAGTAAGTTGTAATATTTTTCATTAAACCTTAATTATTTATATAAATGTAGTAGTATCATAATGCTAATAATAAATGTAATAGTAAGGGTTCACGGAGTGAATCTTAGTGTTAAAACACTGGTATTTCCACTCGAATCCGAAATATTGCTTGTCAAGTTTTTTTCGAGGTATTGCTCAAGTTTCCCTTTTGTCTTACCAAAGTGGTGAAATGAACATAATTTAAATATAGACCTATCATTGTATTTACATTTAACTACAGTCGGAATGCGTCACAGTAAGTAGAGCACTGAAAATAAAATTTTTATAATGAAATTATTTGTTGTAGTGATGTCAACGAAACGCGGCGAATAAAAATGTCTGTATCTGAAAGGTAAGCCATTGCAGAGTCAACGAAATGGATTTAAATAATGTTTTTTATAATAGTCATTATAACAATTAATGTGTATTTTTAGACTTACGCTTAAACTTGTTAATCGATATCGGTTGGGTAGCCCCGGACACTATGGTGTCGGGTGCCCCTTGGCATGATTACGTACTCTAAGACATGGTCCACCGCATCATTCATATATCGATACTATTTAGATACACTCCGATCACTAAAACTGCAAATTGTTATTCTAATTTTTTGTAAAACGTAGTTTATTAAAACTTTTTAATATGTTATTAGTATCTTTGCAAAAAGACATAAGATATGTTAAAATTCAGGGGAAGAACCAGGAAATGAGTAATGTAGAATGAAAATATTATTAAAAACAGCTATCACCATTTCTTTTTGCAATATTTCTTTTTTACGCTAGCGTAAAAGTCGCAGAAAGGCGAGACTGACATTTTCACCATATAAAAATGAAATGCAGGTAAATTAAACAGAAATATAAAAACATAAAATAGCTAAGGAGGCGTTGAACACCACGAAAAATATCCAAAATCTTTATGAAATGGATTGAAAAATAGACATATTAATTCAATGTCAAGAAAGCGAAAACTGAGCCCATGAAGATTGTTTTCATATAGACGTATCGAATGGTTATTATAACTGATGTGTGCAAAGCTAAAAACCAGTTGGGTCATCATTTATTAGTGTATCCGGGGCTACCTGCCACTTTTTGAGATGACAAAAAAACTAGGCTCACTTATCCGTAGTATATTTTGTAGAAAAATGTGATATAATTACAGTTATTTAATTAAAATGAGTGGAGAAGATTCTAATCTTGTTTTAAATATGAAATAACACGCATAAAACCTTTTATTTCTGTTATTTATTTGCATTTCATTTCAAGTGTGCGGGGCTACCGAATCGTTATCTCCATGAAAATCTTTTGTTAGACTTACAAAAGGCGTTGCAAAAAGTTAGCTTTTAGGTACCTTTAGTTGTTATAGAATTAAATGTAATTATTATTATATAATAAAAAGTTATATAAAATGCATGCCAAATACTTTATGTATACTACATATTCGATGTAGGAGTATGAACTTATAAAATAAAATACGGTTTACTATCGATAAGTCCGCCTACACAATATTTTTTATTTGTTATTAGGAACAGAATACTAGCGAGTCGCCGTGCCCGACTCATGAACATGAGAAGGAGGAACCCACCCAGAATTATATATACACCAGCTACATCTTCGGACTCGTCCGAAAACAGCGAGTAATCAACTTGTTCTAAGTAGTACTTTTCATAAGTTTAATGCAATTTTCATCCTTTAGATGTAATTTTCATCCTTTAGATCAGGGCTTCTTAAGGAGTCGTGTAGCAAAATTCTGGTTGAGAGATATTAATGTCAAATATTTATATAAACATCATCGTTTCAAAACGAATTCTAAATTTTAAAAAATGTTTCTTTTATATTTGTATGGGGTCGTCAAGAAACTCGCAATCATAAATGGAGTCGTGAATGACAAAAGTTTAAGAAGCCCTGCTTTAGATGTATATAAAATTCATACATTCACCCACTATTTATTTGAATTTCTAAAATTAAAGATGAATCTTCTTGCTATTGTACATTTAATGTAACTAAAAATAAATTAAGATAATTGTTTACATATCTACATACATACTAGAATTATAAAGTATTAAAATATATATTTAAAAATCATGATTATCAAAATATTCGGCTAAAGAAATATTTGACGCCTAATTTATTGTATCAAAAATGTTCGTCGAAATTTGAAACCCAACTACGATGCAGTCTATAAACTTTATCGTAAAGGTTTGAGTTTTAAAATTATATTTTATTCAGAAAGAAAATACTTTTTAAACAAATGTGGAAAGTTTATTCACATTTATTTATATACCTAATCCTAATTGACAGCCTAATACCATAAAGTTATCAATACTAAAAATATTTTCCATATAACCAGTACATTTTTAAAATTGTCATCAAAAAGAAAATTATAAAATATATTCGCAATACAATATAATAGTATATTGTAAAGGTATTTGGCCATATAAATACTTTTCAACAGAATTTGCATAGAATATAAACTTTAATTTATATATATATTTCTAAAGTTGATACATTGATATACTGCATCAAACCTCTAAAATCTATATACTGGATTCTTTGATTATTTAGATTATTTTAAAAGAAAATGAAATGTTTTGAGACAAATTACACGATAATATACATTCCGTAAATATTTTAACCAAAGAGATTTATTCTTACTATACTGTCTGTTAGTAGTAGATATTTAGTAGCATATTTTATGATAGTACTTTTGATCTCAAAATATATTTTTAAGATGTACATATTTACCTTAAGATGTTATTCCAGTATTTATTTTTGTATTGTAGAGGAATTAAAAAACATATGAAAAATAAAAAAAGAAATAAAAAATCGGTACAGTATAAAAAATAAATATATAAAATAGGTCAGAAAAATAAAAAAAGTAAAAACGTCTAAATAAAAAACCGTCAGATAAACAAAACAGAAACAGAAAAATTAAATAAAAAAAACTTACATAAGAACATAAGAAAAATAAAAAAAAAATTGATGTGAATTTGAAAGTACGACTTTTGATCACAAAATATATTTTAAAGACATATGTACCTTTAAATGTAATTCCAACATTTATTTTTCTATTATAGATAAATAAACAAATATTAGAAAAATTAAAAATGAAATTCATGTGAGTTTTAAATTAAGTCCTATTTAAGAAAAGAAAAAAAAAAAAAATAAATGTGTTAAATATATGTATGTTATCATGTTAAGAGTTTCATATTTTGTTTAACGTTATATTGGAATTATTATTATATTTAAGTTAATTTCATTGAATGTTTATATTATTTAAAAAAATGAAAAATGTTTATTTAACTTAGGTTTATATATTAAAGATAAAACCCGATGAGATTATTCCTTCCTATACCGTCTGTTAGTTATAGGTCTCTAGTAATAAGGAAATATGGAAATCGCTTTTGATGTCAAAATATATTTTAAGGATATATTTATATTATTCCGTCATTTATTCTCGTATTGTACATTAAATGCAAAAAAAAAAAGATATTAAGTAAAATATAAAAGAAATTGATGTGAATTTTAAATTACCTATTTAAGAACATGTTAAATGTGTTAAAATATTTAAAGTATGTTACGCGTTTCATATATTTAACGTTATATTGAAGTTATATTTTTTTTACTAATTATAAAAGGGGGCATACTAGCTGAACTACGTGATTTTAAGTAGTTACCTTCGCCCATGGACATGTACAACAGACAGAGGACATGTTAAAGAATATCCTTAAGGGCGAAGGATGGGAGGGAATAGCGAGAGATCAGAGACAGATCAGATATTTAGCAGTTCTTTTTTGACATGATAGTGGTTACGAGCCAGTTGGAGAACGAATCTCTTACCACCAAGTTACAGGGTTACCCGCCTGTTACGGGACGCTGTCCAGCAGCTAAGGGACATTGTATTTTTGGCTCGTCGCCCGGGAACTGATCTTACTTATTTACTTCCCCCAATTTTGTTTTATTTATTAGAATATTATATTTATATTATTTGTATGTTTATTATATTTATTTGATAGTATATTATTGTTACTATAACTAAATAGCATTTAAAAAAAATAGAACAAGTTAAGTATTTAAAATAATACAATTATATTATCTCAAAAAAAATATATGTCTACTTACCACTTGATGATTAAATGTATTTACATAAAGTATCTTTTATTATCATCCTCAGTAATTCGTTTTTGTAGTAGCACTTTAAATCACCTACCATTAAGAAACCCAAAGGATTATTAGGCTTGTTCCGATTATATAAAAATAAAACCTATTAAAAATGTATGTGCAGATGGCAGCCAGTGTAATATTTAAGGTGCGCCTACTTTTGACTCTCCCTATAAAAATTGAGATCTAAATGTACGTTATTCTGTAGATAATTCTAAAATAACTTTATAATTAAGTAAATTAAAAATAAAGGCTTTTTAATATGAATCTCTTTATAAATTCAGAGCCTGTGGAAGATTTGCTTGGTCCAAAAAGTTGAGGCCTTTTACTGGCGCTTTAGCCAGGACTCAACGTGGAGCAACCACAGATACCAATATCAAAAGTGGTTTTATTATGTTCACCAATCAAGTCACAAATAATGATTGTAATAGGGCTGATCACAAGCTATTATTTTTTTTAGAAATTTAAAACCAAAAGGAGTGTAATAGGGGTTGGAGATTTGTATGTAAGTTAGTCATTTTTATTAGTTAGTTGTTTTTTAACAAAAGGATCTAATTTGTGTATGGCTCATAAAAAAGGCTAACTATATGCTTCCCTTATTTTTGTGATAACTGTCTCCCTTTTTTGAGTGAGCGATTGAGGTTTTTTATTTGCTTAAATATTATAATCTGCATTTAAAATTATGTCGATATAAAATAAGAAACAGAACAGGGCTGGTCGTTCCACCATAGACGCTCTGAATGCCCTAAAGACTCGGTCGTTGGCCGCGACGTCTAGTAAAGATGTCCTTCTCACCGTCTCGTTAGATGTGGTCAACGCCTTTAACAGCCTGCCGTTTAAAACGTTAAAAGAGGCTCTCCGATATCATAGTGTGCCTCTTTATCTCCGGTGGCTGTTAGATGACTACCCCCAGGACAGACTAGTCCTATGGATAAGGGGGGATGGTAAGATCTCTCGACGAAGTGTCGGTAGCGGGGTTCTACAGGGATGACCGCTTCTGTGAAATATCGGATATCATTGGATCCTCCGTTGCTACCTTCTCCATGGGATCAGTGTCATTTGCTACGCGGATGTCACCCTCGTCACAGCCCGGGGCTCTAACTACCAGGAGGCAGCGCGCTTGGCTGAAACCGGCACGCGTCTTGTCGTCAACCGTATCAGCGTTGGGTCTGACGGTCTCTATACCAAAGACTGAGGCCCTCTTATTCCATGGCCCACGCAGGGGAAGCCGCTGAAGAAGTTTGTGAAGGCCGCCGGGGCCCTTGGCAGGTTATTGCTGAATATATAGGAGGGCCGGATTGTCCATTAATTAAAATAATTATTAAATTAATTATTATTATTAATAATAATATTTATTACTTTAAATAATAATGTTTAAAAAAAAATCACAGAGTAAAGAAATATGGCTACGATTGATCAAACGGAAATGAAAAAGAAGGTCGAGGCCGGATCGAACCTGCAACCAAGGTTATTTCCAATCAAAAATTATCATACTGCGCCATGGTTTCCTCAAATCTTTAAGCACAAAATAATAATAATTGTGTAGCATTATTATTTAAATTAATAAAAATATAATGTTTTCTTTAACATTTAAAATAATAGTTCTTTTTTGCACACTACTTTATCCGGATGATCACATTTGTTAACCAACTACTGCATAAGTGCCTTAAACGCACTTTTTTTGTTTTCTTTTCGAATGGGCTGTATGCTGTTGGCCCTAGTGACCTTTACAGCGTCTCGCGGGCTTGTGGGAGGCCGAGCTAGAAGAGCTCTGACCTTGGCATTGACCACCTTGGGAGGTGCCAACAAAGAAGATGACGAAGTTGCAAGGGCGTCTCAGGTGAGACTCGAAACTACGACTCCCGCGCCTAGGCGCGCTTGGGCTGCAGTAAAGCCTCCACCTCGTCGTCCTCGTCTCCACCGGCGGGGACGGTGAGTGTACCGTGTGTGTTTTCGTTTGTGTGTAGCCCTACCTACAAATTCGGCGTTATTAGCTACTGTTATGCGGTCAGCTTCATCGGAAAGTCCTTAAACGCACAGAACTAGGCTTGTGTCGATCGTAACCGATCGGGTCGAATGATTGCAATCACAAGTAGCAAGTGAACTATTCGATCAGTAGCAACGCAAAGACTAGATCATACACGACAAACCAATCACGTACCGACCGACCGAGTAGTACTCACTTACGCACCAATGACAGAATTCACATGCATCGATCTATAAGATGTCATGATCGAATTTCAATTGTAAAAGTCTGGGTGTTGGTTGTGCTGGGTCTTTTTCTGCAAAATAATATTGTGATATATTTATGCTTTAAAATGCCGAAAATGATTTAAATTTATTTAAGAAAAGTTATTTACAGGATATACACGAGGTATTTGTCAAAAAAAACTGAATGATTAATTTAATGAGTGTATACAATGTTAAATAAAAGTTTTATTCCGATAGTATCTTATTTTATATAATTTTACAGTCTATTAATTTACACCCTTATAAACTGCGCTTATTATAAGATGTTGTAATTGAAAATTAGTTGATGCGTCATCGCATCTGCAGGGTCATCCCTGCAGTGCAATTGAGTGTTTTAATTTTAAACGATACAAAAATGTTAATAGATTTAGATCATTAATGTAGGCATTATTCAGTAACTTTCTATTCTTTAACTAACTTAAACATGATACAGTTGATCACTAAAGATTTTAAGAATATTGAAATGAAATATTGATTTCTGAATAAGCCCTTGTTACTTAAATCTTTAAATATATTTATATAATTTATTCATTCTGATCAATCTTTAAAGTAACTAAAATTTCCTAGATTTAAATTATGTATCTTTCAGAAATTTAAAAATGATTTATTTTAAAGTGTGTGTTTACAGAAACTGTTTTTAACAATCATTTTAAGAATAGAATTTGTGTTTGAAAGCCTGACCAAAAAAATTAAAAACCTCAGGGCAGACCTAAGGTAAATATGATTGAACAATTGTAACTTTAGATATACACGTATGAATTGGCTGGTGTAAAAATATTTTATAATACATTATAGTAAGATTTCATTTTAATTTACAATCACATTTATATATTAATATAAAGAAAATTCAAATAAAAATAAATCTGTGATTAGGTTAATATAAAGTAAAAAAACAAATTTATGGTATCATTATTAAATCTTTATTAGTTAACTTTACATATTTATTTTTTTGAATGTACCCGTCCCTCCATGTCACTTCATAACAATTGGCCTCTAATTTCTACATTTTTTAAATTTACAGCCTAATTTGTGTAAGAATAAACAAAATGACTCTTCCATGAACTGATTCAAACTAGGTATTTATTTAATGGGACGGCAAGAAACTCATATTTTATGCCTGATGATTGATGAGCAACATGATTGAATTTATCGAGATTTTCTTTTATGATTTAGGTTTATTTTTCATCGGTGTGGAAAGTGTAGTTGAATTCTGGCCTTCTTTTCGTATTTTCCTTACAAAAAACCGTCATGCACCTATATTAACCATTATTCAGATTTTCTTTCCCAAAAATACTTCCTTATACTGTAGATAACTATTCTTAATAGGATTTTAATCGTTTTCGGTAGTTTATAGCATAAATATCTCATATCCCCGAAAAGGGCCCGGCATAAAAAACCGAAACTTTGACAGACGGTATAACGGCAATCATGCAACATTAACAATGAATGATGATATCTTAAATATTGTTACTACTTGAGAAATTAATAATAGCAATATTATAAATTGGGGAGTGGCGACCCCACGGACCTGAGACCTCCAGAGTGGAATTGATATTTATCCCCCGCCTCTGGCTTGCCTTCGTTGGCTGGCAGAGTGGAGCGCAAGAGCTATATGCTCTGAAGGGTGGAAGTTCTCAATCTGCGTAATAGCGGGGAAAACCTGCTCACGAGCTTGCTCGTGATGGTCAAACCGGTGCACACCTCTCGACACCCTTAGCCGACCACGCCGATGTTGCGCCCGAGGCATTACGCCGCTTTGTGGGGTCCCATATAGGGTGAGGCGAGAAACCGTCCGCCAACCACTCAATTTGAGACTGTTGCAATGGCGGACGTCCGGTAGTCTCACTCAATAGTCCAGTACTCAGTCCATCCAAACTCCATTCCATAGTCCTAGTTTAGTTTTCCATATTTACTACAGTTCCTACGCATTAGCCGGTGACCGAGTTCCTATGAACCCGAGAATTTCAAAGATAATAATATAAAAAATTGAAATTAATATAAATATATATTACAAAGTTTTAATAAATAATATTTTTTGATGATAAATAATAACAATATAATAATATAGCATCACGCTATATCCCGCACACAGCAGGGTAGGCAGAGGGAACCTAGTGTTAAGACACTCCGTTCCCCACTTTCCGCCGAATTCAGAGGCATTGATGTTAAAGAATATAAATATTTAATTAATCAATTTTCTTTTAAGAGAACTAAGCATATTACTAATCAATTATTTTTCAAATATATACATAACATAAAATTAAACAAAAGTATAAATAATTACGGCAAAAGAAAAGTAATTGAGCTTTTTACTTCTAAAAATGCTTATTTTTTATTTTATTTTTATTATTCGGAAGCTCAATGTTTCCATAGAGTCATTATAGAAAACTCTACGGATCTTCCGCGAATCCACCAATCAATCAAATGATCGGGTCTTGTGGACCGGGTCACTGTGACAACTGATCATGAACGATTTCAATCACGCCAATCGAACGAAGGACACAAGTGTACACAGAACACATTAACCGAATGGGAAGAATGTAGACTTCAAACAAAAAATTGGGGGACAAAACGAAAGTAGCGCCATCTTCCGTAGTCCCACCAAAAACAAACATGTCAAACTTTTCGGTGGCAAATTTCAAATTTGGCTATAAAACCATTTTTTTATGCAAAAAACCAGAATGATTCACTCTTTCAAAGTCATGGAAATATTGATTTAAGTACCTCTACTACTACTAATCATTACAGGTATTATAATCATAATGAAATAAAACAAATAAGTACTTTGCAATATTTTTATTGCTAATACACTTAGTTTATATACCTTTTACAAGTAGTATTTCGATCTGGAGAATCGTTATTTAAACAGTCAAATATGTCCATATTTGAGTATCAAATATGGACATATGCAGTAACTGCAGCTTCCCCAGTTAGCAATCCTAAAAATTACAAGAGATAATTAATAAAGTTAATTTAACAATTACTGATCTTACTGGAATCTACATGTTATTGTAAGAAGCAATAACAATACAATACCTTGAGATATTCTAGCAAACATCCCTGCTGCAACCGAGTGGCTTAGCACTTCAGCAGCAAAACTCACTTTCATTTTCTGTTTGGTGTTTGGAAACATGTGGACTTGTTTTAATTTGGGTTCGAAAACAAAATTTCCATCACTACTGTCTAGTTTGAAGAAATTTTCAATATGTTCCCATTTGGCAAGATCTGTAATGACAAAAATGGCAGTTTATGCTAAACAATTGTTTTTTCATATTTTATTCAGATTCACTAGAAACTCCAACTTTTAAGTGGATTATAATTTTATTATTTAATTTCATTGAAACATAAAATGTTTATACCGTTTGGTAGAAACATACAATTTTTTATTTATTTTTAATAATTAAAATAATAAAATAAATACCTTTGCCTTTAACATTGTTTGAAGTTATATCCGTATAACATTTTATATTATATTTCACAAGCATTTTAGTAAGTGTGGTCGATCAAAAATTGGAACAACTTCAGTAACAATAAATTATAAAAGTAAATAGGTTGCTCGCTAACAAGCAAATCGGCCATTTGTAAATTACAATGTTGCCCTGCCATATGAAATGTCTTGAATATTTTTAGATAAATCGTATACCATGTCAAGCGCTTCGTTAATAAAATTCAATACTTTTTTAAAATTATTATTTTTAAAATTATTATTATTTTTTACTTATAATGTATAGTCAAAACCCATAGTAAAAATTAAAAAAACTACTAATTAGTAGATTTTTAAGTACTAAAAACTAAAGCAGAACCACTTTATGAAATTGGCCCCAGTTGAGTTACTAAGTGAGCAAGAGTCCTAATGACTATAACTGCAACCAATTGAACTGATATAGTCTTTGGCAAAAGGGCTTTTGCTTCCATAAAACTCATCATCAGATTCGAAATCATGTGGTGACACATCAAAAATATTGAAATGAAGCACTATGAAAGAGGCCCCAAGATATATCGAAATATAGAAGAATTAATTGTAGTAGTTAGGGACAATAGAAGTGATGAACTTGAGACAATGTCATTTGAGAATCAGATTCCCGTCTGCCAAGTACATCTCGCCAAGAATCTGCTAATGAAACAGACGTGCTAATGAAGACATCTGGTGCTAAATACTAAGAATAAATAATTCAATAAGACTATTATTTTTTTATATTTAACCACAAGTTGTTAAATAACTATTTGAAGTACAGTGGGAATATAAGGTTTTAATTTGTATAATCGCAAATATTAATGCCAACATTACAGTAAATAGCCAGTATCAACATTTGTTACAAAGTATTGGGTATACCCAGGTGAACAAGATCAGTGACCTCATTTTTGTTTACTTTTTATAGAGTAAGTGATACAAAGATTACATTTTTAGGAAAGTAACATTTTCTACACAATGTGTAAAAACTTCTGTAGTTTAATAGTTTTTGTAGTTGTTGATTATAAATGTTTTTATAACGTTTTAATGAATAAGTCTGTATCAGATCAAAACGATTGTTATCTCATCGTTTCTAGGTGAATATACTTTTAAGCCCTTTCACGGCGAAAAGAGATTTACAAGATTATTTTCAAGTTCGCTCATATATTTAAAGATTCAATTAAATAGATCTGTCTCTTGTCTAACCTTAAATTTGGAACGGATTCATGTTCTTTTTTATTAAAATCATTTCTATGTCATCAAGTCAAAAAACATGTTTATGATATTTATAGAACGAGGTACTGGTGACGGACGGACCAATCCGCAAGAGACTTCTGAGTAGAAGACAACTTAAGATATAAGTGTAACTATTTATTTAAATATTAATAATTTACACTAGTAATGTTCATCATACGAAAACATCCACTAATTATGAAGCTTCTACCAAACCTCTGCGGAAATTAACAATTATTTATTTATTTTCCCTTTAACCATAATTGAAAAAAGACATCATGATGGCATACAATATTAGGCAAATTTACTACAATATAATATAAAAAAAAACCTATTGTTTTATTCCTGGGTTGTCGAAATATTGTATCTATTTTATTTCATTCATTCATTCACTCCATTCCTTTTTCAATAACTTATAAAACATTTATAATAATACAATCACAATTTGTTTAGCTTTAATCAAACCTTTTCTATGGGAATGTACAAACAAACACAAATATATAATACATTATTATAATTTTTAAAGATGAAATATATTTAAAAAATGGCAGTGCATCGTTCGTTATCTTATATAACAAGTTGTCTCCAGCAACTTAGTTTGATTGACTTTATGTGTGTATAATGTAGTTTAGCATTTTCAGATTCGTAGGAAGTTCGGAAAATCATCCACCAAGTGTTGTTACACTACCAAAAGTAACAAACCAAATTGCATATTTTAATGATCGTAGTTATAACTTCACGTTGTAATTCAAGTAAGTCTGACAACTAAGTAGATAGTGCAAGTTTGTTCTTATATTCAAACTTACATTGATTATATTAATTGGTATGAAGAATTCCACAAAGAGTTTGTTTTAAATTGTTGTAATAAGTTCAATTATATGTATCAGTTCACTAGTCATTCATAGCGTTATAATAAAATAAATACATAGCCTGGGTAATTACTGAAGATATTTCTTTCCTGTTTAATTATGTAGTGCAAACATAGCTGTCATTTTTTTTAATATGTTTCAATATGAGGAATGTGAAATAAGAACTTTTGTTAGATATAAAAGTATACTGTGTAATAAAGGCATACCAGTAAAAGTTTAAATAAATAGCTAGATATTTCATTTGTCTTGTAAGCAACAACAACAATAAATATTATAATTATAATACATCTATTTAAAAACATTTTCATTACTCATATTTACAATTCTGTCACTAGGAAGACTTAAGGCTGCAAGGATTTTGTACAAATTTATCATCTGTTTATCTATATGTATATCTTCTTTTACTAAGTATAATTCTTCCTATTTAATATAGTTGTATATATTTGAAAATATTCCACATGTAATAATTGTTCTACATAAACAGTACATTTATTTGCCGATATGTTTCTTACTGGCTTTTCCTTTGTTGTAGAATATATCCAGAAACAAACCTGTAATAAAGAACATTAATTTATAGGCCACACTAAGTTCTAATTAAAAACATAACAACATTATTATTATATTGAAATAATTTGAAATTTTATTTAATAACAAATGCAATATCACACTAATATCATAAAGACTGTTAATATTTTTTTATTGGAAAATGTAACCATTTTTAAAAATAAATCTCATAGATTTTTTTTATTTAATAACCTATAATATTAACAAAATTGGAATTTTATGTCACAATAGTTATGATATTGATCTTCTCAATGAGTATAAGAAGTGACATCTTGTAAAACATTTCATAAACTTACCACAAAAATAATATATCTTAAAAAATATTGTAATATACATTATTGTTCATTGATTTTATGAATCTATTTTATATTTCAACTTCTACCAAAAATAATAAATATATAATATTTAATTACTATAAACACAAACGTCAATTTGCCTAATTTAATGAAAAATAAAATTGTAATTCCCTACGCAACTCATGCAGTTTAAAATTATAATACTTACCAGTAAATACTAATGTGGCTCCAAGCCATTGTCTTGAATGCAATACATTGCCAAATACAATGACAGACGCAAGTACTGTAAAGAACTTTCTAGTAGTTGTCACAACGGAGCATGGAAGGGGACCAAACTGTGCCACCTGAAATATATGTTATATGTTTATAAGTATATAATTATCTTGTTATATGTATTTAAGTATTTTAAATTATTTTGAAGAAACACATTTCTCGTTACATTAATTGCTTTTTGTTACTATTTTATAAATTAACCGGTCCTTGAAAATAAATATTAGCAGATAGTTCATCTCTTTTTATTTTATTTTCAATTTTTAATACATAGTCAACCGGACTACTGCGGTCGCACCATTTGCGTAGAGTATGAACATTCACGACTTTTTAATGCTACTGTCTCGTGTCTCATAATAAAGTATCGCATAACATTTGTATCATATAATAATATTATTTGGATTCGACTTTTTATTTACATAAATGAGTAATTTATTATTAACTAACTATCCCCAAAATGGTATAGGTTAGAGATGTGTCAACTCGAGTTACTAACTCGAGTTAACTCGAGTTTTTTTCTCTAACCCGGGTTACAAATTTGAATAATCTCGCCACACCGTATCTCTTCAACATGTCCCAAATATTTACGTCAAAACTTTAAATTATACTTATTTTGAAATAGGCAAATAGAAGTAATAATTCGGTCAATCCGTCACAAGGTCAAGACAACTTTAATATTGTTTTCATTGAAAAATGATAATGTAGAGAGAAAGATTAGAAACCAAAGTTTGCTGTGTGCAAATTTCAGCTCAGTACTTTGACATTTTCTTCACAGAATAGAAACCATTGCGACTTCAATATGTAAAAAGTATGATAAAATAATATATATAAATATAGCAGCTCATACTGTGTGTCTCCACAATAACAATTAAAGCAATATATTTGTATTAGGCAGTTTTCAAGGTTTTACTCTCGACTCTATGAAAACTGAAAAACATTGTGTCAGCTCGACAGATCTCCTGTGTATGCCTTACTTTTTTCAGTTGACAGCTTCACGCTACTACCAGCAATGGCAGGATCATTAGGGATGAACAACAGTGTCAAGAAACACTGTCCTCGAATTTCAGCCCGAAATCGAGACATTTTGTGTTAAGTCGCGAAATTCAATGTCACGCTTTGTCTTAGGTACCAGAGCGAAGGAATAAAAACAATTTAAATATGATCTCTCCTTGAGCTGAGTGGCATTCGAACCTACAATCATCACCACTATAGTTAGATGTTGTCCCACTGCTTCACAACGGCCTCTATGTTCTTGAAGTTATTTGCATGTTTAAAAAGATTAAATTGTACAATGAAATATGAAAATTTAAAATATGTGTTACTTCTAAAAAAGAATAGGAATATTATTATTTATTTCAACTTTTGACACAAATATTGGGCAGATGTGGGCTATACATATATTTACATATTTACAGATATATGGAAATATATGCAGTCATAGTTAAAATGTGAATCTTGGTGTGATGATATAATTACTTACCATATAAAATATAAAAAGTTGGCCCAAAGCTCCCATCAATGCAAGAGCAGTTATGTATATCACAATTTCCGGATAAGAAGTAACAAAGGTGAAGAATTTGAAAATTTCACCACTCAACACAACACCAAATGAAATGATAATGGAAGACCTGAAAAAAAATTCAAACTCAGTTACAATATAAGTGTGTGAAAATGTTTGTATATTTGTTCCGCTTATTTGCAATTAATATTGATGTTAAAACTATTACAAATTACAAAAGGGGGTCAAAGTAAAATAAAGTGATATGACTATTGAAAATATCAAAACCCATAAAATGATCTGTTTATCATTTTACTCAAAACATTTAGAAAAAGAAATATTTTCTAAATAATTTCCTACAGCAGTAAAGTAAGGAAATCCAAATCAAAACAATAAAATATATACCTTAATTTTGTATACACTTTTTTAACTAATTTATTGACCTCCGAAAATATGAGAATTAAAAAAAGATCATTTGGTCATATTTTAAATTATTCGCTTAGCATTGTTGCATATATATTTTTTGTATAAAATAACTGAGGCCCAACAATATCATAAAACATTTACATAATATTAATTATAAAACAATATCCTCTTAAATACAGCATAGCATGGACTATTGCATAACACGACAACTGTTTATAACAAGATGACTTACATTGACAAATTACAATTGCATAGCAGTTTTAATTTATTAATAGTTATTTAATTTCATATCTAGTTTAATAAGCTAGTGTGTGTTTCTTGTAAAATTTTATGTTATTTCTTCTCATCATTTTAGAAAATTCAACAAGAAAGATTGCATACTTAAGTTTAAACAGATAAAAAAATACAACAAAACATAATAAAATAATATAAATATGCATAAAATGTCTTATTGTGTACTGACATAAGCATATATTTTATAAATGCTTATTATTAAATGTTTTTTTTTTAAATAAATTTATAAATAATTGTATGGTTTACATGCTTTTAAGGTATGGTCAAGTTATGAAGTTCTTGTCAACTATATGAATAAATAACATGACACATACATAAATAAAAACAAATATTTAGATGTACTTTAAGCATTTACAATAATACATTTGTATTTTTTTTTCTTACCATAGATTTGTATTCAACATCATAGAATAGGCAGTTGGAGATGACTCACTTTTTATTCTCTCCTGAAAAACATTAAAATAAAATGCATATTAAATCACTATTTTTGTAATTATTAGATAACTTAATAACTTGTCAATCTTTTGTGTCTCACCAAACAAGGAAAGGCTAAATATGAATATTACTAATATAAAAATTGTTTTTTAGTTTACATAACATATTGTTTTAATTACCTCCCAAACATATGTATACCCTTGGCCTTTAACTTTCTTTTAAAGATAAACCCCTAAGAGGCTGGAATAAGAAGTTAATATTGTTGTTGGTGTGTATATTCATGCAGCAAAACTTCAATCTCTTCCCCAGTTTAATATAAAAGATCATTTATTTTATTTTCTCTCAGATATGATAAAATATATAAGTAGCATCATGTAATACCTGTACTGCACCAGTCAAGCCATCCAATATCAAAGATAGAATGAGTAAGAGTTCTCCAATTCCCAGCCCCGACGAACTATCAACCGATTTCTTTGCTTGATCTTTGTACATAAATAGCACTACTCCAACCACTATAAGAAAGACAAACAAATATTTCTTCAGGGGGTATGACTTTCTACCAATAAGAACTCCAAGAATCATAACCGGAATAGGTTTTGCTGCTTTACCAACTACCTGAAATATTAAAATGAAATTTAAGTTTACAAGAACATTATGATGTTGTATTATCTGTTTGATAGTAAAAAACACTAGTGCACATGCTATATATCATATATCAGTAAAAACAGTCAAGAATGCAGCAAATAAGAGTATGATAAATATCAAAAATAATTTTCTAACATTAGTTACAACTACATAAGTCATTAAATTACGTTGTGCAGTATCACACATACGTAAATATAAAAAAATCCTGTTAAGAAAGAGTTTCTTACATAGCAGCTATATTACAAGATAAAAATATAAAAGGGAAAAAATAATTTATAATAGTAAGATTGAGATTTAATCAGTGTCATTTTTATTGAATTAAAATAGAATTATATTTACAGCAAGACTTATTATCCAAGATTTCAAGCTCTCTTTATATTATAAAATGTGATGTACCTGTGTGGGATAGTTAATCCATTGCAATGCCATATTTGAGCAAACCATAGCCAATAAATAAGTTGTGGCTGATGAAAAATAATAAATAGTCCGTGTTGTATCTTTTTCATGTTTCCATGAGATCTAAAAGTACAGTTTAATTAGCTACTGTAATCAGAGTTAGTTTTAATTTACATAAAGGAAATGGTAATAACTTAATGCTTACCATAAGAACTTGAGCAAATATATAGTTAACTACACACTGAATTAGTACTAGCGAAAGGGCGCATGTAAATTGTTCACCATTGCTACCATATTTTCCTCTTGTTATTTTTTCTTGTAGCATACCAAACACGAAGTAACAAAGAAATATAGAAGCAGAATAAAAGATAAACTGAATTTCCCGCTTTTGTATTGCCATTATCGTGTATCAAAGTGTTTCAAATAATTAAGCTTAAAACTTAATTTTAAATAGTATTAGCTCTCGTCTCAGTGAGTCCCGTATAGTAGAAATTGTCTAGAGCTAACTCTAAGCTTTGGAAGACACGTAGTTATCTTTTTAATATATAAAATGAAAGTAAAATCATTGACAAATACAAAAATAACACGTACACTTATTTTTAAGTGTACGTACTACGTACGTCAAAATAATGTTTTGACTAATGTTGCCAGCTCTATTAATAGCAAATGCTGCCAGCTGTAATAAAACGCATGTTTGACAAGTGACGTTTGCTGTAGATGTAATCCAATGCTAATATCCAAAATATTTGTACTATTAACTACTTTAGTTAGTCTGGTTATTAATTTCACTATTAGGCGAAGACTATACGTATCAGTCTTGCGTCTGATCAAACCAGATGACTGATCACCACTGACCAAACTTAAATTGGCGCTCATAAATCGTTACCTCGCTTATTTACGTAAACTTGATTTTATTTTCTTGTAATATTTGACTCAATACTATCTGGTCTTATGATCGTTCTAATAATATCTGAAACAATACTATCTGGTCACGCAATAAAAGAGAACATGTTCAACAAAAAATTGCATGTTCCTTTATCTATGGGCAGAGCTTGTATTATGAATATTTTCGAATATAGGTAAACGTGACTTCGTAACGATATATAAAAATAATAATAATGTATTTGTGAGAGTACATTTTTTACATAGCGTGAAGCGGCAACATTTATAACTTATAGATAAAATACCAGTATTTGTTCTGACCCTTTGTAGCGGGGTAATATTTGACATTGACACTAGGCTTGTGTCATTCGTTCAATTGGAGAGATTGATATCGTGCATGATAGGCTTGTGTCAATCGTTCGATTGGCGTGATTGATATCGTTCATGATCAGTTGTCACAGTGACACGGTTCACAAGACCCGATTGATTGATTGATTGGTGGATTCGCGGAAGATCCGTAGAGTTTTCTATAATCACTCTATGGAAAGATTGAGTTTCTGAATAATAAAAATAAAATAAAAAATAAGCATTTTAAGAAGTTAAAAGTACTTTTGTTTTGCTAAAATTATTTATACATTTGGTTAATTTTATTCTATCGGCCTTATTCATAAAAAATGCTTATAGAACGCTTAAAACGTTCATTAGTTAAAATGCTCTTAAGATTATGAAAGTTCATAAAAATGCGTATTCATAAACAAGTATATAAGCATTCTGTAAATAATAGGCTTTATAACTTAAAATGTATGGCCACTAGATGAAATTGGCAGAAAAATTTGTCAAACTTGCAAATTGACCACAGAGATGGTGTATAATTTTTTACTAAATCGACCTTAATTCATAGACAGTATTAAGGAGAAAAACCAAATTTTGTGGTTTGGGGTGCGATAAGCATGCATTGGTTTACAGTAGTACGTTAATTTTATTTTTTTTGTTAACAAAATTAGTTTTTTAACCTTTTTTCCATTACTATAATATGGCCTCGGACTCAAACATTGTACGAGAGCCCGAAACGGCCGAGACGTGAGAATGGTTGGAGGAGGATAAGGTTGTTTTACTGATACAGTCCTTCGCACACGTAAGTTTTGTTTTGTAAACATTCTATGTATGTTAGGTTTTCAAGGGCTTTTATTTTACGCTTTTCTGTATTCTCCCTTCAGCTAAATATAAAAGTGGAAAATTGACAAAAAGCAATAATTATTAGTGGATTGGATTAATAAGTTATGCAAATTCGATTAGCTAACATTGACGAGTCACTCACGTCAAATGTCATTTTCAATGATCAGCTGTTGAGAATCGGCCATTTTTTATCTTATAGAGCCGCTATAGTAGGGTTCTGGCCACTATAACTTTATAGTACGCTTATAGTACTGTTTAGCGCTAAAATGCTGTTATGAATACCATTTTTTGACGTTTCTCTTATAGTGAGCTTATAGAACACTTTAACTGTTCCATAACTTTTTATGAATAAGACCGTATGTATATATTTGAAAAATAATTGGTAAGTAATTTGCTTAATTCTCTTAAAAGAAAAATTTATTAATTAAATATTTATATTCTTTAAAATCAAAATATTATAATTTATTAAAACTTTGTAATATATATTTATATTAATTTCAATTTCTAATATTATTGTTAATTTCTTAAATGGTAACAATATTTAAGATATCATTGTTGATGTTGCATGATTGCCGTTATACCGTCTGTCAAAGTTTCGTATCTTTTTTGCCGGGCTTTTTTTTTGGGATATCATGAGATATTTATGCTATACACTACAGAAAACGAAAATCCTATCGAGAATAGTTATCTACAGTATGAGGAAGTACTTTTGGGAAAGAAACTCTGAATGACTATTCTATTATGACTATTCTATTCCTCTAAATAACGTCACGGATCTTGCTGTCCACATGAATAGTAAATCATATCGAAGGTAGTATGTAAATTAACATATTGTGACTTATTATTTAACTCTTAAGTTTTTTTAGTTGCATCACGATGTTCTGTAGGGAAAGTATGGAAAGAAGGCCAGAATTCAACTACACTTTCCACACCGATGAAAAATAAACCTAAATCATAAATGAGAATATCGATAAATTTGAGCACGTTGCAATCAGGCATAAAATATGAGTTTCTTGCCGTCCCAAAAAAAAACAGCCGAGCTTGAATCAGTTCATGGAAGAGTCAATTTGTTTATTCTTACACAACTTAGGTTGTAAATTTAAAAAATGTTATAATTAGAGGACAACAATATTATGACATATTTATGTTATAAACTACTGAAAACGATTTAAATCCTATCAAGAATAGTTATCTACAGTACGAAGAAGTATTCTTGGGAAAGAAAATCTGAATGGCTGTATTCTATTCCTCTAAATAACATCACAGATCTTGCTGTCAACATGACCAGTAGGTAAATTATATAGAACATAGAATATAAATTAACAAATTGCGACTTATTATTTTTAACTCTTTAGCTCTATTAAGTTTTTTAGGTCACCACAATCTTCTGTTAGGAAAAGATGGAAAGAGGCCAGAATTCAACTACACTTTCCACACCTATGAAGAATAATGGGCATTAAATATAAGAGTTTCTTGCCGTCTCAAAAAAAAAATACCAGTGGAAGAGTCCTTTTGTTAACTCTTGTTCTTAACTTGACAAATTTCAGTGTTTGATCATTAATAAAGATTTACTAATGATATCATAAGTTTGTTTTTTTACTTTATGTTAGCCCAATCATAGATTTATTTTTATTTCAGTTTATTTCATATTAATATAAACATGCCATGTTCTTGTAAATTAAATTTAAATCTTACTATATTGTATTATAAAATATATTTACACCAGCCAATTCACATGTATGTCTATAGTTAGAATTTTTCAATCATGTGCACCTTGGTGCAATCTGCCCAGAGGTTCTTAATTTTTTGGTCATATTTTACAAACACAAATTCTGTTCTAAATATCATTGTTCAAAACAGTTTCTATATATATGTAGTGGTCATATCGTATAATTGACGACTTCATGATATCGTTGACAATATCATGAAATGACCAACTGAATTTGACGATATCGTTGATTCGTCAACGTTTAACGATTTCGTCTTCGACATTTGGTCATATCGTTGAATAAGGTGTCCTTATAATATATTTAATATAAATTTAGAATATGTGCGTAAAACGATCTCATTATATATAATGACGATGTTTTTATACAAAAACACTTTCAATCTCTAGAGAATCAATTTGTTAAAAAAAGTTTAACCTAACCTAATCTAAAAAATCTTTTACGTAATTAGATTTATTTTGTGTGAAGATACTTAAAATCAATCGAGATAGGTTAGGTTAAATATATTTAGTGTCCGACCGAAGGTTCGGTTTCGGCAAGTTTCGGCAAAAAATTGTAGTTTCGGCCGTAGTTTCGGTTTCGGCAAAAAAACTGCCGAACCTTCGGCAATGCCGAAACTCATGACGTACTCAAGAATTTTCACGTAGCTTAGATACTTTTGAGTGTTTTTATAACTTGTGAACCTACTCTTAAGAAGTAGTAAATTTTAATATATTTAAAAATGTTTTTTTTTCTCTTTCAATATTTATCAGGATAGATAGGAACACGTCGTTTGAAGATATTTTTCATCTTGAGATCTCAAAACCGGACACTTTAAGCTTTAAAATGGTTTTTTTATTTCAATGCGACTATTTTTGAGGAAACCTCTCACTGCCACTTGGAAAACTTAAAAAAAAATGTTTTTTTTTACGATTATTTAATTATTTATGCTAATATATATAATAAAATCAACGTAATCACAATAATTCAAATGCACGTGTAATTTTGAAATAGTAAAAAATGCATTTTTTTACATATTATTCAAATTTTATGACGTCATCAGTCGTTTCGGTTTCGGTTTCGGTTTCGGCCGAAACTGAAGTCAGAACCGAAGGTTCGCTTTCGGTTTCGGTTTCGGCTGAAAATTCAGTTTCGGTCGGACACTATTTTTTTTCATTTTAACCGATTCTTAAGCGTATAAAAGTAGTTTATACTATATAATTTCTTAAATTTATTATTATTATCGCACATTGACTTGTAAAAAATTAAATGATTTTATATATATAAATAAGAATATTTTATTAAGAACATTCTTTTTACTTAAAATAAACGAATAATTAATTACGCTTTTAATAAAAAAACATTTAAAACTAAACTGTTGCCTTTGTTATGAACAGCTGATATACAAAAAGCGCTCCTAGCACCTCTATCGGTTGTTTAAGTATTTATTTGACGATTTAGTCAAACAAGATCGACGCATTCATTGAAGTAGCCACGTATTTAGATTACCATATCGTTAAACGATAGGCTGTAATTGATTTCTTCAAACAACATCATGATCTGGCCAAACGATAATTGGTCATTTCATGAACTGCGACCGTTTCATGATATAGTCAACGATTTTATGAAGTCGTCAATTTTACTATTTGGCCACGACATATACACTCCTTAATATAAATAATTTTTAAACTTCTGAAAGAAGCAATTTAAATCCAATTATTAGTTACCTTAAAGATTGTTCAGAATTAATAAATTATATTAATATATATAAAGTTTCAAGTAACAAGTGCTTATGCAGAAATCAATATTTTATTTAAATATCCTTAAAATCTTAGGTGATCAACTGTATCATGTTTAAATTAGTAAAAGAATAGAAAGTTATTGAATAATGTCTACAATAAATTCATTAATGATTTAAAACTATTTACATTAAACTTAAACCTTTTTATAGATCGTCGAATTCTCTACAAAAATAAGTTTTTGTTTTTACTCAACAGTTATCCATTCACACGCACAAAAAATGGAAAGAAAATAAAATAATATTCCCCTGTAATTTGTATGGGAAATCAAAATTAGAAATCGCCACCTCTTAATATTAATACTGGTCAGCCTCATTTTACCAACTATCCTGTACGCGCAAACTGGTCTGGTGGTGGTTCCGGGTTGGTATCTATGGTTCCATTCGTCAATCGACTCCTGACGAAGCAGTCGTTTCACGAATGAAACCTGACAATGATCGTAGTCTGGCCGTTTTTTCAAGTGGACCGCTTGCTTAGCCAGCTCATCTGCCATCCTATTGTGGAGTCACTCAAGGCATCCTTGATCAAAGCAGCTGCCGATATTGACATGGACCTCGTGCGTGCTGCTATAGACGACTGGCCGCGTAGGTTGAAGGCCTGTGTACAAAATCGCGGAGCTCATTTTGAATAATAGTATTTAAAATAAGAATCCATGTTTTATTACGTTTCTATTGATATACATATAAATGATTATTCTAAAACCAAACATGTCTCAATTATTTCATAATAAAAATGTGACAAAACTTACGACCCGACTAGGTATAATAAATAAATGTGATTTTTAAAATTTTTGTTTGTCTGTTGTTAGCGTCATGCAAAAACTACTGGCCTATTTCCATAATAGTTTTCTTAGTATAAGTCCAATTTAAGACATACGTTATGATTTATTTTGATAATCCTATTACCTCATGAGAAACCCTGTAAGTCAAATCCACCAAAGATATTAATATATTGCCATAGAAAATCTTGTTCATTATATGACCAGTTTCCGAATCCATTAAGATCATTAAGATCTGGAGCACTTAATGTGAGATTCTAGCAGCTCAGCAAAATCTTAAAACGTATGAATATAGCGTCTTTAAAACAGTACGGTGAGGACTTTGTAAAGAAAATAAAATGTGAGATCTTAATAAAAACTTAATAGACACCTTAATAAAAACTAGACGCCTTATTTTTCCAAGTTAACTTTTTTCTGTTTTGTAAAAATGTAAATTTAATTCGTTAGTATATCGATAACTAAAGCGGAAAAATCATATAGAAGAATGTTTGTCCGTCTATGTATTTATTAGTTTGAGTTATTAGGCATGTGTTCGCATAAATAACGAAAAATACTTAATAAAAGTTAATAAATTTAAAAAATAAGTTACAAAGTTAGTAATTACTTCGAGTGGAGTTTTAATCTGACGATCAATGCAATCACCAGAAAATGCAATCGGACAGATACTTAGTAGGACATCCAGAGGGTGTCCTACTAAGTATCTGTCCGATATTTGGTTTTGGGCATACGCGACCCCGGATCCTCGAGCCACCACTTTCATATCCCTATCTAATGAAAGTGACCATGAAAGTGGTGTCCTATCTGCCTCTTGGCTAATCTCTCCTCCTCTTTTACCTTTTCCCCTTCTCGGTTTTACCTATTACCGGGGTTTTGGAGGTCAGACGGCAGCCGCTCCGTTAAACCACCCTTCCTCATTATTATGCATGACAACAAGGACACGCTGGGTACTGCTATGGCGTCGCCGCTAAACGACGCGCAGGCACATCGCCCTACACCTTCGATAAGTGGGCAAGGGCTACCGTGTTAAGTACGGGCATGGCTAAAGACCCAAACGGAAACTCCGCTTTGCAACGTGGAATTTTTCCTCTCTTACCGGACGATGCAGAGAACTCGCAGATGTACTCATGAGACGTCGGGTCCAATGTGCGTTCCTCCAAACTCGCTGGAAGGGCAATAAGTCTCGGAACATCGAACAGGGTTACCGGCTGATATACACTGGGTCGCCTTCAGGTAAAGCTGGTGTAGCGGTAAAGACCCTGGCTAAAGCCGGGATAGTGCCCGGAAGAAGAAGAAGATCAATGCAATCCCCGTATGTAATTTAATATCTTTACAATCTCTATATTAAATTTAGTTAATTTAGTAATTAGAAAAAAACAGCAAACAATGAAATGTTCATGAGAAAAATATATTTATTTATATTTATATTTTATACATAATAAATTTTATGTACTACTAAGAAATTAATAATGAATAATAACTCATTAAGAAATTCTACTAGTAATACATAAAACCGGGATAGACGCCGCAGCGGCCGCAGCAAAATACCTAACTTCCCGAAGTCGCAACTAAAAAATAATTGTACAAATAGGAGCCGCAGTCTACCCGCACCTCGGTGATCCACGGACATTCTTGCAGTAAGGTCGCACGTATCAGCAAATATCTCGACGGCAAAATTCATGAACGCATCAGTTTTAAAGGTAAATATTTTGCGTTGTACCTATAACTTTATAATTAGTAATCAATTCTGATATATTTTTAATATGTCGATATACTGGTTCATTAGGTCTGCATCTAGGTGTAGATAAATTCAATTTTGTTTATCATTTACTTAAAAAATATTTTGGCATCTATCCCTATCAAAAAGGATAGTTGCCATGATTTTTCGAGGTATAGGTGCTTTTAGGGGCATCTATCCCATCATACTCATAAAGTTAATGAGGTACAAGTATATGAAGTCGAGTATATATTTTGAAATGTTTTTTTTTGTGAATTTATTAAATTGGCATTTTTATGTTTTAAGTATTTTTTTTAAGTTAAGTATTTATTAATCGTAGACCTTTTTACTGACTTTAGCTCTACTATGCCACGTAAATATAATATAAAATAAAGCAAAGAGTGCAAACTCGAGTATGTTCTTGGACTGCAGAGAAACTATAGTCAGCTTTTGATGAAATGGATAAAAAAACCATGGGGATACACGAAATATCCCGACAATTTGAAATTCCATCGAGGACGATATGCTAGACAATAATGATAAGACGCAATCCGACTGGATCCAACGTGTAATGTGTCAAATCTGGCTGTGACACGAAACCTGTATAGTACCCGGCAATAAATAATGCACATCGATGCTTAGAAAGAAACAGTCGGATAGCTTCGACTTCGTAGAGCGTTGTCTCGGTCGCTTAAAATAATATCAATGAGAAACGTCACACATCAACTGAGTGACAAAGACAGCGCTCTACGAAACCGAAACTGACCGACTGTTTCATTCTAAGCACGATGTGCATTATTTATTGCCGGGTACTATACATTTTTCAAAAATTATTGTGCAAGATGTGGAAAAATAAAAATACAATCTAGCTAAATTGGAATAACGAATAATTATTATTTGAGATAGTCCGAGAATGAGATGAATAGATAATTAAAAACAGAATAAAGGAGAGAATAAATAAGACATGGAAAATTATACGTGAATTATTGCGTTCTGTTTAATATAAAAATGTATAATTGTGCAATGCTGATGTTGCATTTACAGCATTAATGTTTTACAACAACAATTTATTGAGAATTGTAATTTTGTTGTAAAATTTAATTTAAAATATATGATTATGAATATTGAAACTTGAGAATTTATTTTAGTTAAGCAAACGTTTTAAATTTTTAGTTATTATTTGTGTGATATTAGAATTATTTGTCGATAAAAGCTATTCAAAGATTTTAAAAAACATTATTATACTTTTTATTATTTATTATGCCCCATGTTTGTTGGAAACATTTACTGTTTTAAAATTATAACTACTTAACAATTGGTTTGGTTTTTTTGTTCCCTCGGTATAAAGGGCATCTATCCTCCTCAGTATTTTCATAGTGGGGCAACTATCTATATAGGTAGGCATCTATCCTCAAAATTAATGTTTCACGAAAAGCTATTTTTTACAAAATCTGTATGTGATTTGTTGAAAATACATTAAAGTATTTCGTCACAAAGGATTGAGATATCTAAATAAATGAAAAGTATTCGTATAAAATGTATATTTATTTAATTAGGAGGCTATTTCAAAAAGTGGGGCATCTATCACGGTTTCACCTTCCTATCCCTAAAACAGCTGTATGTTAATTTCCATGCATTTAAAATATTAAATTTAATTATTTAATATTTTCATTACATACACACTTTTCCATATTCAATGCATCTCACTAGATATTTAATATTAATATATTTTCGATCATCCTCCTTTTCCAGTCCCGCTGTTGTCAAGCTCCATTTCTTTTTCTTCTCTTACACAATCTAAGTATAGACTCAATTACTGATTTCATACCCTCCAAAATTAAAGTGACCTATATCTGAAAAATGGATTTTGTTAACATTGGAATCTTAGAATAAGCTGTTATGATGGTGATAGTAAAACGAAGAATTAAGGAAATTTTAAGTAAGGAGTAAGAACTTTTTAACATTTTTAAAGTGTTATTCCACACTTAGGAAAATTGAAAAAGACATTTAAAGAAAACGTATAAAATTTTGAACGCAGCGGGATTCGAACCCGCGCCTCCTCAATACCGTTCAGGCGCTCTCACCACTGCTCAGTGGTGCTGCTCTGCTCTTTAAATGTCTTTTTCAAGGAGTAAGAAATTTCAGTTTAATTCTGGGAGTGCAACAATAAAATGTCATGCATTTTAAGTCACTTTTTTTTGAATATGTACCTATTTTCTTTAATATTTGTAATAAATAAAAAAACATTTGATAATAAAAGTTAAAATCACCAAATTATTCCAAGCTTAAATACTCATATAATACATTCAGTAAAACAAAGAAATGAAGTAAAATACGTAAGGTTTTTCGTTCTAAAATATCTATTATTTATACTAACACTAGCGGCCCGCTGGCGGCTTCGCCGCGTGAACTACTCGACTGGTTCATTATATTGCAACCCTTTGGGGGTGGATTTTTGAAAAATAAAGTAGCCTATGTTTAAGCTTAGATTATCAACTATAATTATGCTAAAATTCATTATAATCGGTCAACCGGTTTAGATTTTTCATATAAACTTTCATCCCCTACTTCAACCCTTTAGCGGTTGATTTTTTAAAAAATAAATAGCCTATGTTAGACCCAGTAACTTTTACTACTTTATTCTAAATTTTATCCAAATCGGACCGGTAGATTAGCCGTGAAAGCATGACAGACAAACACACAGACTTTCGCATTTATAATATAAGTATGGATACATAATTTTACAGGTAAAGATCTCGATTCCTTACTGTTTGCTGCAATTTTCATAATGCCTATAAGTGACAGCAACGTAATATCTTGACAAGACTCAGTTCTGTGTGTGGTATCTAAATTTTTAGACGATTGGAGCTGAAAAAAAATTAAGTGAATCTGTTTTTAATGTAGCCTAGGTACTTTTAAATTTATTCAATTACTTACTTCATACCAAAAAATATGAATTACTTTTAACATTAATAATATTTTAAATAATCGAAACAATAGCCAGAATATGTGTTTTCACGTTATCTTACATGTACTGCACACGTAAGGAAACGAAAAAAAAAGAATATAAACAAAAACTAAAACACCCTTTAAAATAATATTTTTATCTGCATCACTCAAGTAAAAATTTCTTCTATTATTATTTCTTATTATAAAAATATTTCTAACCTCACAATAAAAACATATGAATGTAAAAAATCTATCTAAAGCTGTTACGGTTATCACTATCGAAATATTATATCGAGAATAATAAGATAGGAAGCAGAGACTTATCTGGAAAATACCAGAGGCATTGTGGCTGGTCTTTTGTTGGTAAGAATGTCAGCGCATCGAGGGGGTGATAATCCCGCGCAGGCTGTTTAACTCCGCCTCTGGGCGTGGCAACAAACCACCCCACCCTGTCTTCTCCGACCACCGGACGAGGCTTCGCTATTATCCTAGCTTCCTGTCCGCGAACGCTCGCTTGTTCCTCGGATATATTGATTTGTTTATTTTTTTGCCGCGCGAGTAAGTTTGGCTTTTGCGTGTGACGTGACGATCCGCCGGTCGGCAACGAAGACATGGAGGAGGTCTCGATAGCGCGATGCATTTAATTCAAGGTAAGCCACTGAATAGTATAGAAACAGTACACTAGACTTCAAAACTTGCATATTATACATAGAGCTCTGGCATCCATTTACTGTGTACTGTATACTACTTATACATTAGGTAACTTTTTAAAGACAAGGCACAATATTAATCGACCTGTCGTAATTGGCTTATGTAAGCTGAAATTCATTTAAAGTGGCCCCGTCGGTTAGCTAGTAGTATATGCACGTATTTTATCATAAACTACAAATGGCAAATGGTAATAACAGTACCGCCTGTTGACCTAGTGCACAAACGTAAGTAGTCGTTGTATTTATCCATAATTAGTAAATGTAAAAAAACTACTCTACTGCTTTTTGTAGGCAGAGAGAACTTAAAGAACGTAAAATCCCAAAAAGCTTGAATTATTTTTATTCACTTGCTATTCAAAACTGTACGTACTGATTATATTGCCCTTATAATAAAATGCTAAAATATTTCATGTGGACCTCGAAAACATTTAAAAAACTTTACTATTTAACCATAGACGAGGTTAATATTAACGAAGTCGACGCTATGTCTCTATATATAAAATAGGTGAATAAAATTAAATACAGATTAATATTACAATTTAAAGTATTAAACAGTTACACATTTTGATTTTTCAAACTTACAAAATATCTGTTTGGTAAATTCATTCATTTGTTTGTTCATGATATAGATAGAACAACGCGGTTATTTTAAGCATAGGTACCTATCAGTATCAAACTTGACCATATAAGCAGCGTTCCTCTTGTATTTCGCTTACTTTTGAATGGAAATTGGTAACCAAAATATAACGTAGGTACTTCAAAATGCATGTAAAATGTGCATTGAACCTTTGCGACTGTAGGAAGAAATACTAAGTCTGAAGATTGACAAGAAAAAAGGTCATAACAACGACTGTTACTTCTAATGACCAGTATAGTAGGGATTATCAAAAACAACCGCCTTAAATGAGGATACTCCAATATTTCTTCGGCAAGAATACATATTTGTCTTTATAAAAATTTTCCAATATCAGTTTTTTAATAGGCAGAACAGTGTATTACCTAGCAGTTGTACCTAAATGACGTGAAAATTATAAGGCTAAAAATTATATAGAATAAGTTGACCGAATGCTTCTAAGCTTTAAAAAAATAGGCTGCTACATGAGCATAGAAATACTCTACTACCATAGTCATGTAGATCACTTTTAACACATTTAAAAGATTGTAGCAAAGAGCAGGGAAAAGGTAAGGTAAATGAGATGTTCATATAATGGCTTATCACGGTGGTATAATGCAATTTAATATACCTACATGTTTGTTAGATATTGTTACGTATATCTAATTAACCTTTATCTCTTGTAACTTTTAGATAACTAACTGGACTATTGATGTACGGTAATTTTATGCATACATTCACATAGAGAGCAGCTCCCTCCTCTCTCTAAAAGATTATCTCTTACTCATGGTGCAAGTGTTCCTACGGGAAGTGAAAGTAGGGAAATTTTACGAAAGATAGAAACAGGAATGGCTTTACAAGTGTTTAAGTCCACACAAATGTGTTTGCAGGTGACATTTAGTATTATGCTATAAATATATACATATATTATGAGATTTAATAGGTATAATTACATAATCTTGTATCTTCTACAGTAAATATTATAAGAGATGCTGCTGCTTATATAAAGACTGGTATATAAAGACTGTATGAATATTATATGATGCACGTATTACATAATTATGTAAGACAGTCGACAACAGCAATAATTAATTCATGTCTGATTTATGTGGATATTATTCAGCAACAATTCAGCGCTGACTTGAGGTACGGCTAAATTTATGCCTCTATGTTAATATAACTTGATACCACTACGATATATGCGACTTCCAGCACAAAGCTTATGATTCTTATAACAAGGACATAAGAACCAAATTTAATAAAACTGTACATCCCAATTTATACATTCACTAAACGGGACACTGTTATCTCTTGGACGGTAGTGCACCACATATTTTATGATGTTTTAATTCATTTCTTTCTTTGTAAACCGAGTTATTGTCGGTAGTATTTTTATAAAACATAAAGCAAAATATTTAGCATCGTCAGAATCGTAGAAATTAGTAGGCTTTTTTTATTTATTCCTACTTCCTACATATATATATTTGAATATTTCTACACTTCTCTTACAATAAAACAATGTGGCCAGTCGTGGCCCAGTGGCACAAGCGTGTGACTGTAAACGACTGGTTGTGGGTTCGATTCCCACTCGAGGAGTGGAAATATTTAATATTTCCATTTTCTTCGCTCTGGTGTCGAGGCAAAGCGCGGCGTTAAGTTCCGCCACTTAACACGCAGTGCCTCCGAATTTGGCGGAAAGTGGGGGACGGAGTGTCTTAACACTAGGTTCCCTCTGCCTACCCTGCTGTGTGCGGGATACAGCGTGAACCTATACTTTAAACGATGAACTTTGATTATAATTGAAAAAGTCAAACCTTTTAATTCCTAAGACATGTGGATAGGGCCGTGATATGTGTTTGTGCAGACTTGTGTGTGAACCAGTGAGTTTTTTTGAAAATATTAAGCTTTGATATAATTTGTTTTAAAGAATTTGCATAAGGATCCTTTTTTAGGTGGTTAATGCATTTTTTTTAAAAATTAAGTAACATTCATTAATTTGAAGGTTGGTCTTTAAGCAACTGGATGTCGTCGGACGAGCAAGACATTATACATTGACTATTTCACTCTCAAACACTAATTTGCTCTGTATAGGGCCCAGGTTTAGTGTCCCATGGAGTACTATTCCTATCTCTTGGCTGCTGAATACCAGTATCAGTGGTTCGACTATATATGCTATCAAATGTTCAAACATTTGATAGCATACAAAGTCGAACCACTCGAATCGTTAAAAGACCCAATAATTTGTGAAAGACACTTTGACATTGCACAGAGACGTATCCTTGCGAAGCGTTCTCTACTCTATTTGTCACGAGGAGTGTTCTGGAAAACTGTATAACTTTTTAACATTTTTAAGTGTTATTTTCACACTTAGGAAAATTGAAAAGGACTTTTAGAAAACGTCTAAACATTTGAACACATGGCTTAGCGATCAGAGCACTTGGATGGTTTCCAAAAAGCGCAGGTTGAAATCCCGCTGCGTTCAAATTTTTATACGTGTAAATACCAGAAATACACACTTTAGGAGCGAAGTAAAAGTTAATATTATTATCAAATTATCTATATTATTTATAATTTTGCAGTAATTAAAGCTAAATATAAGAGTACTGAACAAAACATAAGAAAAGTCGGTCAGAAAAGTAGCCTATTTTTAGTAAAGTAAGATATGTGTGTACTATACTTACGCAGAAATGGTGGCATTTGGCGTTTCTTTGTCACTGAATACCCCGCAATTGTTAAAAAAAGTGAATCTAAAAAAATTTATTAGGTATACTTAATATTAAGAGACATCTTTGGATTTATATAAAAAAACTTAAAATTTTATTAAAAACGTATTTAAGTTTTAGAAAATGCTGAAATATACAAATATAATATGAATTAAGAAAGTATGACAAACCTTGAGCGACTTTTTTTAAAACTAAGTTTAAAGAGATCAGCTTGACTAATTTACATAAACTATATTTTAAAATTAAAGAGCTGTGTAGAAATTGATCTGCTAGTTCCACATTGGAAGTTTCAGTTTTTAGGTTTTTTTATATATCAAGAAATACTAATTAGAGTGGCAACTTTTATCAAGTTTCTTGAGCCTCACATGAGATATTCCAGGCTTTTATACTTTAAATATCGACAAAAATGCCTCTTACGCTGAGCAAATTTTCCTTTTAATTTCGACACTCTTTTTTTTTCATTTAGGCTCTTGACGTTTGCCTGTGACATTAGATTGTTTTGTGTAAGTGTTATTTTCTCATATTCAATCGTATAAGTCAATTTAATAATTTTCAATCATCGTAAATTATTTTTATCTTCTTCGTCAATATAGTATAAATTAATAAATTATGGGATTTACGATCTCCTCTGATTTCTTATTTTTACTCTTCATGAAAAATGTCGTTAGTGTATGTTTCTAGAGTAGTGCACCACGACAAATGTCAAATAAATCAAATAAAATATTTAAAGAACTATATGTAAGAAATGTAATAAGCGTTGATGAACGTATTAGTTGTAAGCAGTGTGCCAAATGGACAAATCTGTGGTTGTTCATACTGCGTTATGATGTATTTTGTTGGCGTTAACTGTGATATACTTCGTTGTTCAAAGTCTTTTCGCCGGATAATGTAAATGTTTGTGTAAATACATATAGACCACAGTTTTTGTTAGAAAACACGTTTGTTTTGATTTCCTTTTACCTCTCCTTAAGAAGTTAAATAATTAAGTAAAAAGAATAACAAAGCTTTATGCTACAGTATACCTATAGAAAAATATATACACTTATATAGTGAGCAGAATCAATGAAGTGTGCGTTCAGGAATTCCAACCCCAAGCCCAGTCGATTTTTCGCCCCATTGCTCGGGTGATATGTGACTATGTGACAACGTTCAGCCTTTATTTTACTTTTATATATAAAATATAACTTATTTTGTATAATATTTTATGAATATACAACAGTCATTCAAGTTCATGTTTTTAAAAAACCGTATTACTTTTATTAATAAAGAACTGCAAAGAACATGTCAAGTCAACCATTAGGTATATAAATATTGGTGAGATATGGAACTAACAACTCTTCGCGAAAATTGAAATATATTAACTGTTTTAAACGAAATGTATATAATATATTTTAATTAAAAAATGTATTTAATTGAAATTACTATAAAATAATATGTTATTTTAATATTCGTTGAACAAATAAAGAAAAATATAAAACTGGCTGAATGGGCTAGCGGGTTATAGTTTATGATATTTTAAAATAAGAAAAGAAAAAAAAATGAGCTTGGTCCTGCAAAAAAGCGGGGCCTGAGAAAAAAGACACTCGGAAAGTTATTAATATTAAGTTACAAATATTTACATTTAATACGGATAGTGCATATTTAATTAGTAAATTTAATGTTTAAAATGCAGAAAAACTGAAATATATTTTTTATAGTTGTAGTCATGGTTGGTAAGGCCAAATTTGTAAATTATAAAACACTATTAGGTGAGTTTTTATTACATTATTAATATAAAAATAACATTTAATTATGATAAAAGTCGCGTTAATTTAATAATATAAAAGACCATAAATGTATAGAGCTTTCTTTCTCTGAGAAAGGTACAATTTTCCTAAGTGTTATGAAATTTAAAACCCATTTGTTTACTGATACTTCAAGTAATACTAATAATATCAATAAGTAACGATAATCGAGTATTTCTAGAACGCACAACAACCCAAATTATTTTTTTTTCTGCTTGCTTATATATTCACTAGTTCAGCTTCAAAAATTTGTATGAATAGGACACCATTACTGGGAGATCTCTTCTTCTTCTCAGGCGTTCACTCTTGTCAGAGCGGTCGTGGTCATCACGGTGGTCTTGTGGCTCGCTGTACTAGACGGCGCCATTTCTCTCTGACACTGGCTCGTCTCGTGCACTCATGTAGCGGGACGTCAATTGTGGACTTAATTTGATCTGTCCATCGCATTGGTGATCTGCCACGAGGCCTTGTACCCTCGACTCTACCCTGCACTACTAGGCGTTCAATTGACACGTCACTACGCCTTGTAACGTGCCCGAAGAAGTTGAGGATGCGAGACTTTTTATACGGAGCTCGTCGAGAATAGACCTATTGGTGCGAAAAGAATTCCAAGATATTCCTAACATCTTTCTCCAGCACCACATTTCAAGAGCATCTATTCTCTTCTTTTCACTCTCTCGCAGAGTCCATGTCTCGGATGCATATAGAAAGATAGGGAAAATTAGTGCTCTGACTAGGCGCGTCTTAGTGTTTTTGGTGATATTTCGATTTTTCCATACCCTTCTCATCTTCTCCATGGCTGATCTTGCGATGGTCATACGTCGCTTAATTTCTTCCACGCATCCACCATTGTCAATGCTCCCAAATAGATGTATGATTGGACTACCTCGCAATTAGCTATATGTGTGACTTCGGGCGAGTTGTTTGTAGCACGATCGACCATTACTGGGAGATACATTCGTTTAAATACGAACTGACGAAGAAAAAACATCAAAATGGACAAAAATGAAATAAGAGCTGTCATCAAGTACCTCTCCCTGAAAAAAATGTCTGCCAAAGATATACACAGCGACTTAGAGGAAATATTGGGGGAGTCTGTTCCTCCATATTCCACAGTCGCACGCTGGACAAAGGAGTTTAAGCTGGTCAGAACCTCCACTGAAAATGAACATCGCGAGGGACGCCCGTCTACGCCCCTTACTGAAAAAGACGTAAAAAAGTAGAAGATATCGTGTTGGCCGATAGAAAAGTGTCCGTAAGGCATGTAGCTGAGGTCACAGGGATCTCCTACGGCAGCATTCAAAAAGTCATTGTCAACGAAATGCATATGAAAAGGTCTCTGCGCGTTGGGTGTCGAGAATGTTAACCGACGAGCAAAAAAAGAAACGAGTCGACATTTCAAGGGTAAATCATCAAAAGTTCCAGGCCGATAAGGAAATTTTTTGTCATGTTTTGTGACCATGGAAGAGACCTGGATCCACCACTTTGATCCCGAAACCAAATAACAATCAATGACTTGGAAACGAGCTTCCTCACCAACACCGAAGGAATTCAAAGTGTCAACTTCAGCGGGAAAGGTTATGGCGTCTGTTTTTGGATGCAGGATGAATTATTATGGTGGAATATATGGAAAAGGGAGCCACTACAACAGGTTCTTACTACGCAAACCAAATGAGACGATTGCGAGAGGCTATTAAGTCAAAAAGACGCGGTAAACTGCGCGATAGAGTGCTGTTTCACCAAGACAACGCCCCGGCTTACAAAGCCGCAGTTGCGATAGCTGCCATTGAAGAAATGGGGTTCGAACTGCTCGAACATCCTCCCTATTTGCCAGATGTAGCTCCCAGTGACTTCTACCTCTTTCCTCGGCTCAAAAAACACCTCCGGGGCAACAAATTTGAGGACAATAGTGAAGTGATGGCCGCAGTAAAGGCATCGGTCGGTCAAGACAAAGATTTTTTTTCTAAGGGAAAAGATTTCTTTTCATAGAAAAAAGATACACTAAATGTATTAACTTGTTAGAAGACTATGTTGAAAAATAAAATACTTTGCTTAATCTAATAAAATAAAATACTTTGCTTAATCTAATAGTTCTGTTTCATATTGATTATCATTACTTATTGATTATCCCTCGTATTAATCTGTGATGCGTTAGTAAATTCAAGTGTTAATGATTACCATTTACGTGCCATTGACACGCTCTTATCGTATTTTTGAAATTTAGAGTAACATAAATATGTACATATACATATGTATATATGTAAATATATTTATGTTCTTTTAAATTATTTGCCCCTTGCATAGGGTCAATATATGAGTATGTAGAGTTTCACAACTGTCAGGGTTCGGTGAGCTTATTGTTTAGGGATATCTGACGTCGGTGACACAATCCAATATTGTTTGGAGTCTCTGAGGCTGATTACGTCTTACGTTTGGCTGAAGTAAGCTGCTACGGCGATGTCGGCATGTTGTAACGTGTATGATGCTCTTCTGCGTTACGTAAGCGACATTTGAACGGCTTTGGACGTTAGTTTAACTTGTGACATGTGTCTCGGGGCTCGAAGAGTTTATAGATTATTAATTACCAATTCGGTGATACAATCAATACAAAGCAAGTGTCTTTTTCTCGACGAGCTGTGGATAATTTCTGTGAATAGTTTTAGGCTAAGTGATACTTAAATTTAAATAAATATGTAAGAACGAGTCTATACTCTCTGATAGTAAATTTATTATTAGGACTAGCTGTTACCTGCGGCTTCGCCCGCTTTGCCTGTAAGAAATAACGATAATTTCATTCTGTCGGATATGTGAGTAGTACCTACACCGTGTAGGGTAGGTAAGGACGGATAGGTAAATAATATATAATTAATTTAAAGGTATTAAAAATAACTCAAGGTAACATTAATCGCAAAGTGTACGTACATGTGATACGCTTGTGCTTTAAGCTAACCTCAAACGTTAATGGCTGGTGGGTCTTTTCAGTGCATACAGTCATCAGATTTAATAGAGTATTGTAAGATATTATATGTCTTTCTACTGGGGATAAAAACAGAAGATTCAGGAAATTAGGAGAAACACAATCTCTTTAAGTTCATCCCCACTATCTTTAATAGTTACTCTTGCGCTTTGTTATTGCTCTAAATATTACACTTAGCTTAATAGAAAATTACATAATCACTTCTTCTCTTAATAGATTAGTAGCATAGTAGTAGTAGTAGCTTAGACATTAGTGAAATTTTCACCTTTTCTTACTTCGGTTAACATGCTGGCATTAATTATGTTCTATCCAAGTTACGTGATACAGTCTCGTGCCGTTACATAATCGAGGGATATGCAATTTCAAATAATTTTAACTGGGATACAGAGTAGACCTGGCAGCTCAACTGTGTTTAGAAATTCAACTACATATATGAAGTGCTCTGTTCTATGTCTATAACTGTGATTGTATACACAATGTACAAATACTCTCTTCAAGGCATGTTTAGAAAACATATAAAAAATTTTGAACGCAGCGGAATTTGAACCTGTGGCTTAGCCATGCGTTCTACTACCAGCTGCGTCAGAATTCTTATACGCTTTGATTACAATTTATTTTGCCAACAATTAACATTTTTGTAAAAAAATTACAAATTTCTATTATCCAAAGATTATCCTGCGATTAGTCGTTTGGTAAGAGGGAATGCTATTTTTGATAGAATTAAATTAATTGTATATTATTTACCACTCCTCGTAATAAGTGGGAATAAAAAATATATTAATCTATAGACTTCATAGAACATGAAGTTTAAGAGAGACTAAAACATTGTTACTTTTAGTATGGATATGTATCCTATACGCATCATAATTTCGATCTCACTATCCAGCCCCTAAGTATCTGAAGTACTGATTTGAATTGTATAAATATGAAAAAAAAATTTGGACATTAAAGTATCAAAATATGAACTTATTCACGAAATTAATCAGAATTATGTTGGGTGGTTTGCAATCTACATAGATGGTTCTAAAAATATTTATGAAAATTGTATACGTTTCCACTCTTAATTGGTATAAAATTGTTATCTTATGTGACAGCAAGAGTAGTATCAGTGGCATATTAAATGAAATTATTAAGTTAGGTATATTCCAGAGATATAACCGTAAAATTTCAATCGGTTCCTTCTCACCTTGGACAGACGGGAAATAAGGAAGCTGAAGGAATTTAGCAAAGCGGGCTTTGGTAGAAGAGAGAGAGGTATATATATTTTCGAAAGTATTCGTAAAGTACAGAAAGGAAGTTAAAATTATTTATAAGGAGTATTTGTAAGAAAGATCTAAATTGAAAGAAATAAGATACAGAGTTATTTAAAATGAGCTTCCTCATATTTCATGGTTTAGTGAGAAAGAACTTACACGGCAACACATTGCTATAGGCCTCAGGTCCAGAACGCATCTGGACATTTTCCTCTAAAGTGGTTTTCTTATGAAAAAGGTATCTACTGCGAAGTGTGAATTATGTGGATGCGGAAATGCTTGGTGGAATGTGTCGGAAATGCTGAGGCTCGTCAGAAACCAATCCGTCGTTATAATTTGAATTTATTACATGTCGATATTGTCTGAATCTAGTTCTGTAGCTAAAATGCTGAATAAATTTACGTGTAAATAGTGTTCGTAGACCTAAGAGGAAATGTTATATTTGAGTGCTTTAAATTTGTTTTAAGGAACGATGGGGCTGACATTTTTGTATATTTACATAAAAAATACCTTAAATAAAAACAGATCAAAAAAAAACTAAAATATAAGCAAACAAACGGACAAATTATTCTATTTATAGTCTTAGGATACTTTAATTCACTAATAACCTTTTTGTACACCACGATTGTTTATTTACATTTTAATTAGGCACATACATCTCGGGCAGTCTAGGCAAACGTTTTAAATTGGCTCCTGAAGCCAATATTTGTGTCGCAAATTCCAAGCACTGCTCCGAGTTCCTCTCTCTGTAATGCAACAGCTCAAGCCAGTACTCGAATAGTGAACTTATAGATTACTGAAGAGTTTCTTCCTGTATGGAGTCTAAATCTGGAAAGAAAGTAATTTAAACGCAACTTAAAGTGGAGATCGAACCCACAACCGATCACGTTTACAGTAAGACATTATCCCACTATGCCATGATAGTTTTTTTATACTTAACAGAATATGTTTTCTTCATATGTTTATATTCTCTTAGATAAAAAGATTTTTTTTAAAAGTTTATGTATTGAAATATTTGTTTAAAAAACAATGCAATATTACATATCAATATATTAAAATATCAATAAAGTAAGTAATAGTCAATATCAGGCGTTATAAGCTTATGTTCTCGATAACTTCATAGTTAAGTAACTCACAGTATAAATTAGCCTTTGTTCCACTAAGAAAACTGTGACATTACATTGCTTCTTTGCTGTGAAACATGAACAAACAAACTAACACACTTTCACGTTTATAATATTAGTATGGATATATCTTTACAAATAAATATAGTGATGAATACTCATGTTACTGCTTATTACTAAATGCATTTGTATGTTTACACGGTGCATGTACCAATTTTGTCCTTGCCCATTTTTCCGGTTAATCTCTGGTACGGCTAGACCGATTTCGAAGGGACTTTCACTGCCAGATAGCTGATGTAATGAAGCATAGCTTAGGCTACTTTTGTTTTAGAATTACAATGTTTTTGTTTTATTGAACACAGACGAAGCCGCGGGTAACAGCAATTTTTTAAATTAAAGTAGCCTAAGTTACGCCCTGTTACGTCAGCTATTATCATTGTAAAATTTGTCGAAATCGGTCCAGCCGTTCCAGAGATTATCGAAAACAAACAGACAGACAGACAGACAAAAATTTTTAAAAAGCTTATTTTGGTATACGTATCGTGTATATATACATATGCAATCATTAAAAAGTTGTTATTTTAATATTACAAACAGACACTTCAATTTTATTTATTAGTATAGATATAGATTATCTTTCTGATGGCTTATTATTTAAATTTCATTCATTATAAAAAAAACCTTGTTAACGCTCAAGGAGGTAAGATCTAGGTTATTTACGAACACGGCAATAAAGGGTCCCCTAACCACGTGGCATATGATGCATGCTATTGATTAACAATAGTATTTTCAAGGATAAGCATATAATAGTCAATGTCCGATAAAAGAATTTGCAATTGGATTAATAATACATTTTTTATACTGTTTTACGTTTAAAACTTATCAGAAAAACATCATCACCTACATGAAATTTGTTTTTAGTAAATTATAATTAGCAAAAGCACCCATCCTTGTTGTTGTCGTCTCAGCTTCGAGGTCCACTGCTGGACATACAGTTTTATCGGTTAAATTGGTTCTAAACAAAATGCATTCAACAATCATTCACGAGATAGCTCACTCAATAGAGGTGCACTTCAGCTTATCAATTCTCACGTGCAAATATGTCGAGATATCAACCATTCATAGATGTAAATTGATACGAGTCAAGAGTAAGGTGAAGGCCGGTAGACGGATGACGCTCTGACGGATATAATAAGGTAATACAGACTTCCTGCGGCGAAGTGGCCAAGCGCCCACTCAACCCAAATGCTACGAAGTAGCTTAGTCGCTTGTAAACGTATATATGTAGTATATAGCTTAAAACATTTAAATAAATATTTGGCCTTTCTAAGTGTTCTAATTAATCCATTTATTTTTCTTCTCGTAATATATTTAAGCTGCAATTAACTTTCATATAACAATACCCAAATTTGTCTAATGATCGTCAATACCTAAGCACCTGCTATATCGCAATCGTAAATAAAAAAATAAAGTTTGACAATTACAAAGTAAACCAATATAAATAATAACAATAATAACATGCTAAAAATGTAAGTATAATTGTTTATAAGTAATGTCTAATATGAAATTGTAATAAAAATATGTTTCTATATAGGTGGCAGGTCGTCTTCGTTATTTCTTTAAAGAATTTTCGTAGTCGTCCCTTACAGTCTGTTTTCATTTATAACTTTAAATTACAGGCGTATAAGAAAATATAGGCCACTTTTATATTTTTCATTGTATATTACAGTTTGGAAAGTTTGCGCAATGCTGTGGTCAAATCAAGCAGCAAATATAAATTGGTTATACGACACATTTCCCTTACGCCGGATGCAATCAATTTGAATGCTATGGCGCACAGCGCAAGCGCGTTACATACAGTCGTCGGAAGGACATCATCACGATATCATCACTATAATACCAAGTTTAAAAGAAATCATTCATTTTAAAACAATAATAATATTATATTTATCTACAGTTGGACGATAAAATTTGTATAAATATTTCAAAATATTCAATTTTCAATTATAAAGTGATATAAATCGGAAACGCCTAACTTCAGTGTTTTCATGCAGGAAGCTAGTGACGTGAGGATGTTCTAGTTTATATGATGACACGTTGATTATTCTTACTCGGTGGACAATTTCCGCGTACCTTCCTCAGCCGAACGACAGCTACGGTTTATTTATAGGGCCAAGTGGTATCACTGAAATGTGATACCACCTGAAAAAAATCACCACGGATAAGAATAAGAAAGACGAAAAGCGACCTAAGCGAAAGAGGATTTCCGATATGAGGTATGATTATCAAACATGGCACAACAATATCCGTCTGTAAGCTAAGTCAACAGAATCTTAGGTTTATATTATTTTTATGTGAAAATAAAAAAAAATATACAAATCATGTTTTTAAGAATTTATTTATGGTAACACTGCAATAAAGTATGCAGGCAAAGTTATTTCGGTCGTTTTATAGAACGGTAAATTTTTCAGAATTGTCTATGAGTTGAAACTTGTTCTTCCAGTGCAATAAAAGTTTTTATATAAAAGAAAACCTTTAAAAATATTTTCCCGTTAGCTTTATCGTTATGGCAATGATATTATAACCATCCATGTATCAATCCCACACATATACAATTTTCAAGAAAATTTATTGGCAATAAGTGTATCAAATGAATTAATTACGAAGGTATTTTAGTAGATAGCTGAAGCTGTTAAAAGCCGGTTAAATGATAGTGAAGTAAAAGTAAATAAAAAATTATAACAATAATTTATCTTTGTGGTTCTGTGATTACAGATATAAAATTATGATAATCAATTACAATACAACTTAACACGCAAGCCTCCGAATTCAGCGGAAAGTGGGGAACGGAGTGTCTTAACACTAGGTTCCCTCTGCCTACCCTGCTGTGTCCCGCACACAGCGTGAAACTAAAAAAAAAAAAACAATAGAATACAAAAAAAAATAATACTACTACTTTAGCGTTAGATTATCAATATAACATATTAATAAAATAACTCTCGATCGAAGATTTACCTATTTGTTAATGGTTATATTTAGCATAAGAATCGGTATAAAAAAATAAAATTTATTTTAATAGCATACAACCTAACAAGATCATCTGTACTACTTACTTACATGTATTATATATACGTATATGAGCGTAATGACCATTCATCCTTTTGATGGGCCGTAAGACTTAATAAGAAAATAATAGGATAAAAGGCAAATTGCACTAAATCGTTTTTCATTATGATACGAGTCCAGGGCAATTTAAATGAAAAAGCCATCTACCATAATGATACAGCTACTTTGGCTATATATATATATATATATATATATATATATATATATATATATATATATATATATATATATATATATATATATATATATATATATATATATATATATATATATATATATATATATATATACGTTTAGCATAGATTTTAAAACATACTATGTATCGTTTCTTACCCTCGTATATGTATGCGCGGTCAATGAGAATGAACAATAAATTCCAACATGTTCACCCTACGTAAGTTATTGAAATTAGACCCCTGAACCTTAATCAGTTGGCAGTGTCTTTACTTATGTTTAATAAATACCCCATAATTTCCTAACTGCACTTCAAAGATGACGGATTTTCATTTTCCGCCAGACAGTACAAATTATTCCTACGCAAGGCATATCATACGAATGGATGATGCTGTAGGACTCATCAGTGAACCCGATACTACTCGCTAAACCCAGCGGAATTCGACGCCTATTGCGGGCTAGTATTGCCTTCAAAATGTATCGGGTTTACTTACAAGGACAGACAATTTGTAGTAGGATCACTACGACTCTCCCGCAGTAGCTCTTCTAGTAACGCGGGAGAAGGAGACGTACGCAGTGATTTCTCTTACCCCTTGATCTGAAAGAAAGGTAGCGGTCATTTTAGACTTGCGCACCCGCACCGAAGAAGGCCGCTGTGCTATAATTAACTTGCAGAAGGTGTTCAATTTCGTCCCTAGCATATCATGCAATATAGCTTTGATGATGGATTTTCATATAGACCTACAATATTTAGAGTACCTACAATATTTTCAAAGGACGACATACATATTTACTTATCTATTAGCTGCTAATAAATAAAAGCTCATATTTGGCTACTTTACGGGTGGGTACAACTTCTAAAATCACTATGTTAAGTTTTTTTTCTGATTCCTAATCAGTAGCCAGTAAACAAAGTTTCATGTTTCTAACGTCAAAAATGACAGAATTCTATACAATTTTTTAAGCCTTATTTAGTTACCTTAGGGGTAGAATTTCCAAAATCACTGAGAATTTAGTAAACACTATGTTTACTAAATTCTAATCAGCGGCTGGTGGAATAATGTTTTATAATTAATTAACTAATTTTTTATAATTCTTGAAAATGAGGAATGTTCATACAAATATGGCGAATATTTCACTAACTTAAGAGAAGAGTTTTCACAATCACTGAAACACTTGGTTACTAACTTGTGTTTATAAACTAAAAAGGGTTTCACATTTCTAATATTGAAAATGGCGGGCTTTCATACAAACATTCAACCCTTATTTCACCATCATAGCCGTATAATAATCTTCAATTAATCACTCAGAAATAAAATTTCATGGATTTACCTTTAAAACTGATGGACTTTCATACTAATTGTTAACCCCTATTTCACCCACTTAAGAGTTGAATTTCCAAAAACCCTTTCTTTTGGAGCACCTACGCTATAAAACAAACTTGCTCACCAAAAATCATCCGTCTAAGTTCAGTATTTTCGACTCGGCGTTGATGAATAAGTCTGTCAGTGAGTCAGGACAAGCATTCTTATATATATAGACTATAGCTCTTTAGTTGGAATTTCTTTAACATTATGTAGGTGCTAAAAAATTTTCATTTTCAAAATATGAACTATCATAATATAGTATCATCAATTTTTTATCAAATTTTATAGTTTTACTGTATAGTTTTACGTAGGAATAGTTAAAACATATAATTATAATTACTCGATCTTAAAACTAATTATAATGCTTAGTATGTAAAAGTTTTTTTTTTTCAATCAATATGTGTTAATGTAGGTATATGTTCTTACCTTGGGATATGGTCGCATATTATAGTTTATAGAAAATTCTATCAATATCAATATGAATAAAGTGAAAGAGTTTGAAATTTGATATACTTACTTAGAGTTTACGTGTAGAAGAAGTGCAGAAATAATGAAAAGAAACAATAGATTCTATTAAAATGTACCAGTTACTGCACGCAAATAAATTTGCGTTGATTTTATTACTTCATGAAGTGTTACCTTATGAAGTAATGAAATCCATGCAAACCATGTTACACATATCACCTGTAAACATTCAAATTTAATCTCTTATCTCCAGGCAAGTAAAAATGATCTAGTACAATTTTCATCCTCCTCTTTCTACCTAAACTCGAGGTATTGAATACCAGCACTCAAAACCCGACCCAAGTCGTATTTTTATTGTACAGCAGGGTAGGCAGAGGGAACCTAGTGCTAAGACACTCCGTTCTCCACTTTCCGCTGAATTCTGGAGGCGTATTAAGGAAGCCGAACTTAACACTGCGCTTTTCCCTCGATGCCAGAGCGAATAAAATAGAAATAAATATCTCCACTCTTAGCCCATAGCTTAACTAGTCTATCATTGTTCTACATCAGATTTTCCAGATCTTTGATTATTATGCAGGTCACTGGAGAATCATCACCTATCGTGTTGAACTGTTTTTGTTACGGGGACATTCACTTATTTTTTATAATTTAACATGACTATTGTTATTTTTTATCTATTATTCTGATATTTTAATTTTCAAATGTCAATTAGTAATGTGATACACATTTTTTTTTATTTATTTAATTATATTAAGTATTATATAATGATGATATTTAGTTTAATTAGAACTAGTGGCCCGTTACACACTATTACACTATAGGCATGCGCCGCCGCGCTAACATCACATTAGAAACCTCTAAAATCATCAGTGTTTCTTTTGAATCATTCTATCTATTAAAAGAAACCACATCAAAATTCGTAGCGTAGTTTTGAAGATCGGAGCATATAAACGTACATACAGACAGACGTGGAAAGCGACTTTGCTTTATACTATTTAAAGATGATAATAAAGCTAGTCTAGTATCATTTTACGTCAAATATTCATCCTTTGAAATCAATTATATGATAAGTCTTGATTAGGGTTAAAATCTATATAACAAAAATGTTTCATTCAACAAACATACATTAGGAGAAACCGACAAGCAAAAATCTGAAAAGTAATGAATTCTTATTACCTTAGTTTTCTGACATTACAGATTTAAAATATAAAGATTAGTAAAAAAGTTGTCTTTATACGTTTTATGTTTTTACGACAAAAATCTTAAAGGGGAAATATAAACTAATAGTAGTAGAATATGATTTATGATGATTTTTTATTTTTTTGTGTATCTGTTTGAATGTTTTTGGACGATTTAGAATGTAACTTTTTATTGTATAGCTCTAAACCCTGAGTGGGACTTAATTGTTTTCCAAGAGTGAAACACCTGATGCAGTGGTAGGGGTACACCTGAAAATTTGAAATCATTATAGACGACCTAAAACTATATGAAATAAAGAAAAAAAGAAACAGAACAACTGAATGAGAACCGTAATGGTCTGGCTAAACTAAAAACAATAAGTGAATGTCCCTTTTGTAATATATAAAAATGAGAGGTGTCAAGGGACACCCGGATGGAACGAAGTTCCTTTCGATTAATTGTAATATTTTTTTTTTAAGTTATAATAGTATTTTTTATAATAATATTTTTTTTTATAATTTAAAATAATAAATATGTATATATATGCTCTGGTGTCGAGGTAAAGCGCGGCGTTAAGTTCCGCCACTTAACACGCAAGCCTCCGAATTCGGCGGAAAGTGGGGAACGGAGTGTCTTAACACTAGGCTCCCTCTGCCTACCCTGCTGTGTGCGGGATACAGCGTGAAGCTAAAAAAAAATATATATATAATATAATAAAATAATAAATGTAATATAATAAATATAATATAATTTATTTATTTATTTTTATTTATTTATTTTTATTTATTTATTTTTATTTATTTGTTTTTATTTATTTATTTAGAATCATCAGTGATAATTACATTAGACATAAAAAAGTGTAACACAGGTCAAAACTTAAAGCTACTAGCATTATCGTTGAAGATGGATACAGCATGCACTAGTATATATATATTTTTTGTTTAAATTCACAGTTGCAATTTACAATTAATTAAAATTATAGATTTATACAGAGTAAGGAACGAAAAACAATGTCAAATAATATAATGTCAAATGATACGTAACTAATCTAAAAAAAATCGATTAAAAAACGATTATAAACAGACACGAAACAGAAATATTCTTCATAATAGTATTATAATACATGTTATTTATGATTATTGCAATAAATATTACATTTTATTAAGTATTATATTTTATTTTAATTCAAATTCTAAAAATTAGCTCAACTGTATTTATTTTAGCATTACATTATTAATTTAACAGAATTTAAGAAATATATAGTATAATTATTCATTCAAAATGTTAAAAATACTTTATTACATTGTAATTATCGAGTCAAAATTTTAAAAATATTTTGAAATATAATTATTGAGTCAAAATTTGCGAATATATTTTAAATTTATATTTGAACAATGAATCTGCAAATAATAAATAAAAAAATAATAAAATAATCGTCGCGACGCCACACTCGACTTCGTCGGGGGCTGTCGTTTTCAGTCACTTTAAGTTTGCAGAAACCTTCGCATAGGCTTGAAACAGGCTTGGCAAAAAAATAAGATATTAACACAAATTGACAGTTTTGATAACTGGTATTCCTTTTAAAAACTTTATGAACGAATTCTATACTGAAATTAAAATAGACATTGCAACTTGCAGCCCCCGACGAAATCTTCTCCATCATCTCGGTACGTATATTATCCTTATTCAATTACAATTAAACCGTCGTGGGCTTTTTCAAAATTTTTCATTTTGTTTTTTATTTTAAACTTTTTAAAGTGAATAGATACACATTATATATTATTACATAATATCGAAATACTATATTTTAATCTTCATCTAAATCCAAAAGAAATTATAAGCCCAATGCTTGCTGATTGTCAAATGCTTAATGCAGCGCCCCTTGGTGAGTTCTTAACGTAAAAAAAATCTAAAAACATACACCAAGTAAAGGTAAATCTAATACTAAAAACTCTGCCCAATCGCCCACTAGAAGTTGTGGTTTTGCATTAAATACTACAAACAAATGTTTACTGCAGCGCCCTCTGGTGAGTTAACACGATAAAACATATCCAAGAACATGCACTAATTAAACTTGAGCTTATCATTGAAACTGCATCCAAATCGAATTCGTCATTTTAGCTTTGCACATTTTTTTTACTGCAGCGCCCCCTGGTGACTTGTCACCTACGACGACTGACGAATCTAATACTGAAAACTCTTTCCAATCGTACTAGTTGTTTTGATTTTACAAAAAAAATTGAAGCAGCTACTTACGGCAGCGCCCCCTAGAGAGTGGACACCGAAACAAATGCATGAAAATATGCACTAAGTAGACTTGAATCTATCATTGAAAACTGCATTCAAATCGGACTCTTAGTTTTAGTTTTGCACAAACAAATATACTTACTGTAGCGTCACCTGGAGAGCAGTCACCGTAACATACATTTTAAAACGTGCACCAAGCAAATCGAGATTAAAAACATGCACCAAGCAAAGCGGAATCTAATTCTGAAAACTCTTTCAAATCGTACTAGTCGTTTTGGTTATACAAAAAAAATTAAAAGCAGCTTCTTATTGCAGTAATTTCGGTTTTAGACAAATAAATACAAAAAAAGTACAAACAAATGCTTAATGCAGCGCCACCTGGTGGTTTAACACGATATAACATATCTAAGAACATTCACCAATTAAACCTGAATCTATCCCTGAAAACTGTATCGAAATCAGACTACTACTTTTTGAGATAATTGAAAACATTCGTTTGCACGTAAAATTCTTACTGCAACACCCCCTGATGAGTTGGGGCAATAAAACATATCTAAGAACATACGCCAATTGAACCTATCATAGAAAACGGCATCGGAATCGGATCGGAAACATACAAACAAACAAACACAAACAAACAAACTCTCACCCCAAACACATATACAGTCGCCGTTCCGTCGCGGGTAAAAATCACTTTATAGAAAAAAATAATATAAGCTTTGATTATTTTTGATATTACAATCAATTCACAACTTGATTTTTTTGAATATAGGTAAACTGATAGATAATTCCACAATTCCTTTGATTGTAAAAAGAAATCAGAACAACATAAGAGAATGTCGACTATTACAAAAGTATTTGTTTTATCATATATACTATTGATAAAGCAGCTTCATGCTTTTGTTCATCTAAAATATTCTTTCTAAACCTCTCGAGCAATAGAATACACCTTAACACTATTAAATCACTCCTTGCTAACACAAGTTTTAGGGGTTTGTCACTTCACTTATATCACATTTGACTTGTCGCAACATGATACTAAATACATCAATCTAATATTCTGATACCATTTTGCTATGTCATTCATACCTTTTTATGTAGAAATATGGACTCTTAATTTATTTTTCACTTTCTTATTATAGGCTTCTGCCCATAAAGTAGCCAAAATATTCCGTTCCTCATTTTACGGATGAATCCACGACGTTGTTGGTATAGTAGCGGAACTCAACGCCACGCTTTGTCTTACTATAGCGCAGAAATAAAAACAATTTTAATATGATCATACCTCCGAGTAAGGATCACACCAACAACCAATCGCGTTTATTCAGATGCTTCCCCATAGCGCCATGACTGTCATGTTAAATATTTTAATAATATGCAACATGATTGACCCATATATGAATGTTTGCTTTAACTTGTACATTTTAAAAATTTTATATTGTTACAGGGTCGACATTAGAGGGCTAAAGTGTGCCACCGCACTGCGTGCCGGAGTCAAAGCGGCAATGTACGAAAGTAGTTGCTCCTATGGTGGAGCCCTTGAACTTAAGAGAAGCGCTTTGAAAGAGGATCCCTGGCCTTCTACAGAATGGCCACCCTACCGTCTACATCAATCTACGTTCGAGCAATTGAAACAGAGTGTGGAGAAGGCAAAAGCAGCACTTCAGGACAGATCAGGATTATTAGGCACTGCTACAGCGTTCGGTGATTTCTATGGAGGTCAACTGGGACAAGACACTACTGGCACTACTCTGGGATTCGGCAGGTCAACAAGAACAGATGATTCCATGATAACTTCTATAGACAAAAGCAAAGTAATAGGTACGTATTTTAACTGTACATATTTTAACCGATTTCATGATTATTCCATTATCAAACGTCTGCAAATAAATAGTACAAATAATTCTTGTCCTTTATTTGGTGTAAACGAGTAAAATAATGACATACAAGGCACCAGCTAAGGTTTTAATACGTATTTGTTTTAGGAGCATTTCGATGGTCCCTAAATAAAGTGTCGAATCTTTATTTTATTAATAGTACATGTTAGACTGGAAAAAGATGTATACATATACTCAAAAAATAAATAACATTAATTGCTTAAAAAGACACTATGATAACGGAAGCACAATTTGTTGTATGTTTGTTTTTCTTAATAATTAATTTAATTTTAGATATACATATCTTAAATTTTTCCAGTCTTACTAATATAATTTGCACAGTAATGATACTTTATTTAGGGGCCATCGATTTGTATTCGTGTAAGGTAACAAATACATAAATATTTATGCAATTAAAATTCATTATACTATGAAAATACGAAAATAGTCACTTATTCTGTTAATAAAACTGTTTTATACTCACACACTGTATACTCTATCAAGGCTCCTAATATCCGGTAATTCATTACATGCATTAAATGAATATGTGCATTTTGCACTTTAAAAGTATTTACTTATAGAAATATGTAATTTTCGTGCCATTGATGTTTTAGCATAAATGTGTATGTAACGTAATTGTCGATGCAAAAGTCGAAAAATCAAATTTACACAATTTGAATTTACAAATTTACACAATTTGATTTTTCGACACGTATACATGTACGTGCACATTGATATAAAACCGTTCTAAATCAATATTAAGAGGAGTTGAAAGTCTTCCTTACAGTTTACATACATAAATATATATTTACATATTTTAAGAAAATACTTAAAGCATTGATCTAGAAGCTTGCAGCATATCAAGACATTTTGACCCTCGCAAAAATGAGTGTCTGTATCATGTAAGCTGAATCGATTATAATTGAAAATATGCCATAAGTAACCTTAGAACCACGAGGTAGGGTTGTATTTGCGACGAGCGGTTGTTAAACTCTTTCAGATTAAGGCCACGGAGGCTGTAGGTACGCAAGGTGGGGACTTTCTTGTACAGATAACAATCGTTGAGAGGCGAGCGTGGGGGCGTGCGAGATTTACCCTTCGGTTGCTATGGCGACACTCCCGCCTACTCGGCTGGGATCATCGTAGCCTTATAAATACTAGTAGCGAAATAAAATTTTATTATCTCCATTGAGTTCATTATTTCGAAACTTACCCGGGGGTGCGTTATATACCGTTTCCCGGGACTTAACGAGGGCGGTGCTTGTAAGGAAAATTTTCAGATTTCCATCGTTGCACAGTGCATTTAATAATGCATCGGAGTTTACCAGTAATGACTGTAAATAAATAGTTTTTTAAGTTTTATAAATTGAAAGCCGCAGACTGTAAATAACGAATATTACGAATTAAAATAATGTATAGTCTATATTATGAAGACTAATGTATATTTTTAAATTAGTAAAAAACTTTTTCCTTTTACCGTTACGACACTCGTTTACGATTGAAAAATATTTTGGTATCAAAAAATTGAATTTTTATGCAAATGCTTAGGTCTCGAAATAATTTACACAATAGTGTTTTAGGATAAATCTATATAACCTTATAATTTATAGATAGGTTTTTACCTCGACCTTGGAAAACATTTCAAAAAATTTTTGCCGTCTAACTTCAAAATGTTTAAAATCTACAGAGGGAAAATCTTTTATGATAATACGAGAAAGGTCGCCAGAGCATAAAAGAGTTGGTAAACAATACGAGCCCGTTGCAAGAAAAAAATAAAGTTGTTTTAAGCTGGATGTAAAAAAAATGTTAAAAAATGAAAAGCTCACAATAGTACTTTATATATTTTTTATAATAATATTTTATATCACGCAGTCGTTTGTGTCAAGTTTAAAGTGCAACGTAGGCACATTATCATATACCTATACACATACATTGCATTACATGATGAATTGAAAAGTAAAAATCTTAATTTGCATAATTATTAAAATTATAGCAAAAGTTCACGGATGGCTTCTATAGCAAACTCTAATCTTATAGCCATTAAGAATTACATATTAAAATTTATAAGCCCCGGGGGCCAAGCTAAAGAGTTGTTAACATGAAAATGATTACGGAACGCCCTCACTCACCGAAATACCGAACACTCGTACAGTCGCATATCTATAATCTGGTACAATCGTCATCAATTATGATGCCGTACTTTAGATTTTATCGTGATAAAATATATTTCAATAAATCATGTTGCAACTGGCCTGATACGCGTATATTGATTTTTTTTAATGTTTATTGCGTAACGAAAGGGCTGGGGTCGGTTTGTTGTTTTGTAATTTATATTCATTAGAGAACAGGGCTCGCCTGGTTGCGATAGCTAACTACACCTCGTTTGCATCCGATACGCTTGTTCAGGCTATTTCTTACACGATACTATTATAATGATTATATTTCCATTATTCATGCTGTAATTTATTATATTTAACAATATTATTTTACTTAATAAATATAAAAGTCTTGTTAAGAATAAAAACACATATTGAGATTATTTTGTTTTATCTTAACTATATAAATTACCATTATAAACTCATTACCACTGTTCTAAAAATTTTATTCATTAATTATGAATTATCATCATACACCAAATCATAGCGTAAAATAGTACTTCTTAATAAGACACAATTTAAAGTTAATTATTAAGTATACTTAAAAATTACACATCATGGTACTCTTCGTTAGAAAATCAAACATGAGGGGGGACTTTGAAAACAGATTATTAAGTATTACAACTGCTAAGCCAATAAAGTCATCCACAAACGAAAACTCTCACAGGCGTCCCCAGGATTATCGCACAAACAAACAATTATTGCACAATCAATGACCATTCGCGCGTGAAGTATAAATCAGGGATGATAATAGGTCAGATTGAGTGACATCATTTTTAGTTTCATCTACCCACAATAGATGGCGCGTGGACGAAATGCGCGCGCGCACAACTTCTGTTGTGTCAGGAATTTCATGGGAACCGTAGCGGGGACAATGAACACTTAATTGTGCGAAAGAAACACCAGTAATGATGCGCTTCTCCCCTCGCCGGAGATTTATGCGTTTTGCTCGACCCACCAAGTGCCTCAGCATATTTATACAATAAATAAATAGTTGAAAAACATATTGCACAAAGTGATTGTGATTCTAAATGATGTATCAACTTTTTATACGCGTGGGAGAATCCAAATTAATTTTATTCTAAAATGAATTATTTCTTTTTATTTGTTTTGTTTTATATTTAGTGCACTGTTGTTATGAGAAAACTTTACTTAACACATTTTTCAGGATCAGACAAGATATCAAGTGGATTATCAAAAGCCTACACGTCGTCTTCTACTCTATCAGATACCCTGAGAGCAACAAAATGTACAGGTAAGTTAGAGAAAGTGTAACACCTAACCTAGTATGTTCGAATAGTCTTTATATTGATATACTTATTTTTTATATTGCTTTTTTTTCTCTCGATGCTAGTAACTCCTACAATATTTTCGGATAGGTATCGTAGTGGCACGACTGACAACACCCCTATGATCGACATTTTTTAAAAAGATGCTATATTTATTTGTTTGTTTTTGTTGAATTTTTGAATTTAGTTAAGAGTGATAACTGAAAGTCTGAAAGTATCTTACTAATTATGAACATGATGATTATCATGATTTCAAACAAGTACTAAGTTATAATCATAATATAATATAATATTTATAATATTTATTTATTGGTTTAAACAGTGAGTACATCATAATAACATTTTATAACGAAAAATTATAAACTAAGCAGCGTTTCGTCACAAATTTAAAAATGTAACTCTTGTCGGTGGAGTTAGAGTCGAATTGATTACGAATAAAAAGTAATTGGTCAAGTAACAGCGACTTTCCTTAGCTTCATGCGGGATACAGCGTGAAGGTAAAAAAAGCTCAGCAGGCTAGGCAGAGGGAATTTAGTGTTAAGACACTCTGTTCCCCATTTTCCGCCGAGTTCTGAAGGTATTGCATATTAAGTGGCGGGACTTCACGCCGCGCTTTGCCTCGACGACAGAGCAAGGAAAATGGAAGTATTAAATATTTATAATATTACTACTAATACTTATTGAATTCCTACTTTTAATTAGGGTATCCAAGTATGATCTGGCATAAAGTAGTCGATATCTGGGTATGAGATGATAACTGGTATTTGTCGATAACTGGATGACGAGTATTATTGAAGCTCTTGTGTCAGAAATTGGAGATTTTAACTAAATATACACTTTTTTATTTATTGCTACTCTACATAATATTTTAAATTAATAATATAGCCTATTCATATCTCAAGGACATGCTTAACTATATTGAATAATATTAGTAATTACGCTATGCTATGTTTTCCTCTTATAGCATATGGTTTCAAATTGTTTTTACTATCAATAAAATGATTATTTGATTGAGGCTTCTATTTCTAGCGTGACACAGTAGGTCAGTGTCTGACTATAATTGCCATGACTCCAATTGTTGGTTTGACATCGTCTCTAGAAAAGATGAAATTATTTGTTTTCTTTTTACTGCTATGGTAATGCATACACATCTTGTGTATGGTAAGTGCAGTCTTGAGTCTCCACTTTACATGTAATGTCTCGAATTCAGACGGACAGCAGACAGTCTTGACTCTAGTTTTTCTCCAGTTCCTAACCTGGTATGCGACAAAAAATGCCGAAGCTAGTTTTTTGTTTTTATACCTTTTAAATATTGTCTAAGACAGTCCGTCAATTACACTGCTATTTACTTAGTAATATAATTTTTTAAAAAAAAAAAGAAAAGCGGCTTCAAATAACATATTGATTTCTAAGTTCTTTTTTATGTCCCCTACCAGCTTATTTCATATTTTTCTTAAATATTCTAAAATAACGTTGAAGTTAGTAAAGTAATGTATACAATAGTTTTATTTCAGTAATACCAGGCAAACTTTTATAGTTATAATTTTTATTAATATAAATTTATATATAATTACTCTTACTAGTCAAAAGTGTGTTTAGTTGTGCTTTAACTCTTCCTGGGCTATTTGTAGTAGAACTCTGAAATTTCGCAGGGATATCGAGCACAGCTTCTTATGTGCTGTAAAGTTTTTTGGTGACAATTGTAATTGTAGTTTTTTAATAAATAGTAATTAAATGGTCAAAAAGTGCCCATAGACTTAAGCTGCGGAACGTTAAGTGTCATGTTAGTGTTAAGTGTTTGCTTTTCAAACATTTTTAACATGTAATAACATTAAATATGTACTTCACTCTGCTCTGCAGAGCAAAGAGGCGGTTCCTAGCTTTTGTAGTTTATAGTATATATTTTACTAAATCAAATAAGCCATACTATTTACCTTGATTTCGAAAAATATAATAGTTAATAGTTATGTTTTAGATCTTGTTTTGCCATAGGGATATCAAAAAACGTTTACAATATCAATGATTTTGATATCTTCATACAAACTTATATAGGATATGTATCAGTTTTCAAAACATTTATTAGGTGAAAAAGACATTTAAAGAAAACGTCTTTTTCACCTAATAAATGTTTTGAAAACTGTTTGACGTACGTTTTCTTTAAATGTCTTTTTTAATTTTCCTTAGTGTGGAATAACACTTTAAAAATGTTTAAAAGTATTTATAAGGTGCCTAATAAACACATTTTTATAGACATAGATTAATACTATATATAGCTTAAATAAACCACGTTATAATTCGTTCTTTGCAATCTACGATTTTTAAATTAGGTATTACGAGAAGTCGATCGGAGATAGGTACAGGTACAGGGCTTTTTTGTAGATTTTGATATTGTAATACATTGTTTTGTCCTATCATCTATGGTTTTCGCATTGCATGCGGTGAAAGACATTTTATTACCATTTATTACACCCTATGTTACATTATCCAAGTTTTAGTAATGATTCCGAATGGTTTCTGGAAATAATTATAGCATTTATTATTTAGTGAAAATGTAGCTTTCTAATGGTGAAAGAATTGTTTAAACTGATTTAGTATTTTTGTAGTTAAATCCACGCAAATTTCTTGTACCTGTAAAAAATGCGTAATTTCTATACAAACTTTCATTCTCTTTTTCCACTTTTCCACTTCGTTTTTCTAATTGATAAGTAGTCTGTGCTCTTTCTTACGTCGTCTCTAGGCTATTTTTTTATAAAATTATATTTAAATCGATTTAGTAGTAATAATAAAATATAATAACTCAAAAACTACCAGTCAGATCTTAACTAAATTTAAATGGTGGTTCCATACAAGAGATATATGCTATCATGTGTAAAAGAACTATCTAAATTCATTCACTAAGTAAGAAGATACGTGGTAAAGTACCAAAAAGTACAATTTCATTCAAAAATTGTACATTTTATGATGTCAGTTAAAAAGTACAACTTGGATTCTTATTCAATTTTAAATGCGACTACACGGCAAGTATATATAAAAAAAATATTATCAAAATTAATTCACTCAGTAAAAAGATATGCTGTAAAGTAAATGTTCAAGATTTTTGAAATCGGTTTAAAACTACTAATCAGACTTAACTTAGCTTAAGTGTAACCACACAATAAATATTAGCTTTCATATAAAAAAGAATCATTGAAATTGATCTACTCAGTAAAATGTTATCGAAATCGAGTTGTAAATATTTCACTTTTTATAAAGTTGGTAAAAGACTACTTAATAAGATCTGACTGAAAAAAAATTGAACCGTACTGCAACCACTTCCAATCATTTAAAAAAAAAAACATCAAAATCGATCCACTCAGTAAAAAGTTCGGTGGTATCACACATAAAAAATACAGCCGAATTGATAACCTCCTCCTTTTGGCAGTCGCTTAAAAAAACAAAGATAAACTAAATATATATGTCAATAACAGAATGTTCCTGGAACGAAATGTTATTTTGAATGAATTATCTAAGTAAAAGTATTAACGTGCATGGATTTTTTTTATTTAGGCATTTATACTGATGTACAGATGACAAACTCTCGCGTAATTACCGTAATTATGTATATTACACAAAATTTAAAACCACTAAAATATGAAATTATGCAAAATGAATTGCCACAATTAGAGACTGAGAAAATCAGCGGAGCATGAATTCAAAGGATAGGTTAGACAATTAAAAGTTTAAGTGAGTCTCGTCAAAGGGACGCTTATCGTGCTTGGCAGTGCGATTAGATTGTGTTTCTATGGAATGTGCAGATGCAGTTAAATCTTTAACAATATATCGTGCTTGAATTATGCCTTAAAATCTTTTTTCATGTCATTAAAAATAATTTTAGACAACAAATAATAGATACTCGTAGCTTATTTACGTTGCATTTTGTCGGTGTCGTGTTATAATAACGAGTACTTGTGTACACCCTTGTGGACTGTTTTCTATTAAAGTGGTGTTCTTTAATTTGCATATCGGGACTTACGCGAATATATGAATTTTGATTTGCTTTACACCTTTATATTCAATAACATGAATATTCAGTAGCTATATATTTTATTTGAAAATTTTAAAATTATATTCCTTGTTTTAGTTATTTACATTACGTTTATTTTATTAAATTAGATTTGATAAAAAATTACTTTTAATAATTGTAGCTTCAAGAACCGTAGCAAAGTCGTAGCGTATGTGTTTAATATTAAAAAAAGAAAGTAAGTGATATGTATATTATTTGTTACAAAATAATCGATAGATAAGTTTCTTTTGGCGGTGTAGTTCGTAGAGGATGAATATTTTTTTAGGTGCCTGGTGGATGTGAGCGGCCATTGGAGGTTACATTAGATTTAAATTCAAATTTGTGCTGTAACATCTCTTACTCACATAACTATAATCTAGAACAGTGATTGTCAACCAATGTGTAGTAGGACTTTTGTGTGCGCCAAATTTCAAAAGTGTGCCAAATTTTGCATATATATAATAATGTTAATATTATTAAATTATATCATTTAAAATCTTTTTCTTTGTGTGCGGCCAAATTTTGAAATTGTTAAATATGTGCCGCAACAAAAAAAAAGTTGAGAATCACTGATCTAGAAAAACGAGACCTCTATTGTTTTTTTTTCTTGTATCTGTCAAACTATTGGACGCACAAAACAAAAAGATTTTTTTAATTATTGTTGTTTTGCAACTCTAAGCCGTAGGCACAATATAATCTATTAACATTTTGAAAGAAATTTACTTTAAGGAGGTTTCATACAATTGTTTATGTAAAATTAGTTTGTCAAATAAACCAGTCAAAGGTATCTGGATGATTTAATCCAGTAACAAATCCTCCCTCCTTTTTGACTGGATGTACAAATACACATAAAGTCCTAAAAAATTTAAATTTGAATAAACTAGAAACGGCTATATTTTTTTCTCTAATAATCGTAAATAAGGTTTCTGATAAGTGCTAGCTCCGTAACTAAATAGCGGCACGCGTCGTCACACGTTCCCCGATAATTAAGAGCTCTACTTTTAAAGTACTGTATTCAATAGGTACTCAGTATTGGAAGTATTATATTGTTCGTAGTATTCAGCAAAATGGTTGTAAAAGTTGCTTAGTCATTATTAATTATTGGTATTATAAATATATGTAAAAAATTGCTAAGCTTGAAAAAAAAAATCGATTTTTGATGACCCACATGATTTTTTTTTAATGCTTAATATTTATTTAAATATTTTACGTTAGTTCTATTTCAGATGTTTCATTAAATTGAATTGTGTAAACCTTATTATTTAACACTATTTAAATATATAACAAGTACAAAATAAATTCCGAACCATACAACTTATAATAGATAACAATCATGTGTAAATACAAAATGAAGTACGACATGAGGGGTCTAATGGATGGTGATACCACCGTGCATATCAAATGAATACGCGTGTCCAGAAAGCTCTCAAATTTGTGGCGACAAGCGTAGATTATAATGATTTTTTTCTCATAGCAGTACAATAGATTTACACTCCGTCGTTTTAGGGTTGACTTAATTCAGTAATTGTTGCTTTTTAAATTTGATTTTTATCTACATTTACTATGTATATTTTTTGTATGTACCTAGTAAATAAGTATAATTGATTTAATTTCAGTATGTTAACTTTTTCATTTGGTAAATATTCGGGTTTATATTGTGTTATATATTATACTACCTATATCACCGTCACCAACTAAAAAAAAACCAAGAAAAGACATTTCACAAACATTAAATTTGTTTTGAGCTATTTTACGAAGTTTGTTCATTTCAAAAAAATTGTATCCTTAAAACTTTTCCTTTCAATTTGAAATTGGTTGTACCATCTGTGAAACTTTCGTAGGTTTGTGTACAACAACTTTGCTAAAGGTCAATCACATGATCAAATACATAGTTTACTATTCAAACACCTTAGTTATGCAGCAATATAATACAAATGTAAAATGTAGAATTAATACGAAATGAAAATCAGTGATATGTATATTATTATTAATCCGGATACGAGTAATCTGTATTAGTCAAAAGGACTAGTCAACGTGCATTGTTCAGTCAATCATCCTGTCCGTACGTTCCGCTGCTCCAGGCCACTAACTGGATGGGTGGGACCGTGACTAATTTGTCACAAGCCTTGATTAACCACGCTGAGGATAATAATGATCTTCTCGTGGGAGAAAGTTCCAAAACATTATAAAAAAGTATATTTATTATCATCCAAACCATGAATATATCATAATTATTGCAAATAGTTATTTAATATAGTTATAATTTTGTCCTGCAACAAGTATATACATATATAAAAATCAATAAATTAAATAGGTATTTCATACTGACTTATTGGCCTTTGGCTCGGCTTGGCTCTGAATCTGATTGTTTAGCTAATATGTGATTTCTAAGAATAGCCTAAGCGATTTATGCTGTTTATTTATATTAATTTATAGTAGTTAAATAACTCATATAACTAACAAATACTTTTATTAACTTTTAAATATTTTGCACCTCAATAAAGATCAAACAACAGTCTAAATACTTTCCAATAAGTACTCAAATTCAGCACATGTTTAACACTTTTTAAATGCACTGCCATGAAGAAATATTATAAACAAATCAACAAACTAAGAGATATCAAGTTTACAAACTAATAGCATTGATCCCTTTAACCCTCCCCAAGCTGACTTTATTGCCCGAGACAGAGTTAACAAAATTAATGGCTAAAATTTCTACACCCGAAATGAATACATCGCGGAGGGATAGTGAATAAATCAATGCTCCGTTTCGTTTCCAGCGTTTTTGCTAGTTTCTTTTGGTCCAAATCATAAGCAAGGGTAAATTAAGTAGTCTTATAAGTTAAAAAATAAATGTGTCCTTAAAATGTTTATTTTAGACAATAAACTATGAAGCACATTAATTTAGTAACCAATAATTATGATGATGAAACACAATGCCACTCTTTGTCTAACTATCAGAGCGGAGAAAATAAAAATAATTTACAATCATTCCATCAAGTGGGAATCTAACCCACAACCATCGCGTTAACAAATAAAAGCAGTCCCACTGCGCCATGACGGCTATTACATATAATAATAATAATATTATTATGATACAATTCAATATTTACTGTCGTAACTTAATACGTATTTTCGTTGTTTTATCATTTTTTCTAAATTCTTCCACTGATATCATTTACGCACATTATTATTAACAGTAATGATAAAAAAATGGTTGAAAAATAAATATTAAAATTATCAACAACGATTTCCCGCGATATCTTATAAAGTTGGACCAAAGGCGGAAAAGTGGCACGCGTCATTCACCGGAAGCAAGAGACGAGCGCGTGCGCCGATTCTAATGTTCAATGGAACGTACGGAGGCGCACTTGAAACATTTTTATTGTAACCAGCGCCGGGAGCCGTACGACATTGTTGCTCCCCCACGTTTCCAACTACGATGTCATGTAAAGAATAGATTGGATCCAGTAAAGATACTTGAATCTGATAAAACATACAGTATATAGGTATGTGTAGTACAAATTATTAATGAGTAAATATAGTAGAATGTGACTTTACAATATCGATTCTATCGTATTATTTTGTAATTTATTTCAGAATTATTAAGAATTATTATGATTATTATTTATAACGGAATATAACTATATCAATCTTGTAATTTTAATTTTTTGATGTTGAATGTTATATATTAATTTTCAGTGCCTGTACTACGGAAAAAAGTTATTATAGTTATTTCATAGTAACTCTGTGGTTACAGAACCCTTATAGAAGAAGAATATATTTTGGCATAAAATTTGGCATTCGTCCATTTGTTATTATATAACAATCAAATTTTAATAACATGAAATAAATTCTTATGTTCACTAAGTAATTAAAAAAAATTACCTACACAACTTATTAAAAACAAATCTTAATAATAAAATGTCAAACCAAAGCTATTATGAATTATGGTTAAAAATAAAACAAGATATTGAAAAAACTATAGAAGATGATGGAGATCTACAAGAATTGGCTGCGGCATTTGTAGGAATTAAGCCTCAAGGAAACGCTGTGGAAATAGTAGCAAAAGTCTATTGTAAATATTGTCATTTATATAATAAGCTATGTGATTGTTACGATCAGATGGAACAGGTACAAAGAAGACCATTTATAAGAAAATTAATAGACACGATAACTTGTCGACTTCTTGAACTTAAGTCAACCTTAGAAGAAGTAGAAGTCTTCGAATATACTTATCCAGAAAATGCATTACAACAAATGCTAATTGTACCTCAAGATATACAAATTTTATGTCCTTTTCATTATTCTTTCGAAATGAGACAAGAAGAAATGCAATATATTATTGATGAAATTTTTGCTGGAAATCGTATTGGTGATCCCACTCCGACTGCATCAGAGTTAGAACAACAAGAGCAGCAACGATTAGAAGAAGAAGAAAGAATACAACAAGAAAAAGAAGCTGAAATTAAAAGAAAATTGGCTCTAGGAGAAGAAATATCTATTTCTGAATCTATACAGCTATCTCCTGAAGAGTTAGAGGCTTTAAAATTTGAGCAAGAATATTCTGGCCATATATTAAATATACAACGTATGGAACGCTCAAGGTGTACCATTAGAGAAAAAACTCGCGTGTTTAATAAGGACACAGATCTATATCTTGAATTAGCTGGTCTGAAAACAAAACCAGCTAGCGAGTATTTAAGGACAAGAGCAGCTTCATTTATTCAAAATATTTATAGGGACTTTATGAAACTCAAACGTGAACGGATCAAGGAAAATAAGGAAAAAGAAAAACTGAATATGATCATTTCATCTTGGTCACCACCTTCAGCTAAAGCTTTATTAGAAAACGTAAAGGAAAAACGTCGGGATTTCCGAAAAAAGTTTTATGAAAATTGGGTTCAGGAAAATTTAAAAGAAAAAAGTCGGGTTTTTAGACTTCGAGAAGGTGATGTCATGGAGGATATATCTGATGAAATTAGGCAGTGGCTGCGAGATTGGTACAATCAACTGAGGCTATTTGACGAATACCCGTGGCCAGAAGAGGGTGGATCAATACTTATCGTAAAAGGTGAAACTTTTACTATAGAAGAATATATAGAATGGCGCACGGAAGAAGAAAAAAGATTAAAAGCTGAAGGCGCTCAAAAATCCAAAGAACAAATAAAAGCAGAAAAGAAAGCAGCTCGCGAAGAGGAAAGGAGACTGAAACTTGAAGCAAAGATAAGAGAAGAAAAACGTTTGTTAGACTACAAAAAATCGCGTCTTAATCCTGACAATGACCCTGGAATTTATATTAATGTTGGTGAGAATATTGAGCAGGTACGAGAAGCATGGGAAGATTATCAAAATCAATGGAAACTTTTTGATACAAAAGATGCAAATTTAGATGTCATAAGAGGCTATATTTATAAACTGATAACAGAAAATGCATATCAAGACCTGCAGTTTCAATTGCGTCCTATTGTAGATGAGATGATGAGAATGGAATTAAACATGTTAAAAGCTTCATTGAAAACAGATTATCTAGCGGCTGGTATTGCGAAAATTCCACAAAGTAGAAAACGAAAGAAACCGAAAAAAAATAAGCCACCAAAACCAGACAAGATTTCACCTGCAACCATGTTCCAAAGTTTAGTAGATGAAGGTATTATAAAAAAATATCCACATACCACTTTGGACGAGTATTGGGGCGATCAAAATTACGCTGCCGCAGATTGTCGTGCTATTTTATGGACGCCAAGTTTTCCTCCACATAGCATAGGAGATGTAAAAGAGCAAATTAGATTACGCTGTCTCTTGACTCTTGGCTCATCATGCCCTAATGCTAATCGGTCGCACGTAATAGTTGGCCCTAAAGGAACAGGAAAAAAAACTTTGATTTATGCAATAGCCACTGAAACAAATTCGATTATAATAGATTTATCTCCATTGAATGTCTATAATAAATATCCAGGGCCGAAAAATCTAAAGACTATGTTTTTGTATGTTAATAGAATTAGTAGGTTAATGCAACCGACTATAATTATGGTGGATGGTGCCGAAAAGATTTTCTATAAAAAAGTACCCAAAGAGGAAAAACTATTTGACCCCAAACGTCTACAGAGAGATTTTGTTAAAGAAATAATAAAACCTATGGACCCGAGTGAAGATAAAATTTTAGTTTTAGGAACAGCTTCGGAACCATGGTTGGCAAAAAATGGACAGATGTACAAAGCGTTTCCATCTGCAATCCTTATACCTAGATCAGACTACGGAAGCATATCATATATTTTAAGTAAAATTTTAATGAAGTTTCACGGTATACACCGTGATTTTAATGTGCATTGTGTGGCTCAAGTTTTAAGAGGATACGGTATAAATTCCATAAAACAAGCTACTTATAAATTGTTGGATGGAAAACGAATTGCTCAATTGCATAGCAAACCTTTAGATCCTGAAGAAATCATCAGTGCAGTCCTTGAGTACGAAGGAGTCGTTTATACTGACGACGCCGATTGCGAAATGTACAAAACCTGGTACGAGTCTTACTCACCGTGGGGTAAGAAGTACTTAGATTATATGCAAATGTTAGAATCACAACTTAACTACAAATTAAAGGCAGATAAAAAGAAAAAGTGATATTAAATGAATCAAATATTTTTTTTATCACCACACTTCATAATGTTATATTAAAACTTATTTTATACGTATTTATCACATTCTAAATATTGTTAAAATGTTATTCACATTTACATACTTTTCAGTTGCATGTTTTATTATTTATCACCTTAACTTCAATTATATTTTTTATATTAGTATTCACGTATTTAACGGCATATAGCATTTTATATTATTTTACCAAGCTGCAAAAAGTATTAAATGCGGCAGCACTATAAACCTATATGAAACGAAATGTTACGTAGGGGTTTTGGTATAGTACATCTCATGAACGTTAGAGGGCATTGTGTTAAAGGACAACTAATAAAAATGAAGTAACTTAGTTCATAGTTATAGTATAGATCACTAGATGGCAGTGTAAGAACTTTTTATTTACTGAAAAAAAAATCAATCTGATTTATATAAATATTTATTATATTACATTTATAATTTCCTTCGAAATTTTCAACGTTCTAGAAACAATTATTTTAATTACGTTAATAGTTTAATATCAATGTATAATATAGGTATAATATTGAATTTTTATCCCAAGGAGGACCAAACATTATGACACTGACAATTTCATTCAGGTTTTTTCATTAAAGTGTGACCTAACATTTTGGAGTGAATGAATTTAGTTATGTTGTTAATTCCTTATACGTTAAGTTCAAATTATAGAATACAAAATCATGTAATAATATGATTCTATCATGTCTGAACAATTTTTTCCGGCTACTGCAAAATAAATGGAGGCACATAATTTGAAGTATTACGATACAAATTTTCCTGGGCGAAACATTATTGGAAACGCCTTATTACATGACATTAACTGATCTTAAAATGTAAAAAGCAAAAGCTCAAAATCTACTAACGAATATGTATTATAGACCAGTAGGCGGCAACCGGTGACTATTTGACTAAAGGCCTATTTGTGGCCCTCTATAAATACCTACACCCGGGTTCCTTTTCATTCTTGTGCCTTTGCTTAAATTTCAATTTAAGAATACCCTTTTTTTAAAATATCATATTTTAGTTAGTTTTAAATAGCGGCTCTCGTAAAGTTAAATAAAGTCTTGCATTTTTTATAAATACAAAAAAGAAATTGTATTTTATACAGGTAATTTATGATACAAAATAAATTTTAAACTACATTTTGAGTTCGTTGACTTATTTCATAAAAATATCACAAAACATATTTCTTACTTGAATATAAGGACCGAGGCGATAACTACAGAAAACTCGTTCGGGGGACCGCAAAGGTAGTTTTAATCACATTATCAGCCAGGATTAGCGGTGGAATACAAAAGGCCCATTGTAGTTACTCGGAAGCTTTCTCCCTTTCCCCCTTACGGAAATGGCGGCGGAGAACGGAGACAGCGACATCCGGAGGTGAAGCCAACAGTAGTAGGTGCAAGAGACTATTGTCCGAGCGACGACCTAATTTTAGGAGTTTCATATTATTAACCTTAAGTGATATTGTTATGCATCTGTAATTGTTCTAAATAATTTTTTTATAATAAAAACAATATACAATTTGAAATAGCTTTGATGATACAAAAATATTTAAATATGACATGAACATAACATTAATAAATTTATTATAGAAATATCTTATCTGTATCTGTGTACCTAAGAAAAACAAATACAATACGAAAGTCCCGTTTAACTTTAAACTGAGGTAAATAATCCAGTTTTAGAAAATAGGTACGCCACACAGAAACTAATAATTAACTGCCTCTTGAAATAGAATTAAAGTCAAAGTAAGGTATTCGACAGAACAATTTAACTTTATAGAGACAGGCCGCATATTGATATTTACTAAAAAAATAGTTTTATTAGACATCTTATGTCTACAATATTAAATGAATATATTTAGATAATACAGCTTTTTACGATAACAACGCGCGTCTACAAACCCCTAAGATTTGTAGACGCGCGTTGTACGTAGAACGTTCATCGTAGAACTGACGTAGCATAATGTAACTGTTTTTACGCAAAATTACTGAGAAGAAATAAAATATAAATTTATTATTTAGCAAGCATTACATAGTGCATTCAAATATGTCCTTGTGTTGTAGAAAACCCAAGATTTCTTTGTTTACCTGAGTTTTAAATATGGCGCCGGCTTATACTGCATTAGAGGGTGTATGTCTATATCTATATGTACATTTTTTTCTTTTTTTTTTTAGTTTCATGCTATATCCCGCACACAGCAGGGTAGGCAGAGGAAAACTAGTGTAAGACACTCCGTTCCCTACTTTCCGCCGAATTCGGAGGCATTGCGTGTTAAGTGGCGGAACTTAACGCCGCGCTTTGCCTCGACACCAGAGCGAAGAAAATATTAAATATTACCACTCCTCGAGCGGGAATCGAACTCACAACCAGTCGTTTACAGTCACACGCTTGTGCCACTCCGCCACGACTGGCTCTACTATATGTACATGTATAGACATTTTGTGCTTGTTGTAAATTATGGAGTTGCATATGAACATGCCTTTACTTTGAGTTTTCAGCGCCTCTTCTCGGCTCCCCAACAAACTAATTAAAGCGGCCATCTACAAAGTTTTTCAATAAGACCCTCGTTCTATTGTCGGTAGTCTGCCAGAAGCGGAATTTTCCACTTTCAATTCGGAGAATTTCCAGTCGTGCCAAATAATATACTTTTTTATTAGTACATATTTTTAACGTATATTGCAGGAAATTATATGAGCGTGATATTACTTTCAATATGTTTTACGTCTATCACTATATGTCTATTAGATAGGTAGACCTATGGATACTTTGTAGAAGTATTTGTACAAAATTTGATAATATTAATATATTTTAAGCATTATTTAGCAGTGGTTAAATATATATTTTGTGTTTTTTTAGCTTCAGGTCCCGCACTAATATCTATTATATGTATCAATCAAAATTAAATATGTACGCCTGAATAATAAAGCTCGAGTCCAACAGCCTATATAACATGAGAATATTATCAAAAGTGATAGCAAGCCAATGTATTAAATAATTTGACATTACATCATCTTTATAATGTTATTATTTCACCTTTACATATAAGCAACCACTTAAACGCGTAAAATAACCATTGCGTTGGAAAGTGTCAAGCCTAAAATAACAATTAAATATTCCTTTCCTCCGTCCGCATAATTTTCTAAAAGTTGGGGAATCGAAAATGAAATGTAACATTTGCAAAATATACTCTGTCATTTAACACTTCTAAAGATGCGATGTTTCGTATTTTAAAACGTGTCGCAGTGCAATTTCCACATTCTTGAAAGAATGTCATGCTACATAAAAGTCAAACCAAGAATTTTGACTTTTGATACTTGAATACTTTGATACTTGATATTAAAAATTAATTTTGAAAGACAAAATAATATTACTGAAACCTTTCAGATGGAATTTCAAATTTGCTTTCCTACACAAATCTAGTTATGTCAATCGGATTTGCTTTTCGTTCCACAATAAAAATAAGAAATATTCAATCAGCCACATGGCGCGCCGTGGCGTAATAACGATTATCTTATTAGATTGTACTGTAAGGTACTTTTAGAATGTGTACCTGACGGAAAAATAATACGTTTGTAACAGTACAAAATATTGTTTCATAAAATTTTAACCGTTATTTCGAAATAACAAATAAATAATTCAATTCTAAGTAATTTATTACACTTTTAGTTAAGATGTGTGATACGATCTGCTTACATTTAATTTTTTTTTAATAATATGCTAGTTAGAAAAGTTATTTTTTTTTTAATTTAATTATAAATTTATAAACGTATTAATTTTAGAAGATGTAAATTTCTTCACCCAATCTGATCTGTTAACGTATGAAAACGTAACTTAATTCAAAACGACGACTTCATCCTCCCTATGCCCTCCCTCCCGCCACGTTCTAAGCTCATTTCCTGTGCGCCGCCTGCCTGAATTAATTTTAAATTAACTACGAATAAAGCAACGATCTGTCGAACTATATATAAACTCAAATATCATGAGTAAATATGGCTTAATAGCTAAACAAGAGCCTGTTAAAATTTCAATTATAACAAGCACAAATTAATTATATACATGTAGCTTTTCGATAATATTATTTTATAATTTATTTCAACTTAATGCTACTTATCTTGCTGGTAAGTTACAGTTAAAGTATTGAAACTTTCGTAGGTATTTTGTTTTTTGTATTCGTTTACTTACCTAACCATCTCTATAAAAACTGTTGTTGAATTTGAGTGTTTCATATAGCAAATGACGTATAAAAAATATTGATTACTATGGTTCTACGATTATTTGTGTCTTGTATTACGAATATTTCTGCATAAAGCAAGTTTTAATATATTTTTCGAATAAAAAAAAACATTGATTAATGAGTATCCATACTAGGTATATTAATATTATAAATATGAAAGGCTGCCTGTTTTTTGTTGTACTTTCACGGATGATCTTCTGACCTGATGTGGATTAAATTCGGAATGAAGATTTCAGAAGGCCTATGGGGAAAAATTGGCCACTTTTTAAAAATATATCTTTTAAGGTTTCTATCTAATTTGAGGCGAAAGTTTCTATGAAAAATCTAAACTGCTCGACTAATTTAATTTTCTATGCAAGATGTACGGTAAAACATAGGCTATCTATTTTTTTCAAAAACCTACCCCTAAGAAATTTACTCATAAGAGATAACGAAAATTTGTATGAAAAGATGAAGAATATTAGCTGCTTAACTTAACCGAGAACGCGAGCCGTCGAAAATACGAAGCAGCTAGAGTCGTGTAATTGACATGTGAAGCCGCGGGCAGGTCGCTAGATAGATGCTCGTGTTATATAAACGGCATAAGTAATTGTTCTAGAAGTGGTACGTTCAGTATTGAGTCATATAAACATTTTGGGATGGATTAGTTATTCATTTCAATACCACCGTATAAGAATAATCGTCCAAGATCAAGCTAAGTATAAGAAACAGGTATTACCTATTTATTTTTTGATTTTTTGTATCCAGCAACAAATATTATTCATATAAATTATATGTAAATTAATGTTGACACTTTTTTTGTGATACTTTAGGTTCTTTTATATTGATATCTAATATCCGTAAATTGTATTTATTGGTTTAATCGTGGTTTCAATGCCGTTTAGTTCCGCCACAGTAGTTTACCAAGACATTACACCAACTAAGCTTTATTTTTGTTCGTCAAGATACTCCATTTTCCATTTTCCAGTTTATTTAATAGATATTTAGGATATTTTAATTTCTAATGTGACTGTAATATTACTATTTGGATATATATCAATCAAAACTAGCACAATTGACGATTTATTGTAGATTCACATAAAATTAGTACATTTGTAAAATATTAGTAGAATAATTATAAAAAAAAAACATTTAACTGTCAATGTGCTATTGTGCTACATGGTTTAGCTAATACCTTTATTATTTATTTATTTTTATTTACCTCCTTTTATGGCGACCTTTACTGAAAGCGGCAACACAACGGAAGTGTGCGGCGCGGCAACGTCGCTACTGCATCGATCATGCCGGCACTCACCCATGGAAGTAGACTAGTAGATGTGTCACCCACACAGAGATTTCTTTGAACCTCGAGCAGAGCTCTATATTGCAACTTTTTGTAGTATTAGACGACTAAAGTTTTATTAGATATTCGTTAAACAGAAGACTTTGTCTTTTGTAACTTTTACTGTAAATGTACAAGACGTCCATGATGCAATAGCAAAATGATATCATTCATCTTTTCAAGTTTTATAAACATTATTATCTATTTATATATTAAAAAGAAATTATTAGATTAAGCGGAGAATTAGCTGAAATTCTAAAAAAAATATTATTATTAGGTTTCCTACATAATTAAAGTATGTATAACAAAGTTTATAAATAATAATATTGACACATTCAAGTATGTAATGATATCTAAAAAGTATTTATAATTAATTCTTTGAAATCATCATTAGAAATGTGAAATATACAAAAGTATTCATAACTTCTATACTATATTTGTTACTCAACATATGTTTTAGCAGCGTGACAATTTTTGTCTACTGACGCTGAGAACAACATTGCGACGTGTAAGCTTTTTAAAAAAAAACAACTTAGAACCAATATCCTCGGGCTAAAGCTGAAATGAACAGTCAAAGAGACATGTTTTTTAAAAAACGAGGCTATTGCTTTTATGGAATCTAATTTCCTTCTTTTAAACAATTGATTTTCTTACGTAATGATTTTATATTGGTGTACACACATTTCTATAAATATTTAAAGTAATAAATTTTTAATTTTCTCAATCGAAGAATTAAGAAAGCTTTTTTGACTCAAAATAAATTTACAAGTTTTGATATACCTAGTATAAAAAAAAGTTATAAGTATTATGCATATTTTTACTTAGATTAGAGACCATACATACCTATGTATGTGGTTTATAATAGACATAGTTCATTTGATCCTCCTAATTTTCATACTGTACTGAAATCTGGCTTGTTTTTGTTATTTCTGTGTATATTTCATGTATAGTATGGAAAATGATACTTTAGCTTCAATCATTGCACTATTTTGTTATATTTGGTTAAGTGATAAATAAACGGGGCCAAACGTGCAATTGACCTTATTATAGGAGCATTAATTCTTAGGTTAAGCACGGTTAGCTAGTATATCAGTAGGTACATATATTATTCACATATTAGTATATATAGAGCTTATAATGTTTCGTATTAAGCACCAAGCAAACACCATGAGGGGACTTGAAGTTTACGAGGTTTTGTAACCTTATCTGCGTGTGCTACGTGACAGAGTTCCGAAATGTTGTGTGTACTTGTGGTTAAAATCAAGGGGATCTTGACGAATTATTTTCATGTTCAAAGATTTTCTAACATTATCGTAAGTAGCATACATGAATTGGAATACATAGGTATATAAAGATATACTTTATAATTTTATTGTAGATATAGTAATGTCAATAATAAAATAAATTATCGGTATAGTTGTGGACAAATAGATTTAATTACATAAAAGTATGTTATGAAAATTGTTTTAAAATAAAGAAACAAAAATATAATAATAACATATTGTTCATCCCGTGATTGCCTCTTAATTAACCATCACAATAAGAATGGGAGGAAAATTTTAAATTCACATTTGTATATGAAAAGGTAAAAGAGAACAATACGTCTAAAATTCAACCAATTATATGGACAATCATCAAGATAGGGGCCAGTGGCGCAATTTATAAAAAAAATAAAACGTACACAATTCCGCCGCCGTTATTGTTCCTCTGTTCAAATAGGACGGAATTAAAATGAATAAAAACAATATGTCAGCAAATGACCGAAACCCTCTAATGCTCAAAATTCAATATTACGAATATTATTTGTTCCAATTTGTCAGAATTTTTAAACTAGAGTCTAGATCGAAATATAAAATCATTAGATGTAATATTCTATATATAATATTCAACTAGGTATATTAGCTATTGAGTCAAGTTTTCATTACAAAAAAAGGAAAGTTGCAATTTGCATCCAACGTTAAAAAGGCGAAAGCCTGGTGTTGATGTTAAAAATTTCATTAAAAACCTTTGAATTGTTTCGTAATATACCTATTAGTACAGTATTATAATTAACATTTTTAAAAGAGAATTTAATGAATATTTTAAGTGACTTTAAGTGAACATGCATACGATTCTCTGTAAGGAACTCCTGCATGTACCTATTCATGTCCAATTTAACGAGTACCTTATTGCAAACTATAAACGTGACATGATATTCCTCTGTCGCAAGGCGCAATATCGCGGGTAAAAAAAAGATCTGAAAGCGACACAAAAGCATTCAATTTTCGCCAAACCATCGTCGGATAAGCTCGCTAACAGGCTGTCGCGGCCCACAAAGCGCAGTGATTACCAGCACCGCCGAAGCGCCTCGTCATTATCTCCCTCCCTGTTTATTTTTCTCTGATAAAGATTAGCCGGAGTGTTTCGCTATTGGCGAGGCGTGTAGCAAGGGTGCGAGGGGCGTGCCCAGGCGGTGTTAGGGGTAGCCCCGCCTACGACAAGTAGGATCTTCGGCGGCGGCACCGCTATGAGTATCGGTAGCGCCATGTGTGACACACGTCTCAATACGATGGTGACGTTTTAACCGCGCCATGCTTGACATCAAAGGATCCGCCGACTACCTCAGTCGGTCGGGCACATTTACCAATTTCTCTATGCTGTTTGCTGGTGAATATATATTTTTATTTGTGTTTGTGGTGATTTTGGATGTGATTGTGAGTTATTTAAGATTATTCTCTATATTTTATCGTTCTACATTCTGTAAGTACGACTTCGAATTGAGCTTTTATAACGTGTGTAATATTTTTAATGAATAATACAATACGATCAAAACAATTCCCAGGTCATAGTTTAACTATTAAAAATATCAATTTCTAGGAATAAAATGTGTATATTTATTGTTATCAATAAAATGATGTCTTAATACCTATACATAAATATGTTTGTATAATTTTTCTCCATATTTTTTGTAAAGAATGTAGCTGTAACTGCTTCTAGGTAAGTATATAAATACCATATTGCTTATATAATTTCTTAGATTTTTAGAAATTACTTACCTGCAACAAAATAATGATTATTGTAATAGAGCTATAGTAGAGCACCCCATATGCGTAGTGCAAAACTATTAATAAAAAAGTTTCTTAGGTTACACTCATACAGATCTCATTCTTTTCTTATTTTATTAGAATACGTAATTGAATAGCAATAAAAATTATTCGATTATTGATTTTTTTCGGGGACTTTTACAGCTTTTCGTAGTGCTTATTGATATATTATATTTACAATAAACATACGGTTCGTTTAAAGTTAAACGGATGTCATTTGCGGATTTGGAGGAAAAGAATTTTGTCTTCTTTATGCTTAATTTATCACTTTTTAGTTTGCATGTTATTTTTTCTTACATATTTCGTTCCTATTTTATTTCATTATATAGTTTAGCGTCATAATATTATAGATTTTATATAATAATGTTATAGATATAACGTGCATGCGTATTTTGTGTATTTACACAGACGCAACTCAAGTAAAAGTTTGGTAATCATCATAATATTACATGAATCTTACGCCTTATAGTTTACACAATTATAAAATCAACGTAAAAATAAATTACATTTACATTTTAAACTGTGTTTAATAAGTATGTGCCAAATTTATTTAATTGGGAACTTCGGAAATAATGGAAATCTCGTTAAGTCTTATCAAGGTTTAAAATATCTATTTAGACGGGTATAGGCACTTAGCCTAAATAAAAGAAACGCTATAGCTCCAGTAGCACAGCTTCTATAAAATGAATAAGCTTCGATGTCTCCGTTCACGGATATGAAGTACGAATTAGAAATCAACGATAGTATCTTATAGTTGCTGATGACATACATAAACTGATTTCAGAAAATATTAATTTATTATAATGAATATTCTATATGTCAGATACACGTAGTACTTACTCCTTTTATAAATAAATTGATTATCGATTTTGTAAGCAGGTATTTGATTATTATTTTTTGTGATCGATTTATTTTTTGTATATATATGGTTCTCTAAAGCTGTTTTTTCATAAATAGATATTTAAGGTTAATTTAAATTTCATTCTTGTTGAGATTAAGGTTCTCTTTGTGTTTCTTTGTTTTTCTTGCCCTCAAAAGATTTCTTAATGCATACCTCGGAATAGGTACTTAAACACAGTAAAAGTATAAAAATACTACTAAGAACGTGAACTATTCAATACAGATGTCTTAATTGCAGAACAATAGCTCATAATAGGCCCATTGACAACGCTTCTTTAATGACGCCACTTAACGTCTTTTCGGCTTATAGCGCTTGCAAAGAGCTTAATGGTGGCGGAATAGCTTCATCGCGCTCAATCCTTTAATCACTGTCTCTTGTCGTCACGTCCCCTTTTATCTGTCATCGTGTTTACCACACTTCCAAACGCAAGTAAAGATGTTTTTAATGGTACATATTGTTATAATGTTTACTGTTACACAAAACTTTTTAAACCGTTTTTTAATGTAATGAGTTGTTACGGTGGTCTCTAGTGTAGCACTTATAACTTATTTTGAATTGCTTGTACCCATTCGTATATAAATAGCAATTATTTATAATCTTATGATATTAACCGCACATGATGTACTTAAATAACATTCCATTCCACCAAATGATTGTTCTTTGTAAAAAAATGTTTGCGGATACTCAAGTAATTTAACATTAGTACATATTTTCAACAGAAATAAAATTTGGGTCAACTAATAACAGTTTTACATGTGGCAAAAAAAACTTACTTAAAAATTAAAATCTTTGATATGGTGGTATTTATTTTATTGAAATAAAATATAAGAAGGTATACTATTAAGAAATCTTTCAGTGTCGTAGAGTCCACATAACACGATTCCTCTGGCTTAATCTTTGTAAATTATAATAGTAAATTAGCTTCACGCTTTTGCCCTCATAGAGGAGAAGTTAGAGAAAACCTAGTATCACGACACTCCGTTCTCCGTTGTAAATGCTATCTGTGAATAAATTATGGATTAATAAATAAAAAAATACTGGGGAGACCAAAAACAATCCAGTTTTAAAACAGCATTAACACTGTCCTGCTTTGGTAGGTAGCACCTTTTTATAAGTCCCAAAGTAAGATATAAAAAAGTTCAGATAAGTATAGGGCATAGTATAAATACTATGATGAAGGTACCTATAATATTTTTTTTCCTATCTTAGACATGTGAGGCAGGGGGTTGAAAGCGTCTTAACACTCAACACGTAATATATATAGAAAGTAGCAAAATTTTAAGATTTATGACATGTCATTTTATGTTATATATTATACTGTTACAGTCCGTTCTAAAGGCGCCATGGCAAGAAATGGTTTGAAATGTGACTATTTTTATAAAATAATTGGTAAGTCAATAAAAGCAGGGGATAGTACCTACAAAAGTTATAGTCATTCATGGCCTTTGACTGGGACTTGGTCATGGTTCACAAACCACCCTAAAAGAAAACTGAGATTTTAATAAATCCCAGATACGAATGTTTATACAACATAGATGAAATTCAATTGAATTACTTATATTTAAGTAGTTTTACTTTAGGTTTGGCCAAGCCTAGTAGGTAGTAGGTCTACCTAATGACTTGTGTAGTTAAGCAGCTTATTATTTAGTTAAACAATTGTGTCACTAATCTAACCAATAGTGCCCTAACGTTATTAAGCTTCGAAGAATGCTTGTCTGGTGCGAAGTAAACAAATTTATATCAGTTTAACTAATAAGTATTTTTCATTTAATATAATCTTTTATTAGGTACAAACATAATAAATAATGTCTAGCTTGCTCTTTCAAGGATAGACCTTCAACTTATCTCAAAAGTATTTCGAGAGTTATTTTAAAAAAGCTTTTTAATTAGTTCTGATTTAATTGTTAAAATTGTAGGGTAACCTCAATTTTTCGGCAAACCGGTAGTTCTTTCAGGATCCTACGCCTCCAAGCTTCAATATATGGGCTTGATGACTCATATTTTTTTATATGTTCATGATAAATTATCCTAGCCCTCAAAAGTGTAAAAATGAACCAGTAACTGAATTCTTTGTTGATGTACCAGCACAAAAAAACAAATAATTATTATTCATGTTTATAAAAACAGCAATATTATTAACAAATATTCTCAAACGTGTGACGCGCACCAACACATCTGATTAGCGTTTATACTTGTGTCGGAGTATATGTAAAATTTCCTTATACTACTAACGTTTTTCTAATTTATTTAACAATCAAGAACGCTAATTTTATAAGACTAGTACTTAGAACGACTAGTGTTGTTCTGGGTCGACCATCCTTTTTGATAAGGAATTTTCTCCTTTTTATTTGTAAAATGAATAAAAGTAACAAACAAGGAAGAAAAATTAAAAACTAAAATCAGTAAAAAAGATATTCAATAAAAGGTACTTATCAATATATCGTATCTTTAGAATTAAATTGACTTAATCCAAAAAGACCGTGATTTTAAGTAGGTATTTGTCAGAAAGTTAGTTAAACGATGATCTTTATCGACTCATATTAAAACACAGATCATTTTTGACGTAAAAAGCTACAAAACACATATTTCGGTCCCTTTCAATCTCTTCCTTACATGGTGTGACTTTTTTATTATAGAGACACTGTTTGATTAAGCATAGTTTAATAATTTAAGATCTATTTCTTATTCGGTCGCTTTACTAATAAAGCTAATAATGAATGATGCTTAAAAAATATTATTTATTGTGTATCTCTGATAATTTATTCGATTATTATTTATAGACTGCTTTAGATATGGGTCCGTAAAAGTATTAAATTATTAAGATGTTTTTATGATTAGGACTCAATATGTCTAATGAATTTTATATTATGTTTTAGTTTTTCGGCCCCTGGTATTTAAGTAAAAGAAATTTAAGAAACAAAATTAAAGTACATACTGGTTAAAGCTTAGAAAAAAAATAGTGATAAATGCTATTAAAAATTGAACGAAAATATTGTTAATTGAAACTTCGAAAAAAAACTAGAAAGATCATAATATATTTATTGAGGATACACTTAAAAACAATATAAGAATAACTCAACAATTCAAATTAATTTACCTAATGCATCAATTATAAATTATGATTCGCAAACGTATCTTATATGCAATTGAAGCATGATTGAGGTGTTTATAATGATATTAAAAGAAATGATAGTATATTTGAATATCATTTTTTAATCTACCATTGCATTTGTCGTGTTTAATAATTTATTGATATATAAATATAATATTATAAATAATGTAGATAAATTAATCCAAAAACCAGGAACATCCGAGCAAGCAATTCTCCTAAACCTATATTCAAACAACAGCCTCAGCAGTACTTTCTCAAGTAAATCATCATCGACATCAGCAGCTATACATATATTATGAAGCGATGACGAACTTCATTCTGCACATTTCCCTAGGAACATCCCTCCTGTCTATCAATCACAAGTCAAAATAATGTATATCTATCACCGATAAACACTGATGAGAATGATGTGAATTAAGTGACGAACTGACGTTTACAGTCACATCTCGACCACATCTTACAATGACTCCGTTGTCCTTGGTTTCTTTTAACAATTATGTAAACGAAGTTTATTCTAAAGCCGCTGACGACGATGTAGGCATCAGATGGAGGGCTATTTCGTGAAGCGTGGAGTAAACCTCCAAGCTGAGATGACGAATGCGACCAACGACGGCGGCAGTTCCGGCGATAATCGGTATAGTCAGCATAGCAGATGACCCTGACTCCTCTAAGAGCAACAACCAGTCGTACCCGATGTTTCATAGGAACGGACCCAGAACCGAACTCTGTGGAACTCCGCACGACATCTTCTACTCCACCCTGAGCCTTAAAGGCCGAGGAGGTCTCTCCAGGGTAAGTAAGCCCCGATGACGCGAAGCTAGTATGGAGGCGTGTGATGATATACAGGTAGCTCCTAGATAGCAGGACCAAGGAAAGAGGTTAAAGGCGTTAGCGATATCAAGATACTGCTATAAATCCGTCGCTTTGGGCCACAGCGTCCTGACCATGGTACTTCATCTTGAGATCTTCTATGGAACGCCTCGGCGAATGCCATACTGCAGTTCCATGAGATCCAAACGTGAAGAGCGGAGGCTGATTCCACCGGGCACCCCTTCTTATGAATGAGGACTAATCTGCCTGTCTTCCGCCGCTGTGGGATAATGGCTTGAGCCAGACAGGCAGTAAATAATCTTCTTACTCTGGGCCCGAGAATGGAATTTCATTTGTGAACACCTTCGAGGCCAGGCCTCTCGCCCCTACGGGGCGAATAATCGGTGAATATCCTCTTCAAGCTTCACCTGCTTTACCGGTGGTGCGACACTCTCTTCCTCATACTCCTCGTGCGCTGCAGGACGGGTCAAAGTTGTACATGAAACGTTGGCCTACTCCGGGAAAAGTGACGTCAGCACTCTACGGAGAACTTCCCGTCGGAGTTTCTGAGCACAGGAGGAGCCCATGACCGGTGTTTACTCCGCACCATGCAGTACGGGGTCCTGTACGGATCCATATCGATTCTCACGAGCATTCGGTCGTACGATTTACCTTTCACACGACCGATCTCCATCTGCAGCTCTGCCTTCGCCTCACCTTATGCTCCGTACAACCGTTCTTCATCCTCCAGTGCCGATGCACCTGCCGCCTGCAATAGTGCGTGTACTGGCGTCTCGCCTCAAAGCCCCATTTGAAGACCTGCTGCAAGGTGAGCTTACAAGTTGTCTTCTCCGCTCTTCAACTACAGTGCGAGAGATATTGCCTCAATAATGGCTGCCCGGCGGTGAGTTATGTCCACTAAAAGATCACCAGCACGGCGACCGTGAAGAAAACTGCACTGCCGATTGCTAATAAGCTGGTACTAACGAGCTGGGTGTTTATCACACCTTCCATTACCTCGGACATTAGGAAGGTAATCGCAATAAATCTGTTCATTGGATGGACTTGAGCTGTCAGCTTTCTTGGGGATAACCCTGTCCCCAGCTGAATCGTAACTACTTTCCACGAATGTGGGACTATTCCAGTAATATAAAAGACAGAGAATAGGCGATTTAAAACCGAAGTTAGTTCGAGAGCACATGTTTTGAGTTCGATAGCAGGTATACTATGAAGACCACTGTAGTCATTTCAAAGACCTTTATGGACCATGTTTTTTAAATACGGTAAAAAACCTTTATACACGTAGCTTGTCATTTTATTTCCTCATAATTCACATATAGTAGTAAGTTAACAATTAATTTAAATAGCATTTATTACTGTTACATGTACGTTTGAAGCGTGTCCAGGTGTAACTGTGGATGATTATCGCTCCCACATACAAAAAGTATATCTTCAATAAGCGTTTGTATTAGTAATTGTTGCAATTGTAGAATAATTCCTCCTCCTTTCCCACTCGAGGAGTGGAAATTATATTTCCATTTTCTTCGCTCTGGTGTCGAGGTAAAGTGCGGCGTTAAGTTCCGCCACTTAACACGCAAGCCTCCGAATTCGGCGGAAAGTGGGGAACGGAGTGTCTTAACACTAGGTTCCCTCTGCCTACCCTGCTGTGTGCGGGATATAGCGTGAAGCTATTTATTTATTTATTTATTTATTTCCTTAAAAAATCCTTTTTAATAATTTAAATTTTAGAATATAAACAACAACACCCTATTAATTCCTATTTTAATAATTAAAACTTTAAAATATAACAACAACAATAATAACGTCCTTTTCAGGAGACAGCGGTGGAAGAGCGGAGAATTAATCTTGATTGGTTGTGAGTTTGATGATCATGATATAATTATTTTCATTTGTTTGCCCTGGTAAACAGAACAAAGCGCGGTTTTAAACTTCACCATTCAACACGTTGCCTCGAATTCGGAGAAGAAATTAAGAAAGGAGTGTCTTGACTGTAGCTTCTCTCTGTCTGTCCTGCTCTCTGTAGGAAAATCATGAAGTTGAAGCTACATATGTAGAGATAAGATATAATATATATGTTTTGTTTCCAGATGCTTCATACAAGAGTTCGTGGTCTACACATGCAACGTCACAGGGTACACAAGGTAGGTTTCCCTAAAATCACCGTTATCTCTTACGAAAATATAGTGTTAAGTAATCGTTTTAATTAATAAAACCAACTTAAAATCTCATTTTAAAATTACGTAATTAAAAAAATAAAAAAATGGCTCTAGTGTAAAAATATAGTGCACGGAGAGTTTATAACTTTTTCCATATCTATAATTACCGCTACACCCCTATCGCCAGTTTTTATCGGAAATAGATTTTTTTTAGCTTCACGCTGTATCCCGCACACAGCTGGGTAGGCAGAGGGAACCTAGTGTTAAGACACTCCGTTCCCCACATCATCGGAAATAGATGTTAAATAGTTAACACCCGCGCAATGTGTAGACACTTTAAACAAATGTTGCTTTCTATGAAGTAGTTAGTCTGTTTAAGTTCTACACGAGATGTCCCAAACTTTTAATATTGGCATGATAATTTTTTTACTAACACACTGTTTTCTGATTACTCTTGACTCGTGGGCTGGCCAATCTGCTATTCAGGAAAAAGTGTAAGACTGAATAATATACACTGGTGTTTCAATCTTACAAAACAATTAGGGATGTCTTATATGTTGTCGGCCTTTTAGAGAAAATTCTTCATGCAAATGTTCAGTACTTCTGGAGATTAGAGACTAAGCAGACAAATTTTTATTTAAGTATAGATGTACTCATCCTGCCGACCATGCCACATGCCAACCACATAGAGGTTCTGTGAAAAATTACAGAGCTGCTTGACTTAAAATTTTGAAATAAATTAAAAAAATTAAATAGCTTCACGCTATATCCCGCACACAGCAGGGTAGGCAGAGGGAACCTAGTGTTAAGACACTCCGTTCCCCACTTTCCGCAAATTTTGAAATAAGTTTTAATAATTTCAATTATTCGGTTAAAATACACTTTTCATAAAAATGCAATGATTATTAATTTTATATTTTCTTCTTCAGTGTTGAATTTCATAAAATCCGTTCTCAACTCTCATGTATTGTCCTTAAGTTAGTTTACATTTTATGAAATGTTGATACTCAAATTATATGTGGTATATTAATTAAGCTTTTTTTTTTTGAAAGCGATAAATATGACCTAATAAGGTAGGTTAAAGTAACTTGTAAATTCTATGTACGTTAGATAAAAATAAATTGATTTCAATAGTAATTATAATGTAACTACTAGGTACTGGCCAAAAAAATTTAGATTGCGTGTTCATATTTTCCGTTATTGCGTTACTATACATTTTTTACGCCTCGAAATCAAAACAGAGGGGCGCTAAAATGTTGCGATCGAGCGATCGACGTGCGTGCGGCCGCCACGCGCCGTGCTACGTACGACAATGCAAACTTAATTCTTTGATTGACACTTACAATATTTCGGTAAGTGATGCAATATGATGATTATCATCATACGAAGCGAGGGAGGCATTATCTTTGCACGCTTCGCTGCCGCGGTCCACATCACGCGTGAATCTTGACTTGGGTATGAAAAACAAAATTGTTGTTCAGTATAAATTTAATCGAAAATGAGTTGAACTATGTAACGAAACAAATAATTAAATAACTATCAGAATAACCCGCGTAGATTTTCATTATATTTGCGGCCGATAATCATTTCTATAAAGTACAATTAAAAATATTTATTGGAACTACTGACGCTTTATCTTTTTAATCTTTCAAAATTTTCTTTCAAATTTCCTTCCTTTCCTTACGAATAGTAAAAGAATATACAAATGAAATAGTGTATAATAGTACACTAATATATAGTGGCTGTGATTAATATTTGAGAATGGCGACACAGGACCAAGCATCGTGGTATAACAGTTGTATGTTCCATAGATGTACGTCGCGTCGTCGCGTCGGCCCGTGACGACTTAATGCCCTCGGACAATAGTAACAAACGATTTAGCCTCACCCCAGGGAGCTGTTACAGTAGCCACTATTACAAAAACGCTCGATATCACATATAATATTTATTGCTTACAATTATTTCAGTTTATATAAAATAGTAGTTAGTGTCATAAAATATTTAATATCTAATAAGAAATGATAAATTTAAAATATTATTTTTATTAGTATAATAAATTAACATCAAAATAAAATCGAATGTAAAAAGTAATGCTATATTTAATATGTATTTAATTTGAAGCTCATTATGACATTTTCAAAACAAATACGAAAAAAATAAGTTATCGAATAGCTTTGTAATATACTCCCTATTGACCTCCAACATCGGGTCCCCCGTGACTATTTCGAAATGAATTATAAATAAAGCGCCAACGACTTTATTTAGACTAATAATATTCATTAAACAAGATTTGTGAGGTGACGCCTTCAATAATTTACGACGGCATATTAATTAATAGACATTATTTAAGACATGCTATTTGAATTAAATTGTGTTGCATTTCTTTATGAATTATTTTAACAATTGAAAATATCTGGATTCTATTAAAATAATTTCATACACAAATTTATAGAAGAACAATATGCAATAAGCAAAAAATAATGTAAAGCTCCGTGAATATATTAAGAAAAAAAAATACTTAAACATACCCCTAATAGACAATGAATAAGATAGTATATTTTTATATACATCATATTCTAAAGATAAACGTAATGAAGGCAAAGATTAAAAAAGTGTTCGGCTATGCGAATAGGAGATTTTGCAAGACTTAAAAAAATTCAATATTTTAAAGCGGGGTGCGCTGAAAGGAGACGAAGCTAGCGGCGGCTTCGAAAATTAACTGAGAATGGCATTTGCCCGCCGCTCCCCATCCTCTTCATGTATTTCTCTGTGAGTGTGAGAAGGACAGAGTGAAGAGGAAAAGTCGCTTTAGGCGAGGGAAACCATAAGCGCCCTATTGTTTTGCGTGCCGTAGAGCGAAAACGAGTACTATACGTATTTTAAGTGTATAATATTAGACGGCTGATTGTAATTTAAAACGAAAATCAGGATGTTATTGACACTTACATATTTATTTAATATGTTCGTAGAAATATGATAACACGAAAACGTTTTATCATCACATAGGTAAATTTGTTAATATTTCTTTTTAAACAATAGAAATAATAATTATTTACAAAATGATCATTATTATTCCTTTCTGTTGAAAGTAAAAATACAATTGAAAGTCGTCGAGGTATAATCAATTTATTTCAACGTGCTAGTTCGTTCATTAAGCATCTGAGATTCAATATTTTCCCTTTGTTGTACAGGGGCCTCTGGGGCGGCAGATTCGTCGCGATTCCAAATAGTTATGATAGACCTACCTTTGATCTTACATAATGAAGTTGAATAGGCCGCTTTAGGTTACTTTGAGGTCTATTTAACTAAGTTTTTGAAATATTTTAAATTATTTTTAGTACCTAAAAAAATAAATAGCTTCACGCTATATCCCGCACACAGCAGGGTAGGCAGAGGGAACCTAGTGTTAAGACACTCCGTTCTCCACTTTCCGTCGAATTCGCAGGCATTTTAGTACCTACTTCAAAAATTATTTTACTATTAGTAATACTAGCAAAAAAATTTGTAGCTGTCTTACTATTTTTTTTAAGTGTTCCGTACATTTCTCTTATTTTTTTCAATGTTTAAATGATCTAACCAGGCGTCTTACATAAATGTACGACCTAATATTTTATTTTATTTGGATTTAACTCTTTTTTGTCAATGTAAATTAAAATTGATTGAACCTTCAATATTATTTTGACGCGGTATTGACGTTTTATAACGTCCAGTGTGTTAATTGTTAACTATTATACAACTGACTTTTTCCAGCAATTTGTTGCTGTACTTCATGGATTTGTAATTTTCATAAAGTTCCGTTTCTTTATAGTTCAAAATACAACGTCATATTACATTTGCTTTAAAATATTTTCTTTTATATTTATACTACAGTTATATTTGATGTAAGTAAGCATCGGGTTTCGAATGATTGATCCCGACGGCGATAGTGACGGGAGTAAACAACAGGGATAGTGCTGTTGTTTGGCTGTACACATAATGACAAATATAAAATACTATTTATTTTTATATAGAACGTAATATTAAAAATAAAAACTATATTTTTTCGTAATAAAAATTATTCAAATATCTCTGATTATATTTACCTGTGTCTCTTGATTAGTAAGCCAAGAGACACAATTTGCTTTGCGCGGATTTGTTTTTGTTTGAATTTGATTACAATTTACCAATTGTGGACACAAAAATAGATAGATGAATAAATATTATCTCAATAAATTTAATATATTTGTTCTCACTAGATGTGTAAGACATAAAAGTTAGAACGGCGCGGCATTTTGTAACAACCGTTATTCATTATTATAATCTATTTCAATTTGAGCTATTCTATGTAAGAAGGTGGTAAGAAAACATTCCCTAACAACGTCACTATCAGAACCCCGAAAATCAAAGAGGCGTAGAACATGGAATCAAAAATATACCCGAAATCAAAAGAAGTTTCCACAATGTTGCTCTAACACTAACAACGCGTGAAATCCTATTGAGAGCTTCAAAGAGACTGTAATCCTTGATCTGTCAATCTTTTAGTCATGAAAATAGCACCTAAATGAAGGGTCGTAAGGTACATTTTTGGTGTTACTCTCTTTTTCTGCTCACGGCGTTGTCTCCCGTGGAACAAATAGGCAATATTATCTACACAGATTCGATCGCCCGGGGCCCGTTGATGAGGTGGTCCCACTAATTACCAGACAATTTTCTGCGTGATTCAATTGCTGCCATAAAAGTCTATTTATTTAGCACGTTTTTAATGGATTTCAAAATAAATATAGTGAGCGGTAAATGCAGTTGCGAGTACTTTAATGATAAATAATACCTATAATATAAAAAAAAATCTAAATTGTAGAGACACTAAAGAGAGAGAGAGAGAGTATATCTAGATCGATTTGATCTGTAATATATGTACGTAGACCATTTTTGAAAAACCTTTTGATGTTATGCTTAAGAACAAAGGGACAAAGTCTTTCTCACCGGAATGACGTGATAAACAGGTATGATTAAAGCAAACATTTTAAATATGAAATAACAAAAATCCACAAACGCCCATGTGACAAATGTCTTACATACCAATAAAAAACTTACTGCAGACATTATTTGTATATGTATAAATACTTTATAATTCAATTCATTGTTATAATTGATTATATAAGACTAGATAATGCGTATGGCTTTATTCATATAGATGTAGTGACCCTTGCTACACTACTTCCACCTATGGTCTACATCTAAATTGAGTTCAAAATATTTTTCAACATGAGTCGCCTAATCGGACTATATAGCATACGAAGCGCATATAGATACCTAATTATTTTTTTCATTCTTTTCAATTTTAAAATACACATATGTAAAACCAATAACCGCTATTTTACATTAGAAATTTCTCTCTCTCTCTCTCTGAAAAAGATGCCTACTGTAGCGGGGCCGAAAAGGAGTTATTCCTGGAGCAATTTGAAAAGATTCCTACTATACCGAAGATCGAAGACGTTTAAGGGATACGAATGAACGTGTACGCTGTAGTTTTGGTTATGGTTATAAAGAAAATATTCTACGAACCAATGTTGTGCCCGACTTGGCTGTCCTGGGGACATTCTTTCAAAAGTATCCTCAGCATCTTGTTATGATTAAGACTGAGCACCACTCAACAGAAACAAATTGTTTGCTGTCCATATGGTGTCAAATTAGGAAGATGGCTATTTGTAAAGTCATTCTTGGTGGAAGCCTGATCTCTCAACATTGTCTCCTTATCATTGATTTTGTCAGCTCTGAAAATGAAAGTAGCCGAGAAGCGTGTTGTAGAATCAAATGGTAGATGTTGCAAGTATCAAAGCATGTAGCCAAATGGCAACGGTTGAGCACGTTATGTACATGTTGGAGCTTGATGAACTAGTAGCAGAACTTTGATATTTATATTTAAAAAAATGCTCAAACTAACCAATCGGGGGTTTCATTCTAATTTATCAAGTAACCCCGGTGATGAGTGTGTACACATGACATCTTTATACTCTTTTATTATACCACGAATTGCCGCCCGAAATTGCATTAGAGTGGATTTCAAAATATTAACCTGTTTCTCTAAGAATTTAGAGAAGTCAACTGTTAGATTTTCCCTATACTTGCGATCTTGAGTGTGCGTTGTCTGTAAGTTTTATTTTTCTATGTCTATATATATAGAAAAATAGAAAAACAGAAAGTCCCAAATTCATGTCCCAATTCATTCATTCATTCATTCAGTGATACAGCACATTAACATGGAATATGTTGGTAGCCGATCATAATAATAACTGGGCCTGTTTGAATCTATCTATTTTTACTTCAATATTTTATCAAATATATTTTATTATTGTATTTTTTACAGGCTATGGCAGCAATTCGTTATCAGCGATGTCAAAGTCGTCGTTAGACGCTCATACACATCTGCGTCAACCAGGTAAGTAATTTTTAAAAATATTTTTATAATTTAAAGTAATATATTCTAATTGAATCGCTGCGGTTGGTAAATGGAAAAAAAAACATTAATGTATTGCTGAATATTTTTGGGTTTTTTGGGTATTTAGGTTTTTTGTTATATAAAACCGAGTAAATTATTTATATTAATTCTACAGGAGTGCAAAAAATATTAAAAACTTAAATATAAAGATAAAGCTGTTTAATAGATTTAATAGATAATTTGTTAACTGCGGATACACTGAGTCCTTATCTTGTATAGTGAACCAACAAAAGGAGTTTGTAGAAAATATCAAGGATAGAATTGTGTAACGAACTAAAATATTTTCTTTCATACATTTGCAAGGCTGTCCCAGACAAACATTCGGACTGTTTATTGTCCACGGTCAGTTACCCAGAGAGCACTTTTGTTTGTTCGTCGACCCACAGAGCCGTTATGTTTCAACATATTCTTTAAAAGGATTTAGAATCCATATTGAAAAGACCATTTTAAAACGGTATACAAAAAAAATTAATTATTACACTAAATTAACACTATTATAAATATAATATAGATAGAGATTTAGGGACCACGTCTTAATGTCAACGGATGTTATATGGAAGTAGTATAATATAAAGTCATAAAGATCATGCAAACGAAGTTGCGGGTGTGAGCTACTGAGTTAAAAATATATTTTTTTTAGCGTCACACTGTAGCCCACACATAGCAGGGTAGGCAGAATGAACCTAATGTTAAAACACTCCGTTCTGCGCTTTCCGCCAGATTCTAGGCGTTACGTGTTAAGTGACGGAACTCAAGAGCGTGCTTTGCTTCGACACCAGAACGAATAAATAAAAATATTAAATTTATCAAATCCTCAAATGGGAATCGTCACACTTTGTGCCCTTGCGCCACGACAGGCTTCAAAAATATTTTTTAAAAATATTTTTTTGTTATTTAAGGTTTATACACAAATCATAGCTCAAAATAATGATTTAACTATATAACCAGCAATTTATTATTCAGTGATTAAATAGAATTTAGCATCTAGTAATGTATAAATATCAAAACATTGTAGTTTTACCGTATCATGTCAGACGTCAGTTCTCCATTTCATTAGATATTGCCTTGTTTGTACGGGTACGCCGCGTGAAGGCCGGCCACGTGACTTGACACCAGCCGCATCAGATTACAAACGCCTAAATATAATAAGCTCACAGCTTTTATATTGCACGTTTTATTTCTCTTATATAAATCATATCGTTCCTACGACCCCTTAATTTATAATTTTAAGTTTTGAATTGGTTTGAATCTCTTATAGTATTATCAAAAAATGCAGTCAAATATATTTACTTTTATTAAATACTAGCGGCTGCCCGCAACTTCGTTTCCGTGGACTTTATAAATATAATGTAGGTATATTATTGCTACCTTGCATTGAGATTTAGGGTTAAAATCATAATATATAGCTTGGCGATTTCTTTAAGACCAAATTCAAAAAATACACAGTAGTATCTCATGTCGGAATTCAACGCACCATGTAATCTTACGGGAGAAAAACTGAAAATTTAAATATTCCCGTACCGTCGAAGAGAAATCGAACCCATAATCAAAACATTTAGTTCAGACGCTATCTCACTGCGCCAGAATGTCTTAATATTCAATGACTTTTAATTGTCTACGAAAAATATCCAATAACTCAAATGGTCAATTACGTTTCTCAGCCCGATTCTCCACATGTTTAATTCTTATAATTATGCCAATGAAAAACGCCCATCACGTTAAACAATTTTAAATAAGACGATATTACCTGTATTCTCAAAGTTAAGCAGATCTTGTATGGTTCGTTGACTGATGTTTAAAGATCTTTAATTTTTATAAGTCGGAGGAAAATGTTCAAGACATTGGATCGGAACTCAACGCCGCGATATGTTTTTGGTACCAGAGCGAAGAAATGAAAATTTGAATACAATTATTCCCCAGAGTGGTAATAACCATTGCGTTATGGTTTCAATCAGACGCTATCACAGTGCGCCTCGGCGGCCTGGGATGGCGTCTGACGAAGTACTTTACTTAATCTACTTAGTAGTTGAAGCAGATTAAAGTATTTCTTAAATTATAAACAATACTTAGAATAAAACTTACTACCGTCTTTTAGAGTCAGACATTTCGAAACTGCGCCACTATAACTAACCTTAACTTTTTAAGCTTCATTTTTCAAGTGTTCATTCCTATACATTATATATCGTACTACTTCATAATTCACTTAACACGCAAGCCTCCGAATTCGGCGGAAAGTGGGGAACGGAGTGTCTTAACACTAGGTTCCCTCTGCCTACCCTGCTGTGTGCGGGATATAGCGTGAAGCTATTTATTTACTTATTTATTTACTTCATATAAGACATTGACATTGAAACTTGAGCTATGATTAGTAAAGACACAATTTTTTTACTATTTTTAACTTCACGCTTTTTCAGAGAGGATCTAGTGTCAAGACATTCCGACTTCGGTTTTGCTCTCTAAATCTCTAAAAAAAGCTTTGAACTGCTAAGCTATAGGGAGTTACACGTGATGTTGTGAGTCAACCATAAAAGATAGACATATGCTGTCGTGGGATGTTTTTATATAATTTAAGAAGAACATTTCCGTCACACATGATTTCTGTGTAGCTTTAACCAATAAGGGTGTACACGCGATAGGAGCTTAAAAAATGGAGTAACTTCTACCGTTTGCCATCATTTCCCTTCACTGCTCTGCTCCTATTGATTGTAGCGTGATGAAAAGTATACTATAACCAGCTCTGTAGTATGAAAAATAATTGTACCAAGTTTCGTTAAAATCTGTCGAGTAGTTTTGTTCCTATAACGGTTATACAGACAGACAAACAAATAGACAGACAGACACAAACATTTTACTGATTGCATTTTTGACATCAGTATCGATCCCTAATCAACCCCTGATAGTTATTTTGGAAATATATTTTATGTACAGAATTGACCTCTCTACAGATTTTTTATAAGTACATATACATAGATAAATAAAGAATAAATTACAAAATTTATGACATATAAATGTCTATTTCAAAAGATTTTAATAAACATTTTATAAACTAATTACAAGCATTTAAAATAAACATAAATAATTTTAATATTTCCAAAAATGTTTACAGATTATGTTATAACATGTAAGCAAGAAAAAGGAATTCACCCAATTCGTGACATAAATCAATAATACTTATGTAAATATTCATGACCTCAAGTAAACATGAAGCTAAGGCGCCTAGAAATACTGTTCCTAAGACACTTCAATAACCACGCAACATTTAAACACGCGATCATTTTGTAGCGCTCGTAGAGATATTATATGTATAAATAGACTTTTACTTTACGCGTATTATCTCACTTTATTCGAAGAGATCCAAATAAATCCGCCTTGTTGATTATATATCTGCAGAAAATCTAATATATGAAAAACACAATTTTACACCAAATTAGTCAGATATTAAATATTTATTTTAATCTATTGTTTTATAAATTATAAGTTTTAAGTCTTAGATCATGTAGTAAATAAAACTTCTCCCCAAAAAATTCTTTAAACGTCATTAATATACACTTAGCATGCAATCAATTTCGTCACGCGAGATATGTTTCGTGACATGAGTTTAATTGTAGCTCAATAAAACAATGTTATTACAGAGTGCTTGCTTGACGTTTGATCGGTCCCACCCAAAGACAAACCGCGTTGCTCAAACAAACTGGATAAACAAGGGTAAAGATATAAAAAAATCGTGCAAATATTCTAACTTACATTTCTGTTCGACGTGACATATTTTAACAAAATTAAGATATAAGGTAACAAAATATAACATATTACTGTATCTTTTTTATCAAAATATTTTAAATATTATGCCGCTTTACATGTATACCGGCAGATGTGTACCTAATTTTATATTCCGTGCTATTGTTGTTAAAAAATCAGTTTTAAAATTTTTACCATCCATTTAAGAATTCCAATACGAGCAATACATTAACAAAACAATGCCAAATTGGGTTATTCATAAAAGTATGAATGACTTTATCTAAAACTTTCCCCAAAACGATCAAAAGCAATTACCAACCAATAATTGTGTGTCCTAATATATAGAAATGTCAAAATTTATCTGCAGGGTGAGCTTTATTGAATCCGAAATCGGGGCTGAAATTGCAATCAAATGGCTAATAGTGTAGGGTCTTACCACTGGACGTTCCAAGTACATATTTGCGTGATTCTTAAGCCCTCAATGATAAGGATTATAACGCAGTAGATTTTTCCCTTTTCCATATGATTCTTCCCTATTTTCTAGAACACGGTAATGCAATAATTATTATCCATTTATTATCGTTTTATTGCCGCTGTAGACGCTAGTCCTTTGTTCTTGTGAATTATTTTATCCAGAATACTTTTAAAAACCTTACCCTACAAGAGTTCCCTTGTTAGGAGACACATAAATATATAATATTATATTTCCTTTGGAAACGTGTAAATTTAGTCTGAAATAAGAAATAATAAAGAGAAGTGTTGAGCGAAAACAAAAATCTGTACTATAGCAAATTTATAAAAAACTTCTGGTTGTAAATATTCAAAATATTTTAATGAAAAAAGAAATGGGGGTATGTAAAATCAGTAATAGAATATGATTTACCAAATTTGGCTTTGATTTATTTCTAAGAATGGGACACCTGGTGCACAATTAATGCGTAGAGTTTACATAATTACTTTACATATGTAAATAAGTTAAGTACTTATTTTATTTTCATTTTCAATTAGTTTATGTAATATCATAAAAAAGACCATTAAAGTGGCCAACGATATTGATCGACGGGTGTCTGTGGCGTCATAATTGGAATACAAATTTCTTCTTTGACGCCGCGGCCACGTCGGGAGGGTCGTGATTTGGTCTTTTGTGCGTCACGCATTAACTCCTTCGAGCCTCTGGCTACCCCCTACTTAGAACAGCCTGACTTTTTGATGTATACTTTATTACATAGGTTAAAGGTTCAAATGCGTGTGTCGTTATGAATGATAAACGATTTTAGGTTTAAGGCTAACGTAATAAGAACTGTTTCGAGTTTGTTATACGTCTACATGAGACCTGCCTGTATATCAGTGATTTTTGGAAATCAGATTTTACTTACTTCCCATAAGGTTTTATTTTGATCTCTTGCTAATAATAGTTGTAGAAAGATTACTGTTGGTAATGGGTGCGTAATTACAGTAGAAAAGCAGACATTACGAGGTTCATTTGGCGAGCAGTGATCGTTCGAAGGGGTTCCAAGTGCTTTGGGAATTAGCCTCGCACTGATTTCATTTAACTGCAAACATCGTACGTGACACTAGAACACTCTTTCCAACCACTCGTCACTGATTCGAGCAATTAAGTCGAACATTTGAGTTAGTGTAGTAGTAGTTCCTTTACTTTTTTTAACTATTTCTTTTGGACTAAAGTAATGTTTTATAGTCGTTTACCTTATCTATTTGTGTAGCACACATACTGTTACATACATGTCACAACATGTTAAGTACTCGATACTATTAATATTTTATTTTACCAGACGTGTAATTACATGGCGAAAAATATCTAATAAAAATAATTATAAATTAAAAGATAATGACTAAAACTACATTTTGCCAGTATTTTATATTATAATAAAAAGGTGATTAAGATATTAAAAATAATATATCGAAAATTATAAAATGCTTTATTTTGTATTGATACTAAAAACATTATTCGTTCTAGTAGCTCAATAAATTTCATATAGCAGTCTTATAGGGGTAGTTTGTTTGCGGCGCAGTGTTGACCGTCGCGGGAGAGCGACAGAGCGCTCTTGTCAACACCGCGGGGGACTCATATTGTGCGTCTTGCGAAAACAGAATGCCAACACATTCTATTTTATCTTTGTTATGTCTATTACTGTTGTGCTGTACGGCGTACTTCAACGCTTCCTATGCTATTTTGTACTTATAAATATACATTATATCTTGCATTAAATATTCCATCTTATAGATTTATATTGTAATTGTCGATGCCTCCAACGTGGACTTTATGGCACACTACGTCTATATATCATTTTGAATTTGACCCCTTTTGAACCAATTTGGTTCAGAAACACTATAAAAACTTTATATATAGTTGAATTGAATTGGTTTTTTTTGTTTTTTTTTTTATTGTAATTTCAGCTTTTATTTGTTTTAGCTGTTCTATTATAATCCTACAACAATTATTCCAATATTCAAAATCAATGATACCATAAGTCCTGCTCGGGGTTAAAAGCTACATGGCAAGAGTTTTATTCAAATCGGTCTAGTAGTTCTAATATGTGCGTGTACATAAAGACGAACAAACATATAAACAAACAGACAGATATATCCTATCACTAGTGAATATTTAGTGTACAATAAAAAAAACAAGGTTTTACTGATTAATAACAGTATAAATTAAGAAAAAACATTTAAAATTAGGCCATAGAAACATTAAAATTGAGTTAGTAACAGTAATGTAAAGAATAATGATCCAAATGATATTCCAAAACAATACGCTCAGAGTTCTATTTCCAATCAAGCAAATATGAAATTGTATCATAAAACAATCATGCAACAATTCGACACAGAGGTGAGCTCGACCTCCCATCTATTGCGAATTGAAAATGTAATTTCATTTCGACAATTCCATTTGCTGTAGTCGTAACTTAGTTTTGTATTCAGGTGAAAAATTTATGGGGATGATCATTGACATAGACCAACTGATACAAATATTTAGAAATTAAAAAAAACCATTATTGACTAAAATGACCACTAGTGTAAAAAAATAGCAACTATGAAATAAATGTTACTTTTTCTAAAATTGAATATGAAATATGTATATTTTGGTGTAAAATCAGTAATAGAATATGATTTACAAAACTTGGCTATGATTTATTTCTAAGCGTGGAACACCTGGTGCACAATAAATGCGAGGTATATAATCAGCTAAAGTTAATTTACATACAAATCCATACTTATATTATAAATGTGAAAGTCTGTGTGTTTGTCTGTCACGCTTTCACGGCTAATCTACTGGTCCGATTTGGCTGAAATTTAGAATGAAAGTTTTTTTGTAGTTTTTCAAAAATCAATCTCTAAGAGGTTGAAATAAGGGATGAAAGTATATATAGAAGATCTACATCGCTTGACCGATTGTAACGAATTTTTGCATATATATAGTTGATAATCCAAGGTTAAACATAGGCTACTTTATTTTTCAAAAATCCACCACCGAGGGTTGCAATATACCGAAACAGCTACGTAGATAACGCGGCGAAGCCGCGAGCGGGCCGCTAGTATACAAATACTTAGAAATTTAATTAAAAAATCCATTATTGACTAAAATGACCACTAGTGTAAAAAAATAGCAACTATGAAATAAATGTTACTTTTTCTAAAATTGTGAATTTTTGTTTATGAGTTTGAATATGAAATATGTATATTTTATCCCCTATCAGGATATCTAAGATATCTAGGATTCTTTTTAAAAAAGGAATCACCTGACAATAAGTTATAGCGACGTAGTTATCAAATTTTAATTAAATTGTTATCTGAATTAATATATTTTTCAGTATTTATAAAAAAATATTTTGACCAATTATTTAAAGTACATTTCCTTCTTTAAAAATATTGAATGTATCAAACGCAAAAATTATGCAACGACGATAACAAACCATTTTTTTAATGCTTGTTACTACATGTATGTACGTTAATTGTTAATTGTCACTCAAATTCTAAATGCTGCTTTAAAAAAAATGTAAAATAACAACTAACGCTCTTATTTCAGCAGAACAGGTATCTATAAGAGCGGAGAAAGAAAAATAATTTATAAGCAATTATTTCCGATTCCGATTGGGGGTCGAACCCTCAACCAAATAACAGGTTGGCTTGCAAATATTAAATTCACTTTAAAAATACTTTAATTCACGTGTAACATTTCCTAGAATCAAAAATAATGTGTGAAAATTATTATACAATACTTAAAGTATATTTAGCATTATAATTAGATGTGACATCCGTCAATCTCTATGTATGTTATGACAAGAGCCCCTGTCTAGTTAATGGCGTCATATTGCTGTTGATTAAAACATAATTAAGTTCTAATGTGAGTACAGGTGTACTTTACTAGGAACCACCTCTTTGCTCTGCATGGCGGGATGAGCGAAGTATATATTTCATGTTATTACATGTTAAATAATTATTTTTTACAAAAAAAAGAAAAGCGACTTGAACTAACATGTTGATGTGCGCACAAGAATTTCATTAATAAGTATTTTTTTACGTCAGTTAACAGCCTAATTCATATTTTTCTTAAATATTCTAAAACAAGGTTGAAGTTAGTAAAGTAATGTACACAGTAGTTTTATTTCAATAATACCAGTCAAACTTTTATAGTTATTACTTATATTAATATAAATTTATATTATGAATTAACCTTATAAAGTAGCTTTTGTAAAAGGCATTTAGAAAGCGTATAAAAATTTTGCTAACAACAAAAATAAGTTGTAATAAAGCGTATAAGAACTTCTACGTAGCGTGTAGTAGAACGCATGGCTCAGTGGTGAGAGCGCCTGAACGGTATTCAGGAGGCGCGGGTTCGAATCCCGCTGCGTTCAATATTTTTATACGTTTTCTAAATGCCTTTATCAATTTTCCTAAGTGTGTTGTAGTTGATAGTTATGTTTTAGCTCTCGTTTAAAATATAAAAGATTTTGATATCGTTATAAAGTTATATTTGATATATACCTATATCATTTTTCAAAACATATATTAGGTGTCTAATTAACACATTTTTATTGACATAGATTAATACTATACACATAAACATATATAGTATTATGGCTTACATAAACCACGTTTTAATTCGTTCTTTGCAAACTATGATTTTAACAATAAAATTAGGTATTACAAGAAGTCGATCGGATATAGGTATGTGCCATCCAGGGTTTTTGCAGATATTGATATGTTCTTTCATATTGTAGTCAGTGTTTTGTTTTATTATCTATAGTCATAGCATAGATCGCATGCTATGCTATCATGAAAGACATTTTATTACTATTTTTACATCTTATATTTTTTTATATTTTATGGATAATGTAACACCCAAGTTTTAATAATGATTCCGATTTTTTCTGGAATAAATTATAGTATTATTTATTACTCAGTGTAAATGTAGTTTACTAACGGTGAAGGAATTGTATAAACTGATTTAGTATTTTTGTTATTAAATCCACGCACATTTATTCTAGCTATAAAAATGCGTAATTTCTATACAAAGTTTCATTCTCTTTTTCCACTTTTTGAAGTCCTCTTTTCGGATTGAAAAGTGGTCTTTCTTAGTGATCTTTCTTAGTCTCTAGATAATATTATCACGAAATTTCATTTAAATCGGTTTAATAGTTTAGGCGGAAATTAAGTGGAACATAAACAGATATAGTTAATGTCATATTTATAATACTAAAAAATAATTACTAATAACTACAAAACAACTGATCAGATCTTAACTAAATTTAAATGGAACTATACAAGAGGTATATGTTATTATATGTAAAAGAACCATCTCAAATAATTCACAAAGTAAAAATATATGTGGTAAAGTGCTTAAAAAGTACGATTTAATTCAAATTCTTGTACTTTTTTATGATGTCAGTTAAAAAGTACTACTCAGATTCTTACAAAATTACGACTATACGAGTATTAGCTTCCATATAAAAAGAGAATCATCGAAATTGATTCACCCAGTAAAAAGATATGCTGTAAAGTTCATAAACAAAAGACTCGAATTCAAAACCTACAACTTTTTTTTGAAGTCGGTCTAAATGTAACTACACAGCAAGTATTAGCTTTCATATAAAAAATAATAATTGAAATTGATGTACTCATTAAAAAGATTTGCGGCATGATACGTGAAATATAAATGCAGTTGAGTTGTAAATTATCCACTTTTTATGAAGTTGGTAAAAAACTAGTCAGACTGATCTGACTGAAAATAATTGGGACCACACTACAACCACTTCCAATCATTTAAAAATAGAATCATTAAAATCGATCCATGCAGTAAAAAGTTCGGTGGTAACACACAAAAAAAATACAGCCAAATTGATAACCTCAAACAATTAACACTAACATAACATAAAAAGCAAACACTTAACACTAGCATAACACTTAACGTTTCACAGCCTAAATACATGGGCACTTTTTGACCATTTTATAACCATTTATTCAAAAAATACAACCACAATTGTCACCAAAAAACTTCACAGCACACAAGACACTGTGCTCGATATCCCTGCCAAATTTCAGAGGTCTACTACAAATAGCTCAGGAAGAATTAACGCACATCGAAATACATTTTTGACAGTGTAGCATTTTTACACATGTGTAGCATTTTGTGTAGTATTTTTCATTTTTAGCATTTCGTTAGCAATTTGGCACATATGAATAATATAGGAAATTGTTGATATAATACCTATTTATGATACAATACCTGAGAAATAGATGAAGCTGAATAAATGTGTTGAACGTACCTAAATCATACAAAATATTAACATAAATAATGTTTTATATACTAGCATTTCATAAATATATACAAAAAATTACAAACTAATCGATATAAAGATTCATGTTCGACAGTTCCATAAAAATTGTGATGTAAATATCTATATCTTTTTTGTTTTTATTTGTTAGTTATTTATATTTGTAGCGTATTGAACAATTTTGCAACAAATCTAACATTTCTCAAAATCCTCAATGGACTTCAATTTGGCCTACCCTTTTGTCAGATAGCAGTACAATCACACAATGCTAAATTCGAGGTCTCTCATTTATCGAACTGATGTGGAGTACAAAGATTATAGTATATTATACATATATTTAGAGTTATAGAGTGGCAAATAGTTTGACGTTAAAAAAATATCACTTATTATTTTGAATAAAATTGTTTTTCCTGTGAATTACGATTTGGGGGCCTTCAAACGTTGAGTATACAGACACCTTCATCCTCAATGCAACGCATCCACAACTCCTTCATTCCTGTTGATGTCCATGGTAACCACTCACTATCAGGTGGTCATTCTACTCGTTTGTCTCCTTTTGTAATTATAAATAAAATATTTGACTTTTCTAAACATCTAGAAACCTAGTCAGCAGAGAAGAGTATTTAATCTTAAACAAACCAAGTAAAACGACAGTACGTAGTCAAGCACTTGTGGGTTCGATTCCCACCCGAGGAGTGGAATTCTATTTCCATTTTCTTCGCTCTGGTGTCGAGGTAAAGCGCGGCGTTAAGTTCCGCCACTTAACACGCAAGCCTCCGAATTCAGCGGAAAGTGGGGAACGGAGTGTCTTAACATTAGGTTCTCTCTGCCTACCCTGCTGTGCGTGAAGCTAAAAAAAAATATAAAATTTTGGACTTGAGACGATATACAAATACATTGTACTGGGGCAGGGAAATTGTTAAATAGTATTGAATAATATATACATATAAATACGTTGAGTTTTAAGAAAATTTGACTATATCAAATACAGTTTCAAAATTGGGAAAATAACCCGCCCGCCCCAACACAAGTAGTCATTTATCATAATCATCTCGATTAGATCGCGCCTCGCCCTACAGGGGCGTTTAACTACCCTCCATTTAACAGTTATTTTCAACTTTTTTTTATTCAGAACGTATCTTTTGTTACTGCTTAGTCACCTAAGCTGTTGCTGTGATTCATGTGTTTATCAAATTTAGCCTATGTTTTATAAAAGAAGGCATTGATGAGGGTGATATGTTCAATTGTTGAATTTTCGCAGTTGTATGGGTAGGTACATGAAAATTTTGAGAGCACATAAACCTTAAAGTCCGAATTTTTTTACTAAAAAAAATCTTTTCGCATTTTATTATATTTTTGTGTTTAGGTATTTTGTTTTCCAATACTAATAAAACAATCGTTACAATTTAATCTTAGGAAAATTATAAAAATATTACTTAACGCGACTAAGTACCTGAACAAATAATGGATTGTTATTTACGCCATTTATAACTCGAAGACATTATAAAGTTCGGTTTTGTTCTTTTTAAGCCCATTCTGATATACAATATTTTTACATTTTTACATGTTTACACATCGTTCGTCATTATTTTTGATTTTTTCTTTGGGAACAGACACATTGATAATTAGTTTTTTATCACCTAATTGCATAATTTTGATTAGCTTGAAGCATCATAACCACCGGGCCAACTTTCAGCTGTAAATTGTGTATTGGAAAACCAAGCATATCTAGGAATTCAAAATTCTGAGAGACTTCATGAATTTGTCTTCGTCGATGACACAGTCAATAGATTTGAATAAATTCCAACGAACGTAATAATAAAATTAAAGTCCTCTACAGTTTTGTCCGTATCCGTTTAAAATACCCTCGATTTTTGTCACTTCTGTGGTTATCAATCAAGTTAAGGAATCCTTATTTAAAGAACTTCTGTTTAGAAGAATCGTTAGTTTTAAGTCTTTTTAACATAATACTACAACTCCAAAGGGTCGGGGATGCTTTTCCTTGTTAAACGTAGAACTTTAGAGTTTAAATTTTTAACACGTTAGCAGAAGTATCTTAGAACACGCAATCATGGATTTTTTTTCCGATTATTCGAATTATCGGTTATTAATCAACCTGAAAAATTATAAACGCTGCACGTGCCTGTAATTAGTACACGTTTCGTAACTTGAACTGCGTACACGTCACTAATATAATACACAATGTTACTTGTACTGTCGGCATGTCAAATAAATAAATAATGTTCTAACTTACCTGTGTGGAACTTTGTATATTTTGTGAGAAATTTAACTCTCAACGAGCCGTACAGACTCCGTCCTATAATATAGCTGGTATGCAGAATATGCAACTGCTACTGTCTGTACGAAAGTACGAATGCCTATAAACAAAGGAGGAAGGTTGAAAAAAAATAAGCCAACAATTCCATTAGCAGTTGCCTTCACTTCACGTTCATGAATATATAATATGTCAACCGTATTTTATTCATACGAATTCAATGTAAAATGTCTTCAGACATGTTATCCTCATATTTGCTTTATCGGTAATAGGAATTGCGGGAAGTTAATGTGCATACTGGACTTAGAGATGAAGATATAGGTGATACAATCTACGTCGTGTTCCAGTGATCATCATTTTGAGTCCTTGACATAGAGCACAACATGTTGTACAAAAATTAATCATCATCATTTTTCGGATTATCTGTAAAAATAATGTCACAACACTTAGTTTGATGACTGTGTGTGACTTTGCAATTGGCGCTGGAGGAAAGGATGGTCCCAGATGATTACGAGGAGCAGTCATCGTGCCTTTGTATAAAGGCAAAGGTTTACAGATAGACTGTGAAACTTATAGAGTTATCAGTTTGATTAGCTTAGGTAGTAAGTATTATTTATGCAAAAAATTTAGCGAAAAGAATGCAAAAGTTAGTATATTCTTCCTTTTTAAGATTTTGATTACTATTTCCTTATTTTTTTTTATTTTTATTGTGCCAAAAATTTCTCTTACCACAAAATGTCTGCGGCATTTTGTAAATAAAAAAGAATTAACCACACAACACTTTAAAACGTCCCACACTTTGCGCCTATTTAATTACGCCGCATCGCGAAATCTAACACTTAACTTTGCAAAGATACAAAATATTTAAAATATTAAACGCAAGGTTAAGATCACTGATATATATACATATACAAAAGAAATACATTTTGCATATTACAGACACATATTAAAATAGTCATTAATTAAATAATATATATTAAATAACATTTTTAATAAACAGTAAAATATAACAAGACACTTACTTGATACTTAATATTTAATATTTTCTTACGTAACAACTTTATTCATTTATTGCATTATAAATTACAACAAAATTGGGTGGTAAAATTCAAACACCAAGTCAACTGGCATATTTAGTGGAGTGTGTAAGAAGAATTCATGTATCTGGTATCTATTTACCGTATTTAACATTATAATATACACTTCTCCTTGGCAATAGTATATGGGCATGCGACTTTTGTAAAACAGGAATTTCAAAGATACATATGATTTCATTACTATACACTGTAAAGCATGATTTATAGTATTCTTCTTTGCAAGTACCTGTAAGATAAATTAAATTCAATGAAAAATTAAAATCCTTTCATAAATAGCCCGACAGGATAATCTCAGAACGACGGAAATTCTAAATGGTACAACTTAAGATTTGGCTTATCATCATTGGCTCAATCGTATGAATGATTTTCCGAAAAGTAATAAAATATCGTTTTACTGAAAACTTTTAATAATAGTCCATTTTTCATTATAGCAAGGTAAGCAGAGGTAATCTAGTATCAAGACACTCTGTTTTCCACTTTCCGCCCGAATTGCCATGCTCTGTCTTGTCACCGCAGTGAAGAAATGAAAATATTAAGTTTAATTCCGCCGAATGAGATCGAACCGTACAAAATTCAGCTTAACTTTAATTATATATACTTACATAAACGTAAGTAGCTTGACTTGACTGCCACGTCGTAAATGTGACATTCACAACTTTACGTAAAAATGGTCTCGCTGTTGCATCTGAGGTACACCAACCGAACTTGTAGATGCTATTCAATTGATCTGGAAATTGTATTCTATTTAAACTAGTAACGAGTAGTTTAGATATGCAATATTTTCTATATATTAGCATTTAGTTAATAGTTAATTTTTACATTGTCTTACCTCATACTGTATGTATAGTAACATTAGCTGAGGATGTCTCTACACAAAAAAGCCTACCTTTACTGTGTAGAGGCATCCTCTAATTCTAAAGTCTAATTTCCAATCAAAACGGTTGATAATAAGAATTAGTATATTTTAAAATATTTACTTCATGAGGTAATATAATGTTTTAGCGGAATGCAAATGCAATGAAAAGAAATGAAAAAAAATGTCAATATGATAATATCACCGTGTGGAGATTGAACTTATGATTATCGCGGTAACAACCATTCACTGCGCCACGTTGTTCTCAAAGTTCAATGTATTTTTTCCGAGACCGTAGTAAGCAACTTTTACTAAAGCACCATTAACATATTTCTGATAATTGAATTTTTCGCCATTGTTTTTATTTTTATATGTTAGCAAAATGTTAATAAACCTTTTTTAATGGCCAAGCATATTCTTATAAAATAACACTACAACTGCTCTCTTAGACTTCCACATCAGATTTTCAATACGCTGAACAACCTTTACTACGGCGGCATTTTCTGTAGATAGATTACCTACTATATTTTTTTTTTACCATTTACATAGCAAATAATCATATGAATTCAATACCTCCTAATATATCACGTTTAACACTTATATTATTACTGACTAACTGAATATAATTTAAGTGATAGTAGCATTTCATAAATGAAAGACAATAAATCCAATCCATATCAACAAGAGCTTGTTTATAAACTGTTCGCATTAATTGACATTTCTTGGAATATTTATAAACTATGAAACTAAACACTTTTCTTGTAGCCTTCAGCATCTCCTAAATGTAAATACAATAAATTCCTTTAACTGATGTCAGGTGAAAAATCCAAGTTAAAGTACAAAAGGTCAAAAGATCCTAAACTGTAACTTGCTCGTAATAAAAGGCACACCTGTATATTGCTGGGTGGCCGACAAATGATGCATAGAAATAGACGAAATAATTAATCAAATAAACATAAAGTTGCAACTAGCATTATCCCGGAAAAGTCACCCTTTACAAGCAAAAAGTCGAAGCGAAACTCAAAATATTATCTACTACTTTAATTGTGTTGATCTATTATTATTTAGAATGGTAAAGATTTTTTTAAATAATGAATTTCTCTTCATTTTTCTTATTTTATCTATAGTGTAATAAATCGTTAACAAAAGTGTGTCTAAACATTATATATATTGTTATTATAATAATTTATCATAATAACATATAAAAAAAATCTCTACGGTTTTTTAATTGATTTCGAAAATATAGCACCTGCTTAGCACTGAGAACACAGTGTCCAGGTTCTTTCTGTCTACTTTGTTATGTTAAAAACGTAGAGCTGGAAAAATAATCTCGGATGTCTGAAGCACTCGAGGTGGTAAGAAACAAGAAAATTGCTTCTTTGGTTGTCGTTTAAAAACTAAACTGAAGTGTACCTAAAGTTGAGTTACCACTGACAAAGTGCCCACATAACACGAATCCCATAGGCTTACGATTCCAATCTCTCCTAGATTTTTAATATTTTTTTAACGCCAGCTACAAAATTTTATATTTCACCACTGTGAGCTATACTATTAGAGGTATGGAAACGGCGTCTTAGTGATAGTAATGTTGTTTAGTGTGATGAACATTGTCTTACCTCTGTAATAGCATAAACTCAAAATAATAAAGGTGGTATGATTTGTTAATAAGTATGTATAATAATGTGACAAAGGTCAATGGTAAAGTTCAGACATAGCTTAACCCTGCAGTGGTCGCGCGGACTACATATGTAGTCCACTGATACAAAATCCGTTTTATTTTACAAACGGCAAGCGCTATTTTTTGTGGCGCTAGGTGCTTTCAAATGACTAATCGCGGAACGTACTCAGTGTATCGAAAGCGCCTATCATGCGTAGGTTCATTATTAGAAGCTTGGCAAAGTTCCTGGACTACATATGTAGTCCACGCGACCAATTACGTAAGTGTTTTTCCTGTTAGTATCTTTTTTGCTTTCATTTATTTTATATTAAAATTGTCATAAATATGTAATATAAATATGATTTTGTTATGTTATCTTATTGGAGATTGATCTAACATTAAATTTTTGAATAAAAATGGGTGATCGACAAGCTGCACAGATAGAGGCGTGGTTGAGAGAAGCTGAAGCCGACATCGACGGTTCTCAAGCTAAATCTAGCTTGGATGAGGAAGTAGATTACTTAGAAGAGCAAAATTACGAATAAGAATTAGAACAGGAGCAAGATATCAGAGTCAAGGGACAGCGAAAGCTCTGAAAATGAGGAACCACCTTAGCGAAAATCTCAGCGTGATGATTATTACACCAGAGTTGATGACACGATGTGGTCTAAGACAATTCTTCAGGTCAGAGGAAGAACCCTTAGGCATACTATAGTGTTTGTTCCTCCTAGTCCGAACAGAATAGCCAGGCAAAACACTGCCATTCAAAACTGTGTGTCACTTTTCGTTGACGATCAGATGAGGTTGGATGAAACCATTGACTGGGAAAAGAATTAACTCAAATTCATTGACAAGGTCTTCGACTGCTGCTGATTTTATATAGCTAAGCATACTGTACTGACTATAATCCCACAAGTAAAGTAAAAAAAGTATATAGATAACAAAGTTTATTTCAATTTGAAAATGGACTACGTATGTAGTCCACGCGACCACTCATATCTCATTTAGGTGCGCGACCACTGCAGGGTTAAGTTCAGATAAAAGAAAATGCGTGTAGCAACTAGCATCAAAATATTGAGAAGGCTTTCTTTTAAAAGTCTGTTTAGCTTTAACGGCATAAACGAACTGTAAACAGCTTATTAACATACCTCTTGACGCCTTTGAATCCTGTTCATAATCTAATTTACTAAATTGTCTTGCAATGCCACGTGGAGACTCCAAAGCATACATTGCCTGATTAGCAGGGACCGCTCTCCATCCACCGCATAGTGCAATGACTAAAATGAATCAGATACATTTAATACATATTAAATAATAAATATTATTTTGATTTGTATATTATACTAAGTAATTGATTAATATTAATTATAAAAATACTTTGCACTAAGAAATACAGGGAATATCCAAACGTTTGCATGTTTACTGCAATCTGATCCATTTACTGTACTATAGGAGTTAAGTAAACCTGTAACATGTTGATTGTTTTACATACTTAAGTAGCAATTGTTGATTAACTAATGTAATTTGCTTTTGCCGTCACATCCTTTATTAAATGTACATGATGCTTTTATTTCTTATCAAGCAAAATTTTGACAAACGTAGAAGCTCTAGATTAATGATTATTAATCATCATCTACTCGATCAAAACTTTATCAGTAATCAATTTATATAGTACTTTTTCCAGGAAATAATGATAATCCTATAGACTAGTGATGAGCAAAGTACCGCCCACGGGCCATCTTCGGCCCGCGATAAGATTTTACCCGGCGCGTAGAAGCAAAACAACGAGAGCCTAAATATATAGAGGCTATAAATATAGATATAAAGTGTGCCAGCTGTATTTTTTTTAAATTAACTCTTTCAACACAAAATGCATTTTTCCTATAACTGTAGCTCTTCTTTAAAATTTCTAACTTTTTCTGGCTAATTATTAATTTAAAATTTTACTATGCCTCTGTCGCAGTCATACCGTAGAATTAACGATTTCATGAAACGAATGAGACTATTCCGGAATATCTACGAAATCTTGAAATGATCTCATGAAATGACCAACTGAATTCGACTATACCATTGAATTATTAACATCTGACGATTTTTTTATTGGCGTTTAACCATATATGAAGATAACGTGACTTATGATATAGAATTATTTGACATAATTGAAGAATATATACGCTCTACGTATTTCACCCGGAGAATATATTTACGTTTACGATGCTTTCACCCTATATGGAATCAGTTAAATAAAAATACCTAATTTTTAGGATAGATCTGGCGAAATCTTGTACATTGTCATTTCAAGTCATTTCGTGTTAAGTTAGTTATAGGTTAAATTTTTATTTTTTTAATTGAATACCCTTTTAAAAGACTGTATGAATATATCTTATCATTTTTGCTAAATCATATCGGCCATATCATGACACCAGAGGTTATCACCGAATAAGTCAGCGTACATTCAGTGGTTAATACAATTTCAAGTTGTAGACTTAATTTTTTACTATCTCCACAGTTTGCAGGTCCTTGATTGTTGTTACAGTCTAATTAAGCAATTTAAGGTCTTTGGTGTAGTATATCGTCTATTTACTTTTTTAATCCATCGAAATCCAATAAAAGATTTCACACAGCAATTACTTTAAATATAAATTTATGTATATGTAGATTTCGTTGCGATATGAAAAAAAAAACGAATATTTTTGAAATTTGGGAGAGCAAAATTAAATTACAGTTCTCAGGACAACACACAAAACTCCAGGAAAATCTCGGTCTTTCCAAACATCTAGAAACCCTCACTGATCTAAATGTCCTAAAGTCGGTGTCGAGTTAATTATTAAGGCAAAATATTACTACTTTCATATGTCATCTCCAAAATCAGTTATCTTCAACACAGTCATAAAAATTTATGAACCAACTAGTATATAAACTCATTACAAATGGCATTGGTTAACTATTTTTTTCTTTTCGTTAACTAATTTCTGCAATTTCTTTACAATTTTTTTTGTAATAATAGATTGTAGACGCCAAATACAGGTTGAAGAGCAGGGAAATTCTTTTACTGTAGAATATGAGAGATTGTTTCACAGTTAAATGTGATGTCGAAGACTCCTATTTTTTAGGTACAGTAAAAGAAAATTCTGCATGACGCTAATAAAGTAGTCAAGAAATCGCAGCACAAATTTGCCACCATGAAAATTTGCCGCCCCACTACCGGTCTATCTAATCGATAATTGAGTATGCCGTGCAATGCGGCCATTTCATGGTTTCGTCGGTGCTTTCGTGAAATCATCAATTCAACGATGTGGCTACAACATTTCTACATCCAAACTGTTTATTCACAACTTATACAACTCATGCGCTTATGGATATTATTATTACAATATGAATTGTTTTTAAACTCATTTAAACGTTTAAGCGCGAGCTCTTTACGTGGATCATTTTGGTTGTTTGTATTATTCACAATGGACAAGAGCTGTGCACAGTTGACCAGCACATTTAAACTATTGATATTAATTATTTTAGGTAATAGTAATTTATATTTAACAAATTTATGTATATTATAAACTTGGATCATTTTCCGTCAAGGCCAGAGGAAAAGCTAATAATAATTAGTAGCTAGTAAGTACACGTTAAAAAAAGGCGTCACAACATGTGAAAGTATTTTGTCACTAGGCGTTCTCTTAGCGTTATTATTATTTAGTATCACTAAGTATTAACTCTAAATTTTATTTCATAAAAGATATTTAAGTGTAAAGTTATCATATCAATTTAATAATTTTAAATTACAGTTAATGAAACGGCATGTTGGAAGTATTTTACATCTCTCAGTGAGTTAACACTAACAGGATCCCCACCAGACCCAGGTAATTTAATGGAATTCTATATGAATGTCAAAATGATTTACTAGTCATAGTAACTCATAGCAACTCATAAGGATGTTATATTTTGTGAGTAGAGCGAAGTAGGTGAGAATCAGACTCTTAAGGAATAATTAAAATTAAACAATCTTTACCTAGTGTCATTGATTTATTTAATTTTAATGAATTCTCAATTATATATTTAGTCATCATAGACATATCATAAGTGTAATAAAATCGAGGCAAAAACTCATATAGTAAAGAGAACGTTTTAAAAAAGTTCATATCGGACACTGAATTTTACCTCTTGATTTAGATTATTAACATAATAAAAATCAACAACTACCAAAGAATTCACATTTACTGTTAACAAGCTTTATTATATAATCACAAAGCCATAATTTACAGAGTGCCATGACGTAATATAGCTAAATTGATCTTTGATGTTCTTTTTCAATTTCTCATTGTTAGGATTGTATCTACTTCTTGATATGGTCTCGCCTACGTTGAATATAAAAGAAAATGACAAATAAAATAATTACAACGAATAAAAAGTCACATTAAAATTCTTCCGGTATTAGGGGACTTTGAGAGTGTCCTATCTTAGGGACTGTAAGATCCATCCAAAAGGAGTTTGTTTTTATTCGTATTGGGCATATGTAATCACAATAAAACGAATGCATTATAATAGTCTCGTCATAAAACAGTAATAATTAATCTTTATTAACTGGATATTATACTTATTGTACCATTTAGAGACGACAAAATATTACCTAGAACAATAAATTTACTTACTTTAAAACTTGCACAATGCTCTACAACAAACAAGTCATCGCAGCCTTGCATGGTTTGTACCTCACATTTTACTGAGATTTACCTTTCTCACCATGATACAAGTCGATCGAATCGAATCAGAGCCATTCTTCAGCCCAAATCAATTCCTGTACGGCTTTAAAATCCGTCCGGCGTTACGCGACTTCCCCCTATATTATAGTAAGTAATATATATTAAATATTTAATAATGATTATTATTCTTTTTTTTGGTTACCAATTTTAGAAGTCGTACATAGTGAATATTTATTTGGAGATTGCAGACGCAAAGACATAAAGTTTCTTACACACGTACATAAAGACCACATGGACGTTTTGGGAAAAACTATAATTAGAGTAAGTTGACTTTTGTAGATAGAATTTTAAAATTGTTAATAGAAAATTTCTAATATATAAAACGTTTTTTTTAAAAAGACAAAAATAAAAATAATTGATTTATCTTTCAAATAGATATAATTTTGTTATAGCACTATGTTTTTACCTTTGTCCTTACGTCAAAGGTAGTTACTATTGTTAAGAAGGTCAGGATTGTTAAAGGACTAAGGATTAAGATGACATTTTAATAGTTAAATTTATAATTAATGAAATAAAATATAATAATATTATTAACTACATTTTACAAATGAATTGTACGAAACACATTACTAAAATGATTAGGTACTATATTCATTGAAAATATATTGTCATGCCTTATAATTTTTTCCACCACCAATATCCTTATTAACCGTTTTATTGCCAAAATGGATGTACAGCTACAAAGTAAAACAGCATCTTTTTACAGGGTTGGATAAGTATTCGGCGAATGCCTACATGCATATTACTTCGAGCAACATCTTACGAATACGATCTCTTTCGCAGCACTATGTATAATTTTCAAATGTGCGTTCCACGTGTGACATATTGCCATTCACGCAAAAGATTTAGATATTTTTTTTACGAATGGTACCTACCTGTTAATATGGTCGGTGGTATGAACTGGGATATTTACTTTTATGGCCCAACTACTTTACAATGGCAGTAATTTGTTTGTAGTAATGCAACTTGGAGTTAAAAATATTTAAGTCGATTTAAAATTATACCCACCGAGCTCTACTGAATTACACAACTTTTTAATTTAAAGTGTTAGAGTTAATAAAAAGTGTATTTATTACATTACATATTTTTTCATTTTAATCCATCCTTTTCCTTCAGTTCACACTTACATACATACATACATATATTATGATTCGTAATCCTAATAATGCTTTCAACAAATTATCTCTAGCACTATTTCATATAAGATATTTGCTTCGTTGCGTCGACTGTTATAATCACTCCAGCATTTATGGCATATTCGAATCTATTAGTCACGGGCACGATTCGTTACAGCTCCCCACTTTATAACCCAACAGTAACACGAGTGTCATTAACTATTACTTTATTATAATATTAACAAAGCCGCCAACAGTACTCGGGGGACGCTTTTGTTTCAATTTCAATGTACAGCTACATGTTAACATCTACTTCTGATATTTAGAATGTGAAAGATTTAAGTCTTTATACAGATGTAATTATAACTATTTTCGTCTGAGACTCTTTTTGGATATCGAGAGAAGGACTTTATGAATTGTTCCGACAATTTGCATAGCCATTGCCCTTATAAGTTCAATTAGCTACAAACGCAACGTACAAAATGTTCGATACAAAGTTAAAAATATATTATACTTTGTACTGTAATATTTTTAAAATAACGATGATTCTGTAGTGACAGATACCCACTACTTCGGTCCACTTCTATCCACCTTTTCCAACAACCTGTTTCAAAGTGAAATAACCAAAAATCATGAGTACAATTTTATGATTTGTATAATTATATGTTTACATGATATACCACAAGAATTATTTGAACCTATAGCTTTTGTGTAATAAGCTACAATATACAACTGTCTCACATTGCTATTGTAGTGTAGATAGAAACAATAAATTATTAAGTTATCTACATAAAGAATTCGAAAAGACCAATCGAAATGTTTTATGCGAATATGGTTCTAATTTCCACCTACTTAAAACATGTAAAAAGAAAATTACATTAAACTTGGTCCACCATTCCACAATCGGTGGCTAGTATTATCTATGCTAATTCAGAGGGCTGAACGTTGGACTCATTACGCCTGTTTTAAATGCAATCTATGCAGTGCATCTAACTTTTTTCGGTTTTGTTGTTGAGTTGTTGTCAAGGCTACACCTATCTTTATAGCCTAGATACCCCAAGATAAGTAAAATACTTTCACAAAGTAGTCAACCCTTGAATTACGAATTTTCTTTAATTATATATTAAAAAGCAATTATATTTTATTTTATATATTTTATTATTTAGCAGAAGAAAATTTGTCATAATAGACCGACATTTATATGCATATGTTTCTTTTGAGAATAGAAAGGTCGTTATAAAAGAACATTGTAAGTTCCCCGGCCAGCATGAGGTGATCAAAAGTTACGTCAACAATGTGGCAAGTGGTACATACCTAAACACTAAAATACTATAACTTTATTACTATTCTGTTTCATTTAATTTTATTGACTGTATTGTGTAACATCCTATATGTCAGAATAATGGAATTAAACAAAACGAAAATAATGATAGAATTTTTATTGTTTACTTATTTTTTTTTTTTTTTAGCTTCACGCTGTATCCCGCACATAGCAGGGTAGGCAGAGGGAACCTAGTATTAAGATACTCCGTTCTCCACTTTCCGCCGAATTCGGAGGCATTGCGTGTTAAGTGGCGGGACTTAACGCCGCGCTTTACCTCGACACCAGAGCGAAGAATATGGAAATATACAATTTTTCCACTCCTCGAGTGGGAATCGAACCCACAACCAGTCGTTTACAGTCACACGCTTGTGCCACTGGGCCACGACTGGCCACAACTGACTTGTTTACTTATTTATATATATATATATATATATATATATATATATATATATATATATATATATATATATATATATATATATATATATATATATATATATATATATATATATATATATATAAATAGAGAAAGAACAAAAGAAATGTTTTGACACTAGGTTCTTTTTGACCACCCTCATTTAAGGGAAAAAACGTTATTTAACACATTTTAAATATTAAATGATTTTTAAGTAACGTAAATTAGAAATTATTAATTTTAGAAATTGTTGAAACTTTCTTAACGAAACTTAGAAAACATACAGATAGTGAAACATAGAGAATGTGAACAGAATCATTTTAACTTTTTACTTATCTTTTCAGATCCATACCAAATGTTTGGTCCGACAAGCAGTCGTCTTGCGAATTCAGGTAAGATAACAATTTACATTCAACACCAATAAAATTATACATGTATCATGATTTGGGAAACCGTTATTAAATTGTATTTCTTTAGTAAAAGAAACCGGCCTACTGGGGCTGCAAAGCAAACTAGTGCGTCACACGCAAGCACTGTTAGATGGATTCGATACCGGCCGGTATATTCGATGTGGGAACGGAGCTCATGTGTACCTACATCACGTAGAATATAAATTATCTGTGTAGATCGACCCTTTTATAAAAGTCAAATGTTAATAGGCCAACAGTGATTGTAGGGTCATGATTTTACCACCTGGGGTAATAAATTAATCAACGTTGATTATTTGATATAATCGATTGTGTTCCAATTTATAAATTGTTTCCATATTAAAGATAAAAATAAAAGATATTTAATTTCTGCAAATAATACTCATATTACTGAAGTGTGAATGTTGCAAGCAAATAATGGATGTAATTATTATAATAAATATATATAATAAAAGAGTAGAAAAGTCAATTCTGTACATGAAAAATTTCAGAAAAAATTTAATTGGGTGCGTTAATATATCGATAACAGAGGCCAAAAATCCACTCAGTAGAATTTTTGTCTGTCTGTCTGTCTGTCTGTCTGTCTGTCTGTCTGTCTGTTAATTTGTTCGTCAATCACGCAAAAACTACTGGATAGAAATGAATGAATTTTAGTATGATGATAGCTTATAGTCCAAAGGTACATATAGGATAGTTTTTATCCCGGTATCCTATTTAGTTTTTTTTGGAAAAAATAAAAAACCGATATAAGTAAATCATTTGTATATCGGTATCTACCGGGTAGAAATTAATGAATTTTTGTATGGAGTTAGCTTAGAGGTTAGAGCAACATATGGGATAGTTTTCATCTCGGTATTCAACATAACTCCCGCAGAAAAATAAAATTAAAAAAAAATATATTCAAATTATGTCGATAGTTCACGAGTGAAACTAAATTTGTTTCAATATCACTAATTAAAATAATTATAAAATAAAATGAGCATAACATTTATTAAATATACATTTGACCGGTCTATAAAACTTTATACAATCTATATATTTATATAATCTATATGACAACAGATGTCACTACGTTTTCTGCAACGGGTAGCGCCATTTGTTATTATATAGTTGACATTGTATTAGACATATCCGCACTCATTAAAATTATTATTATAAAAATGCAAAAATCTGTATCTCTTCTATTTGTTATGTTTTGACGGGAATTCGTAAAGAAGATTGTTGAAGATGCAGGGTCATACTTTATAAAAAATCAAACCCTAGGAGGTTGAAACAGTGGATGAAACTTATGTATGTTTAGTATATAGTGAGAATGAAAGATCTAAACTCCTTGACTGAAATGAATGAATTTTCTCAGGAAAATAGTTAATGAGGCAAGGTAACATATCTCTCTTTTTTTTAAAATTACCCTGGTATTCAAAACAGTTCCCGCAGAAAAGTAAAAAAACTGGCAACGTCAAATTGCATCAATTATTTGCAAGTAAAGCTATTTTTTAATATCAATAAGTAGCACAATTGTAAAATAAAAAGGTTAAAGTTTATTTAAGATATTATGACCGGTTTATAATACTATATACCAGATGGTATATATGTACGAAATCTACTATCATATGATAGCAGATTTCGTACGTTTTCTTACTAGAACAGTTATCGCTATATGTTATCAAATAATATAGACATTGCACTAAATGTATCGATAATTTTCTCATGAACATAATTAGTGACGGTAGTCAAATATAGACTACCCTCCTTTTATAAAAAAAAAGCAATCCCAAATAGGCAATAGAGGATGAAAGTGGTAGTTCACGTGGCGAAGCCGCGAGCGGGTCGCTAATAAATATATAAATCTTAAATAAGACAATTTACGTACATGGGAGTGTTATTTATTTTTACTTTTTTACAGATTTATAATTATAAAAATACTTATTTTTTTTATTATTCAAGTTCCATCGAACCAAAATCATATGAGCCGTATTCATATTAAAATTATGCATCATAAAAAATAATAATTTTCGTGTACATTTCGCCCCTAAATCGATGTTAAAATTAAAAAGCTTGCAAATGAATATAAATTACATTAGTCAACGTTCCTACTATGGATAAAGCATATAATTATGTTACGTGGCTTACGCAGCAGACACGCGTGCATTTCGTGAGACAGTCAAAGCACGTGGCGTTGTGTGATTGCGAACCTTTCCCACGCCCTTATCTCACCTGTGACCGTACCAAATCGTTATTTCATTTAATAGTTGAATAAATTCACATAATTACACGTAAGTATTAAGTAACAGCATAGACTTAATAAAGAAATATTCAAGTGTAATTGGTTATTTTTTTTGGTTTTTGCAATAGATGTATTAATGAAAGATGTTTCATCAGTATTTTCTTTACATTCGAATTAATCGATTACTAATCGATACTATTCTCGCATGTCGTATGCAAACTTTGTCAGTTTGACATCAAAAGACGCCACCAGGAATACGGTGGTCCGCGTACGGACTAACGATTTAAAAATGGAATACTCGTATAATAGCGGGGTAAAATATAAGTTATATTTTAACATTCTTGTAATTTGAATTTGTACTTAATATATAAAATAATAAAAGTCACGTTATCTGATCTCTTTAAATCTTTAATTTATATTATGATTATTTGCAATCCTCGGTCATACTGATATTATAGTAATTTTTAGAAATATAAGAGTCATTTTAGTAAATAATATTTGTTATACAATAGTTGATAGCTTCACGTACAATTAATTGCAAGTCGTAAAAGCGATGAGGCATACTAGACAATGCCTCAAGCTCCCAGTGAGGCGAGAGGCGAGCACAAACGTTGTGACTTCAACATAATCGATTGGATATAAATCACTGGGATGCTACGCTCGTGCGACCTGACCGCCTCACTTATAGTGTACGCAGAAAAGAAATAAATATGCTATTTTATACTAAAAATATTTTTTAGTCTGTGACATTCAATTTTTCTCGTATTAATAACATATATTATGTATGAATATAGTCTCTTTATTGATTATTATAATTGTCATAAAACACAACGAGTGCTTGATAAAAGAAGAATAAACAAAAGAAACGTATAATAAGCATGAAGGTAAAGTAGCTTTGGGTCTTGATTTTTTTTAATGTGAGCTGTTCAACAAATATATGTTGGGCAAATTCTTGCCAATAGTGAACGGATTCAAATTAGCCTAAGTGCAGAAGACCGCGCATGCGAGTCGCCTCGCGATTCAGACGTTTGATAGCGGTGGCTTGCGCGCGGCATTCCAGCGTGAACATTCAGTGAGGATGGACATGGACGTCATGTCCTAAATGGACATGCAGTCCATTCTTGTGGTTTTATACAGCAAACTGCGACGCGATATCCCACACTAAGGCTACACAAAGTTTAGTTTATCAAGTACTTTAGGATGTTGATAGTATCCTTTGACTTTTGGTTTCATAAGGTTGAAAAGGTTTTGCAACCTGCAGATGATATTACAGGTCGCGAAAAGAAACACGAGAGAGAATATAAGCCTCTAGAAAATAGCCTCCTCAGCGTCCATTCATCATCTGAATGACTGAAACGCGTGACAGCGAGCATCTCCGCGCTGTCATCTGAACTTAGAGTACTATAACTTTTTTAAAAGCAATAATATCAAAGAAGTTTTATGTTTTTCTCGCATAGGCAGGTAGTCAGAAAAAGCTTAGTGTCGAGACACTCTTCTCAAATTTGAGACATTGCATATTAAAGGTCGGAACTCAACACCGCGCCTTATTTTATCAGAGTGGGTAAAATAATATATTCTGCATTGGGGATTGAAGCCAGCACCAATCGTATTTAACAGACATACGATATCCCATTGAGCCACAATAGCATAAATAGTCACAACAAAACTTTACCCAGACATAGTTACGGCGACGGACAATTTCTTATTTCAAAATGTTACATGAGGCCAAAGTAGTAATCCAAAATAATCTCTTCTCTATATATAATAAAAGAGTAGAAAAGTCAATTCTGTACATGAAAAATTTCAGAAAATTTTTAATTGGGTGCGTTAATATATCGATAACAGAGGCCAAAAATCCACTCAGTAGAATTTTTGTCTGTCTGTCTGTCTGTCTGTTAATTTGTTCGTCAATCACGCAAAAACTACTTGATAGAATTGAATGAATTTTGGAATGGTGGTAGCTTATAGTCCAAAGGTACATATAGGATAGTTTTTATCCCGATTTTCCATGTAGTTTTTTTTGGAAAAAATAAAAAGCCGATATAAGTAAATTATTTGTATACTAATATCTACCGGGTAAAAATTAATGAATTTTTGTATGGAGTTAGCTTAGAGGTTAGAGCAACATATGGGATAGTTTTCATCCCGGTGTTCAATACAACTCTCACAGAAAAAAAAAATTAAAAAAAATCATTTAAATTATGTTGATAGTTCACGAGTGAAGCTAAATTTGTTTTAAAATCACTAACTAAAATAATTATAAAATAAAATGAGCGTAACATATATTAAAGATACACTTGACCGGTCTATAAAACTTTATATATTATCTGTATGACAGCAATGTCACCACGTTTTCTGGAACGGGTAGCGCCATTTGTTATTATATAGTTGACATTGTATTAGATATATCCGTTCTCATTAATATTATTATTATAAAAATGAAAAAATCTGTATCTCTTATATCTGTTATGTTTTAACGGGTAATCTACTGACCCGATTTAGATGGAATTCGTAAAGATTGCTGAAGACGTAGGGTCAAATATAGGCTACTTTTTAAAAAATCAGACCCTAGGACATTAAAACAGTAAATGAAATACAATAAGTAACATAATTGTAAATTAAAATAAAAAGCGTAAAATTTATTTAAGATATTATGACCAGTTTATAATACTATATATCATATAGATATGTGATAGCAGATTTCGTACGTTTTCTTACTATAACAGTTATCGCTATATGTTATCAAATAGTATAGACATTGTACTAGACGTATCTATGATTTTCTCAAGAACATAATTTGTGACACAAGGTCAAATATAGACTATCCCCTTTTATAAAAAAAACAATCCCAAAGGGGCAATAGAGGATAAAAGTGGTAGTTCACGTGGCGAAGCCGCGAGCGGGTCGCTAGTAGTAAATAAAAGGAATTCAATAATATAAGTCCAGCGAAACTCGAAATCGAGCGAAATGGTGGCAGGAAGGCGCTAACATTTTGAGTGCGTTTACGTTAGTTTCTTTTTATATATGTATGTTCATTTCTTTGTAATTTGTTTTTATGTATGGGTGTACAATAAAGAATATTATCTATTTAGGATAATGGATACTACCTAATTGAAATTCTTTGTGGCAAGGATTACAACTCTTTGATCCTTATCTAAACTACACAACTAAAACTATTTGATCCCAGTATCCTGCAGATGATATTACTTGTTTGCCTGAGTAGGCAAACAAGGTTGCGATCAACAGCTTGAAACAATTTTATAATAAATAGATCTTTTCATTGATTTTAGGCATGAAAAGGAAAAAAAACAATACTTTATTTTTTTTGCTATCAGTAGTTGGTTACAGCTGGGCGCGTTCGCCTCAAGTCGTGCGTATTCGGAACATAGCCGCCCAATATCGCAACATGCGGGACCAACCCCACACATTATGCTTTTCGTTTCGCTAAATAGGTATAGATCTGCGCGTGTAGAATACGCATTACATTATTTTCGATGTTTGTCGTCATTAAACATATGTAGACTATCTGTCATATATATATTGCTATGTAATAAATTATAAATGACAACATAACATGTTAAAAAATGTACCCAACATCTACTAGAGTTTTAGTAGTTATAGTAATTCCTTTGTTTCAAGCCATATTAGCCTGTCTCAAAATTTTTAATTTAAGAATATTTAAGTATATTATAAATGAATGTACTTTTTTATTCTTACTTCTTTTTTACAAATTACCTAAAACAACGAAATCCGCCACTCATCACGCAATATCTCGGATTCGGAGTCTCCACGGTAGATCTTCTCTGCCTACCCTGTTATGCAGGAAAAACGGGAAGAAGAAACATATAACATTTTGCAGATTGACCATGAGTATTTGTTTACAGGTTCTGGTCAGATACAATTGTGGCAGTTTTTATTGGAGCTTCTGAGTGACTCTAGCAATGCCGGCTGCATCACATGGGAGGGGACTAACGGTGAATTCAAGCTCACTGATCCAGATGAGGTAGCTCGTCGGTGGGGAGAACGCAAGTCCAAGCCCAATATGAACTATGACAAACTTAGTCGGGCTTTAAGGTAACAACGGCACGGAATACATATTCGGATTGTTTTGGAGACAAGCATTGCGATGTTTGGGTACCCACTTTGCTAAGCGCTTATTTTTCGATTGCCTTGCGATGTACCGTTATCAGTGTATATAAAATTTATCCTGTTTTTTAATAATGTTAAATTTGTGCAGATATTACTACGACAAGAATATTATGACGAAGGTGCATGGTAAGAGATATGCGTACAAGTTCGATTTCCAAGGGCTAGCTGCTGCTACTCAGCCAGCGGCCAGCGACCCAGCTTACAAGTATCAGAGCGACTTGTTCATGAGCTCTTACCACCACTCCGCTAAACTATCTTCTTTCATGGCACCACATGCAGCTATGCCAACATCAACAGGTAAAAACAGTTTTTCCAAAAAAAGTTTACTATGCTTATCAAAAGTTCGCGAATTTATTCCGTGTATTATTTATAAAATGCCACGAAAGCTATAAAAAAACGAGCCTCACACATTAATATTATAGGTAAATATAGATTATGTACTACTGTTATTATTTTTTCTAATACATTTAGAGTCAAGTAAACACAGTTAGTACTATTTACTTTAATTTTTACTCGTAGTAATAATAGTATCAGTTTCATTAATTAACCATATATTTTAATGATAGGTCATTATTTATTATAGGTACTATAACAGTAATTTATCAGTTAAGATAACAAACAAATATTTTGAATAACAATATAACAATATTTATATAACTTGACTCACATTTAAATATTCGAGAAAATATTTACTCTAGGGTATAACTTGGTAATACGCCCCACTTTTTTTTAATCTTCAATAAAACCCAAATAATCATAGATTTAATTATTTCTTTTATTCCTGGACGTTAATTGGTTCGTTAACAATAATTTTACAAAAGCTTATTGTAATTGGAACGATGGTTAAAGATCTATTTCAATTTTTTTGTAGACATGGAGTGGGGCGTTTTATCAGGTACATGTTACCTAATACGCCTCGTCTTGTATTATAAAATGTCCCATGCAATTTAAAATGCCCTCGTATATGTCCATACCTAAATTTTATCCAAAACGTAAAAAAACACAATATATCAATAGTTTAATAACTTACAAACATAGCACAAAGGTAAGGCAAGACTTAAAAGTCCTTAAAAGCTCTAAATAAAAAAAACATTTTCATTTGTAAGTAATTAATTAAAAAAAAGTTGTAACAATAAAAAAAACAGCAGTCTTCTAAATTAATGATCAACATAATAGTCTTTTCAAGTAACTTTGACATAAACCAAATTAAAATCATCATAAAATAGTTGAATAGAATAAAATCAAATCTTGCTGCTTTTAACAGCTTCTCTCTCAGCTTTCTGCCCATAGTTGTTACACAAACGTGGTACCCTGAACGTGTCAAACTTGAATCCAGTCTTCAGGAGCCTTTGTTATGTAGTAATTTTCTGTACATTCAACGCTTTTATTTATGTCCATATCCGAACAGTTTTAAGGTGCTTCTCAAAGATGGAACTTTGAAGTGCTTTGAAGCTTCATTCTCTCCCATTTTTTTACTTCATACAGATCGAATTGCCTCCAAGAAGCTCGAAGAGTCTTGCGTTTATATTTACGAGACATACTCTATAATAAAAATACAATATAAATTGGTATCTATGTAATTTCAGTACCGGAGCATTTTAAAAAACATGCGGTGGGGCGTATTGCAAATTTTGCTTTTTAAAACGCCCTATCAAGGAAAAAGCCTCAATTTCAAAGTTATCACGTTTAACGAACATTTATAATAAAGTGTATTTATGTTTATTTTCAACAGTTAATATCAATTTAACTTAAATTTAATGATTATTAAAATATAAAAAAATGTTTGCAACTTACCACAAATTGTAACTTCACTGAAACACTAAATTTATTAATATTTTTTAACGGAGCGTAATAAACCACACTTGCACATTAGCTATGTTGTTTATCGACTTATGGCTACTCTCCGTGCAATACGTGTATCATCTAGCTTTCTTGATGTGCCTGCTAGGTGAGTGGGGCGTTTTGTCAACTGGGGCGTTTTACCTAGTTTTTCCCTATATTTAATTATGTGCATATTGCAAAATAAAAAAAAAATGGTGGACAGATGATCTCAATTAATCTTACATACACAGTCATATTTTTTCTAAACTCCCCTGAAACACAAAAAATAAAAGTAAAGTATCTTAAAGTATCATTTAACTGTACTGGCTTAAACCAAACAATAAATAGCTAAAGTAAAGACTTTTCTGAAGAAATTTCTGAAATAGAAATATAAATAAGGAGTAATATCATGCACCCTTCAACAGCAAAGTGTAATCTGCATCCAGTGCTAATGTACACTAGCTGACCAAATATTGACGCTCAGCTCGAGGCGGGATGTCATCGCCATGCCCCGCTTCACGCACTTGACTTAATGGAATAAACATTCATTTTCTCAGTAGAGCTGTGAGTGAACTTATTTCGTACAGTTTGAAACTTTGTTGTTATTCAAAATATTTATTTAGCTATTTTTCAGATAAGAACAAGTTGATGTTTAATGTTAGTAAGGCCGATCTGAGATTTAATAGAAATTTACAAATAATATAATTTGAATACCTACTTTCTTGGTAAATTTTGGCGATGCGATAGACGCGAATTTTACAACAGCGAAGTCTATATTTTTATGGAACAATATTTTAAACAAAATGCTTGTTTATATTGTATCCCAAAGCATATCTCTTGCAATTAATATTAACTTAGGTTAGCAAACTTTGTTCCAGCGTCAATATTCCCGTCAGCCTCGTGGAGTAACTGGGGTGGGGGTGGCGGCAACCTCTACTCCCCCCACTCTATGGCTCCTCCCCACGTGACGTCACACCTGGGCTCCTATCCGCACTACGCATGACCGGCCTACTGAAACCATGAAATCCATGACATTGTGAGGCGACACCAGTCGATGTCTAACTAATTCTTTTATTTTTATAGATGTGATTGCTGAAATTCGGCTGTAAGGCATTTTTAAAAATTATTTAAGGCTGTCGCCGTTTAAGGCCGGCAAATTATTCATTAATTCGACGTAGATAAAAGTTATTATCTTCATTACCATTAAGTTTTGGAAATATGATGAAACATGAGTTAAAGGAAATTCATAAACCATGTTCTGTATTATCACATTCATATTCGTAATACTACTCTTGTTAATATATCCTCGGGGTATACATAACGAAATTTATAACATTTTATTTGACAAATTTTAATTTTTGTGTTGCAATTATATGTGACTCGGGACTAGTCTTTTATCAAAATGTAAATACTAGATACTCATTAATTAAGTAGAATTGTATTATTTATTTAGAATGTCAAGTATTAAAATTTTAATCATTGTATAATCTTATCGGTCATAAGCTTCTCATGAATTTACTGAACAATATTATGCATACTATTTTACTAAAGTGCTTAAAATACGTGGTGCAGGCAAAAATATTTAACTGGTGCGATGCGGCCGCAAAATGATACGTAACTAAAACAATACCTGATTTGATACAATTCCGCAAATCAAGAGTTTTTCTGAGAGCCTGATTTGTATAATAATTTTGTATTTTTCTCACTGAAAATTTAAATGGTGATAGTTATTGCAGTATTAATGTGTATAAAGTTTTAAATAAGTTGTAGTATAGTGATAAATCAAATTCATTGAAATACTGAATTCGATTGTGAACGTATAAAATCTTAATATTTCTAGTAGTAGTAATCAATTGTGCCATGTCATATACCTACGTATTATATGCGGGATTTATTCAAATGCCTATATCTTTTGGTACATTTTAAGTCAACTAGGCGTGCAAAAAGTACGGGTTATTTCAAAAAAAATTAAATACTTTTTTTTATCAATATTCAAATAATAATACTAATACGAGTAGGTGAAAGAGAATTTTAGAAAACTTTCGAATAAACTATGTTATTTTGATGCGAAATTATTCTTTGTTGTAGGATATTATTTATGTTTTTTAACCAACTTATTTCACCACATCTTATTAACTTTTAATGAACACAAATGAAACTAATAATTGTAAAACGTAGCGGTAGGATATTGATTTGATACGTGGTACAAGTGAGATAAAATTATATATATATATATATATATATATATATATATATATATATATATATATATATAAAATTATATATATAAAAAAGAAATAAAATAAATTCGAAAACTTTCTAAAAATCTCGTAGAAAATATACACCTTGTGTCAACAAGTTTCGATTACAAACATATTGTATATAATAAAGTAGATAATATTTAAAAAGTGCAATCGTATTATTATCCATAAATTGTAGAAAATATAATAATTAATATAATTTAATAAACTATCGCTGTATATTGTGTTTATTTCTGTAATTTAATAATAAATGTTTATCGATATAGATTAGACTGTATTTTTAGTTTAAATAATGATTTATTTAAGATTATTTTTTTGAGAATTATCTCAAAGAAATGATGACATTTTCCAAATATTATTTTTATTAGCAGATAACAACTGTAGGTAAAAGTCTTTGAATGGTAGTTATAATCTATGAATGAATAAATAACCTTTAGTTACCTTTTTGTGATTTAATTTTATAATTATACATGTTCCCAGTCACTATTATTTTTTAAAGAAATTATTTACACGAATAATTATTATTTATTGAAGATACATTATTTTTAATTTACATTGCATGTGTCGAAATGACTCCATTTAGACGTAGTACCATTATATAGATGTTATTGTATTTGGGAATGAATAAAACAAATGAAAAATCGTCTTTTTTTTTATTTTTTACCGCAACAATTTATTTTATTATTGTAATGTCTTTTCCCTTGGATGTTTCAAATAGATTAAAACATATACTTTAATTTAACCTATTAATGTTATTTTAAAAATTGATAACTTTTTAACAAGTATATACTATTAAAAACGAGTACCTACATTTCCACCACAGCCAGCCTGAAACTAAGCGTAGAGTTGAATAGTGAGAGATTTATTTTTTATATCGTTTAAAAATTCAGAATATTCTTTTTTATAACAAGATGATACGTTACAAGAACCTTAGAAGAAGTTATATAATCTAGTCATTAAGATTGATGAGTATTTTTTTAGTCTCGTAAGGAGAAATCACTATTTATGTTCTTTATAAATCAGATCATTCTTCCTTTTTTACCGTAAGTACACAGTGACATCTCATCAAAGCTGCTAACTGTAGGTTGAAATTATTATAAAAGATACATTTAGAATATTTTGGCGATCTCTACTGTACCACGCAAATATATGGTATAGGGGAGAGGCGTACAAAATGGCATACTAAGTATAAGATCACTCATAGAATATTTATTTATTAATAATACTGAACAGTATAAGAAACTACATATTTTTTGGTTCATTAACTAACTATGCTTATAGATATCAATCAGCTCAGCATTTTTTCCCCCCTGGCGGGTAAAATGACGCACGTTGTGTGGGCAAAATTAGAAGTAAAAATAATGAGTAGAAATAATTGTACAATAAATGCAATTTTCAACATGATGCAATAAAACACTGAAATCGAGACCAGTCGTCGTGTGACTGTAACGCGACAGGTTGTGGATATCGATTCCCACTCGAAATTACATTATAATAACTCTGTTTAACGTGGTAATTTTATTGCCTCTACAACTTCCACGTTATCATTTTCTCTTGGTGAATAATGAGGATGTAGACACTCTTCATTCTCCTCTTTCCGCCCGAAGTCAATACTTTCTGTATTAAATGCCGGAACTTAAAACTCATTCTTTTTCCTTCCAAAAATAAAAATTAAGAATAATATTTTATAACGATTCCTTCAAGTGGGAATAAAACACGTATATATAGTGTCATGATTCAGTGTCAGTCATGATTATCCCGTTGCGTCACGATGGCCAGAAAGTTCAATGATTATTATTTGTTACCGAGAACTATTTACCAATCTAAACATCTTTTACTAATAAGGCATTTACTTATTGTTCAGCTGATCTATTATGGTTTTTTCCTCTCCTATATTTTTAAATCTTTAATTATGATCATGCCAATAGAAACTGCAAATCACGTTGAACAGGTTTTGTTGGTTCTCAATTCGGTAGTTTCGGATACTTAAATTTTATATGTGAACAGAAAATGCCTATCTCTCTAAATAGATATATTCAAGATGTTTTTCCCTACTTCTTACAGTAGGTATATGTTGTGTATCATGATTCTATAAACGCGTTGCGCTCTTGGATATTATTTATACCATAAATCCAGCATAGAGTTAACAACCACAAACTACGCATTTTACTCATTTTGATGAAAAATCATTTGAGGTCGTCATGGCACAGTGGAATAGCGTCGGACTGTAAACGCAATGCTTGTAGGTTCGATTTCCACCCGTGGAAATGATTATAGTCGTACAATATACAAATACGTTTCTTTTATTTTCTTAAAGTATAGATTACAATTTCTATATAAAATATAGATAGTATTTGGACATGCCATAACAAAGGTCGTTATGGCAATCCAAAGTATCATCCTTATACAAGGTAGTTCTGTCTTCCTTGTGTACGGACGATCTGCGTAAACTGCATTTCCCAGCGAAAAAAAAAGAAAAAAAAGTCGTTATGGCAAGTCCAAAACTTTCATACGATGCCACTAACGCCATCTAGCAAATGAATCTAGCCTTGTTATAAAGTAAAGTATAAGACGAATTTGCAATTCTTAAAAAAATATATTAAATATTCAAATGTATATGTAATAAAATAATATTTGTACTTTCATATTATGCAATACGTTACGCTTTTACCAATGGTGAACGTTAAAGAACTAGACTAGTAGTTCGCAAATTTACCATAAATGTCTTTCATTTTGGCATATTTACGAAAAGTTTCTTATATAAATCACTAGGTGTCACTATAGCAATGATAAAAATACTATATTTTTCGGCATATAATACTTAAATTTTAACAATAATAATTTCTTACTGTCTACTAAGTAATATCTCTTGCATTTTTCTGTAAGAATGATTATATTTTGTAATAAAGTGGGCAGAATGCAACAATCAATGACCATGATTGCAGATAAAGGTGTATTTTTATAGAGTAGGTATACCATCGAATTAAAAAACCTTTTGTACTACTATAATATAAAAGCATATATGATGATGGTTATAATTTTTAACCTATTTGTAGTAGAATAATTTATTAGCTCAATGAATTTCAATAATTTAATTCCTAACCAGCTACGGCAATAGATTATCAGCACTTTCAATAACTTTTTTATATAGCTGGCACAATGCACAATTATGAATTCAAATACTGTTAACACACACAACCTCATGAAGAAGAATTATGTGTCAAGTTCAGCTCAATTAAGCTCATTAAGATTATTTTCTGCAAATTTGGCTTAATATTATTTAAAAGGAGTGTACTATACCTACTATATCTTTGCAGGTATCTATACTGTACTGTTATTATGTTTTTTTACATTCAAGGAATAAACTTTTACAAGTTATATGTATGTATTAACATAGTCAGGGAGTAAACTTGTAAAAGTTTACTCCCTGACGATAATTCGTTTTGTAATAGCTAATGCCATCTACATTTAAAAGTAACGCATCTCTTAGCACTTATTTTAAAATGACATACATAGATGGCAAAAGTTAAATAACTATAAAAAGAAGAAAAAGAGTTTTTGTGCCTAACAATATAACAAGAAATATTGTATATTTTAATTAAATCATGTAATAATAATTTATTGTCTAAGAAAAATATATAAAATATTTTAAAGATTATTTATAAATATTTTTATTTTGGTGGCATGGCTGGTTAGTAGTGGCTAGGCCCGGTCGACTTCCTTAGGGGCTTGGGCGACATACCTACAGGGGATTGAAAAATACTTGGTACTGCCATATTAAAAAAAAACTACTAATTAGTAGTTTCTTTAATATATAGTTTTAAGTAGACGTATATGATTTTTTAGGATGGGCTAAGCTTTGACTATACATTATAAATAAAAAATAATAATAAAAAATAAGTATTGAATTTTAGTAACTAAGCGCTTTCAACTGATATGGTATACGATTTATCTAAAAATAATCAAGACATTTTAGTAGCATTGTCTTTTCATAGAGCAGGGCAACATTGTAATTTACAAATGGCCGATTTGCTTGTTAAGCGAGCAACCTGTTACTTTTATTGTTACTGAAGTTGTTCCAATTTTTGATCCATCTCACTTACTAAAATGCTTTAGAAATATAATATAACATTTTATACGAATATTCCTTCAAACAATGAGAAAGGTATTTACTTTAAAGGTAAGAAAGGTATTTACTTTATTATTTTAATTATTAAAAGTAGGTAAAAATTTATATGTTTCTACCAAATGGTATAAACATTTTATGTTTCAATCAAATTAGAAAATAAAATTATAACCCACTTAAAAGTAGGAGTTTCTAGTCTAATAAAATCTGAATAAGACATCAAAAAACATTTTTTTTGCATAAAATGTCATTACAGGTTATGGCAAATGGGAACATATTGAAAATTTCTTCATACATATACCAATAGTGACGGAAATTTTGTTTTCGCATCCAAATTAAAACAAGTCCACATGTGTCCAAACACCAAACAGAAACTGAGAATGAAGCTTGCTGCTCGAGTGCTAAGCCACTCAGTTGCAGCAGAGATGTTTGCTAGAATATCTCAAGGTTTGTATTGTTATTGCTTAACCAAGTAAATATTGCAATTCGTCTTACAATAACATCTTGATTCCAGTAAGGTCAGTAATTGTAAAATGACCTTTATTAATTATCTTCTGTAATTTTTAGGATTGCTACCCGGGGGAACGGTACTGCAGTTATAGTATCAAATATGGATAAGCTGTTTGACTGTATAAATAGCGATTCCCCAGATCGAAATACTACTTGTAAAAATATAAAAACGATGTTTATTAGCAATATAAAAATATTGTGAAGCACTTATTTGTTTTATTTTAGTTCTTTATTATTATAAAACCTGTAATGATTCACTCTTTCAAAATCATTTGGAAGTATTGATTATTTAAATCAATATTTCCATGATTTTGAAAGAGTGAATCATTCGGGTTTTTAAATAAAAAAATGTTTTAAAACAAAATTTGAAATTTGCCGCCAATATTTTTTAAATTTGCCGCTGAAAAATTTGAAATTTGCCGCCGAATTTGACATATTTGTTTCCGGTGGGTCTTTAATAGATGGCGTTAGTTTCAGTTTTGTCCCCCACTTTTTTGTATGAAGTGGACATTCTTCATTTGGGTAAATGTGTTCTGTGGTAGTGGCTAGCCTGTTGGTAAAGTAATATGGCCTCATATTACGCACATTATTCATATTTGATTACAGCACACGTTTTTAATAATATAAAAGAAAACTTGAGCATATGATATGCTGTGTCAGATATGATTCAGCTACATGATTAAAAGACAAAGTTAAATATGAAGGTGCTTTGAATGTGTAAAATAAAGTGTGTCTTTGCAATTATCTTCTTATCTATTATGTCTGTACATTTATATTTATCAATTTAATAATGATTATTATTATAGAAGTACAATGCAGCTGCAACAAAAGGTGTCGGATGTCTGTAGGAAATATTAGCACTATTAATCTAACAACAAGAGGTATTTTTGGAATGGATTTTTGGAGGATTCGTTTTCTAAAATATATATCATCTAATCTTTTGGAAAGTTAATTAAAAATTGCCCTAAAATATGGAGAGGCAGTACAATTAGCAATTAATCTCCAAGATGACCAGTAATTGTCATCACAATCTGACGTTGAATTATGAAGCTGCAGGGTAAGTCCAGCCAGAGTATTTGGTCAAAGATATGTTAGACTCTAATTCTTGAATACATACCACCATCTGACTGGTTAATGGAATATAAAATAAAATATTGGTACATATATATTTATATGTGTTTTTAAATACCTACCATTATGTTATTGTTTACAGCTTCAATTTCTTCATTCACCATTGTTGCAGAATTTTAGTTGGGATTGTAATAATTATATAGTGTGTTAACTTAATAATCTATGTACTTATTAAATTAGATATAATTCAATTAAAATCAAACTTCAATCAAAGCTTCTATAAAAAAATATGACGTAATTTTTTTACATTTGTAGTTTTGTACTACTAGTTACAACTAGCACAATAAGTGCATTTTATTTTTCTTTATGGATTTTTTTGATTTTTCAGGTATATGTGTTTGGGGGGTGAGAGGTTGTTCGTTTGTACAAATCAATCTTGCCACTTATCTCTTAAAAGTACTTGTCCGATTTTAATGAGGTTTTCAATATAAGATTCAGCTTCAATTGATGCATGTCTTCAGATATGTGTTATCATTACAATTTACCAGGAGGCACTATAATAAGCATTAGTGTGCAAACCAATGTTATCATTGAGCTATAGTCCGATTTTTATGCGGGTTTCTGTGAGGATCAGGCCGTCAGTGAATCAGAATAAGTTATTTTATATATCTACTAGCGGCCCGCTCGCGGCTTCGCCGCGTGAACTACATGACTGTTTCGTTGTATTGCAACCCTCGGGGGTATATTTTTAAAAAATAAAGTAGTCTATGTTTAAGCTTGGATTATCAACTATATTTATGCTAAAATTCATCACAGTCGATCAAGCGGTTTAGATTTTTAATACAAACTTTCATCCCCTATTTCAACCCTTTAGAGGTTGATATTTAAAAAAATAAAAAATAAGTAGCCTATGTTAGACACAGTAACATTTACTACTTTAATTCCAAATTTCATCTAAATCGGACCGGTAGATTAGCCGTGAAAGCGTGACAGACAAACACACAGACTTTCGCATTTATAATATAAGTATAGATATTAATATGACAAAGAGGTAAAGTTTGTAACTTTGTGTGTTTGTAAAGGCTAATCCTCGGGGATACTGAAATCTATCGTGAGAATTCTTTCACTATCAGATATCTTCAGTATTCAGGAATGCTGGAGGCCATATTTTATTTTGAGCATAAAGTTCCGAGAAAAATAATGGCATATGTTTATCAAAAATAAGGCTAAAAGTTTCGGTATAGATGAACATATGTTCATAAAAATTGTTGGTCGCTATTAGTTCTACAAAAAAGTCAATAGCATCGTATAGCTAGCTTTTATATTTGAAGCACTACAAAGGTTTTTTTATTAAGTGAAGGAACGAAATTTTATGTGAAGTTGAACTATTTTAATGAACTAAACATCAAAGTAAATGATATTACTATCAAGATAATTTTCTGAAGATAAAATGAGTCCTAAATAATTTGGTCATATAATTTAGGAGAACAAATACGCGACGTTAGGTATAGTTTTATTCATCGCTGGAACGGGAGTCCCGTTGCCACATGCAGTGACGTACGAGGAGTGGGGAGCGGGCGGAATACATTTTTGTGCGAACAAAAATTTATATAAAGATTTAAACTGCTTGACCGATTTCGGTAAGTTTTTGTCACAAAATTGTTGATGATGCAAGGTCATACATATGTAGCTACCACTTTTTTTTCCACAAACCAACCACAAAGGAGCTCAGATGGGAATAAATGCTGCAGATCACGCGGCAAAGGCGCGAGCGGGTGAATGTAATGTGCCCGACTGACTCACACAACTGTTGTAAATGCAATATTCGCATTGATTAATATTTACTCCAAACCAGTTGAAATATAAAAAATGAAACAAAGTACTGTTTTCATCTCTAAGTACATAAAAAGATCTTACTGTCTTTACGTGATAAATGATATTTTAGTATCCAAATACATATTATAAGACAAAAGATCCTAAATTATAGGAGGTATTAACAAAAATAACTACAATGGTATATTTTAATAATAATATCGATACAATATAAGCAGGTACTTTTAATTATCACATTAATATTATGTATGTACCTATACGCAAATAGTTCCAATACATATACAAGAGACATGTGCACATCAATATACTCTAGGAACAGGTGGAATTGTTTCCACCTCATCATCTAGAGTTTTGTCGATAACTGGTCGATAAGTTATAGAAACTTTGCCGGTTTTAAAATCTAAAGTAGATAAGCTGTGCTTTCGCCAATGTTCCTCTATCGGTTTGGCTGTCTGTAACAAAGATGTGGGCAAATTAGTATTTATAAATGTGATTCGTTTAAAGCCTTTATTTTTTTATCGGTAGTTACGCCTATTTTTAAAGGAAATTGCAGTTAACTGAGCTCTTATATTATGACTTTATAAAGCAAGAACGACAGTGGTTGCAGAAAACATTCATCACATTGTAAAGTTATTTCTTCTCTTACTCTGTTATGGGAGAACAAACACCAAGCTACATTACTAAAATAGCTTTTGTATATGAATTCAACAACCGAGCCACTTTAAATGACATAAGAAAAGTTATATAATAACGAAAAACTATACTTACCTGTCCTTTTGTAGCTTTACTGTAATCCATTTCATCTATTCTTTTCGGAAAATCATCTCTAAAGTGTGCACCGCGACTTTCTTTCCTGTTAAGAGCACAGGCCACCACCTGGACAGCTGTCTGGAGCATGTTTTGAAGCTCAAGAGCTTCTATTAAATCAGAGTTCCAATTCAGTCGCGTATCCGTAATGCGAATATCATCAAAGGCTTTATACCATTTTAGGATTTCGGTATTAGCTAAAAATGGTTAATACCTAATCAACACTTCAAATAACACATCATAAGGTGCAACTGAATAGTATAATAATCCATAAGGGCGGTACAAAGTATTGTTTTTTTTTTTTTTTTTTTTTTTTTTATGGAATAAGGAGGCACACGAGCAGAAGGCCCACCTGGTGTTAAGTGGTTACCTTCGCCCATAGACATCCACAACATTAGAGTTATGGATGCGTTGCCAGCCTCGGGGATGTAGGACAAAAAGGAAGGAGGAAGGATGGGAATGATGGGAATAGGGAGAGCTGGCTTACGTGCCATCGAACCGGAACACATCATCAGATATTTGGCGGTTCGTCTTTGACACGATAGTGGTCGCGAGCCAGTCGGAGAACGAATCTCCTACCACCAAACTACTGGGTTACCCGCCTTTTACGGGACGCTACCCAGCGGCGGGGGGGAATTGTATTCTTAACCCGTCCCCCCACGGGGGGGCCATTGTGACCGCATGATGGCCAATTTCTTGAAATTGCACAACCTCATGTTAAGAAACTCCATTTTCTTGTTTCTGCTAGATATCGGAACATTGTATGTGAAACAAATGTAAAAATGACGTGTCTCAAGGTCACGCTTTGTCGTGATCACCAGAGCGGAGAAATGTATTATGATTCCTGCGAGCGGGAATCGAATCAGCCTCTTGTGCAGAAAATCTAAAATGTTTTTTTAAATATTCAACGTAATGAAATAGGACCATAACCTTTAAATATGTACCTTCACTTAATAGTTTTTCGTCTCGAAAAACACCACATTTGTTTTGCATAGTATTCCGCATGGCCGCCCTTAGCTCGTGTACTGCTGTTGAGCCGTTAGAGTTCCGAACTTTCTCAAAATTATCTAAAATTGCGTCGCAAGTATCCTAAAATTTTATACACTTTTAAGCATTTTCAAAGTGTTATTCCACACTTAGGAAAATTGAAAAACACATCTAAAGAAAACGTATAAAAATTTGAACGCAGCGGGATTCGAACCCGCACCTCCTGAATACCGTCCAGGCGCTCTCACCACTGAGCCATGCGTTCTACTATTCGCTGCGTCGAAATTTTTATACGATTTTATTACAACTTTATGCTAACAACAAAAATAAGTCAGCGTTCACGGGCATGAAGTCAGAGCAAAAACCCTCTTACATAAGTTCTTGGGAAGCCCATAAGATGGTAGTTTCGCTAGGAGCGCTCTATGCCACACACGATCGAAGGCTTTCGCCATGTCCAAACTAACTGCCAGGCCCTCTCCCTTGCTTTCAATAGCAGCAGCCCAGCGGTGCGTTAGGTAAACCAGAAGATCACCGGTTGAGCGACCATGGCGGAAGCCATATTGACGGTCGTTGATCAACTGGTGATCTTCTAGATAAACCAGAAATTGGCTGTTTATTATGCTCTCCATTACTTTGGAAAGCAGGGAGGTGATGGGGATATGCCAGTAGTTAGTCGGGTCGGAGCTTTTCTTCGGGATCGGGTGGAGCGCTCTTCCACGAATCTGGGATTACGCCGGTTGAGTAAAAGAGCCGAAACAAACGCGTTAGCACCGGCGTCAACTTAAGAGCACATGTTCGGAGCACAATAGGAGAAATGCTCTGGCACCGCGGGATGGTCAGCGGAGTAATACCTTGGTCATCGAAAGTAGAGTTCGAGGCGAAGAGAGCGCCCAGGTGATTAGCTTTCTCCTTCGCCGTGTGGGCCAGGATGTCATTCTTTGTGTGTAACGGTAGAAACGAGGGCTGGCTAAAGTCACCAAGCACAGCCTTGGAGAGTGCCCAAAACTGCCGCGTTCTCGACGGGTACCTCTCAAGTTTCTCACCGATTTTGGTGACATGCTGGGACTTTGCTCTAGCAATATGCCGCTTAAAGTACTAGAGGATCGGTTGTACTTCCCTTTTAAGGCTTCCGCCTTCGGATCCTTAACGACTAGTGCCGCGGCTCAGGCTTGATATGCTTCGGGCTTACCCAAGGCAGCCTGTTTGCAGGACTTACCAAACCAAGGCCGTGATTTGCCACCGATTGGCAAAACAGAGCTAGGAATAATAAGTTCCATACCCTGTAGAACTACGTCAGTGACAGCGGCGGCACAGACATTGGGATCATCTGAAGAGAAGCACACCGGCCCCTAGGGATAAGATGAGTAAAATGTACATATTCCATCCCAATCTGCTGACTTGTTGTGCCAGACACGGCGAGGTGCGGGTGTTTTGCAACTGCCGCGTTTAATTGGCACCGCACTCCGTACCAGGCAGTGATCAGAGGACCCTAAAGAGGCGTCGACTGACACCTGATACTGTTCCTGATGTGAAGTCAGCAGAAGGTCCAATAAGGAGGCATTGTGGCTGTCCACGTCCGGGATTCGTGTAGGTGAATCAACCAATTGGGACAGTCCATTTGCTATAGCAAAGTCAAATGCAGCCCTTCCCGCGTGGTCGCTGGTTCGTGATCCTTTTGGGCTCCGGTGCCGGTTCCGCATCACCTGGTGCGAAACTCAGTGGCATAGCACCACTGCTTAACGCCGGTTTCAAGTTCCGAGGGTGGTGGTAGTCCGGTCGAGTCGGCCCATGTGAGTTACCATTACTGGCAACTTGACTCTACCACACGTATTTTAGTCGCTTCTTACGACACCTCCAATACCAGCGTGACCCTATTCTAAGCCGGGATCACACGGCGTGTGTAGTTTTATTTGGATATTATAGTTTTATAAAATTTCACCCGGACGAAGTCGCAGGCACAGCTGTAAATATAAATTTATAATACGTACAGTTTTTAGCTTAGGATGCGACGCACAGGGTTTGGCAACTTTTGGAATGTTCAATCCAATTGCTTTTCCAAAAACTACCACATCTAATATAGAATTAGCTCCTAGTCTGTTTGCACCGTGACAATTGCTTACTGCCTCTCCGGCTGAGTGTAAACCAGGTATAACCGTATCACTTCCATTTTTGTAAACCAACGCCTGAAAATTAAGAAACTCATATAAAATGAGCAAGTAGTTGTTTAATTAAGAAGACATCGATAGGATTTTTTAGTTATCGTATATCTGCTATAAGTAGAGGCAGAACGTAGTGAGCATAGAGAATATACTCAAGCAATATTCAGAGATTGGAACGGACGGGCGGAACACAATTATTATTTACACAGTTTGACTCCAGAAAAATCACGACGGCGCCGGAATAAATATATTAGTAGACCAAAGTAGTAGGGGCCGGTCGTGGTGCATTGGCACAAAGTGTGCCTGTATTCGATTCCCACTCGAGGAGTGGAAATATTTAATATTTCCATTTTCTTCGCTCTGGTGTCGAGGTAAAGAGCGGCGTTAAGTTCCGCCACTTAACACGCAATGCCTCCGAATTCAGCGGAAACTGGGGAACGGAGTATCTTAATACTAGGTTCCCTCTGCCTACCCTGTTGTGTGCGGGATACAGCGGTGAAGATAAAAAAAAAAAGTAGACCAAAGAAATTAATAGACAAAATATACTTATGAAACAGTTAAAAGATTATCAGATTTCTTCATAATATAATATTTTTAGTTAACAAATATGGGATGAGTAATAAATTAAAAAAAAAATGAAATTGATGAAATAGCAAGCAAAGTAACGATTTAAAAGAAACTTTAAATGTTTTATCTATTTACTAATATTTATTTGTAAAAAAATTTGGATTCGTTTTTAAAAAATATACCTCGCCCTTATAATTGATAGGTATTCCACCCATTGTATAATGAACTGTAGGTACTATAGGGACGGGTTGAGTATAAACATCAGCTCCTGTGAAAGTCCATGCTGTTTCAGAAATGCCTGGTAATCTCTCTCGAATTACTTCTGCTGGGAGGTGGTGAAGTTGTAGGTACACGTGGTCTTTTTTGGGACCAACTCCCCGTCCTGAAATTTAAATCAGACTTTTAGACTTCAGAGAGATTATATAGGTTAGAAATTAATGATTTTTTACATTAAGATAGTTTGGAGGCTGGAGCAATATGCAGTTATGGATAGTTGTTATATTGGTATTCTATACAGTTCCTGTAGAAAAATAAAATAAGAAAAAGAAAAAAAACAAACACAATCAAGTAATTTTGATACTCGCAGGTGAAGCTAGTGCTATCTGTTATCATATAGATGACATTATACTAGATATATCCATACTTACTAATATTATAAATGTGAAAGTAGGTTTTTCATTCTGTCTGTTACCGCTAATCTATCAGGCTGATTTGGATGAAATTCGAAATGAAAATATAATCTTCTAGTGAATTGAAACAGTGGATGAAAATTTATATCAAAGATAAACTAAACTGCTTGACTGATTTGAATTTTATAAGGACAATTACGATACAAACCTTGTCGAATTTCAGTAGCTATAGATCTTGAGACAACATCGCGACTGGCCAAATCTTTAGCTTTTGGTGCGTATCGTTCCATGAAACGTTCGCCTTCACTGTTAACTATATAACCGCCTTCACCTCGGCAGCCTTCAGTCATTAGGCAACCAGATCCATACATGCCTGTAAAAATGTGTGTTAACAATTTGTTTAATTTAATAAATTCCAAATTATTTTTACTTAAATAGTGAAGACAAGCATAGAAAATACCAGTTGGATGGAACTGTATAAATTCGAGATCCTGTAAAGGAATGCCCGCGCGTGCGGCCATAGCGCAGCCATCTCCAGTGCAAGTGTGTGCTGCAGTGCAAGAAAAATACATTCTTGGATAGCCGCCAGTTGCAATTACAGTGTTCTTAGCCTGAAAACTGTTAAATATGATTAAGTATCAATAAAGAATTTATACCTTACCTTTATTTTCTATATTTAAAACATAAAGGATTTATAGCTTCTATTTCATTTTATTGTGGCCAGTCGTGGCCCAGTGTGACTGTAAACGACTGGTTGTGGTGTGGTTCGATTCCCACTCGAGGAGTGGAAATATTTCCATTTTCTTCGCTCTGGTGTCGAGGTAAAGCGCAGCGTTAAGTTCCGCCACTTAACACGCAATGCCTCCGAATTCGGCGGAAAGTGGGGAACAGAGTAGCTAGTAGCAAACATTGGCGAAGTGGTAATTGCTCAATCTGTATGTTCAGATAACCATAATTAAAAAAATTAACTGTATCTGTAACAAATTAATAAGCTGACTTACATTGTGTCTAAAGGGTTGTTTGAGCAATTTTACCATTACTAAACCTCCTTTCTCTGCCTTTGTGACTAAAAATAAAGTATTGTTAAGGAGCTAATTTGATAGCAGAGCCACACCTTCATTATAGTGTAAGGATAAGGGGAGCATAGTGGGGTTGCCGGGCATAGCAGTGTTGCCAAAATTGTTTGAAAAAACAATTGAGTGACAAAATAAATGATGCATGGTGATTACTGCTGTTACATCACATCATCTTTGCTAACACCACTAGCTGTTGTGATACCAATTGCACTGCTTGCAGCAAAATTCATAGTATTACATATATTGGTAAAAAAAATGTTATTTTTCGCTTATTGATTAATGTGTTTTCTAGTATAATACTATATATGTAATTGTGTGCTGCTGAACAAACTAAAAAACAAATTGGGTTAGAATCAAAGGTAAGCTATATACTTATTATTTTATGCAATGTGGGGTAGTCTAGAAAATGCATAATGTGATACTAAATTATTGAAGCTTTTAGTGTCTCATTAAATTCTTAATAAGTTTATTAACTATTTAGGTAAACAATTATTATTTTCAGCAATGGTACAAACATATAAAAGAAAACAAATCAGTTTACAGAGGATGTGGAAAAACTGTACATAATATGATGTCATAATTCATGACTTAAAATTTTTTAGGAGAATGATTAATTTTGTTCTAACAAGTATGTTGATTCTTTTTAAGTTTGTTATTTAGAGTATGATTGCTTAATTATTTTTTTTTAAAACTTATAGTAAATAATAGTTTAATATATTTGAATAACAAATGATTGTTAACTAATGTTAGTCTTCTCTCCAGGAAGTTTTGAGTTTGACATAACTCAGGTCACTGTGGATGAACACAACTCAACTCAACAATCTTTCTATGGAAGCTATAAGCCAAAGCCACTGTATGAGAATTACTGTCCTAGAGAAGACATGTCCCATACTAATTACTTGTATGTTTAAATCTGTGTCCCTTAAAGATAGTGTATGGTTCACCAAATCCTAAATAATTAAAAAAATCCAGAATTACTGTATCTGAATTCTTAACAAAGGAGCGTCATGGCATCTTCATGGCTACACATTTGGTGTCTCTAAGTGCTGGACGATGGATGACCTTATCTTCATTGTAAATACAAATGGTAAGCACCAACAAGCTTTAACTCTGGGTGAGCTAGATATCATTATAAAATGTAGAACCATCGCAGACCCCACAAATCTGTCATCTTCTGGTGCTGGTATTAGTTATGCCTTAAAAGAAAATAAATAACATCCACAAGCCATCAAATTATATACATCAATAATTAATAAGAATGTGACTGGTATACTTTATGGTGAGGTTATATTTCTTTATAGTCTAGTATATAGCTTTTATTTCTAGTTTGAGAAACATTAGGTTAATTTGTTACGATATTTTTATTTAGTTTACTATGTTTATTGTTTACTAAGTATCAATTGTCGTTTCCAATGACATGACGTTTGACGTTAAATGTCAAAATATACCCGTTTGCTAATGTACATCAATCAGGTCTTGATCTTTTTTAATTTGTTATGTCTGTGATTTTCGATTTTATAATTTTTATTTTGAATCCCATATTTGTGTGTTGTTTATTCTTTCTTTTTTTATCTCGGTTGTCGGCGACATAGAATCATAAACAAAAAAAACACTGTAAACTATTTTGAATTGTTTAATTCTATATTATAGAACACTATTTTAATTGTAGGTGTATTATAGTTTGTACATTTTTTGGTATTTATGTTTGAGGGCTTTTCCGGAAAATGACAGGGAAACATTTTTGTCACCCTAGCATAACGAAGGATATTTCATGAGAGTAGGCTGACACTTTCCACAATTTACCATAAATTATGGTATTCTAAGTTTTAGAAAATATGTACTACAAAAATTATCTCGCATAACACAAAAAATAAAAAAAATATTAAAAAAATATTTTTTTTCTAAATTTTAAAAATTTTGAATTCCTTTTTTTAAAAAAATAATACCTAACTTAAAAGAAAATATATAAAAAAATAATTAAACAAAAGTTATCTAGGGGTTTTTTTTAAAAAAAGGAAACCTAACTTAACCTAAAGAAAAACAAAAATGTCTTTTTTTTATTTCATTTAAAAACTGTTTTTATTTTTATTTTTCTGTTCTTTTTAGGTTAGGTACTTTTTTTAAAAAAAAAAGGAAACCGACATATTTAAAATTTAAAAAAAAAGAAAATATTTTTTACTTTGTTGGGTGTCATGCAAACGATCAAAAACATATACACGCGTATACACATACACACATGCTGTTTGTATGTGTATACGCGTGTATATGTTTTTGATCGTTTGCATGTGTGTGTATGTGTATACGCGGTGTATATGTTTTTGAAGTATATATTTGTATTTCCGAAGGCAAGTGCCGAAATATACGAGAGATTTTCTGAAGTATTTGCGAAAACTTCGAATACCATAATTAATGGTGAATTATGGGAATTATCAGCCTCCCCCCATTAAATATCCTTCGTTACGCGACAATATACTAATTTAGTCTATAATGAACTATATGTTGAATTTATTCGCCGATAGTATTTATGATTCTGCAACTGATTTAGATGATAGCTTTCACGGTGTGTCAAAATCTCTGTATAAGATACATATTTGGTTTGAGAAAATTTGATCACATATCAACTTATCGTGATAAACTTCAATGCCTAAAAATACGGCATTGACATAAGCTTCATGTCCTTTGCATCCTCTATTTCATCCTTTTCCACCTCAACACTCCCTGATCCCTTTAAATAACACTTTGCTTTCCTTGGTTCCGACACCGCGATCCAACTCAACTTCCGTTCCAAAAGTGATAACTGATTAAAGATACCTATTAGAAGGACATAATGAGTCGTTTACTGTGAAAAGTGTCAATTTGTGGAATGATTTACCATCTTCCATCGGTTATTCGAAATCAATTAGTATTTTTTTCAAAAAACCTACATACATCTAGTATATCTGGTATATATTGTACATATTATAATATTATCCATTAATATACATAACGTAAGTTTTGTTTTATATGTAATTATCGTCCTTCCTATTATTATTGTACTTTTTTGAACCCCCAGATATCCTATGCTTTAAATGTTGTGTTGCTATGCTAAAAATTTGGGTAAGGTTGTGAGACATCACTAATAGTGCATTTTTTGGATACTATAATTTTGTTGGTTTCTGTTCCTTTAACTCGTTTTCTGTTTTATACATATATATATATATATATATATAATATATATATATATATATATATATATATATATATATATATATATATATATATATATATAAATCTAAAAAGACGTTAATCTTTCAATATCCCATCTGGTACTCCAACTCTACCCCTCTGTACGGGGCAAAGTATGGAAAATTTCAGTGTTTGGTTTACGTTACTCAAACCGTCTCTACTATAATTGTAAATAGTATGTTTATTAAATTAACATTTGTTGCACAATGTAAAAGAGCTATCAAAGCAGCCCTAACATCGTTATTTCCTGAAATATCTGGCATAGTATCTTAGGTACCCCACTGGGCCCTCCCTCTTCCCTACACATTATATATTAAACTTACTTATAAATGATAAAAATATTTTGTAATAACAAATACCTGTGGAGACTGCTGTCGTCCATATTTAAAGCAAGTGCACCTAAAATTTCATTATCTTGAACAAGTAGATCCAGAACAAAATACTCGGCGAAAAGGTCGATGTTTTTAAATTTTGTACTGTAACCGTAAAGGGTATGAAGGAGAGCGTGTCCCGTTCTGTGATCATAATAAGATTTTATTATTTCACACAAATTTTATACTGGATACAACATGTAGTGGATTTTTTTTCTGCCAGGTCATTATTTGTTAATAAAATGGAAAACATGACAACTTATCGTTAAACGGTAATGAGAACCTATCGTTAAACGATAGGCTGTCAATGATTTCGTCAAATACCGTCATGACCTGGCCGCACGATAATTTGTAATTCCATGAACCGCGACCATTTCATAATATCATCAACGATTTCATGAAATCATTCTGTAAGAACACACTCGTAATCGAAATCCTACACATACCTACGAGTTCGCTCAGTAAGTATAGTCAGTTAAGGATATTTAGGGAGATAAAAGTATTGAAGTCGTCGAAATATGGAGCGGTACAGGTAGGGGTGCCATCTCAAAATCTGTAAACTCCTATTCAAGGATTTCGGGGTTCACAACCGGGACGTTTGAACATAGTATATTTTCTTTGTTATTCAGTGGAATAAAATATTAATTTGGTGGTCGTAAATGAAGATTTACTTATTTTAATATAATATTAAACATTTACTCCTTGACGCTTATTTTGCACTCGTTTATTTTTTAATGAAAATTATTGTACACTAACTTACCGATCGGCAACGGCGCACGTGCGCTTGGCAATCTCTTTTCCATTTTTAATGGTGCCGCCGCCGAAAGATCTCTGGTAGATTTTTCCATCTTTAGTTCTCGAAAAAGGCATACCCATATTTTCTAGCTCGAAGACACAGTTGGGTGCGTTACGCGTTAAATATTGAATAGAATCCTAGAAGAAATAAGACTACTACAAATTTAATCTTATTTTTGAAATGGTTTTATTGGCTTATCAAATCTAGTAATATAAAATTTTATTCAGCCACCCGATTGTCTAATAACTTTACAATGTAAGAATAATAGATATCGATAATTAATACAAATCAATAATAATAGACAATATAAGAAACGTTATTAATATAAAATCAAATGGTCTTGGCTAGTAAAGTATAGCACAATGTAAAAAATGTATACACAAGATTGCGTCCGCCGCTAAACGATAGTTTTCTTATTTTATATTCATGTTTAAGCCTTTAATATGCGTAGCAAATATTGGTTTAGTGGGGAGAATTAGAAAGACGAATCAAGAGTGTAGTGGTGAGATAGGGAGAGACAGAAAAGCGAGGAAGAATGAAGAAGAGTTGGTATGTGAGAAAGGAATAAATAATAGTAAGATATAATAAAATGAATAAGAACGCACCAAAGCGGGTTAATAAAAATGTAAGCAGAATTCACCTGATCACCAAGCCAGTCTGATCCCTTGACGGTGTCATAAAAATGCCAGCGCCAATCGTCTTCGTGCATGCTACCTGTCAATAAGTGCGATACGTAAACAACAACAACAAATAGCGTGACAACAGATAACCCTTGCTGGTACCTCCAAACTCGCTGGCATAATTAACCGCACGTAATAATTATTTCTTGTTAGGATCCTCTTAATTTTCTGTTAAATCATAATAAAATATAGTCCATAGCACTCCGGAATAGTGCTGATTTCTAATTGTGGAAGAATTTTCATGATTCAGTATATCAGAAGATTACCCCTTATAAACAAAGTTACATACTTTACCTCTTATTATATTAGTTTAGATGTAAGTAATTTTTCATAAAAAAAATATTATCTAATTTATCATTTGATTTTGTGTGTTATTTAAGACTAACACTGATTATTACAAGTTTGCTACTAAAACATTAATAAGTATGCTTTTGTATGTCAGTTTTTATGTATAACACAAGAGACTATTTCTTAATTATTATATGAAATAAGTAACAGTGTCTGACACCAGTGTGGTGGATATGGGGCCATGATGAATGACTAATACAAGTCACTTACTGCAAAATTACTTTATAATCGTGAGGATTAATATTAACTCTGCGCGTCTGTCTCCGTCACTTTGTCAAGGTTTGTTAAGGTTATAAATCTTATATATCAATTTTTACATTTTATATAAGCCGATAAAAAATGTTTTGCCATTAAAGATGTATCTATACAACGAAAAATGGTAATTACCAATGGAAGCGTTCATGCCGCCCTGGGCAGCAATTGTGTGAGAGCGCGTTGGAAACAATTTACTGACGAGGGCAACTGAAAATTTAGCTTCTGCGAGACCGACGGCCGCTCTCAAACCAGCTCCTCCCGCCCCAATAACTAAGCAGTCATGTTCATGGCTCTGAATAGTATATGACACCCAACGCTTGAACTCTAAATAAACGTCGAATAATTAATTATTTATAAGTAATAAAATGTTTTCAGTGTTTCAATTCATTTTGAAGATAGTCATCAAATGTTAATATTTTGTTTTGTAGCTTCTTGTTTTTTTGCGTATACAGTACAGTACTGAACGTAGTGTACAAGACAGTCCGTTCTTCCCTTTGCTCCTAAATTGGAGACATCGCGTGTTGAGCCGCGAACTTTTCTAATAATATATTATCTTAATATTATAAATGCGAAAGTTTATACGGATGTGTGTATGTTTGTTACTCTTTCACGCAAAAAATACTGAACGGATTTTCATGAAACTTTGCAGTAATATAGCTTTGATATCAGAATAACATAATAAGTTAAAATTTATAGGGATTTTTAACCGACATAAAAAAGGAGGTTCTTTTATGTATGTTGCCCGATTACTCGAAGATGGACCGATTTTCAAAATTATTTTTTTGTTCGAGAGGGTATATTTCCCAATTGGTCCCATGGTAAGGAGATCAGGATCTGATGATGGAATCCTGGAGAAATGGAGGGCAACCCTCAAATTTGTAAGGCACAGATGCGATTTTTTCGTATAATAACGCAATTGGGAGATCTGTATCTGACTATCATCTCATTTTATTAATCGACTGCAAGAAAGGAGGAGGTTCTTAATACGTATGTTCCTCAGATTACTCGAAGATAGGAAAACTGGATCGGAACTCAATGAAGATGTTTCTTGGTTCATTAATTTGCTTGTCTTAATTTTACCATTTTCGATAGAGAAACAATTGGTAGGTTTTACTCACCAAAAACTTTACTCGCCAAGTTCACCTTGTTAGATCTTAGTAACTGAAAGATTATATTGATGTTATATTTTTTGTTATAAAAGGTAATTTGTTATGAAAGTAAGGCAGCAATAGATTCTAATATATTTTGGATATACCAAGATTTCAATCGTAAATAAAAATGAAATGAAACTTACCAACGCCATAAGTACTTTGTAATCTTATAATGCTGTGATATATATTTTTTGTACAATAATATCTTAATAATTACTTTGTTGACTATTTTTCGACTAAAAGTCAAGAAATATTTTTATGACGTTTCTTTTTTATTCAGCCAGTTCTTTGTATCAAAAAGGTGTATTATGATTGAATATTAAATTCAAAATTGTGTTGCGCCAATATTTGTCATTAACGTGTTCAATATACGGCGGGTGCAATATACGGCCTGTGGCATATACGGCGAAGGCGAAGTAATTTAAGATTTACTACGCAAGTACATACATACTCGTTAGGCTGGGGAGTGTCAGCCTATAAAGACTTATTGAATTAACACATCTAATTTATCTCAACCCAAAAAAAGAGTGAAACAATTTCGTAAAACTTCGTCTGACGTTGATGTGTAGGAAAAGTTAAGGAGAGTAGGCTTTACACTCCCTCCCAGTGCCTTTAATACAACGTGATTACTTATAATATACTATACTCGGTGCTGCCATTGTTAATCAATACTAATTATCAATACCATGAGGAATAGAAGTCAAAACAAGACACAGTGCTGCGAACTCACTCAACTTAAGTATAAACGTAATTATAACAAGTTATCCTATGTAGGTATGTCGGTCAGGTCAGGTCTGATTGTCAGATTAAACAGGCTGAGTAAGACTTGTCTATAGAGTTAAACCTGAATATAGTATAAGAAACATAAGGTCTGATATCTCACAGACCCCTACACGGCCGTATCAACGAGTAGCAATCATCAAATTTATTTTATTTTGGATACTCTAAAGAATTACAACGTTTTTATTTACTTACATTTTTGTAGTCAATTATTTAGTAGACAATTGAATTAAGTAAAATATTAAATGTACTTAATTAATTTAATACAAATTACTCACATATTTAGTTAGAGACAAAAGCTCATTCTTGGAGCTTTTGTTGACGAGGCAGATATATAGTTCTTTACTAGGTCTTGGACTGTAATAACACATTCAAAGACGAATCATGTATTGTTTCGTTCATTTAATATTTCCATTTTCTTCGCTCTGGTATAAGAGGTAAAGCGCGGCATTAAGTTCCGCCACTTAACACGCAATACCTCCGAATTCGGCGGAAAGTGGGGAACGGAGTGTCTTAATACTAGGTTCCCTCTGCCTATCCTGCTTTGTGCGGGCTACAGCGTGAAGCTAAAAACAAATAATATATATACATATATGTTAGGCTAGACCCGTGACACAAATGGACCACGTGGAACAGGATAGAACTCCATTCGCTCTTTTCTTCATATCGCTTATACACGCATGCGCAAAATCTGATTGTATTTTAGTATTTTACGATTCCTATCATAAGGCCTCGTAGCGTAATTGGTAACGTTATAAGTTGGGACTTAGTTGGAAGAAATGTTTAGAGTAAACATAATACTTTACTAGCTTCACTCTATATAGTATAAGATTTTTTCGGTTGGATAGGTTGAAAACTCAAAACAATTTCTTTATTTCTACTAAAGCTAAGTAATTACACAGTAAAACTGAACAAGAAATCAAACAAAGGTTTAACAATAGTAAAGGTCTAGCAAGAGTGTATTGGCTGAAAAGGTTTTAAAGAGTCATCGTGATTTCAGCTACCGAAAACCTGAACCAAATTCCGGACCCAGAGGGTGATAGGTTCAACTGCCTGCGTCACACAGTGTCAACAGAGTGTTAGAATATTAGATTTCCTCTGCTAATCGTATATCGTTAAGTGTTCAATTCAATCTAAGTTCGTCTATTTTGAGTATGAAAATTAAATTTTAAGTTTAGACACTAATAATAAACAAAAGTTTATTTTCTGATAATAAAAAGATATCGAATTCTCAATATCCCAATTGGTACACCATTACCCTACAAAGCGAAGTAAATTTGATTCCGAATGGGTTTGTCCTCTTACTCTAATCATAATATTTACTACAATAAGAAATGGTATAAAAATCAATTACAAATTAGTTGCATAATAAAAAAAGAGACTTCATAGCAGCCCAAACATGATAGTTTCATGAAATATTAGGCATAGTAACTTACTATGCCCCCTCTCCTCTATTTTGTGCGAATATTGCGATATTTCTAATCATTTGAAATGAAAAAGAAGAGAACCAAAAATGATAACCAAATCGATTAACAATTCTTTTACAAATCAATTTCATCTTTTCAATTTTGATCAGACGAAATGAACTTTATAATTTAGGGTGAGTACATGTACAATCAATATTCATTATAAGTATAAAAATATAAAATAAAAATACATTGCAAAGAGTTACCACGACCCTTTAAGAATTTCAACTTGGAATCTCCTGATACGTATTCAGACGTTGTCAACGCGATATCCGTTGTCAAAAGTAGCTGCCGGCTGCCAATTTTATTGCCATATCAGACAAGCTTGGGGAAGGATTCCACACATAATGCACACAGAAAAGAGGTAGGTATAACAGCAAGCGAAAGAATAAGGCTAGTGGATTATTGCTGAGCAATCAATGGAAAAATAGGATACACAAGATATAAAATCAATTGATTTACCAAATACATTTAACTGTTTTGTAGTTATATTAGTTAATTCATAGATATGTGATTTTAACTCATACGGAATGAATATATATCCGTGTATATATTTTTCAAAGTAATAGGTATTATTTTGTTATAACAATTCCGATATTTTATTTAAATGAAAGTATCTCAAAACTAGATGAAGTAACATAAATCTATCAGCACATTTACACTGACACCAAAGCCTATAAAATCCTTATAGCAAGCAAAAAATATTATTCCCGAGTGTTTATATTGTTTGCGGACCAGTATTATAGCCAATTGCAATAATAATGTAAATAAAACTTTTATAAAAATGTAATAACAAAATGTTATCTCGACCCTGCCAGGATTCGAACCTGGAATCTTCTGATCCGTAGTCAGACGCGTTATCCGTTGCGCCACAGGGCCTGTGACAACAAATGTACAATATCCTTACTTATTTGATTCTCGTTTGATTATGCATGTGCATTTAATGAAAAACATCCAGAAAACACATGTAGAGAATTAATCAAGCGTAACTATCATTAATAAATAGAAAATTATTTAAATATAAGCTTCACCTCAAGTAAAAATAGTATTTATCTATAGCCGCATCTGTACATAAAAGGGGTCCTTATCAACATACTATACAAAAATGATTATCGAGAATTAAAACATACATTTACAAAAATTTACATTTACAAAAATTAAAGAAAATTGAAATAGTCTTTTAGTCTGTTATATGTATTAAATATATTACAGAATATGAAACTTAATATAACATTATATTTTAATAAAATGTAAAGGGATCCCTTGAGAAATCCTTGGTCATTTAAATCTGTTGCTGGCTTCCGGGCCTTTAAGTAATATGTAAAATAAATTATGACAAATATTCAACCGTATTAACAATTATTTTAAAAATGACAAATATTTGGTAAAACACAAAATCAAGTTTGGCGTACACAAATATGTAGGTCTAGTATCCCTGGATCACAGTGTCTTCTATCTCGGTGATCCGTCTTCAATAAGATTTTGGGAGTCAAGTCACAAGTCGAACAATTCTACTACTTTACTCGAATCATAATAGAGTTTTCGAGTCACTCGCGTAAAAAATTTCGAGTGAGATTTCTTTTAGCAATGTTAAACAAATACTTATATTGAAAAAAGTATAATTGTAATGGAAAAGTATAGGGTGGGCCAAATAAGACCTACTAATGTTAAACACAAATAACTTTTGCAATAATTATTTATTTTGGTTAATTGTTTTTATATCCATACTTATATTATAAATGCGAATGTCTGTGTGTTTGTCTGTCACGCTTTCACGGCTAATCTACCGGTCCGATTTGGATGAAATTTAGAATGAAAGTAGTAAAAGTGACTGGGTCTAACATAGGCTACTTATTTTTTCAAAAATCATCCTCTAAAGGGTTGAAATAGGGGATGAAAGTTTATATGAAAAATCTAAACCGCTTGACTAATTGTAATAAATTTTGGCATAAATATAGTTTATAATCTAAGCTTAAACATAGGCTACTTTATTTTTTAAAAATGCGCCTCCGAGGGTTGCAATATAACGAAAAAGTTCACGCGGCGAAGCCGCGAGCGGGCCGCTAGTATTAAATATATTTTATGGAAATTATGTATGTATGAAATATTACATCAGACAATGCCCACCATTTTTCTCGATACAAAGATTGGTTCTTTTTAACGCGTTTTCCATTACACCACATAATGTTTCTGGTTGAAGGCTCAGTATTTCGTCTCGAATATTTTGCTTCAGCTGTATAGTCTCTAGTTTATTAGGATACACTTAGTCTTTTAAATATCCCCATAAAAAGAAGTCGGGCGCAGTCAAATCTAAGACACAACTTTAAAATTCTACGCAATGTCGTTTTGGAAATGCCCAATTGGTTGGTACGACGACGAGTTGAGACAGATGGATCATCTGCAACACTCTGTCGTACAGTTTCCACGTTGTCTTCAGTGCGAATATTTCAATGGGCACCTCGTCCAGGACGGTTGGCCACTGAACCCAGTTCCTCAAAACGACCGACCAAACTCCTAAACATGAAGGCTGTGGAAGCTGATCTGGAAGTAAAATGTTGCCGATATTTACATACACTGCGTTAAAACAATTGATCGTTGACAAGAATAGCAAAACTCGATAATTTTAACGCGTTGTTTTGTACTGTAGGGTTCCATAATAATTTTCCAACAATTCAATTATAACCTACAAAAAGAGAAAAATAAATATGTCAAAAAATAAAAAAGTTATTTGTGCTTAACATTAGTAGGTCTTATTTGGTCCACCCTATAGTTGTATAAAATTAAATACAAAATAAAAGTCATGTGTCCAGATACTCCCCACTCCACTTTCCTCCCGAAAATCGAAATACTGATATATATTATTAATGCGAAAATCTATCAATCTCTTATGCTTTCACGGCTAATCTTTCGGCAAGTTTTGGATAAAAATCGACATGAAAATAGATGAAGATTTGAATTTTTTAAAAGTCAACCCATACAGCGAGTAATTAGGAGACGAAATGGAGTTTAAATGAAAAATCTATTGACTCCGAAACTCAAGTATTTTTATTTGTTCGAGTACGAGTTGACCAATTCAGTCAAGTAGGGCACAATGGTGTTTCAGTGCTAATTTCATATATGAGAAACATACTAGTACTCATCTTTGAAGGTACTTCACTTTTATTGGTAAATATTTTGTTTTCTTAAAATAATTATAAATAATAAGGAACTTTAGTTTTTTTACCCATTAACAAATTCTCACATAACTTATACAGTCTGATTATTTATAATTAGTTCTCCAGTTAGTCGTAAATTCACTTTTGGTTTTGATTTTTGTTCATGAATGAACTAAACCATTCCTCGCCAGCCACCTCAAGCCAATCAGCAGGTCACTTCATATTATTTATTTTTGTAAACTCAAAAGTTATCTACCGTATCTCCTTCCACAATTTCAGCACAACATGTAATATAACTTAACAGTTGCTGTTCTTGTTTCTCAGGGAAACTTATTTATGTGCATCGTTCCCCTATGCTAATGCTTTCTTTATTCTAAAACCCCTCTCCTCTCGCGTTTCCGAATATACCGCAACAACGTAACGCAAAAGTTCGTGCATTCTACAGATTTCGATTCGTGCAGCTCTTCTCTAATGATTTTCCTTGCTTTACTGTTGTAACAACTTCTTTATATTTACCTATCTCAAATGGACCCGTTTTCATCGTTCTTATACCTTTTCAGGGCATCTAAAAGACCGTACCCATACAAAATGTCACAACCGTACCCAAAACACTTTTACGCAAAAAACCTGTCATTATTGCTATATATAAATTATGTATGTAATAAGTAAGCACTCATATTTAAACTCTAAAAGTTTGACTACTTATATGAAGAACATTCATTATTATATCTGTATACATATTACAACAATCGCTAAAAGAAATCAAATGAAAATACTTACTTTTGACGGTTCAAAAGCAATGACGGCCTCTGCTAGCGTCAACATCGCGCGTGTGCTGACGCTATGCTGTGACACACATTTAGACTTGCATGGTGCTTCTTTCTCTCCTTTACACCATCCCCGTATTCTTTATAGTTTCGTCTATATTGCGACTGTCACAACCGTAACCTGTCACAACCGTACCCAGTCTCCCCTAATGATGCGCATGGGATACATATTCATACTAAAAGTAACAATGTGTTAGTCTTTACGAAGTTAACTTAAGTTCGTGCTTTACGAAGTCTAATAAAGATTAATAATATCTATACTTATATTATAAATGTGAAAGCCTGTGTGTTTGTCTGTCACGCTTTAATAAAATAAAAATGTATAAGAATTTCAACGCCGTAGAAAGTTGTAGAACGCATGGCTAAGCGGACGGAGCGCTAGAATGGTTTCTTAAACGCACGAGTCCCGCTACGTTCAAAATTTTAAACTTTTAACATTATCTAAACATGCCTTTAACAGAGAATTTGTATATTGTATACGGTCATAATTATAGACATAGAACAGAGCACTTCATATGTATTAAAGTTAAATATCCTGAAGAACAAAAAGTTTTTTGAAATTTAATATCCCTCGAATATGTAACGGCACGAGACTATCACGCAACTTAGATATAACATAATTAATGCCAGCACCTTAACACGAGTAGGAAGGTGAAAATTTCGCTAATGTCTAAACTACTATACTACCCAGCTATCATTTCCACTTAAATTATGTTAATATGTAATTTGCTATCAAGCTAAGTGTAATATTTGGACCATTAATAAAGCGCAACGGTAAATACTGAAGATAGTGGGGATGAACTTAGAAAGATTGTACTTCTCCTAATTCCCCAAATCTTCTGGTTTTATTCCCAGTAGAAAAACATATAATATCTTATAATATCGTATAAAATTCTGCGTCCAGAGCTGTCTATATATAAAAATATAACACCAATGTGGAAGACGAAACACTTAGGTATATGCGCTCTCGGTTTTTGAGGTCACTGTATGCCCTAACAAAATCCACCAGCCATTGAAGTTAGCTTAAAGCACAAGCGTGTCGCAAGTACGTACAATTTGCGAATACTGTTATCTTGAGTTCTTTTTGCCTTTCCTGCCTTCAAATTTATAAAATACTACTGATCCATCATTACACCGAGTAGGCACTACTATGTATCATGTAGAATGAAATTATTATTTCCTACAGGCGAAGCGGGCAAAGCCGCGAGTAACAGCTAGTATATTACAAAATTCATAAGCATTACAATAGTAAAAATGATATTAATCTCTGTAATCTATTTCAAATATCCAATCATACATAGTAGTATACATACAAGTAATTTATAACAAACATGTATCTATAAATATATATGTATATGTCAGTGGGTTAGTTCAAATTTAATTTGTAAAGGTCGCTGTTAGTTTATTTCTGCAATAAAAAGATCAAACGACTCTCTCTTGCGATTCTTTCTTTTACAGTATATACTTTTTGTTGTGAACGCGCTTGCGAGGAAGGGGTTCGTACCCAAAAATCTTATAATACGCCTTCTGTGCGAGTGACAGCTCGTATCTGATAGTTCATAAACTTCTTGTCGGGCTATTATTACAATTGAAATTAAAAAATTCAGAATTTAATTAAATTTCGACACTAAACACTATACATTACGTTGGGTGTAATACCTAAATAAAAAATACATTGCCTAAACTGAGAGAACTAAATCATTTATTTTTAATAGCGTGAAGCTATAACACGCTATGACCCACCCTAGTGTAGGCATAGAACCTAGTGTTAAGACACTATGTGCCTCGCTTTCCGCCAAATTCTAGAGGCATTACGTGTCGAGTAGCGGAACTTACGCCGTGCTTAGCCTCATCGCCAGAGCAAAAATGAAATATTATGTATTCAATTCCTCGAGTGGGAATCGAACCCAAAACCAGTAGCGTTTACAGTCACACTTTGTGCCATAAAAATAAAATTCTAATATTCTAATTCTATTTAAATTACAAAGCCATTTCTATTTAGTTATCATATTTTTACATGTTACTAAATCAGCAACATCATTAAATCAATGTAACTTTTTTTAAAGAATTGTCATTATTATACAATCCAACCAGAAAGAATCACAATGAAATAACAAATTGGAATATAATTTATTTATTATAACATTAATCTAAATGACAAACTTCAACACAGTTATTTTTTAGAAAAACATATACAAAAAATTCTAAATAAGAAAAAAAAAATGTAACAAATCATAAATTTATAGTTTTTACAACATATTAGTTACAATAGGTTACAAGGCCTTAAATTATTCAGGTAGACACCAAACAAACTCAATTAGGGGAGAGTCATCTCAAAGCTAACTAAAAGCTTCAAACATTAAATATAAGAAATGTGTTAAATATATTTTTTAACAATACAAGGCCCAATTTAGTTATTCAGGGACTGCATTATAGTTAATTCCCTTCTTTATAACTATATAAACTTTTTTAATAATTCATGTAGCCAATATATTCAAGTCCTTAATATATGTTTTTAAAACAAAAACTATACACAAATAGAATTTATTTGAATAGACAATATTCGTTATCACTACCAATACAATAATTTTTATTAAAAAATTAAAAGTTTGAATAATGTAACATATTGTGCGTAATTTGAAAAGAAGAAACATGGACAACAATCAATTAGTTATAAATTTAAGATCTTTAAGTTGTAAATTTAAAATCTTTATACACTGACAAAATACTTAATCATAGTTGTAACTTACTTTCAAAATATTATGAATGGCTTGAAAAAAGAAAGTGGAGAGTGAGGGCATTATTTACTTTTTGATATTATTCCAATCTCCGAAGCACAACTATGATTATGCCTCTAATATATGTACTCTTATAGTTAATTATATTGAAAGTATTTAAATACTAGATATTTAAATCATTTACTGTTCAATCTTAACATCCAACATGCTAACTCTCAAAAAACACTACATGTATGGAGAATAAATACATATTAGGAGAATATTTAGTGTTCCATCACATAATGTTTGGAATAAAACCCAGTACACCTAGTGCAATATAGTTAAAGTTAAATGGACACCCAGATGTGACAAACTTGTAGATACAATTTGAATAATTTAACACCAAAATACACTTTATAATGTTTATATTATAAGATTATATAGATCTTATTAAAAATTACATAATAATTTAATAATACTTCCTTCCCTCATTACAAGTTTTTACTATTCAATTTAACTCATGAAGTTCACTTTGCCAATGTCATTTTGTATGGCGAACACGTAAAGTAGCTTGATCAACCAATCAATCTCCTTTGTGTGTGTTTACCATAAAGAGTACATTTGTTCTTTAATCAATCTATTATATTACATGTTAATACGATTTATATACGATATAACATCAATTAACATACTTTGAGTCACAGAAACATATGAATTTATTGTATTTACCTTTATATTCTGTGCTAATCAAAAGTCAGACACAGTAAAATCTTACACAAAGTAGGCTATCGCTAAATAGATGTCGATTTAAATATCCATTAGTTATCTTCAAAGTTAAAAATATAGAATGTACAATTGAATAGACATTGAATATACTTGTCCCGCTACTTGTAATATTCAATGGGAGATAATCAATTTAACACTAATTTTTCTAGGTAGAATGTTGTTCATTCTCTTCAAATATACTTTATAAAATTTAATCTATATTGTTATAATTAAATTTATTAATTATTAATGGAAATTACATATATCTATGTATTACAAATATTCCATCTATCTTTATATTTGTATAGTATATTACTAGCTGATTCATTAGACGTTGAGCAGTCTTACAAGAAATATAAACAAAGTCATTGATAAAATTGTTCTGCTCTATGAATAACATATAAAACTGTAAGAAATAAATAAAGTTTAGATTTTAAAAGTACCCTAGTTGTATAATATAAAATTTATGTACAAGAAGCATAATATACTTCATCATCATTAAATATCAGACCATTATTTGTCCAACAAAATCTTTGACTACAAAGATGCTTATTACATATTCTAGATAGATTCACAAGAGACTAAGCTGGAAGCTAGAAAAACACATATACCAGAAACTTGAATCATCTAACTGATTACATTTTGCACAGAAATATTTGATTACTGTACTTAAGTATAACTTATTATTTGATTATATTAATATACTTTTCTTATATTTCAATATATTAAACCTAACGTATAGCAAACTATAACAATGGGCTTGCAATAAAAAATATTTATATAATACAATGATCACATAAATATGAATTAAATATAAACATGTGACGATCCGTAATTACTTATGTACTAAACTTATATACATAAGTCATAATGCATAATATAATATGATTAAATAATCAATCAAAAACCTTTTTTTTGTATTTTTCCTTTAGTTAACACAAAAACACTAATGACTAATTTCCTATACTGTCCTATAACATCCTAGACTGTGGTGTTGCTAGCTCCGGGGTGTTGCAGCATGTATATATGTGAGAACAGATCAATACAATGAAAACACAATACGTATGTATTTAACACTTACCGTTGTTTACAAACACTTGCTTAAAAAAAGAAAACCTCACCTATAAAAATTGAACTGATAACTTACTAAATTTAAAGTTTAAAATTTATTGCACAAATATAGAGAAGAAATATAATATGCCTTAAGAAAAAGTTCATTTTCAATATTTTAATAGTTATAAAATAGTTTCTACGTAACACGATTTGTTAGAGTCGTGAAGATCCTGCTGCCTACAACGTAAGAAACTTTTGCAGTTCACTACTTATAAGACCCTCCTTAAATATATATTGTCCAAATCTATGTAATCCATACCAGGTCATCATTGTAAATCGAAAATCGACGAAAAATCAATACTTAAATCTTTCATTATCACTATCACTAAACACTGAGCCCGACTGGGTAAAAAGCTGTCCACATCAGTTCTTACACGTAAGCGATGACTAGGGCCCAAAAGCCAACAAAGGCAAAGACCAAGCACGAGAACCAAAGGCAATTGCATCTTTGCCTAAGCCATCGCTATTCGTGTATATGAGGATTGATTTCCTCAAAGTACTCCATTAGTTAATTGTCCGGAGAGCCAGGCGGTGTGGAGTCCAGGAGGGCATGTCGGGCGCAGTTGTTGATCACAATCCAGGCCAGGTCCTTGATCATCGGGTAGGGTCCAGGGTGTCGAAGTAAGTCGTGGAGCAGTTTCAGCCCACCTTCAGCTTCGACCAAGCTGCAGTATTTGTCGGCTGTAACGGAAATATAACTTTGAGTAATAATAGTAATGTACATAATTAGCTTCAAAAGTTTAAAAGAATATGGCATCCAATAATATGGCATGGCTGGTGTCGTGTTCTTGAAAATAGAATTGGTTTAAGATATTTACAATATAACACATTCAAAAAATCGTATATTACAAAACAATGACACAAGGAGAAATAAGTAAAAAATATCATTACAATCATTATTGTTGACGCAGTCCTACTACGTAAAGAATAATGATTGTAATTAAATTTCAGAAAGTCGGAGTAAACGCGACGGTCGTGGGTTCAATTGTTTACTAGGAAGCTCAATTCTATTCTTATAATCGCTCCGACACGATAAAACGATGATCTGCTAATACTCACGATATACTGTGGTCAAGTTCGCCAAAGCCCAAACAGCCCAGTGCTGGCATTGTGGTGTGTGATGAGCGTGTAGGAGAGTTAGTATCGGTTCAAAGGACCGGTAATTAATATTTCTTTCCGCGGAAAGGTCCCATCTTTCAACAGCTGAAGCTATACGGGTAAGGACTGCTTCTCGAGCTGGTTCTTCGACAGTCCAGGCTTCTGGTCCGTCTGAGGCCATGTGGGCAAGCACACCGGCTGCGTTATAGCTTACCTGGAAATGATAAATTGAAAATAATAAATTGATAATGAGTACATACATACACAGTATACAAACGCGTATAGTGTGCTCCTGGTTAAGGATGACTAAATAACACTTTCACATTTAAGATACACTAGCAATAAGAGGAACTCAAGTCAACGCTGAAAAAGTGTGAAGATGCTTAGAAAGCATGTATAAGCAAAAGTGCGAGCCATTTACTATCAGGTGATCTTTAGCTGCTACTTTGCCCCGTTTTATAAATAAAAAGGAAAACTTTTTTTTTTAGCTTCACGCTGTATTCCGCACACAACAGGGTAGGCAGAGGGAACCTAGTGTTAAGACACTCCGTTCCCCACTTTCCGCCGAATTCGGAGGCATTGCGTGTTAAGTGGCGGAATTTAACGCCGCGCTTTACCTCGGCACCAGAGCGAAGAAAATGGAAATATTAAATATTTCCACTCCTCAAGTGAGAATCGAACCCACAACCAGTCGTTTACAGCCGCACGCTTGTGCCACTGCGCCACGACTGGCCACGGAAAATTATTTCTCCCTTAATAAAATCCAAAATGTATTCTCATCAAATAATATGATCATTTCTTAAAATTAATAAATTCTCGCACCCCAAAAATCATACATACTTCGATCCCATCACTAGACGAATCAAGTAGGTCGTAGAATACGGTGAGAAATAACTGGTCCATCAGTTTAGGACGGAGTTCTGCTACCTCAGCCACGTTGCCCAAGAGCCCCATCATATTGCGCAGCAACTCCTCTTTGTCGGGGAAATTCTGAAAAAATATTGTGGCCATCAAAATTAAATCATGCTTTAGTCGAATAGGCTATTAGAAGCGCTTTAAAATCGTAGTTTACATAAAAATGACAGTATTGTCAGATAATTCCCCTCACCAGTTGGAACACCTCACTCATTCAAAATTTGCAGCTATTTATTTATATTTTTCACCAAAGGCAGGAAGAATCCCGTCACCCCATTACCTTCTTTTAGGTTCAAGAGAAAGTTTGACAAAAACTTACATCGCATTTTGTTACCCACGCCAAAAAACATTTATTTAAGAAATGAAAATACTTAATTATGCACACAATTAATAGATTCTGAGTACCTTCATAAACATCTGAACAGGGCCACATTGTTGCGATTTCCTTCACGCTATTACCCGCATATCAGGATAGTCAAAGAAAAACTATTATCTGTTGGTATATGAAAACGCAATCTTCATAGTAAATACTGTTTGAATGTTATGTAAAAAGATGTCGCTGTCTCAATGTCCCACAATGGACTTATAATACAATAACAATTTTTACTAAATCCTGTATGTAGTTTACCTTAAGGCAAGCTAAGAAGAACTCCATTCCTCGGTTTTCCAGGAAACGCTGGCAGTTCTGCGGCGTTTCATCAGTTACGTTCCACATGGTTGACCAGGCGACCTCGAGGACATCGTCGCAGACGTGACGGTCTAGACGGTCCGAGATCAGTTTCAGCATTTTCTGTAACAAGTACACGTGAAAAATCTTTATATTTTTGACAAGAAATATTAATTTGTACATATCATCCCGAAAACATAACGGAAATACATTGCCACTATCGTATCCGACTGACTATCCACAGCCGACCAATTGTGGAACTTGAACGCAAGATATTTTGTCAGTAGGGTTATTTTATAGAACAATCTGACGTTAAGAAAGGATGTTTGGAAATTTAACTCCTTACGGGCTGAAATAAGAGTTAGATGTGTGTATGGACATTCGTCAATTTAAAATTTACAAATATGTTTTTTTTTTTCGATTACTAATTAATATTTAGTAAATACTTATCTTAGCGTTTGAAAAACAATAATTACTAAGGCAGCGAAGGAAGACCGAATAAGGGTTGAAAATTTGTAAAAGTGTGTGTGGTGTGTTGTTTGAAGTTAGCAATACGAAACTTTTGGGATATCTCTAAAATATTTAGTAGAGATGGTAGACATGATATGAATATAGAAAAGTGTATTGCTGAGGATAACAGGATTAAGCATGCTGTGATGGTTTTTAAGAAGAAGAATGAAAAAAGATGAATACTGTAGAAATACGATCTGTTCGTAAATTATTTGAAGTCAGCAATAAAAGGGTTGAAATAGGGGTTAAGTTGATGACATTAGGTTCTCTGTATATGATATGCGTTTAGAGCAAATACAGTTTTTGAAAAAAAAAATTATTGTCATAGACAAATTTAGTTATTTGGATAGAGTTCTCTCTCGATAGCAAAACATTGGGTACTGTAAGGTGTCATATGAACGGACATCCCACTTTATAAGTAGTTGGTCCCATTATGACGACTTCACTTGTTGTTGGTGCATTACAGCGTTCTCCCAGGAGAGAATATTCACAGGTTTTCTTTGAGCGTAAGACTGTATTTTGTGCAGTTGAATAATATTTAAAACCCCTGGAAAAAAGCATGGTGTCTTTTTCGTTTCAAGTCATAATTCATTTCAATATTTTTGTCTGACTTTAACATCAAGACAGTTTATCTTCAAAAGATGAAAAGTAGAACTGGAAAACCATTTTAAATATAATTAGAGAGGTAATAAACGGTGAATGTCTTATGACTACACTACTCCCTATAATTTTCACAGATCTCCCATTCTATTACAGAGGCTGCAATGTAACATTAAAAGTAACGAATATCTTGGATTCTCCTTAGGACCTTTTACAAGTGAAACTGTTATTTATTCATCCTAACATTAGGAAGACATCATTTTCATCTGTATATTTATAAAGTTATTGTTTATCCCCATTGACCACGAGAGCGAAGCCGCGACTAACAACAGCTCGTAAGTACTATAAAAGTATTTCACTTCAATATCGTTAGATATTAACTACTTATACATTATAGCAAGCTCGATGGTCTCATTTTGCTTATTAATAACATATTCAGTGATCTTCATACGCGACCCTTATTCGTATTTTTAGTCTATAGAATTTTTTTCTACAGGGTAAATATTATTTAATTAGAGTAATCTAAATTCCTCAACAAGTGCGAAAAGGAATTGAAAATGATGAGATTGAAAAACAACAGAATGAATTGGCATTTTAAATATACTCTATTTTTTATAGTTAATGAAACAATAAAAAATAAAACAAGTATATAAGTAAGTTAAAGACAATAATCATTTTAGTTTTGAGTACAATAATAAAACTAACCTTGCATTCGTACAATAATAGCAAACGAACATAAAGTTCAGAAGCAACTTAAAATTAGGTCAATATTCATTTAGTAGTTTGATATTACAAAACTGTTATTAAAATATGTCTATTTTTTGTAAATATGGTCTCTTTATCTTTACGCATCTTCCGCATTACGCGAAGTTGACGAGATAAAAGGATCCTATCATTTTATTTTTAAATAAAATATTTTTATGTTTTCAAATACATTGCACAATTTATAAGTAAATAAATCCTATTGACAACACGATTGACCGTTGTATTTAAGTCATTTTCATTTCTTAACTACACAACTAATTTTGCACGCAATATGTCGATACCGGCGAAAAGTGAAAACGAAATTATTGGGATTAGGTTCTCGTCTGGCAAAAACAAAAAAAAACGTTTAACTAGTGTCAAGACACTTGGTCCTCCGTCCGGCCTCATTTTCTATCCGAAATCGAGACGGTGCGCGTTGAGTGGCGGAACTTAGCGCCGCGCTTTGTGTTCGGTGCCAGAGTGAAGAAAATTTAAATATAATCATTCCCCCGAGTGGGAATCGACTTCATCTCTGTTTCCGTTTTTAAAACAGTATCTAAGGTTAATTAACTAAATTATTCGCAACGTGGTTTAAGTCATACTTTAGGGGCATAATTATTGAAAAATTGAAACGTAATTTTATTTGTAAACGTTTTCCACAACAGATATATTGAATAATATGTTTAATTACAGGTAAAGTGTTTCTAACAAGTGACTTGGTAAGATACTTGCTTTCTAATATATATAATATAAATAAATACATACTTTCATTATAAATATTTACGCTAAAGAACAATGCTTTTTACCTAAAATTTGAAAAGATATATAGTTAAAAGTTTACGAAATAAAATATTGGCTTGCCTAAAATTTCCTATTTGTTCCCTTTTATGACAGCTATACTATGTTGCTTAATGAACCTAAAGTCACTCTGTCTACTACTTTGCTACCAAATTCGAGACATTGCATTTCTGAGTAGCAGCATTCAACGATGCATAGCGAGGAATTTTAGAATTTGTAAAATATATTTTCTTTCTTTGTAAATTCATAACATCTGATGGTATTTTGAAATTTAAGATTAAATTTTTTAATCAAATCAAAAAGATTATTTGTAATCTGCCAAATAGTTTTTCTCTATAACTATTAGAAATGTATCATATGCTAGAAGTATTAAATGACAGGAAAAAGGTTTCCCTTCTCATATATATTTATTTATAAAATAAAATATTTTTGAATACTTACATGGATAAAAGAAGAAGAAATTTGGTTACTCGTTAAGATGTAATTTTATAAAAGAAAAAAAGAACATATATATCGTTTGTATTTGGATACCTAAATTAAGCTACATTTGCCTACAGTCAGACACTGTTACTACTGAGACTGACCTATACATAGGTGATTGTCACTCGTTTAATTCAAATCAATTTCACGTGCTACTGTTCATTTAAGTTACGTAAAAATAGTATGTTTGTTAGAATTATTTTTTAAAGTGTTAGAGTTAATATTTAAAGCTTATTTTAAATAATACCTATGACTCTGGCTGCACAAATAAAGTAACTACATTTCAAACTTCTTTGAAGTATGAAATAACAGAAATGTAATCTTCTTAAAGTTTATGATGTATAACTGATAATGCATTGCAAAGGAAAACTTAACCTTTTTTAATGATCTATGCTTGAAACTCTTCTAATACTATAAAAATCAAAAGAAAATATTTATTTCTGAATAACGATATTGTGCAATGTGAGTGAAGAATAGGTATAAACTTTTTATTCATAATTTAAAATTAGCTTAGATTATAAATTTACAATATTGTGATTTGAAAACCGCATAGAACTTTCAAGGAATTTTCAAAATTTATTTCCAAAACCATCAATTTGAACAGAGTGGTGAAATTAATATTATATCTGACCCCTTCTTTAAATAAAAAAAAAATAGTGTATTAAATAAGTGATGTCTCTATTACAAGAATAATTAATAGATATTTTAATAGTAATTACTACTGTATTTTATATATAAACAATTAATTTTGAATCAAATATCACTTCACATTTATTTTTTAAATTTATATTTCTTTTCCACCGGTACAATACCATGTGCAATTATACAACATTATTTTAATTATATTTTCTATTTCGATATATACCTTTACTATACCAATATAAGTAAACCAAATGTGTTTAAGTTAAACGCTGTGTAATTATGTCACGATGGTTTCCTAAGAGGTAGCAAAACAGGTGCAAGGTCGAAAAACTTTGGTATAGGAAGCCTCGGTATGTTTCCTTTACTAAAGTTTATTGATAAAACCCGCCATTCACCACTTTACACTTCAAAACATTGGGCGAACCAGAACTCCATCAGTCATTGTTAAAATTACAATTAAATGTAAAGTTTACGTTTTTGAAACCAAATACAGATCTTTTCCTACTTTATAATTTTAGTACTTTTAAAAATCAGTGTCATAAAAAGAATTTAAATTACTTATACAGTTTTCGTAACGTTCAGCATTTCTTTACAGTCCTTGCATCATTTTAAGCATTAACGTGTCATGAGGACGTGATGCGGATAAGTTTTGTAATTGTTACAATATTACAGAAAGGTATTGCCTAACCTATTTATAAACACGAGCTATAACCCACAATATCGTTTGCGTTAAGTATGGTCCTGTTTTGTCTCGTTCCAGTAGGAAATTCAAACTCCCTCACTTCGTGCTCCTCCTTAGCCTCTTCAGGGAAGCCCTGAGGTTTCCCGCATATTATCATAAGCTAAAGAACCTAGCATAAATATACTCTGTTCTCCACTTTCCGCCACGTTGAGCGGCGAAACTGAACGCCGCGGTTTATCTTGTACCAGAGACGAAAATAATAATTTCCCTGAATGCGACTCGACACAGCCATTGCATTTATCCCATTTGCATTTTGCACGCTGTCCCATTACGCCACGGTTGACACGAAGTGATTAAGGATACGATTATAAAAATTGCGAATTTTATTTTCAATTTCACAAAAATAACGTGAAAATAATCTCGGCATCCACCAGCATCCATTAACTATGAATGTTTTTCTAGCAGTGAAGAAAGATCCAAAATGTCGCAGCCGTAAAAAATTGTAATGCATAATATGTTATCCATAAATAAATTCTCCATCATCAATATAATTTAAAAAAATGGTTACATTTTTTAGATTTCTCCTTTTAGTCAGGGAGTATCTAGTGTTAAGACTCTCTGTCCTCTTCTTTCCTCCCTAAGTCGCTAAATTATGTGTTGGTGTAATGTAGTGACGGAACTCGACCACGAACCACGTTATAATGCAATCTACGATTTTGACAATAAAATTAGGTATTACAAGAAGTTGATTGGAGATACATATATGCAATCCAGGACATTTTTGTAGATATTGATATGTTCTTTAATATTGTAGTACATTGTTTTGTTCTATCATCTATGGTTTTCGCATAGCATGCGGTGAAAGACATTTTAATACCATTTTTTACACCTTATATTACCTTATCCAAATTTTAGTAATGATTCTGAATTGTTTCTGGAAATCATTATAGAATTTATTACTCAGTGTAAATCTAGCTTTCCAATGGCGAAAGAATTGTTTCAACTGATTTAGTAATTTTGTACTTAAATCCACGCAAAGATCTTCTAACTATAAAAAATGCGTAATTTCCATACAAATTGTCATTCTCTTTTTCCACTTTTTACAGTTCGTTTTTCGAATTGAAAAGTAGTCTATGACTTTTCTCAGTCTTTAGACTATCTTTTTGCGAAATTTCACCTAAATCGATTCAGTAGTTTAGGCGTAAGTAAATATAACACAGACAAAGTCACTTTCGCATTTATAATATTAATTTTAATTACGAATAACTCAAAAATTACTGGTCAGATCTTAACTAAACTTAAATACAAAAGAAATAATAAATTAATTCACATTTGGCGCCAGTCGTGGCGTAGTGGCACAAACGTGTGACTGAGAGGAAATATTTAATATTTCCATGTCGGTCGGACATCAGTCTGGTATCGAGGCAAAGCAGGGCGTTAAGTTCAGCCACTTAACACGCAATGCCTCCGCATTCGGCGGAAAGTAGGGAACGGAGTGTCTTAACACTAGGTTCCCTCTGTCCCGCACACAGCAGGGTACACCTGCTGTGTGCGGGACACAGCGTGAAGCTAAAAATAATACAATTTAATTTAAAATCTTATACTTTTAATGATATCGGTTAAAAATGACTACTCGGATATTTACTAAATATAAAATGAGACTACACGGCAAGTATGTAAAAAATATTTCATGTAAAAAATAACTATCAAAATTAATTCACTCAGTAAAAAGATATACTGTAAAGTACGTAAACAACAAGACTCGAATTGAAAACCTACAACTTTTTTGAAGTCGTTGGTTATAGATCAACTATTAGTCAGTCAGCTTTCATATAAAAAAAGAACAATTGAAATTGATTTACTCAGTAAAAACATATGCGGCATGATACGTAAAATAAAAATGCAGTCGAGTTGTAAATTTTCTACTTATTATGAAGTTGGTAAAAAACTACTTTATAAGATCTGAATGAAAAATAAATGGGACCACACTGCAACCACTTCCAGTAATTAAAAAAAAAACATCACAATCTATCAAAGCAGTAAAAAGTTCGGTGGTAACACACATACAAAAAAAATACAGCCGAATTGATCACCTCCTTTTCTTTCCTTTTGGAAGTCGCTTAAACATGTGTAAGGGAGTGAGATTGAGAATATTACATCCATACTTATATTATAAATGCGAAAGTCTGTCTGTTTGTCTGTCACGCTTTCACGGCTAATCTATCAGTCCGATTTTCATGAAAGTTACAATTACAGTAGTAAATAGCAGAGGGTCAAACATAAGCTACTTATTTTTCAAAAATCAATCTCTAAAGGGTTGAAATAGGGGATGAAAGTTTATATGAAAAATCTAAACCGCTTACCGATTGTAATGAATTTTGGAATATATAGGTATAGTTGATAACCCAAGGTTAAAGAAAGGTTGCTAAATTATTAAAAATCCACCACCGATAGTTGCTATATAACGAAATAGTTATGCAGCAAAAGCTTAGGTCAAAAAGTATGACAGTACGTGTAATATTTATTCTATTGTATTTCTAATGCAGTTACTCTTAGAAATATTGGCTACCTGCGCATTTTAATATAAACACTGGAGCTTTCCAGTTTGAGATCAAATTTATTGTAAATCAAAAACATACAATTTTACATCAGTCAACTTATTTACATCTTGCAAAAATCATGACTGCAAGTGCAAGTTTCCCATAAATGTACAAGTCATGAAATATTTTCAAATTAGTAATGAAATGGCACGACCAATTTTAGGAAAAGCCCGCAAACATTTTTTTTAAATAAAATTATGATGACCGAAATAAAAACCTTTATTTTTAGTATAAATATACTTCTAGAAATCCCGACGTTTCAAACACTTTACAGTAGTTATAGACTACTAGGTTGAATGTTCCTGTGACCACATACTACGTAAAGTGTTGGGAAACGTTGTGTATTATAAAAATGAACTTTAAAATATCAAAAATATATACAATTAATTCGGTTACAATTCATTTGCATGGTAGTCGTAAAAGGGATGTAAAGATTTTCCTCCACATATTAACATACAGAAACGTTTTTCTCGTTAGTAGACCATCCCCAAATTCGAAAATACACAACTATATCTAAAATAATGAATATAGCATAAAAGTTTAAATTATTTCTAATTTGTGGAAATTCTAAAGGTACAAAGAGAATTATTTTCATCATATTTCATTTTTCATACAAATATTAGTAGAAAGCCTTGTCTTGCTGGTAAATATTAGCAGTGTACTTGTATAGTACACATAATCGCAATAAATTCAAATTGTATGCAAGGTTGACATAACAAATTCTATAAGCAATATTACGACTTCATAACTGCAATATTAATATATTTTCTATAAAGTTGGACCACTTGAGACTTAAGTTATGCTAGGGAGAAAATTTGATGTATGTAGGTAAAAAGGCAATCGCAATGCAACGTGTAAATATGAAATTAAATTAAATTTTAGTAAACATGTTACAGGTATTACTTTAAAATGTTGTAAAGTATTGTAAAGTATGAAGTAACACAATATATCGTTAGGATTTTTTTATTTAGTTAGTTTTAAAGGGACCATGTATATGGAGTAGAAACTCATAAGTTTGATTAACTATTTATTACTAGAGCAAAAGTTCTTCCCAAAGCAGGGTTGGAACTCACAAGTTTATGATCACCAATTAATATTGTACACGAAGTTAAACGAAGAATATATTTGGGGATGTTTTGAAAATCACTTCAATAATTTTTTTAAATTATTTAATTAGATTACATTTATTTTCTGTTCCAGTTAAATAAACAAAAAAAAACAATACGCAAGATATTTGAATTATTTTTTAAAGAAAAGACAGAATTGTCAAAGACACAAATAATAGCCAGCAATAACAATTAAAGATAAATAATAGCATGATTTCAAAATCACAAATTCAATGTATATGGTAAATAAATCAATTAGCCATTTAGCCATCACATTCTACATACCAGTTAATATAATCACATATATATCTTCGCAGCGCTAAGTCGCTTTTGTGCGTTCATTCAATTCGCCACATACGAAATCCATGTCCTACTGTATCTTCTAAATTCAGTATTACGACCATTTATCGATTTATTACGGCATAATTAATATACGTAATCATGTAACGTGTTAATAATATGACGATGAAGCTATGAAAATATTATTTTCATTTGAAAAAATCATGAGGCCATCCATATCATTTGGGAGGCACCTCATCATAGAAACAATGGCTATAGGTTTGATTATAATTGTGATAACTTTATAAATAACGTACACATTACGTAGAAGATAATTATTTAACAACACTTTTTGTTTTCTTTTAAAAAAGTAAGTAACTTACCCCAATAGCGCCATTGTTGCCGAGGAACCGTTTCTGTTTGCCGTCCACCTGGCACGCCAGCGAATTGAGCAGGTAGATGGCTATGCGTTGCACGAAACCTTCTTGGTTCACATCGGCTACACCGTTTAATAGTATCTGTACGACTCGTTCGTATTCGAACAACTGGAAAGAAATAATAAAAATGACATATTAATTGAGGCAATAGTGGGGAAGTGGGATAACGTTTGAATATAAATACGATGGTTGCGAGTTCGATCCTCACGCAGGTGATCTATTTTCACATCCCCGCTGTGGTAATAAAAAAAATCTTGATAGCACATATTGTGTGTGCGGCGAGGGGACATATTGACGACAACACAAAACACATTGTATGTCTTACTACACCAGGGGCACGTGCCGGTCGCGATTGTTGCAATGACTGGGATTTGTGACCTATACGTAGATTTAAGGAGCCAATTCATTTTACAGAAGCTCCTAGACAGTGTATGACATAATTATGTTCTTCTCGCTCGCTATTCCTTACGTTAGCCAATACTTTTCACTACAATCAATACAACTTACTTTTGTATCAAGCATCAATCAATCAATCAAATCAATCACAACTCTCTAACGCTTATCTCTTATGCGTTATCCATACTTATATTATAAATGCGAATGTCTATGTGTTTGTTTGTCACGCTTTCACTGCTAATCTACTGGTTCGATTTGGATGAAATTTAGAAAGAAAGTAGTAAAAATGACTGGGTCTAACATGGGCTACTTAGTTTTTCAAAAGTCAACCTCTAAAGGGTTGAAATAGGGCATGAAAGTTTATATGAAAAATCACACCGCCTGACCGACTGTAAATAATTTTGGCATATATGTAGTTGATAATCCAAGGTTAAACATAGGTTATTTTATTTTTCAAAAATCCACCGATGATTGCAATCCGAGGACCGAAACAGCCATGTAGATCACGCGGCGAAGCCGCCAGCGGGCCGCTAGTAACTTATAAATATGATGTCACTTAATTAGCAACTGTCACCGCATCCGGACTCCGACTGTCAGTGACAACCGAATCCCTATATCTCTATTCATTCACATCGGCGCGGGCTCGGCGCTCCACCCTTTCTTTATGTGGCTTTCAGTCAGTTCTTATAACGAAATATTGCTATATTACCATTTTTTATGATGTCATTATTCGCTCGTATATAATATTTAGAAAACAGTAACAGAAGTAGTTCTTCGTGTCAAATATAATAAATGAATGCTTGTCCCTATGTTCAGCTAAACATTTTTATTCCGCATAGCTGTTTAGGCACAGGAAACCTGGTGACACGACACTCTATTCACTACTTCCCAAATAGTGTCCATTGCGCCACGATGGTCCTTGGAATGGATGGAAATGTATTCGTTATTTCATACACTATATTATAACCTTACAGAAAATACATACCGTGTTAGCTATATCGCATAGGATAGAAGCATTGTTACATAAACTCGTAGCAAGTTCATCGAGCATCGTATTCGTCAATTCAATCAACAACGTCGGAGAGCACATATAGGTGGGTATTTAAACTACAGCCGTACACAGAGATGGTTATTACAATTTCTCGACAGTCGATATACGTCGGTAAGTTGTGAAGCATAGATTAAAAATTCTTAATCTAATTAAGTCAAAATTCTTATACGCTTTAATTACAATTTATTTATTTTGCTAACAATTAGCACTTTTGTAAAGATTTTTTTACAATTTTCTGTTACTCAAAGATTATGCTACGAACAGTCGTTTGGCAGGAGAGAATGTTATTTATTAAGTATTTTATGTTAGATATATGCAATTAAATTGATTGCATATTGTTAACTCCCTCTTATAAGTTGGAATAAAAAATATATTAATCTATAGACTTCGTAAAGCATGAAGCTTAAGAGAGACTGACACATTGTTACTTTTAGTATGGATATGTATCAAATACGCATCAATACTAATCTCCCAATGGGCAAGAGATAATTTTTGTTCTATATCAGTCTCCAGCCCCTAAGTATCTCCACTCTAAATATCGAAATATAATATCGGTGCATAGCGATGTGAAAGACGGACAAACAAATAAACAAAGAGCACAAACGAACAACTTTTTCTATTTATAATATTAGTATACATTAATTCGGTAATAACCTTACATTTTTTGTTTACCGCCATTTTTCGATTTAATTTACATATATGCGTATACCTACAGCTCCGGCAGTGTGGGCAAAGGTTAATACGCGTTTTAAATGGGCTACTTAAGCCTATACTTGTGTCGCAAATTTTAAGCACTGCTTCAAGCTCCTCTCTCTGTACTGCTATTGTATTACCACGCCAGTGTGCGAATAGTAAACTTATGTATTGCTGAAGAGTGTCTTCTCGTAGGGATTTTAAGTCTCGATATGAATTCGTGGCTTTAGTAAGCTTTTATTCACAATTTACTAAGGAATTTGCTTCTTCTTTCTTACCGTTCTACTTCTTCACACTTTTCTTTCTATTGCAAAATAGTCAAAGATAACCTAGTCACCTAGCCTTAAATCGAAACATTGCTTGCTAAGTAGCGGGACTCAATAACGCGCCGTTTTATCCAGTCCAGTCCAAATTTAAAAGAGCAAGGGAAAGAAAGTAATTTAAACGTAATAATTCCTCCAAGTAGGGATCGAACCCACAACCGATCACGTTTACAGTAAGACGCTATCCCACAATGCCATGATAGTTTTTTTATACTTGACAGAATATATTTTTCTTTCATATGTTTGTATTCTGTTAGTAAAAAGATTTTTTTTAAAGTAAGTAATAGTCAATATCAGGCGTTATAAGCTTAAGTTTTCGATAAATTAATAATTAAGTATCTCAACAGTATAAATTAACATTTGTTTCACTAAGAAAACTATAACATTACATTGCTTCTTTGCGCTGTGAAACATGAACAAATAAACAAACACACTTTCACGTTTACAATATTAGTATGGATCCATCTAATAACTCTTTATTTGTATGTGTACATGGTACATGTACCGATCTTTGCCCGGTTTTTCGGGTAATTTCTGGAACGGCTGGACCAATTTCGATTTCACTGCCAGATAGCTCACGTCATGAGGCATAACTTAGGCTTAACAATACTTAGGACTTTTGTTTTAAAATTAGAATGTTTTTGCTTTATTGAACGCGGGCGGAACCGCGACGAACAACAAGTCATAGAATAAAAGTAGCCTAGTTTAGGCCCTGTTAAAATTCTGTCAAAATCTGTCCAGCCGTTCTAGAGATTAGCTAAAACAAACAGACAGACAAAAAAAACATTGCATTCATTAAAAAGTTCTTATTTCATTAAATATTACAAAGAGAGACTCCAATTTTAGTATAGGAGATAGATGCAGGAGAAAAGAAAAAAAAATCTCAATTATCACATAAATATTGTAAACTTGCATATGAAAATGAAATGATTTTATTTGCCGATGGGCATCAACTGCGGTATATCGTATAATTGATTGTTTTCATCAGATGATATTATAAGATTATATAGTATTTCAACAGACTAAATTTAATGATGTATGCATGGCATCGATTTCAGGGTACTTTTCAATCTTCGTAAACAAATTCCTTATTGACGGCCGCCGGGAGCTGTAGGGGTGGAGCTACTAATAAACGGAGGAGGAGGGAGGCGAAAAACATATTTTAAAATTAAATCATTGTCGCCTAATACAAATTATAAATTGAAATATATCTAACGTCATCTCACCGCAGATTTGGATCTGATATCGCGGTAACCGCTTTAACCTCAAATTGTCACCATGCGCTATGCTTTAACCGCCCTCCTTAAATCAATTCATACCTATTTTATAAATTAAATATCTTATTGCAACCATTGTAAGTATTATTTCAAGGAATATTATTTTAATTACAATTCATAGCGTTACAAGACTGAATTTGCAAACTGAACTGAAACTGAACACTGAAAACAAATTCAGAGAAGTATATAAAGTTAAGGAACATAATTGTGGGTTTCTATGCATTGAATATTGGTATTTATGATTGGGTTCCATTGTATCATTGCCAGGGTCAGTGTTGGGATATCTAACAGGCAATTTCAAAATGAGCGAAAGTAATTAATTAAACGAAAATCTTTAGGTGCACATGTGGAGGATGATTTGGTACTAAAAGAATAAAGAAAGCACTCTGTCTAACTTAATATTAGATATTGTTTAAATTAAAAAAGGTTTTTCCTTTAAAATTCAGCTTTAGGTGAGCTATATTTCAGAAATATTATTTCGCAATCTTTGTATGAAGGTCAAGTTTAAATGAATAATTTTGTCTCTCAAGAATAAAAACATACATAATATAAACAGAGTAAAAATAAAAAAAAAAATGTTAATTTAGATTTAAAGCTATAAAGTCGATTCGATTTGGCAATATTATTAAGAAGAGCTACTTTTACGCATATACTTTCAGTTCTAACTGAAATACCGGCACAATTTGCACATAATCACAAAATGAATGATTTAAAAGTATCTTCCAATTTTTTTTTAATATTGCATTAAGTTGGCTTTCTCAATTTTATTTGGAAATAGCATTAATGCTGAAAATATGCATGACGGTGTTATGTAACATATTCGTTTATAAAATGAAATATTGCATATAAATAACCACAAATTATAAATCTCCCAGTAAAATATGTATTAATAGTGTTCTCTTTCTACGTAATATTCTTGGTCTTTCTTTAAATTTAATCCATCTCCTACATTAAGCTTAATAAATAATTGGAATTTAGTAATGCTTCACTTAGTATTCCATTTTGCGTCCCCAAACAACACAAGGTTCGTCTAGTCTAATAATAAAAATATTGCCACAAAAAGGACTTTTTTTGTTGTTTTTTTTTTAACAAAATTGTTTCTATTTAAATATGTAGCAATACACAATATATTTGTTAGATATTGATATAGACGTGAATATATATATCAAGATTTTTTAAGTGATACACTTCTTAATGACCAATGAAAAAAGAAACACACATTTAAAATTTAAATGTACACAAAAAAATCTTGTATCTAAACATTTTTAAACCACAACTGCAACTGATATAGTTAAAGAAATATATACTTACAACATCTGTTGGAATCTTGAACTGGCAGAGGGTGAGACAACCATTTCTCATCATAGTGTCATCTCCGAGGTGAGCTTCCATCCCATCAAGCAAAGCTGTAATTATTCTACGTTTCAAAGTAATGCCAATGCGTGGCTTTTCTTTGTCTTTTACAATGTAGAATAGTGTGGCACTGAAAAATATAGTAATTTAATAAAATAATAAAATATGATTATTCAATTATTATTAAATTTTATTTATATTATATTTCATTTTAATTTAAATAGTGATATATTTAAATACATATTTTTATTACGACCTACCTGCCAGATATCTGAATATTTTTTTCTGACACATGTTGTTCCATTGCATCTAGTACAACTATGAGAGCACGGCCCACATAAGAATTGTATCTTTCAGTGCTACGGAACATGTAATACAGGTCATTCAAGACTCGTGTGAGCATGGCTGGACGTTCCATATATGCCACACCAGCAGTAAGAATTTGTTCTTCATTTGCATCCCCAGTGATCTATTTGTGAACAAAATTAGAAGTCTATGAAATTTTTACTACTTTGATGATGTTATTTTATAGTTTAAATTTTTATTTTAGTATGTACTTACAACTTTAGCAGGAATATCATGTCTAGTACAAGCTCCATGGTGAGTACCGTACAACCCTAAGAACTCAAGGGGTCTATTAACACGGCTTACAAGGCCTGGAATATCACATCTTACATGTACCTCAGTACTATCAGAAGGTCCGCTTGTTAATGCTGGCACTGCTGAACCAGTTCCAGCTAGGTTAGTGCCAGATATGTCTAATGATTCCAATAATGGCAAATTTGTGACAAGCTTTGCTAGAACTTCATTAGGATTGAAGTATTTGCCTTGTCTCTCATTTGACTGTGAGATATCCAGGTGTTGCAAAGTACGTAAAGTTGAAATCCAGTCAATTATTTCTTTAGACCATAAGACACTGTGAAGTATCAAAGACTTAAGATTTTTTAACTCGTGTAATGCCCAAGTTGTATTTGCCTGATATTCAGAGAGATCCAAGTGTGTAAGCTGATGCAATTGAAGTGGCTTCAAAAGTAGAAGGGGAAAAATCGCCATGCCTCGACAATGAATAGTCAGCCGTCGCAATTTTGGAGCATCAATTACATAGCGCCGCGGGCGGAACAGATTATCCTGTGGTTCTTGAGAAAACACATACGTCAGTGGCCCGAATTTTAAAGAGACGAGATTTTCACTGTTGTTGTTTATGATATCAATAGAGGCTTGTGAAAGGTACTCACATTGAACCAGTTCTACATCATGGGGTTTGTGTTCCATAAAGAATCTAAGGCCTTCGTCTGTAATGCGTGAGTTACGTAGCCTGACAGCATCTAGGCGAGTTCGGGAACGGTCACGAAACAAGTTCGCGATGTTATCATTGACACGGTTCTTTTTTTGATAGGCTTGTAGAAATTTCTCACAAATTTCTACTGGCAATATAATATCATCTTTCAATTTGCGCCACCGGCTGGTCGTATCTAATTTTGTAACAATGTTTAAGTTAGCCACAATGTAGTCCATACATAGGTTGAGAAGTGTTTCTGGTGAACTGTCGTAGACGGTAAACACTTCACGTTCGAGAGACATCGTGAAATAGTTCTATTGAATCTTCTAAGTCATATTCAAATCGCATAAGATATTTTTTTTCACAGTAATAGAGTTCACTTAGAAACACTACCGTCGTTTCACAAGGCACTGTTTATTTTGATGTCTAAACGAAAGGAGTTCTCGCATTCAAATGGCAAAATCTACTACATACACTGGCTCGCTTTAGAGAAATATTGTTTCGCAGTCGCACAGTACCATCGACAACAGTCGACATTTCTGTAAGATAGACCGACGTGGATTCTAGCGCTTTAACCCAACAGATTAAAAAAGAAAATTCGTAACAGTTTTCATTATCATATTTGGTTATATATTAAAATATATTTTTCTGTTTCTCGAATTATGTGTTACTATTTTTGTTTTTTTACATAATTAATTTACTTTACTAGGGCAAATAAATGAAAGACTAAATTTTAAAATAACTATTTATTGGAAAATATTTTATTATTTTTTTGGGCAGTAGTTAGAAAGAAACTAGCGTATAGATAAGTCGTTCATCACTTTTCATCAAAGATCGAATTCCACCCCTAAGCACACAATGTGCCTTTTGATGGAAACTCATCGTCTTACTCTGCCCTATTCACCATAGCGGAGAAACTAATAATGAAATTATGTTTCTTCCATCAAATGGTAATCGAACCTAAAACAAATAGCCATTACAGTAAAATGCCACGATAATCTGTTTGTATCTTAATTTGAGATTTGCAGTAATTTTATTAATATTTACGATTTAAAATATTGTTTGTAATATAATTCAATAATCAAGTTAGGTATATATTAGTATCCTAACGTGGCGTAATAAAAACATCATTTTATAATTCATAATATTTTTTTAAATTAATCTATATCTTTTTTAATTCAAAATGCATACATATATAATAATTTTGCGATGACAGGCGAAAATATTCTGCCAATGTGATATTTGCCTGATATTCAGAGATTGGCAGATTATTATGCGCCTGTCATTTTGAAAAAGATATTAAATTTCACAATTTTTATTTATTTCGTGCTGTCAAGCCAACTTCATAGATAATCTTTATTTTTATTTTGCAACAGATTCTTGCAGTATTGCACATGCGTATGGCCCTCCCCTTTACCCTCCCCAGTGCATTTTTGTATTTTAAAAACTATGCTTTCACGGCTAAGCCACGCCTACTAGGTTTACCACGCCCATTTATCCTGTGATCTCGCTTATGCACTTACAAAATTATTGCACGTGAGAAAGACCTAAGGACTTAACACACCTGCTACTCTTAAAATAATTATTTCACACAATTGCATTAGTTTCTATAAGCCCTATATATCAACTCATTACGTATAATTACATTGAAACGTATAATTACATTGAAACTTAAAGTATAGGCGACATACTTAGAATAATTATTGTGAAACAATAATAGTATAAAACAGTATAGAATTAATTTTAAAAATTGTGAATTTCATTTTGTAGTAAAGAATTTTTTAGGTTCAGTTGTACCAATAATGTATATTTTTTTTTAAAATAACTATCTATAGGTACTAACATAACAAAGAGTAAATTTGTTTGTAAGGGTTAATTTTCAGAAAAACTGAACTGATCAGGTACGTTCTTTCACAATTAGAAAGCTTCACTTTTTAGGAGTGCTAAAGACTATATTTTATTATGATTGAACGGAAAGTTCGTAGGATGGAGGATAACGGCTGCAGTTCACGCGGTGAAGCTGCAAGCGGGTCTCTAGTATGTAATAAAATTGATCCAGTACTCTGAATATTTTGAAACTCAATAATTTACCTGTTTTATAAATAATAGTTTCTGGGGAATTCATATAATGATAACGACAAATTTTATAATATATTATTTATTTCAAACAACAACTACAATCGTTATTTTATTTTCATACAGTTGTCACAAATATATCGACCGTCGGGAGATCCATATACGTATGGGAAACTACGTTAGATAGGTATGCAATACAATAAAAGAGAAAGATTAAAGCGCATTTGTTAAGAGTAATCATTTCTAAAAGTAATAATTATGATAACAGCTTTCACTTATTAGTATTGCCAAAAGCAAAGTATTAATAACAATCATTTTCCTAATTTATGTTAATTGCCGATATAAATTAGTCTAACGTCTATAATAACTAAAATTAATAATAATATAAAGTTATATAAATTATTTTAGGTACAATTCATAGTTTATACATTTATTTTGTTATTAGTATAGTCCAAGAGTGCAACACATTCCTACATACTAAGCAAGGACATCGGAACGCTCATATACTTTAACCAGTAATTCTTCAAGCAATAGTATAAATTATATCCGAATAATTGAAAACTACGCTTAATACACAATCACTCAAACTGTCATAGATATGAATAATAATAATTATATCAACGCATTCTAAATCTACTCTAAGCTTAAAAGAGCATTACGTGCATTGCTCGTTGCTTAAAATACCAAATGACATGAAAAGAACGAACACAACGGAAATTTACTCCTATATACAGCGCGAAGGTTTTAAATGATATTATTCCGTGCATCCAATCGAATGAGAAACTGCCCCGGAACATCAGGCAGCTATTGTCTGAGGCGAAGCACTCTTTTCGATGGCATCGATGTGCGCCGATGCCAGAACGCATTCATTGCGGCGATGAGTTGAGGTCACGTAGGCGGAGATGGTCAGCGAGAGGATGAGACTTTTCCCTTCTTGTGCCCGGCCACTTGACGACTACATTGGAACTGGCTGGCGGCAGCGTAACCGGTGGCTCCACCAGCACGGGCAGCCCGCCCTCGTGCTCCGGCAAGACATGTCCGATCAAAGCACCGACGCGTTGGTACGCAAGTTGCGACGGCTGAATCTCCCTGCCTTCCAGCACTCTCACGCCTGTGTTCATATGAGTGACGACGATTACGGGGCTGTCGGGTACTATATCATTCAGCGCCCTCATCAAAACGGGTGCGGCGGTCTGAGGGGCCACACAGGTAGAAGAGCCGGTTACTCGTGCGTTTAAACTCTCTATTATCGCCAACAATTCATATAAACGTTCGTCGCATAATACCGGATTATCTGTAAATAAATACTAGTAATGAGATTATATAAAAATAAGGATTATATTTTGCTGGAAAAATATAGTTAAGACAAAAATAAAAACCAATATTTTGAAAAAAATCTTAATAATAGCATACAATCCCAATGAAATAAATGTAATATATAATCGCATATGCAGATTTTTAATGGAGTTATAATGTCGAATTCGCAGTAACGCTGCAATATTAAAATAACATGCAAAAAGTACATTCTTATAAATAAGTCATATTTTAGTATGAAATAGAGAACAATTAACTAACAGCAATGACGGACTTCACCAACCTTGAAGATTAATCTTCAATATGCTAGGCACGCCGTTAATTGTACATCTCGATTTCGAAACAACTTCGTAATTCATTGACTGTATTTTATTATATGACAAGTCCGCAAAACATAACGATGGTAATCCATGAAAATCTTTGTCCAACAGAGTAATATTGTTATGGTGGGCGATAAGATCTTCTAAAGATGGTAAAAATGTCTGCAAAAACAAATTATTTTTATAAATATAATACAGCTAGTAAATCATCATTTTACAGTATACACTATTTTTTTTTGCGTAATTCGCAATGGCTCGCGAGCAAGTATTAAAATAGTTTCCTAATATTATAAACAAACCTTTGATGTTTCTTCCAAAGATGTAATATGGTTATGTGAGACATCGAGAAGCCTAAGGTCTTCTAATCCTATAAGATCTTCGGGTAATACTTGTTGTATCTGATTGTGGCTTAAGTTGAGCCGTAGAAGACCGTGAACTCCTATCAGGGCTCCTCCTAAACTCATTATGTGGTTGTGATCTAGCCGCAGCTCCAATACTCTTGTTTCCACATCAACTAAGTTCTGAAATATTGTAAATATTACAACCTGCCAATTATTTTTTCTTTATATACGAAATTATCAAAACGTTTACCTCGATATTTCCCGTTATGCGACTAATTTTATTATGAGAAAGATCTATAACAGATAATCTTTTAAGTCCTTTTATTTCTTGTAAAGAAAATTCAGTTAAACAATTATGAGTCAAATTCAAATAGCGCAATGATTTAAGACTTCTCAAAGATCCGTTTAGAGATCTTAGTTGATTGTATGCGATGTCTAAGTCTGCTAAAATGTCAGCTTCAGCAAATTCATCTTCAGCCAGCTGAAATATTTAAACTAGCTTTACTTAACTATCGTAGAACAGTCATTGTTTTAATTTAACATTTAATTTTTGTTCTTATTTAAATTGTAAATTACTTACAGTTTCTATTTTATTAAAAGAGAGACCAATCCTCATAAGTCTTTTTGATTTTTGCAAAGCTCCATCAAGTGATTTGATGCTGTTGTCGTAGAAGTATAAAGACTCTAAAGACGGCATTTGCCTAAGATCTTTGGGCAAACTTTGCAATTCATTATGCGCAGCATGTATTAGTACAATCTTTTTCGCTTTCTATAAAGAAATGATTATTTGTAAAAAAATAAATGTTATTTTTAATATTTGTTTTTCTTTATTTATTTATTAAGAAACTTACCACTGGTAACTCATTTTCTATAGATTTCAGATGGTTTGCATTTATAAAAATCCATTCTAAGTCGTCCAGCTCACGAAGGGCCCCATTTAAAGAATTTAATTTATTAATCCCTAAATGTACATGTTTTAAGGCTTTTGGTATAGCATGCTGTTCTATCTTAGAAATTTGATTGTCAGCTACTACTAAGTGTTCTACCTCTTGGATGTCCTATGAAAAATAAAAATAGCATGAATAAAACGTGTGTAAAATTCCAAAAATTGTAGCATTTCTTTTTATTTTTTGTGTTTTTTTTAGAAAATCCTGGTTTTTGATTAAATTTGGTCTTCAAAGTGGATATTATGTGTATAAATGATACATCCATGAAATCAAAATTTGATATAGGGGAGATTCGGGTAGCCCCGGACAATTCTATTTCTAAGAAATTAAACACAGTACTTGGGCAAAGCGACAGACTCCCCCCGGACACGATGATGTAGTCCCAGATATCGTATTATTCATATATCGTAATATTACTTAGACTCAATCCTATCACTAAAACTGCAAATTAAATAAATAGCTTCACGCTATATCCCGCACACAGCAGGGTAGGCAGAGGGAACCTAGTGTTAAGACACTCCGTTCCCCACTTTCCGCCGAATTCGGAGGCTTGCGTGTTAAGTGGCGGAACTTAACGCCACGCTTTACCTCGACACCAGAGCGAAGAAAATGGAAATATAATTTCCACTTAACTGCAAATTGTTACTCATTATAATCAATTATTTTTTGTACAACGTACTTTATTAAAACCTTTTAATATGTTATTAGTATCTTTGCAAAAAGACATAAGATATGACAAAATTCAAGGGGAGAACCAGGACAAGAGTAAAATAGAATGAAAATAAAAAACAGCTATCATCATTTCTTTTAGCTATAAAATATTTTTTTTGACGCTAGCGTGAAAGTCGCAAAAAAGCGAGATTATTATCATACACCCTGTCATAAATATTTGCACATTTGAAACATGAATAAAAATAAAACTGCAAATATATATTTTTTGATGATTTAGATGTCTATCCACTACGAAATCTCGTTGACACATGCTGCGAGGAATCGCGGCTGTCTCCTCGTGGATGTTTTCTCTTAATTGGGAATTGGTCTTTGGTTTATTAAGGTACATTCGACTCTTCAGATATCCCCTCAAAAAATAATCACAAGGTCTGGGCTTTTGGAGGCCATTGAATATCACCTCTGCGAAAAATCAATTTGTTAGGAAACATTTCTTTAACCACCGGTAAAATCACATTTGACATATGGCATATTGCTCAATCTTGTTGCATCAAATTCATGTAACTGTGGAGTCAAAAACTCTCGCAACATGTTCACGTATTCAACTGAGTTTGCAGTTACATTATTTCCATGACGATTCCCGAAGAAATACGGACCGATATCAGCAAAGGGCATACCTTTGCTGATATTGCCGCCCATACTGTAGTTTTAGGTGAATGAAGGGGCTTATGGTGTTTAAGACGAGGGGTTTCTGTGCTCCCATATCGACAATTGTGCTTATTTACGTGTCCATTGATGTGGAAATGGGACTCTTCCGTAAACAGTACATTCTCAAGGCGCAAGAGAATCGCTCCAGCATAGTATGAGCCAATAATTTACATTAAAAGTAATCGTTTGGCTTCATCTCTTGCACAATTTGAAGCTTATATTAGAGCCGCTGAAAGCATACGCGTAGATGGTTCTCGATCGTTACTTACGAAAATTTCAACTTCCCGAATGTTCCCTTCGCTACTTCTTGAACGTGGCCGCCCTGTTTGTTTAATATTCGTTGTCGATCCTGTTTGCTCGAATTTCGTGACCCAACCTTTAATTAAATTAACACTTGGACAGTCATTTACACGGCGTAATCCATATTCAATTCTAAATATGCGTCGTACAGTAACGTAGGAGTCGTTGTTTTCGTAAAATTGTTTCACACAAAAAGCACGCTGTTGTTCGGTGAAGTGCTCGGTCGTGACTAAAATTGCATAAAGCGCAATCTTAGTCACGATGGAAAACGTAAAATTTCCCGCCACCCTCGCGCCCTTTCCTCTAACGGGTTTTGAGAAATCAAGTGTTGCTATTTGCAAACATTTATGACCCACTTTATATAAAAAAGAAATGCAGGAAACCAGAAAAAGAGTGGCATACAATAAAAAAGATCAAACAGAAATATAAAAACATAAAATAGCTAAGGAGGTGTTGAAAACCACGAAAAATATCCGTAAAGTCTTTATGAAATGTATCAAAAAATAGAGTAAATGCATTATATGCGGCGAAACATTTGATGAGCCCTGAATTCGGGTCCGGGGCTACCCGCCACTTTTTGACATGCCAAAAAACTAGGCTAACTTATTCAGTAAATTTTATAGAAAAATGTGATATAATTACAAGTATTTGATTAAAATGAGTATGGAAGATTTTATTCTTGTTTTAAATATGAAATAATACACATAAAACCTTTTATTTCTGTTATTTATTTCCATTTCATTTCAAATGTCCGGGGCCACCCGAGTCTACCTTATAGGGGAAAGTCGGGTTACCTCAGACACTTAATGGATTGAAAAAACACAAGTAAAGGTCTTTTGTGTTTTAATTTCTATTTACAACAAAATTAAAATAAGAAGAGAATACTTATATTGATGAAATATTTTCATATCATTTTACAATTTTCAAAAACCCACTAAGGTTAATTTCGTCTGTTTTTGGCCTTGCAAACATCAGTTATAATAAATATCCGATACTATATGAACACAATCTTCAGGAGCCCAGTTTACACATTCCAAGCCCTGAATCTAAGGTTCATCAAATGTTTCACCGCATATAATGCATCAAGGCTATTTTTCGGTCTATTTCTTAAAGACTGCATATTTTACGATATTATCAGCACATTCTTAGTTCTTTTAAGTAATGCATTTCCCTTTTTTCTGTTTTTCTTTTTTATATTTAATAAATAATCTCGCTTTTTTGTGACTTTTGTTTCTTTGGTGGGAACAAAACATTATATAACTACTAATTTAATTGGTATCTACTCAATTGCATTTATTATATAATATAATTTTATTAATGAACGTTCTAGCCACGAATGTAGCAGCCCCAGTATTATTAAATTTAATTCCCAGTATCATTATTATATATTCACTGGTCTGAAATAAATCAGAAAATGATATCTTAACATTTCCCTTGCAAATTATATAGCCTGCGTGTTATATGCATAGTATGTATGTACTTATGCATCCCTAACTTACGAAAAGAGCGACGTACCTAAAATTGATAAATTTTACTGATTATGTATGATATGACACATATTTTTTAATTAATGTTACAATATCTTTCTTGGCAATTATGCTGACAAAAATGTCTTCAGGTCCCACCGCTTTCAGATTCTTCATGCGTCGAAAACAACCTTTCAAATGTATAATAGTGATAACCTGTCACTACGGGCTCTGGCAACAGTTCGTTTACTGGCACGTTTCGCTGCTATGTAGTCTAGTCTGTCTTCAGGAGAGTTGGACTGCTGCCTTAAAGGCAGCCTTATTCTCACGAATCACCTCCTGCACTTCGTCATTCTACCACAATGTCTCCTTGTCGATGACCCGTCTTCCCCTAGAAAGGCTAAGAACTTGTTTACCTGCTGTGATAATTTATGACTGGGCTCGATCCCAAGCTTCCTGAGCAGCTTCGGTATTAGTCGAAAGATTTTGACTCCTAACCTCTGCCCGAAAGTCCGTCTTCATGGGTCCATTCAGCAACCATCACCTGATTCGAGTCTTACGTTTCTCGGCTACTTTCTTTTTCGGGGTGACAACATAGTCCATGACAAGAAGACGATGTTAGGCCGTCAGGATTTCACCAGGAATGACTTTACAGTTAGTCACCTTGCCGATATGGCACCGTCTGGTTAGCAGATAATCTATTTGAGTTGAATCTGACCCGCTCTTAAAAGTGATATGGTGCTGCGGAGTATTTTAGAAGAACGTATTCATGACGGCCAAGTCAGACAAAATGAAGGTTCTGAGAATATTTTCTCCCTCTGTACTGCGACGACCATAACCAAAACCACCAATGCGAAAGTCTGAGTGTTTGTCTGTCACGCTTTCACGGCTAATCTACTGGTCCGATTTGGGTGAAGTTTAGAATGAAAGTAGCAAATTTTACTGGGTCTAACATAGGCTACTTATTTTTTTAAAAATCCAGCTCTAAAGGCTTGAAATAGGGGATGAAAGTTTATATGAAAAATCTAAACTGCTTGACCGATTGTAATGAATTTTGGCATAATTATAGCTGATATGACATGACTGGCAAAATATGCTTTATTTTTCAAAAACCCACCACCGAGGGTCGCCATATAACGAAACAGTCATGTAGTTCACGCGGCGAAGCCGCGAGCGGGCCGCTAGTTACAATATATAGTATCAAAATTAATCAACTTATTTTGTGTTTGAACTTACTAATTTGAGGGAAATATAAGTCTTCTATTTATCTTTTAAGTATTTTACAACCAATACCTACTTAGAATTTATTCTTAAACAACAAATAAAAATAGTGTTTAATATCTCTACGTTTCATTTCTTGTGTAAGAAGAAGAAGAAGAGCCCTGCCCAACTTCTTTAAATAAAATCTTTAAATAAATTTGAATAAATTTATGGATAGAAGTTGTCAATTTTCATTCAAGAATATTGGCGCATATTAATATATGATATAAAAAGATCCTTTTCTCGATATTTTAAAAAAACGTAATCAAAACTCAAATACGTCGGATCATCCACAACATCAAATCAAATGAAATGAAAAAGTCTTTAGAAAGAAAAAAAATAACATGAGATTAACGTTTATTTGAACAACCTATAGCAACGTTTTCATACATTATCTAGTTTGTTAGCATTTGTCTTGTTACCGCTTGAATAGTGTGTTTTATTATGTGACAAGTAAATCTATCAGTAATTACTTTTTCTAAACTTGGAACCTGCGATGAGACAAGACGATACAAATAGACATAGTTGTATTTTTTACTTTTACCAAATCACGCCATATCTTTAAAACGAAAGGGGATATTTGCATGTCTTTTGTGTCACTTGTTCCAGTGACTTAAGCTTAATTTTATTTATTTTGGAGTTTTTTACATTTGTGTCATTTAGTTTGTGGTAATTTAAACACAATGACATAAAACATTATAAAAAACACAAACTAAGTCAATACAAATGTATTGTTAAATACAAAAAAATCTACGATAACTGCAGCTGCTTTATAACTTAAGACATGATAAACCTACTTATTACATGTAAGATGGAACCATCGATGTCCCGATCACCTCTCAGTAGTTGTCTTATTGGCGGATAAACATATAACGTAATTTAGATCAGGGCTTATTTAAAAGAAAACACAACTTAAAACCAACCATCTAAACGAAAGGATGCAATTAATATCATCGTGCAATATAATAAAGCATATAGCACTGTGCCTGTGAAACTTTACTAATCTTCCACAATTTACTGAGATGAAACTTTTATTTTTCGCGGTGAAAAAAAAGATCGCAACAGCCGCAATGTAAAGGCCCATTGGAGTATTACGTATTAAGATAAACTTTGACAATAAATATTTTATGATAATAATAAATTCAATTAAGAGATAAATACAATTTAGACACCAAACAGAAGTACACTTCCGTGCAACCGAATCGGCTCCCCCATACAAAATAGACAAAAAGTATGTTTTATCTTAAAAAAATTAAAAAATTATATAAAATATATTTTTTATTAAAGGCCATTCTTTTAATTTCAAATGAACACATCTATCATTTTAATTCAATCACCACTTTTGAAAATATCATGGTATGAAATTAAGTGCGAAATGTTTACTCCTTGCAGTACTAACGAGTTGCACTATGCAACCCTCAATATAAGCCCCCGTAAGCAATGCACCCTTATCAGCTGCTTATCAGAAGTTGACCAGAACACATTTCCGCAAGATACGATTACCAATTCGCCAAAAGAACCAGAAGTAACGCTAGTTGTTGATTTAATAATATTTACGTAACGTTTTATTTCTATTTAATTTTAATTATACTTTGTTTTTAAAAATATAACACACTCTTAATCAGTGACGACGGAACTAGTATTTTTTATGGAAGAAAAACGCTATTTTGTGACTCGAACTGAAACAAGGTTGATATGTTGTCTATGATACTTTTGTTAAAGGCAATTCAATTACGGGCATATTAGTGGTTAGGAATACTGATATATTTAATCATTTGCAAGTACTTGAACGAAAATTTAATACAAATCTGGGAGATTATTTCCCGGATCTCTAATAAATTATATCTAATAATATATTTAGTCTATCATGTTGTACACACACTAGGGATCATGTCCATTTAGACACCACAATGTCCAAGATGATCCTTTAATATGCAATATATTTTAACTTAAGATGTATTAACAACATCTGTGAAGTATGTAAATAGGTATGGTTAGATAAACTAGGACTGGTGTGACTGTAAAGAGACTAGTTGTGGGTTCGATTCCCACTCGAGGAGTAATAATATTTAATATTTCCATTTTCTTCGCTCTGGTGTCGAGGCAAAGCGCGGCGACCAATTAACACACAATGCATCTGAATGCAGCGGAAAATAGGGAACGGCGTGTCTTCACACTAGGTTCCCTCTGTCTACCCTGCTGTGTGCGGGATACAGCGTGAAGCTAAAAGAAAAAGAGAGGTAGATTTTTTAAAATAATATGTTCATTTTTCACAAACGTTTTGGCGTACTTCATTTAAATATAGTTATAATATAGTTATATTATTTAAATAAAATAAACTAAGAATTTATTAATAAAATTTAAATTTAAAGTGTAGGTAACATTTTAAGTTAAAATTTTTCTTCATCGACTTGTTTACAAATGGTAGGGATTTGTGTGTACACTGAGAATACATCTACAATACAGTGCAGATGTATTTGTCACATAGCAAACTAAAATGAGAGAAACTAATGTCAATATACTTCGTTCATCGTTTTCCACTCGAAACCGAGACATAGGATGTTCAGTGACGTAACTTAGTGCCACGCTTTGTCATACTAGAGTACAGTCAGACGCTGTACAACTAAGTCACGAAGCACTTATTTTTGTAGATTTATGGTAATTAATAAAATGAAATTTTGTTAAGAAACATAAATAAATTTTATTAATGAACATAAATAAAAATCCTACATAAAAGATTACACTAGGATCTTGCTAACGATGGATAATATCAACACACCTGTATTATTTACTCAAGTGCAGACTGTATTATTATAAGTTGTAAAAAATACTTGTAAAGTAAAAATTTATGTAGGTACATTTATAGTTTAAATATTTAATCAAAAATTAAAAGCATTACTATTAACTTATTTTAAGCCATCTTAAAGTAGTGAATGGAGAAATTATTTATGGTTATCTGGCTTCCCTTTCCGCAATATACACAAAATACTGAAAACGAAGTCGCGGGCAACAGACAGCTAATATCCGGTATAAAAAATTTAAATTAGAACTTACTTTAAAGTCCTCCACAGATAGTTTAGTGATTTTATTCCTACACAAATCCAAGGTTTTGATGTGAGGTAAATGTCGAAGCACATGTCGGGGCATCTCCGTTAGAGAGTTGTCAGCCAAGCTGAAGTAGTCTACCAGGTCCAGCTTCGTAAACACGCTTTCCTTTAATTCACTGAAAATAGATAAAATAAAATGTTATTAAAATATATTTAAATGGATTTTATAGTAGCTTATAACATATATATACAATTAATTTTTATAAAATAAGTAATGGATCGGTAAATGTTATCGAAAGGTTGTTAATAGACTTAACTCGATGGTTGTGGAGCTAATTTTCATAGAGGTGAGTTATTAATGTAGGCAGATAATATTCTAAGAAGCTCTGCGACTGTTACTTGAAAATCGTTGAATATTCCTTATTTAGTTAACATGTCGAGATTCGCAAAGGTCTGCCGCCGTTTATTTACTCGAATGTGCTGTGGTTCACTAAATGAGAGGATATCATAGAAATAGCCGTATAAGAAATTTCTATCGTTTTTGACGACTATTACAAATATAGTATAAATCTTTATAGTAGAGCTCCCACTGAATCAGCAAAATGTTGAAGGTGAAAAAAAATATCTTCGGAAGATCATATAACGTTTCAATGTCTTTACTAGGTTATCTGTATTTATACAAACAGATGCGTGAATACATCGTAATTTCTATATATACAATAGAATTTAATAGATTTCTTCAGTCAGTACCTCAATTAAAATATTTATTTTTCCTTTTACAATAATTGTACTACCGAAAAATATATAAAATCTTGCCATATTTGAATTTTTAAACGAAAGTAAAATAATTCATTAGGAACACTATAAATTAGAAAAGAAATGTTACCTATACAAAATACCCTATTGTAGAAAATTACGTATACGAAATGAACGTTATTATTATTAGAAACTAATAAATCTTTTTGCAATTATGCTATATGTCTTTTAATAATATACATAATTATTGTTTGTACAGACATTAGTTTTTCGTCGATGTGTTTCTTAAAAGCGGAGTGGGCGACAAAATAGACACATTTTTTGTTTTACTTAGTAGAAATAGAGTCAAGATATTTTATCTTTTACTTGTATTATATATACTTTTTAAACAAAATCTTATGATACGCGTGGCTAAGTGTAAAATTTTTGTAAAGGCAAGACGGTGTTAAAAATATTTGTATACTAGCGACCCGCTCGCGGCACACGCCACGTGAATTACCACTTTCATCCTCTATTTCAGCCTCTTTGGGATTGGTTTTTTTTTTATAAAAGGGGGATAGTCAATATTTGACCTTGCGTCACTAATTATGTTCTTGAGCAAATCATCGATACATCTAGTACAATATCAAATATTTGATAACATATAGCGATAACTGTTATAGTAAGAAAACGTAACGTCGAAAATGACATCTGCTATCATACAGATGTTATTGTTTTTATTTTATTTTACAATTGTGTTACTTATTGATATTAAAAAAATAGCTATACTTGCAAGTAATCAATATAAATTGACTTTGCCATTTTTTTTCTGCGAGAACTGTATTGAATAACAGAATAAACTAACGACCCGCTCGCGGCTTCGCTGGGTGAACTACTACTTTCATATCCTATTTCAGCACCTTTGTAGTTGATTTTAACGAACTGAATATTAGAATGAAAATGAATATACCTACATACTTTATATGCACACAAGAAACATATGAATACAAACAGACACGAAAAGGTACCACAAAATGCCATAGAAAATAAAATGTTCGCGGGATCCTAACATAGGGGAAAGTCGGGTAGCTCCGAACACTTAAATGAAATGCAGATAGCTAATAGAAGTAAAAAGATTTTATGTGTCTTATTTAAAACAAGATTAGAATCATCTCTACTCATTTTAATCAAATATTTGTAATTATATCACATTTTTCTATAAAATAGACTACGAATAAGTTAGTCTAATTTTCTAACCGCCTACCAAAAGGAGGAGGTTATCAATTCAGCTGTATTTTTTTATGTGTGTTACCACCGCACTTTTTACTGAGTGGATCGATTTTGATGATTTTTTTTCTAAATGACTGGAAATGGTCGCAGTGTGGTCCCATTTTTTTCAGTCAGATTTTTTACTGACTTCATAAAAAGTGGAAAACTTACAACTTGATTTCATTTTGTGTATCAATTTCAATGATTTTCTTTTATATAATACTTGTAATTAGATTTAAATTTAGTTAACATCTGACTAGTAGTTTTTGAGTTATTCGTAATTATTACAAATATTATAATTGCGAAAGTGACTTTATCTGTTTGTGTTATATTTAATTACACCTAAACTACTGAATAGATTTAAATGAAATTTCATAAAAAAATAGGCTAGAGACTGAGAAAGGTCATAAACTACTTTTTAATAGAAAAATAAAGGAACTGTTAAAAGTGGAAAAAGAAGACGAAGGTTTACAAACTTTAAATTACGCATTTTTTGTAGCTAGAACAATTTTGCTTGAACATTTACACTGAGTAATCGTAAACTATTACGTAAATCGTATAACTATTTCCATAAACAATGAGGAATCATTACTACAACTCGGATAATGTTATATATATATATATATATATATATATATATATATATATATATATATATATATATATATATATATATATACGAGACATGGTCACGGTAAATAGTATTGGTTTATTAAAACTTATATTGTATTATTGTTTAGTAAAATATATTTATCAAAATTACAAAAGCTACTATGTAAATTTAATTCATAATATAAATTTATATTAATAAAAATAATAACTATAAAAGTTTGCCTGGTATTACTGAAATAAAACTGTTGTATACATTACATTACTAATTTGAACGTTATTTTAGAATATTTAAGAAAAATATGAATAAAGCTGGTAAGTGACGTAACAATTATTAATGAAATTCTTGTGTGCCATGCTATTTGAAGTCGCTTTTTTTTTGTAAAAAATAATTTATTGTCATCTCAAAAAGTAGCAGGTAGCCCCGGACGTAGTAATAAATTATGGTCCAACTGTTTTTGGCTTTGTAGACATCAGTTATAATGAACATCCGATACGTCTATCAGTTTTAGCATTCTTGTTGCTGAATTCCTGGCTATAATAAAATATAAAGGCAATAGCAATTTAATAAAAATAAATAATTTTAATAAAGTACGTTTTACAAAAAAAAACAACGATTATGCAATTTTAGTCATAGATAGATATATTAATAATACTTTGAACCATGTCTGGGAGTATATTATCGTGTCCGAAATACCCGACAATATAGTGCCCGGGGTTACCCAACATCTATCGATTAATATTTTTAAACGTAACTCTGAAAATTTACAATAATAGTTATAATGACTATTATAATCTTTAAATTGTCTACATCTCTAATATAAGGCAAGTATGAACTCTTAACTATTGTACTCAACAATCGAAAGGGCAGACGAAATATTTTTGATGCGAACAAAACACTCTGTCACTACCAATTTGTCCGCGTCCACGCCGTCACTCATATACATTTATTTTTACACTAAAGGAAGTATCTTTATCATATCGCTTTGCTTAAGTATTGTGTTTAGTTTCTTAGAAATTCGGGGTGTCCGAGGCTACCCGACTCACCCTTATACTGCCTAAAATTACATTCGATGAAATTGATGAATTACAGAGGTTCATCACTATTATCAATAAAGTAGTATAAAGTAGTATTAGATTAGTTTGTTTTGCATATTAAACAATTTATAATTGATATAATGACATCTCGTGATAAAATGTCAACCTCTTATAAAACATCAATAGAGAAAAACGTAAATTAAGGTAAATCTAATAAAATAAAATAAAAATAAAAAATAGCTTCACGCTATACCCCGCACATAGCAGGGTAGGGCAGAGGGAACGTAGTGTTAAGACACTCCGTTCCCCACTTTCCGCCGAATTCGGAGGCATTGCGTGTTAAGTGGCGGAACTTAACGCCGCACTTTACCTCGACACCAGAGCGAAGAAAAAATAGAAATATTAAATATTTCCCCTCCTCGAGTGGGAATCGAACCCACAACCAGTCGTTTACAGTCACACGCTTGTGTCACTGGGCCACGACTGCCCACTAATAAAATAGGTGACATATATAGTAGAACGCCATCTATGTTATCCCTACAGAACTTCGAAAGTCAATGTAAATCTGCTTTAAATTTCTAATAAACATTTAAAATGTTATTTAGAAGTAATAAGTAATAAAAGTTATATTATATATAAATATATGTATTACATAAAATTATTATTTTGTTTAAACTAAAAAAAAAGAAAATTTGTTTAAAACTTTCAATTTGTTTAAAATTCATTTAAATGAATAAATATTTCAAATTATTACTCTTCATACTACTTACACTGACAGTATGATATTGATGTTTTTTTAATAATGACATTTTTACAAATTATAAATGATATTTAATTTTGAAATAACGCGTAATTGATTATAAACTTACCAATTGTGACAAGTTATAAAACACACATAGCACTGACGAAATGTAGGTAACAAGTTGATTCTTTAATACCCACCCACTTTTTCCCCCATAATAATCCTGCTATCCAGCAAGAGAGGGTATAGTGTCAAGACACTTCGTTCTCCATTTCCCACCTGAATATAAGATTATTAGATAAGATTACGTGGTAAGTAGTGGAACTCAACGCCGCTCTTTTTCTAAGGTATTTAAAACTAAAATGTAAATTTTAGCACCCTCGAGGGAGAATCAAATCCACAAGTAATCGTGTTTACAGCTAGTGGGACGCCACTGCTCTACGATGTCCTGTACATACATATGTGTTATATTTAGTTCCTACAAAAATTCGTACATATTTTAAATTAACGACTCGCTCCTTATTAAAGCTTTCATGCCCTATTTGAGCCCCTTTAGGATTCTACAAACTTTCTGTACAATGGTAATAAAATATAGTCTATAGCATTCCTTGACAGTGTAGCGTTCAAATTGTAAAAGAATTTTCATGATCAACTCAGTATTTCCGAGATTAGCCCTCACAAACAAAGTTACAAACTTTACCTATTTATTATATTAGTAAAGATAAACAAATTCCTCATATTGAAAATTATAGACATACTGGCCTGCGATTAGTTACAGTATTAGTAATGAAAGTATTGACGGCCAGTCAAAAAATACACAAATGGATATTACGGATTTTATTCAAAAAATACACAAATGGTGGGAATCGTTTTATATGGACACTTTGCCACTGAAAGGAACTATATTAATACTACAGCATGTAGCTTTATTTGGCATAGTAGCGTAAGCATAGAGAAAATAATGTCTTAATTGTTAGCGTTTCCGTATGAATTTGAAATATTATTATGTTGAGCTCAACACTGCGTTTCTCCCATCAACGCATGGTAGTGAAAACAATCATTCATTCCCTCGAATCAACAGCCATCGTGCATATAGCCAGACGTTGTCTTACAGCACCACGACATCCTCAAGGTATTGTAGGTACCTACATTTCGTATATATTTAAAATTTAAATTACATTATGGTCTAAATTAACATACCCCATCTTAATTGTAGATTATACGAAAATAAATCTAGTCCATGAATATATACTTCTTGTTGTACACACTCTATGTACCAATAACGATATAATATAAAAGTAGCCGTCGAATAGATTTTTATTCAGCTTATCACGATATTCCGCATAGCAAGGTAGCATAGGAAAATAAATCTACGCCATGAATATATACTTCTTGTTGTACATACTCTATGTAGTAAGTATAACCATAACTAATACAGTGTCGAAAAAGTATACCAATAGCGATATAATATAATAGTAGCCGTCGAATAGCTTATCACGATATTCCGCATAGCAAGGTAGGTAGAGAGAACTTAATGTGATGACACTACTTTTTCTGATTCATATAGTATATTGCATACTTATTATATAAATACACACTGCTCCTCTTATAGGTAAATGTAATTTAAAAATTATAGCTTGTAAAGTTTTAGTATTTTGATTATTGTTGTGTCATATGTGCCAAAAAGTTTTATACTCTCCTCATTCTGTGATATAATTATAATGAAATTTGAATTCATATAAACAAACTACAACCTAGAATAAGTATTTAAAATGAATCCTTTACAAATATAATATTTTATTAATTTAAAAAGTATTTAAAATATACGTTATTATATATAGGACAGGCAAGTAAATTTAGAGTATTAGAGTAAAGAAGTCGATTCCAGGAGAGCAAACAAGCTAGCTCATCGCTTTAGTAAACAGAAATGTGACGGGTCAACGTGCCCGGGGTTATCGCAGCAGGACGGCGCCAAACGGTCGCAGGGTCGCGTCGCCCCACGACCATGTTACATGGAACTGGCGAAATTTTACGGAAACGCTCTTTCTTTTAACCCCTTTTGTAATTGAAAATTAAATATTGATAACATTTTATCGCGCAATGTCACAGTGGGACAAAGGTCTCATTCGTGATTTTGTGAACGTTCAAGTTTAAGACGAACAGCTACCCGTAATTGATATGCGTCAACATTGGACTAGTACTGCCTCTTTAGCGTTTCTGTTCATGCAACGTATTTACTTTACGGCTTCGAGGGTGAAGGTGTGAATGTACACACTCAACATTTAAAAATCCCCAATCAAGTGCGGGAGACGAAAGACCTTGAGGCACACCTGCTAGATGTAAACATGCATATATGTGTTGGGGATGATATTTAACTCTGTGGCGGGAGGTGCGATAGTAAAGCGAAGATAGTGAATTTATAATCTAGTGATGTATTTTTAATCTATTATCATTTCTATCATCCGTAGTTTCAACTATAAAACGTATAATCTCATTTTTCTCATTCCCTTAAGAATTTCAGGAATCAGCGAACTTTAAATGCTTTCCGATATCTTAAATGGTTATTTTCGTGCCAAATTTCAGCTTTCTATATGTAGATCACCAAATTTAGAGCAGAGAGCTTTAGTAAGATAGTTGGTCGTTAGGCAATCAGTTAATAATGAAAAGGTTTGATATACTCAGATAGACTTCTTTACATAATGTATATTTTCGTAATTAACTAGGAAATACACACTTTTCTCGTTAAAATATAATTCTTATTGCTGGTCTTAGAATAGACTTTATACATAAAATAAATAAATATAGACTTTCTTCTAGATAATTCTTAATATATTTCTTTGTTTTATTGAAACTATGCGTTGAAAAATTCTGTGTAATACTTAAAATGTCAGATTGACGAATCGATACTTGTGTAGAATACAATTTGCTCTGACAAAAACATAAATGACGCAAGTCTGTATAGTAAACACAAACATATTATTAAAATATGATATATGTAAAGCTGGGAGAGCTGAATGAACTTGAAAAATTGCACTTGTAATATTATAAATTTGTTTAAACTTTAGATAAATACTTTTAATTATTAAAAAAAATATTATTAAAAAAAATATTATTATAAATAATTTTACTATAAATTATTTTAAAAAGCAATCGCACAATGTACAGCGTGCGAAATAAAACGATTTAAATGTTACCGTCTTTTGATGGTGATACTTCGAAAACTACAATTACAATCAAAGTCGAATCAAAGTTTCGAGCTCGGGTGTCTTTTTTATATATGTAAGTAAATAAAATCGTATGCTCTAAATGTTAAAAGTAAAGTCAAATATAGAACTGATAATCGAGTATAGAATAGTAAAACTCATAAAATATCACATTAGTCAGAGAACCAATATCCAATACCCATCGAATTGACAACCAACTGCGTAAGTACGACGCTGTCGCCGCCGCCTTCATGGATAGATTAGTTACATACTTATTTTTTAATGATTTATCCCCGTTTAGACGTTGCTAATTTAGTCAATCTTGGACTACTTTTAGTATAATTTTGCCTTCATAGTGTATATCATAATTAAAAATGGGTATTTCCCCTGAATGATAAAAAATAACTTATTAAAATTTTAACACATTAATTGCTTATAAAACCACGACGTACGTTGATGTTGTTGTACATTAATAATTCAGCCTTTTTCACAAAGTTAATTAATTATTTTGCCAGGAAATGATAAATAAAAGTAGATATTCCCGATGGTTTTCCCAGTCAGTTTATTCTTACTTAATGTGGCATGATGTATATTGTTATTATCGTTGTAGTCGTCGCCTCAGCCATTCGACTCCCACTGCTGGACATAGGCCTCCCCTAAGGATCTCCACGACATTCGGTCCTGTGGTTCCCGCATCCAGCGGCATCCGGCGACCTTGACCAGATAGTCGGTCCACCTGGTAGAAGGCCTGCCCACTGAGCGTCATCCGGTACATAGTCGCCACTCGAGAACCTTTCACTGCCACTTCAGCTAGGCAATTCTTCGAGCAATGTCGGTAACTTTTGTTTTCCTACGGATGTCCTCATTTCTGATTCTATCACGTAGAGAAATACCAAACATTGCTCTCTCCTTTGTCCGCTGGGTGACCTTGAGCCTTCTTATGAGACACATAGTAGCCATGTCTCACTTCCATATGTCACTGGCAACACATATTCATTAAAGACTTTCGTCTTGATACACTGAGGTAATTTAGATGCGAAAATATTCCGTAGCTTCCCGAACGCTGCCCATCCAAGCTGGATAGGACGAGAGACCTCTTTCTCGAAGTTGGACTTACCTTACCGGACTGTATGTCTCAGGTATACGTATTATGCGATGGTTGTGGGTTCCATTCTTATTTGGAGGTACGATTATATTTAAGTTATTTTTTTTCTACGTTGTTGTGCCTAAACAAAAGCAATTAGGTCCTTCGACTCTAGAGTTGTTCGAAAATGTCCTCTCTAAACTACCCTGAACTGAATAATATATTTTAACAAAATATATAAAAATTTGAAGACAGCAGGCTTAGAACCCGCGCCTTTTGGAAACCATCCACGCGCTCAGACCTCTAAGTCATGCATTCACCTAGGGGCGACTTAGCGGTCTGAGTGCTACGACGGCTTTTTGAGAGTGTGACTGACAGTTTAAACAAATAACCTGAAGTAACCATCGTGAATTTATTTAATTTTTCTTATTTTCACAAAAATATGAATGGTCCTTTCATGTTTTTTTTTCAAAATTGAAGTGACTGATGTTTAGTCCGTCCAAGTTAGGTTTAATCCATACTTATATTATAAATGCCAATGTCTGTCTGTTTGTCTGTCACGCGTTCACGACTAATCTACCGGTCCGGTTTGGTTGAAATTTAAAATGAATGTAGTAAAAGTTACTGGGTCAAACATAGGCTACTTATTTTTTCGAAAATCAACCTCTAAAGCATTGAAATAAGGGATGAAATTTTATATGAAACATCACCACCGCTTGACCGATTGTAATGAATTTTGGAAAACATATAGTTGGTAATCCAAGGTGCATAAGGCTAATTTATTTTTCGAAAAACCCACCCCTGAGAGTTAACGAAGCTGCTATGCAGTTCACGCGGCGAAGCCGGGAGCATGCCGTTAGTATATAAATAAATAATGGTATTTTTCTTGATTGCCATTGTACTTTTCCAACATAGCTGATTGCATGTATTTTGAGCAGGGAAATTAAAATATGATGAAATGTTCTCCCAAAATAAATTTGAATAGATATTCGATTTTTGTCTATTTTTGTTCTCTCTAAAATAATATGTATAAAAATAATAAAATTACACAGTACTTTTATTTTAAGTTTTAACTTTTAAGTCTTAAGCTTTCGTAAAATTATTTTTGAATATCAAATTACTTTTTGTTTAATTGCGCAATGTGTATAAGTAAAATTAAATACAAACAAAATACACTTTATTGTGTGCTATTAAAACTATTACTAAAATATTAAGAATATAAGTACTAAGTAATAGACATCCTTATCTGTAACTGAACGGTCTTTCCCAGGTTACTGAAAAATCGAACGGAGATAAATGAAATGAATAAGGTGAACAGAGTATTCCAATATTAAGTATTTAAAAATATAATCGATGACAAGTAAATAAATGAATGAATGTATGCAAAAATAAAAAATATATATTTAAAGTTTGATCGCATGAAATGACCTGAAAATACAGTGAATTTGGATTCCAAAACACATATAGAGTAATATTATTTAATCACATTGTTTTCACATTTATAGATTTCGTGAAACAATCTCTACCACCTTGTATTCGCTTATCGTGAAAGCTTATACACAGTATATATTTAAAACGAATTGTAATAAATAATGCAAATGCTTATCGCTTCAACAAATTATCTATTTTTAGCGTTGCGCCGAAAGAAAAAGTAAATTTATTATGCATTTACATCGCATTTCATATTATATGAAATAATGTTTATAATAAATTATGGTAGCAGTTTTCATGCAGTAGGTTTGGGCACGTCGAGAGGATGAGTGATTGGAAGAATGGTAAGAAAGATTTATGAAGCAAAGGTGAGTGAGAGATAGGCAAGGGTAGACCTCGGTTGACCTTCGAAAACACAGTATCGACGGTACTGGAGGAATGTCACGTAAAAACAATGAGGACCCCCCGGAGGGCGTGTATGAAGAGCGTTTGGCGCTCCGTTTACTCTGACTACCCCGCAAGGGATACAGCGTGAAGCTAAAAAAAAAATGGTAGCAGTTTTCATTTCTTCGCTCGTTTGCTCAATGTCGCACTTTGTCTTAGAAAAAGTGCGACGTTAAGTTTCGTCTCGATTTCGGGAGAATAATGGAGGACGTAGTGTCTTGACATAAAGTCTTCCCTGACTACACCGCTCGCGGGAAAAGTATGAAGACATAATAATAATGTCTTATAAAACAGCTTTGCGCTTTTCCCGCATAGCTTGGTAGGCAGGGAGAAGCTAATGTCTAGACATTCGATTCCTTTTCCACTAGCAGATTATATAACCTTTCCCACAAGTGGGATTCAAGTTGGCAACCTCGCGCTTACGCTAATTCACTCACAATATAAATAAAGTAATTTAAAACTCAAAATGTTAAAATTGATCTAAGACATTAATTTTGGAATACCTAAAATGGTGAATTAGGAGTCCAAAGTCTATATCTATAACTACAGCATAAAACTTGTTTAAATAAGGAAAGAACTCTACAGTACAGCGATACAAGTAGTGGTCAGTCTGAACGATTCGTAATTGTCGTTCTGGCTTAGGCCAAAGGGTAATTAAATTACAAAATGAGACCAATTAAACGAAGCGCTAGGCTCGGCCTGGACGTGATTGTACTGAGACCTATATTGGTGTATTAGAGGCAAGGTTGAATGGGAAATCTAAGTAATTATATTAGCAATGGTATAAACTATTTGACATCTTGATTGATGCATATCAGCACTTAATGTTTTTGAATAATACCTATAGCCATTATTTAATTTTTGCCTACTATATGAAGAAGATAAATTAACTTCTTAGTATTTTTCTTTAGTATAGTAGCAATATAACAGGAAGGAATTCTAATGTCCGTCCGTCTCTCTGTTCTCCACTTTTCTCCCAAAACCGAGAGAAAGCGTATTCAGAGGTGGAAATCAACGCTGCGGATTGTCATACCAGAGTAAAGAACTGAAAATCATATAGGTACTACTAGTGGTAATCATTACCACAAGTGGAGATCAAACCCAATATAAGCCAAGTTCGCGGTCAGACGCTTTTCCGCTTGGCCGGCGACCACTGTGGTTATAAATACTTGAATTTATTATTTTAATAAATATGTCTATTTTGATACACACATAATATTATTATTCAAAAAGTATTATCTAAACAAATACATTTTTATCTCTAATTTTTATTCTTCCTAAAAATTTCCATATATATTTGGAGGAATCATTAATTAAAAGCTTTTTTACTTAAAATATATAAAAAATAAGCTTTAACGATTTCTGAATACTTTAAACGTCATTTTTAGTTATCATGATAAAAAATAACAGCTGGTAACCGATGGGTTTTAACATTACAGTGTAAAAAAACCCAACGTCAATCTGACATAGATTATAATTTCATATTACAAATTTTTGCTATGGTTTTGTATGAAACTTCAGTTTTAATGTAAAATAAACACTATAAAAAGGGATAAATTTCTATAACGCGTTACGCTTTATTACGTAGAATGAAAGTGCTATAAAAGTTCGTGGAGCAGTGGGGCATTTAATCCCCTTTTAGAGGTGCTATTTTTATTTCGGTGATATTTTTTTGGCAACACTGGTAAAGTGTTAGACAAACAATGTTTTAGATTTGAGTGGAAAATCGAAAACGGTATGTAATGAGCCCTAAGTTCTCTCTGTCTGCCCTGCTACACGCGCAGGGCATGTTTCTTTTTGGTGCGACAGATAATCTCTGGCAGAAGTATGATATTTAATAAAACAAACAAATTCCGTATATAACTTGAACACAGCAGGATTTGAAGCCCAGTCCTTTTGGACCCTGCTCAAGTATTCCAGATAATTATGTTACAAAACTTATAAAGTATATACAGATAAAATACGTTATTGCATAATTGAAAAATGCTTATTTTACAACCTGTATTAAAAAAAATAATAAAAAAGCAATCAATATTTCGAAATTACTTCAAATTGTACCGAAAATATTTTTGTTATATTTACCGAAAATATTTTTGTTAACACGTCAATGGTACTTAAAATATTTGAAAAGAATATAAATTTCGTAATCTTATATCACAAAAAGTGGCTTAAATCGTATACATTAGAATATGTCAACTTATCGGATGTGAGTCTGGTATTAATCAAGAGGTGTTTTGTAAATGTACTCTTGACCTAATTAAGTCTTTATCAACTTGACGACAAATATTAACAAAATAAGTATTGAAATGGGTTATCCCTACTGTCATTTATATAATACGTCTGTGTATTTGTACTATGGTTTAAAACGTTTTGTAGATCTATATTTTTAATTTTCTGTAAAAAATGTGTTAGGGCACTGCCTGGTAAAGCTCGTCAAATCCACATTATCCAAACGCCAACTTAGAACAACTATTACTTCTTTCACTATCTTATTGTGTCAGGGAAAATAACTGGTATGTGTACTAATTCGATAAACACTGGCTAGATCATATTAGTAGTGTAGAGTGGTCGCGAAAATGTTTACAATGTTATCGGTTAACGTAAAATAATCGAATGTACTCGTATAAGGTTACTCATTCTGTTGCGCGACAAATTCAAGTTATAAATTTCAAATTCTATGTACGAATTTCATCTTTTTGAGTTTTATGTTCACAAAAATTCCCGAATCTGAAGCATTGCATGCCAAGTAGCTGAACTTCATACTACTTTGTCTTGTTACCAGGGAGGAGAAATGAGAATAATGGGGGAATGGTAACTTAACCAAAAATCATCGCGTATTATTATATACAGCTACACCAAGCCACGAATGAATATTAAATTACACAACGTTGTCCACCAAAATCTCAATTATTTTAACTGTTTTCGTTAATTTTTCGAATAGTCTAACGCGTCAATAAATAAGTATAGTATTATTACGATACTTAGTAGAGATGTTATGGGTGTACCGTTTTGGGTCTATCCACAGGATATAGGAAGAATGTGCTATATCGATGTCGGTAATGAATAAAAAATTATTTCGAATTAACTTGTTTTTTTTTTTTTAGCTTCACGCTGTATCCCGCACACAGCAGGGTAGGCAGAGGGAACCTAGTGTTAAGACACTCCGTTCCCCACTTTCCGCCGAATTCTGTTAATTTCATATAATTTAGTCAGTTTACGATTTTAAAAATTGTAAGTATGTAAAGTAATTAAAATTCTATTATTATTTATTATTACTTTTATCACAGGCGTCTATTTTTTAAATATTAACAATAAAGAAGAGGAGAATCTCATTTAGACTGTATATATCTGAAATCATCCGTAACTTTTATATAAGATTCAGATACGGTTATGGATAGTTTCTTCTGTTTCGGACATCCGACAGGTCATCAAAAGTAGTTACGGAGCTCCTTTTACATCCGATTGAAAATTTATTAAATACTTATTAATTAGTAAATGTATAAGCTTAGAACGACATTTTAATTGAAACTCTTTAGAAAATCGTCGTAGCATAATTGAGTTTGCCTTTGACTAGGATGTTTACTTACTTTTCAAAAGGCTTCCGTAATAATTTCTATAATAATATTTTATATTTAAATATTACTTTTGCAGCTGAAAAATAATATAGAAAATCTTAGTGACGATAATGTATAATTTTAAATTATAAGATGACCGAAGTTGATACCGTGACCTTTGAGCAATAAGATAAATCTGTGTATACATGTTTTTTTACTACAGTATTGTTACAATTCACATGTAAATAAAATATAAACATGAAAAATTGAAATGTTGTCTAAAAAAATACATTAAAACTTGATTTTGTGTTACTTAATTAATTTAATAATATTTATTACTATACAATCCCGCTTTCCTTTTTCATGAAAGATGCACTGTTTAATAATTTTCTTATTATATATTTAAAAAATTATGCAAAACCTCATAGATACTAGATTCTAACACACGCCTATAATTTACAATCGAAAACAAAATAATTATTCGACGTATTATGATGAGTATGACAAGTAAGATAGGTTTAGCTCAAAATAGTCTCGTTTAGCACGAGTATACAATTGATTGGCTTTAAGTATCTGCCCATATCTCACAAAGTAAAATGCTAAGTCTATTGGTTGTCTGCATATTGCTGTCCGATGGAAAAACAACGTACATCACTCATTATACCTCTAACAAGTACTAGAGACATATTTGTGCACTTGTATATACATTCATATGTTGACGGAAATTAAGGAAACATTGTAATTGAAATGGAAGTATCACTTTGAAGTTAACAAATATAAAAATATAGAATAAAACAATACAAAGAAAACTTAGTAACGAACTAACCAGGAATAGTTTTAGAGTTAATTTGTACATGATTGAAATAGGCGCGAGAGGTAACAGAACAGAAAAAGCTCTATAAATTCTAAGATGTCAGCCTGTCTACGACTATATTTATTTGTTAGTTTATTTCGTCGAAATAAGCGATATTAGTTTCAAATTTTATTAGGTAGACCGAGGTGCTTGGACAATGGAGGTGCGCTTTATGTTAAATGCATAGTGCCCCTTTGGCCTAGAATTGTAAGTCTAAGCCTATAGAATGCTAAGAAGTTTTATCTTAATCCTAGGAATTCTATCTTGCTTAATAATTGGGAAATATGTAAAATTGCATTGATTATGTAGAATGAAATGAATCAAAAGTTTATTTAATTAGCTTTAAACACTAGTTCTTTTGATTAGACTACCCCTCAAAAATACGTGAAAACTACTATTTACACTTATATTTTACTAGTAGCTTCTCTAGAAGGTTATTTTGTAACTATAAATTACTGAATATTTTTTTATATTGCATAATCGTAAAAAACTTAACGAAAACGTTCACTTAACAAAAATATGTAAATAGGTACGTGGATTACTATTATTTAAAAAGAAATCTTCTTTGATGTTGAAGCCATGACGCAGTAGAACAGCTGTAAGCGTTTTCGGTTACGGGTTAGATAACCAATCTAACGATTATCAATCCTTCAATTGGTTATCTAACCCATTCCATTACATTTAAATTATTTTGATTTTTCCACTCTGGTACCTAAGACAAGGCGCGGCGGTGCCGGAGGCCCGGTTGTATTTTAAAAGTTTACACATGTGACTTTTCTAGTCTAGTCTTTCTAGTTACCTAGTTTATTTAAAGTTGACAAATGAAAAAAATATTATCTGTCATAGAAAGCGTGAAGACTGTAGATTAAGCGGTTTACAACAACATTACATTTAGACACACCGGATAGATTTGAAAGCTCCTGACTAAGCTCCCAACTTTTAAATGATCTGATTTTTTTATTTCACAGCACTCTTAAATATTAGGCTTACCATAATTATGCCCACGTTTATCGAAATATTATATTTTCATAAAATATTTGAAAATAATGACTATGAGAAAATTTGCATACCCACCATTTGAATAGTTACTTTAAATGTTTTATTTATTAGATTAATAATATTAAGAAGAATTATATAGTGTCCGACCGAAATTAGGTTTCCGCTGAAACCGAACCTTCGGCTCTGACTTCAGTTTCGGCCGAAACCAAAACCGAAACTATTGATGACGTCTAAAAAATTTTAAATATGTGAAATACTAATGTTTTTTATACGCTTTGTACATATGCATTTGAGAAATTATGATAACATTGCTATTATTATAGTAAAAAAAATATAGTTTTAAATATAAATATCATTTATACGTCTTTCCCACATTGCAGGGTAATCAGAGATAACCTGAAGTCAAGTCGTTCTCCACTTCCCGATCGAATTATCAATTTCAAGATTAGAAGTAGGATTTTAACTTTGTCCTCTTCCTCCAACTCCAAAAAAAAGCCGTATCCAAGAGCAACTTTAATATGTATATCATTAATATGTATATCATTATTCTTTATTTTTATTCAAATAAACACAGTTAACAGCATGAGCACTGTTAGCAATATGTCAGAAGCAGACAATGTGTTTGGTGGATACATGTGAACTGAGTTATATTTCATTATGAGTCAGCATAGAATTCATTAACAATTGCACAAACAGTGTGCACATTGTGCACAGTCGCACAACAAAAGCATTCGCTAAAAGGAAAATGTTATAATTTGTTAAAAGGAAATTGTGCCTAACTACAGGCTCAATAACGCCCTGTAAAATCTTCAATACACTTTTTCCTATATTTGAGGTAAGGAGGTAAGCACACAGATCTACGCCAGTTCCCTTTGCCCAAGGGCCCTAGGGCGGCTTTATTTTTTGGTTTATAGCTATTAGTCCAATGCAATATATGGGCTATAATTTATTTTGATAATCCGATTACTTGATGAGAAAACCAGACAGCCCCTCTAATCCATAAAATATATTATTATATAGCCATAGGAAAAGTTGTTCAACGTTATGAGTAATTTTTTTTGGGCATTAAAAATGAAGATCTGGAGCACTTAATGTAAGATTCTAGCAGCTGGTCACCATTTTAAGAGATATGCATATGGCGTCTTAGAAACAGCTTTTAAGCGTTACTTTCCTAACTTATTTTTTTTTGTTTTCGAAAGATTTAAGCAATATGTAAATTGACTTGGTAAGTACCTAATCGATAACGAAAGGTTAAAAACCATTTAGAAAAAAAATTGTCCGTCTATCTCTTTATTAGTTTGCGTTGTTGTGCGTGCGTTAGCGTAAACAACATAAACTACTGAATAGAAGTAAATTTTACTTTCGATATTCGTTCTTCGTTCGTTCGATGTCGACGTTACTATGTTTTTACAATCTCAATATTAAAGTTAGTTATTAGAAAGAAACAACAAACAATAAACAGTTCATAAGAAAAATGTAATTTATTTAAGATACATAATTTAGCTAATCCACAAAGTGGCATTGAAGTTGAAATCTATACATACTAATATTATAAAGAGGAAATTTATTTATTTGCTTGGATTTAACTCAAAATATATTCGATTAATTTTAAAATTTCACCGTTAGAAAGCTTACTAAAACTTGAATTATGTAACTGCTCAAATTATAAAAAAAACATAAAATTAAAATTTTATTATTAAAATCTTATATTTAAACAATGATTTTTAGCGAGGCTTATGTAACTCGTATAGTATTAATCTATATCTATATAAAAATATTTATGACAACAGAGATTCTATAATATAGAATATTTTGTCAACAATTTTACATAGTTTAAGCAAATATCCTTAGACTAGCGGCCCGCTCGCGGCTTCGCCGCTTGAACTACGCAACTGTTTCGTTATATTGCATGCCTCGGGGGTGGGTTTATGAAAAATAAAGTAGCCTATGTTTAAGCTTAGATTATCTATATATATTTATGCCAAAATTCATTATAATCGGTCAAGCGGTTTAGATTTTTCATATAAACTTTCATCCTTCATATTCATTTGAAATAGGTTCAACCCTTTAGCGGATGATTTTTGAAAAAATAAGTAGCCTATGTTAGACCAAGTCACAATTACTACTTTCATTCTAAATTTCATCCAAATCGGACCGGTAGATTAGCCGTGAAAGCATAACAGACAAACACACAGACTTTCGCATTTATAATATAAGTATGGATGATGTAAGAAATAATTACGCGCACGGCGGTCATGCGTTCAATGTATTTATGTGGGGATTCTGGGCTCCGGATAATTTTACTTTAAAATACTTGTATTGCACCATAATGTTTCGAAATACAAGATCTTATTGGTAAGCAGCTCTAACGGTTACCTATCAGATATCCGTTTTTATTTCGGTACCAAAAATTACAGATATCAATATTGTAAACGAGAACTAACATATTATAACTAACTGAAATATTATTGTATTCTTATAAAATTAATATTAGTTTGTAATGTAGTTTAGGTTAATAAATATTAAAGACTAGAAACTACTTTATGGCTTTACCTTATGTTAATGAATATCAAAACTGTGAAATAATGCTGGAAATGAAATGGTACTACTGCAAGAAATAATTGCATACATTACTTTACTAACTTCGATGTGTTTTTCGGATATTTAAAAATAAATAAGTACTATTTGAGCTGACGCAAGAAATAATTCTGTGAATTTTTTGTGCACCAATCACGAAAAAATAACCAAATAAAAGTAAATGTTTTTTTTGTTAGCTTCACGCTGTATCCCGCACACAGCAGGGTAGGCAGAGGGAACCTAGTGTTAAGATACTCCGTTCCCCACTTTCCGCCGAATTCGGAGACTTGCGTATTAAGTGGCGGAGTGGTGTGAATTTTGACAATATACTTCGCGAATGGCTGTGAGCGGGGAGCGAGAACCTTAAAATCACACCTGTTCTAGAGTAAGTAATAAATATTAGAAAATGAAACTTAAATAATTGATTTAGGGGACCCCTGACTCTAGTTAAGTTGGAAAAGTTCAGATACCGTGTATCCATTCTGCCCGAGTCCCATAGCACCGATCGCGATATCCAAGCCCAGACAAACGCTGCTTGGGCGAAATGGGGTAAGGTCACAAGTGTGGTCTGCCACCGCAGAATACCGCCCATGATAGGGGCGGGCACGATAGGGGCATGATATATGAGAGCATAATGCGACCGGTTCTCTTATACGATAGCGAATGTTGGCACACTATGGAGCTTCAGGATATGAAGAAATTGAGGTGGATGTATAGCGTAACACGGGCTGACCGCATTTGTAACACATTCATTCGTAGCAGTCTGAGAATCCGTGACGTAGCGGATAAGTTCCATAAGCATTGACTGAGATGGTGTGGCCGCGTTGCGCGCCGGCCTGGGGTCTGGAAAAATATGTCTGAGCAATAGCAGGGTGTATTGCTCCAGGGACAAACATATTAATACCCCCAAGGAAGTGATGGCTGGATATTGTGAAGCTGGATATTATAGAACATAGACTTACCACTGAGAAATCTAAAAAGACCGTCAAAAATGGTGGAGTTTAAGTTGGAAAGCGTACTAAGGCTAACGCTAGGATTAATCACAGGAAGATGATGATAAGCAATCTGGTGATTAAAACACTAAATTACAATTTGAAAGTAATTGAAAACTGAATTGAATACAGTTTAGACATTACTCATGCCTAGACTGTATTCTTTTAAACATTTTAAAAGTGTAATTCCACACTAATAAAATTGAAAAAGGCATTTAGAAAACGTATAAAAATTTTGAACGCAGCGGGATTCTAACCCGCGCCTCCTGAATACCGTCCAGGCGCTCTCACCACTGAGCCATGTGTTCTAGAAATTCGACGCAGCTGATAGTAGCGATCAAAACTTTTATACGTTTTCTAAATGCCCTTTTCTAGACTGTATTCGATTAGACTGTACATTGTTCGGTGTTCAGACTCACAAATTTGCAAGCATTGAAAGCAAAGTAATCTCCCACTATTTGAGCTACCATTATCCATTGACGCATATTCATATAATTCTACAATATATGAAATATATGAAATAGCTTCAGTTACATAATACACGCGGGTGAAGCCGCGAGTGGATCGCTTGTAATATAATAAAAATATAGGTGAACTATATACGTATGTATATACATATATTAAAACAGTACTTGGTGAGTAAAAATCGATTAGCAGTATCTCAATAACGGAGAAACAGGTTTTTAAAATATGTTTCACTTTTAATTTAAAAATAACAAAATGAAACAATTTCGTTGATCCAGTAATGTTCTACAGTGGGAATATTAACATTTATAAGTCGCCTAGTGTTCTGAATTTCCACCACAATTTTTAGACTTTTTATTCACACGCGTGTCTGTATTTATCGATTCATAAAATAATGTTCTTTAAATGTATTTCAATAATGTGCCTTAAAATATTATTTAGTACGTTAACGTATTACGATTAGTTAGGACCATGCATATTAAGTCCAAACTCTATTAAGCGTGAAGGATGACTGTACCTTAAAATCATTAAATAAACCTAAGTTGAAATGAATTTCCCAAAAAGTAGAATATCTTAAAAACTGCCGCTTATGGAATATAGCTAGCTGGAATATAGCATAGATATTTTTGAACATTTGAATAGTTTTACCAATATTTAATAGTTGTATGTACTGACCATATTGCATATAGTGACAATTGGACAATATTTAGCATTTCAGAGTGCGGCTGACATGTTGGAATTATTATCATGAAAAATATACATTTTAATAATAATATGATGAGATTAGGCACTTAAATTATTATTTCGTCTAAACATTTTGAAATCGACTACTTACTACTAGTAGTAGCGTACCGTACTACTAATATAAGTGTAATTTTCTCTGAAAAACTAGTTATTGTAAGTGGTTCGATACGAGAATTGATGCTATTAATTTCACGATTAAATTTCCATAGTCAGACTTAATACATTTTGTAGAACGCAATATTATAATGGATTCCTAAAGAGATTAAATAATATAATAATCAATTGTCAAACAAAAATAACTCGTGAACAATGGGTTCTTTAATTTGTTAGTCCACCATTAATGTGTAAATATAGGGAATATGACACGACCAATACGATATCATTCAATTTTACTGCTTTAGAAGCGACCTGCGATAACCCTATCGCACTGCGTCCTAAATGTGATCCCCATATTGAAATTCACACATATATTTGTAATAGTCAGGATTCCCCTAATACACGTAGAAATAAAATAATTATACAAATTTATGACAAAAACATGAATGCTACATCATATAGATAAAATGTAAATATATTTTTTATATATACATTCATACATCATACGTATCAGTCGGCTCGTACAGCTTGCAATGATTAATTTAAATAACAAATTTAGCAGAAATTAGGTATGTACGGATTTAAAGAGAATTTTACATACTTTCTGTTCGTAATATGTAACGGCAGATGTGAAATATGCGTGACTTGAGGATCACAGACCATCAATTGCGGTCAATGAGGGTCGAGGTGACGGGTCAGAAACGACTTAATTATTTTCTGGAATTCGACAATACTGTGAAGGAGTAAACGTCGGATACTTGGCTTGCTTTTTTATCTTTTTAATGAACTTAGCAAGCTCTATAATATATTTGCTGGCTAACCAATGGACTGATATGATCCATCGACCTCGGAGGCGCGGTCTCTTAGACCTGTACAGGGCGCCGCCCACAATCTGATTTTCATCGCTGTCGCTTCTCTTATCACAAACCTGTTGTTTCTCGTCAACTAACACACTGTTATTTCATTGTCACGTTTTTAATTAGATACTTGTACATTATACACAACAAAGAGCTTACACATTTTCATTTATGAACTAAGGTCGGTTTTAAGCGACTTGCCTTAGATTGTCGAAATTGAGTTTCAGCCTGGTGATGGAGAGGCCTAGCTCACGGAAGCTGTGGTCAGCGAAGTCGGGCAACTGTGAGTAGGAGATGTCGAGGCCAATCTTGGTCTCGGGGCTGAACTTGTTGGTGAGGGCTCGCGCGATATCCTCGTAGGCGCTGATGCGCTGGCAGATGACCAGCACTGCGCCGGTACCCACGTCCTCGCGACGACAGGTGCAAGGCGAGATCTCGCGGCGCATGGCGCAGTGCAGGCTGGCACCAGCACCGGGTTGGTCGGCTAGCGCGCTCAGCAGGGCGGCGGCGAGCGCGAGCGCGAACATCGTGTGTGCCGGTCGGGTCTAGCCGCGGTACTGACTACTGACTCCCTGTGCACGCGCCGCCCGCTCCCGACCGACGTCAACACTCTGACGTCGTCGTTACACACTTACCACTTGGCACTAGTACCTTTGCTACTGCATTAAAGCTACCATACGGAGTTACGATGTGCTGGCTTCAAAATTATTCATTGCTACCAAATTAGTAAAAATAATAAGTTAAAACAATACTGCTTTGAACACGTCACTGAAGAGGATGTTTGCTTAGTAACTATATCAATAGGAGATAATACGGTAGCAAATACATAGTAAAAACTGCTACCCACGTTCAACGGTTATGCGGTTTTAAAGACAAACTTACAGTGAACGAACAACAAAATGTATGCCCCGTAGAAGCGACAGATAACATAATTACATCACGAAGAGTACATGTCGATTCCAAGAAAATAATCAATAAGTAGTAAACTGCGATAACAGCACTTCGCCCAACGTTTGCAATGAAAGCATATTTATTTATGGTATACATTCGCCCTCAAAGCTCTGAAATATAAAAAATAATGAACTATTTTTTTGATCAATTTGCATTTAGGTTAAGTAACTAGGTTCGTTAACATACAATTTTTGAAAACGCTAATCAACAATATAGGAAGCATGGATATTAAGGCCATCGTAGCGCAATAGGACAGTGTCGGACTGGTTGTGGATTCGATTCCCACTCGATGAAATTATCGTTATTTAATTATTTTCATTCTTCCCTTCTGGTGATCAAGTTAAAGCGACTTGAGGCTTGCCACTTAACACGCAATGTTGTAAGTTGGGGGCGGAAACTGGAGGACGGAACATCACAATACTAGGTTCTTGCTGACTACTTTACTGCGAAAACAAAACAACATGCGCGGTACTGAAAACTTAAATATATTGAACAGAAGAAAACCGCCTTCATAATAAAGTAATATTTTTAATTGAGTTTTTTAACATAAAAGTAGTGTTACCTAACTATAAGAAGTAGAGACGAGCCATCGGGAACTTTTTTGTAGTATTTTTGTAGATCAATATTTCTTTAGTAGATAGGAGAAGGTGAACCCTTAGTACAAGGGGCCTACGGGGTATCTATAGTTATGATAATCCTATTACAAAAAAGCGCGGGGGCGTTCTTTTTTTATGTATTTTGGGTACGGCCACATAGCCCCCATTGGCCGTCACAGTTTTACTCTATTCGCACAGGTGAGACCTCCGCAAGTGACGAATACCGTCATATTTTTACCCATGATAAGTATTTTTTTCACCAAAGCTTACGTGTAGAAGATTTTTATTATATTATTATTGGGGCACTTTCGACCAGAATAAAGTAACATACAACGTATATATATATATATATATATATATATATATATATATATATATATATATATATATATATATATATATATATATATATATATATATATATATATATATGTATATGTATATATATCTATCTATATATCTATATATATCTATATATATATCTCTATCTATATATATCTCTATCTAATATCTATCATATATATAATATATTTAATTATTAACACCTTTATATTAAGTTATAAATACGTATAGACAGACAGTTTTTAAGAACTTTGTTTTAGAAATGTATAGAATATAACTGAAGTAATTGATTTTATTGCCACCTTACATTAATATTTGGAGTCAAATTATCATACCTTGGCGAGTATCTTAAAGAACCGAATTTAAGTACCGAATTCGAAACACTGCGTATTGCATGTCGAAATTCAACGCCCATTTAGTCTTATTAGAGAGGAAATGAAAGTTAAATATAACCATACCATCGAAGATCCCAATAAGCAAAACATTAAGTTCATATGCTATCTGAAGAAATGATAATTAAAGAATTATTCCCCAGAATGGGTGTCGAATCCGTAACCATTGTGTTCCGTGAAACACTATGCTACACCAGTGCGCCACAGCAGCCTCAAGTATGTATTCAAGTATTTCTCAAAATATAAACAATATTTAGAGGAAAACTTATAACCTTTTTTAGAGTCAGACACTTCGCAACTGCGCAACTATGACTAATTTTAACTTTTTAAACATTAATTCAATTCTTTCTTACATATATTGAAAAAAAAAAATTGTTGAAGCTCTATTTGCGTGAACCTCATGACTTTATATATTATACTACTTCCATATACTACCTTGACATTGAGACTTGAGCCCAAACTTAAAACAGCTACACTTAGTAAAGACGCAATTTTTTACTATTTTACTATAGGAGAGTAATTTTTTTCAGCTTCACGCCTTTTCAGAGAGGGCCTAGTGTCAAGATATTTCAATTTCCACTATGCACCCTAAATTGAGACATTGCGTGTTGAGTGGCGCAACTCAATACCACGCTTTGTCTTTATTATCAAAGAACAAATGAACATTTAAATAAAATCATTAACTTAACAACTTAACGTTTTCTGGCGGCGGAAGAAAAGAACCTAACTCCTCCTTTATCCTCCGATTTTATCGTAATTCGAGGTAACGTATATTGTATGCGGATACTAAAAGCTCCACATTGTCTTTCCAGAGTAAAAATATAATAATAATTTAAATACTATTTCGTTAATTAAAGGAATATAATAGTTAAAAGTTGTGTTTTATCTCGTTTGCCATAGGGATATCAAAAAAAATCTGTCCTCAAAATTAATTCAGTCAGTAAAAAGATATGCTGTAAAGTACGTACAAAAGACTCGAATTGAAAACCTTCAACTTTCTTTGAAGTCGGTTAAAAGCTACTAGTTAGATCCCAACTAAATTTAAATGTTACTACTCAACAAATATTAGCTTTCATATAAAGAAAGAATCATCAAAATTGATCCCCTCAGTAAAAAGTTATGCGGCATGATACATAGAATAAAATTGAAATCGAGTTGTAAATTTTCCACTTTTTATGAAGTTGGTAAAAAAGTGCTTAATAATCTGGCTGAAAAAAATCTCTTAAGAGGGGGAAATAAAAGTTAACAGTTTTGAAGTTAAAGCCACGAAATCTTATTTCTGTATATTTGATAAAAAAATATTAAATTTCTATTTCCTCGATTGTAAAAACTTGCCTTGCCTTGTAAAAAAGGATTGCGTAGTTGTATGAAAATTAGTCATTTTCTAAGTTAGAAATATACAAATTTATTTATTTGTTGCTGATTACAAACCTAAACTACTCTACTTAGTACTTGATGCTGTCTTGGCGTAGTGAGACAGCGTCCGACTGTAACACGACGGTTGTGGATTCGTTACCTTCTGGAGGTATAATTGTTTTTAAACTTTCATTTTTTCGTTTTGATACCAAAGACAAAACGCGGCGCTGTGTTCCGCTCTAATGTCTCAATTTCAAGTGGAGACTTGAAGACGAAATGGTTTGAAACCAGGCCCTCTACGTTGGATTACCTCGCGGGAAAAATCATGAAGCTGAAAGAAAAGGAAAAAACTACTCTACTATAGTAAAAAGTTGAGTCTGTACATAAATTTACAAAAAAAAATTGGGAGGAACGTGAAAACATCATTAAAACATGAATATATTATTTTTTTACTCTTTTTCTATGTTTTTATATATTTGTATGCGCACATCTTTTGATTAATATAAAATCTTCTAAATTTTATATTAATTTACTATTTGCTTAGGAACATTAGAAAAATTGCTTTAGTATTAGGAATGTTGAGTAATGTACAAAAAAGCAGTATGTTAGGGCGTCCCCCCGAGGCGACGCGCACCAGCGCGTCCCCGTTGGTGTGAGAAGTGGGGAGGGGGGAGAAGACGAGTGCGGCGTTGGGGACCGCCACCCGACACGCCATGTCCGAGACGGCGGGAAGTGGAGGACGGAGCTACAAATAGCTACGTGGAATGTAAGAGGAGGGATGGAACAGAAGATGAATGAATTACTAGATGTGATGGATGATAGAGATCTGGATGTGATCTGTGTGACTGAGACCAAGAGGAAGGGCAGTAACACTACCGATCTGCCGGGCAGTCGCGTGGCGCTCTGGGCCGGCGTACCAGAGAGTGATCGCGGGTGTCAGGGGGTAGGTGTGTTGCTGTCCTCTCGATTGGTGTGTGCAATGGTGGAATACAAGGCGATCAACCCGAGGCTCCTTTGGGTTCGCTTTAAGCTGGGGATAACAAGATTATTCTTGCTAGCGGCCTACGCGCCAGTATCCTCAGCTCTATCAGGCGAGCTAGAGGAGTTCTGGGAGAGTGTCAGGGAAGTTCTAGGTAGCGTAAGAGCGAATGAAAAATTAATAGTGTGCGGTGACTTGAATGGATGGGTCGGAACCGAGCGGATCGGTTACGAGCTTATATTAGGGAAGTACGGTGATAGGAGAGTGAATGAGGCTGGTAAGCTTATTTTGGAACTTTATAAGGAGAAGAATTTGTTTGTGGCAAACACGATGTTTGACCACAAACAAATTCATCAGTACACATGGGAGCGAATGGAAGAGAAAAGTATGATTGACTTATTCCTGGTGGATCAGCGTATTCGGAACCAAATTATGGACACACGTGTGTTTAGGGGTGCCGACTTGGGGACGGACCATTATCTAGTTGTTACTAGAATAAGGGGTCTGTTCACAGGCTGGCGCGCCCGCACGAGGTGTCCAAACTTGGAGGCGAATAATCGCGTAAGAAGCTGGAAGCTTCAAGATGTGATGGATGATAGAGATCTGGATGTGATCTGTGTGACTGAGACCAAGAGGAAGGGCAGTAACACTACCGATCTGCCGGGCAGTCGCGTGGCTCTCTGGGCCGGCGTACCAGAGAGTGATCGCGGGTGTCAGGGGGTAGGTGTGTTGCTGTCCTCTCGATTGGTGTGTGCAATGGTGGAATACAAGGCGATCAACCCGAGGCTCCTTTGGGTTCACTTTAAGCTGGGGATAACAAGATTATTCTTGTTAGCGGCCTACGCGCCAGTATCCTCAGCTCTATCAGGCGAGCTAGAGGAGTTCTGGGAGAGTGTCAGGGAAGTTCTAGGTAGCGTAAGAGCGAATGAAAAATTAATAGTGTGCGGTGACTTGAATGGATGGGTCGGAACCGAGCGGATCGGTTACGAGCTTATATTAGGGAAGTACGGTGATAGGAGAGTGAATGAGGCTGGTAAGCTTATTTTGGAACTTTGTAAGGAGAAGAATTTGTTTGTGGCAAACACGATGTTTGACCACAAACAAATTCATCAGTACACATGGGAGCGAATGGAAGAGAAAAGTATGATTGACTTATTCCTGGTGGATCAGCGTATTCGGAACCAAGTTAGGGACACACGTGTGTTTAGGGGTGCCGACTTGGGAACGGACCATTATCTAGTTGTTACTAGAATAAGGGGTCTGTTCACAGGCTGGCGCGCCCGCACGAGGTGTCCAAACTTGGAGGCGAATAACCGCATAAGAAGCTGGAAGCTTCAAGATCCACCTATTAAAGAGGAATATAAAGAAAGGGTTTCCAAGAAGCTAGACAGTTGCGAAATAGGAAATGAGAGTGTAGAAGTATGCTGGCAGAATCTTAGGAATAGTATGACTGAAGCAGCAATAGAGGTGTGTGGTGCTGTGAAAAGAGGCTTTAGTAAAAAGCGCGATGAATGGTGGGATGACGAAGTGAAAGATGCCGTAGAAAGAAAAAAGAAAGCATGGCAGGATTATAAAGCCTCTGGTAAGAATAAAAGTATGAGAGAGATCAAGAAGAAAGAGTACAAGTTGCAAAAGCACCAAACGAAAGCACTGATTAAGGCGAAGCGTGAAAAGTCGGAGAATGAAAGAGATGAAAGGTTGACGAACAACTTCCGAGAAAACACGAAGCTTTTCTGGAGAGAAGTTAGTGATTCTCGGGGTTCTTCGTCAACCTGCAGAATGAAAGGGGTGCTTTCGAAGGACGGTGAGATATTAACTGAACAAGCACCCGTTTTGCAACGATGGGCGGAATTCTATAAGGAGATGTATGAATGTGATGACGCCTCTGTCTCAAGTAACAGCGATATGCTGAATCTTGATGTAGCAGACGGCGAAATCAGTATAAAAGAAGTAGAGAGTGCCATAAGAAGTTTGAAATGTGGTAAGGCAGCGGGAGCAGATGGAGTTACTACTGAGATGATCAAATATGGTGGGCCGCGCGTCTTGGACCTGTTCTTTCATCTGTGCAATTTATGCTGGAAGAAAGGGGAGGTCCCAGATGATTGGCGAGGCGCAGTCATCGTGCCTTTGTATAAAGGCAAAGGTTCACAGATAGACTGTGCAAGCTATAGGGCTATCAGTTTGATTAGCTTAGGTAGTAAAATTTATGCTAAAATTTTAGCGAGAAGAATGCAAGAGAGATCCGAGAGGCTGTTGTGGGAGGCCTAAGGAGGCTTTAGACCTGGAAGAGGGTGTATGGACCAGATCTTCTCCCTCCGCATGATCACAGAGAAATTTTTGGCTGTAAACCAAAAAGTTTTCTGTGCTTTTGTGGATTTGGAGAAGGCATTTGACAGAGTTGTGCGAAAGAAGTTATGGGAGATACTGCCTCGGTACAATGTGAACGGACCCTTGTTGCAGGCTGTAAAGTCTCTTTACCGAGATCACTCAGCCTGTGTACGAGTAGGAGCTGGCATGTCGCCTCGGTTTGATATTCAATCGGGTGTCAAACAGGGTTGTGCCATGTCAGCTTGGCTGTTCAATTTGTACTTGGATAGTTGTCTCCAAGGAGTGAAACAAAGCGATATGGGAGTGAAAGTGGGTGACTTGAAGGTAAACTGCCTGTTGTACGCAGATGATGCAGTGCTTATTGCATCATCAGAATGCGAGTTGCAGGCATTGGTCACCATCCTGAAAGATGGATGTGAAAAATAATGGTCTAAACCTGAATGCGAGTAAAACTAAGATTCTGGTGTTTGAAAGAGACGAAGAAAGAACGGAATGTAAGATCATGGTTAACAGAAAGAAATTAGAACAAGTGAATGAGGTGGTATATTTGGGAAGTATGTTTAGCAGAGATGGAAGGTATGATATGGATGTTGAAAGGCGTATTGCTGCCGGTAACAGGGTTAACGGTGCCCTCGCTGCGTTGATGCGACGGCGGAACGTGAGCATAGCCGCACGTTTAGCTGTGCACAATGCAGTGCTGGTACCGACGCTGCTATACGGCAGCGAAACGTGGGTATTGCAGAAGAAGAATGAAAGAAAGATGAATGCTGTGGAGATGAGATCTCTTCGAAAGATGTGCGGAGTCAGCTTAGCTGACCGAATCCGCAATGAAGAGATACACAGAATGGCAGGTATTAGCGAGAACGTCATAGTAAGAATGAAGAAGGGCGTGCTCAGGTGGTTTGGGCACGTCGAGAGGATGAGTAATGGAAGAATGGTAAGAAAGATTTATGAAGCAAAGGTGAGTGGTAAGCGAGGCAGGGGGAGACCTCGGTTGACCTTCGAAAACACAGTATCGATGATACTGGAGGAAGGTCACGTAAAAAGCATGAGGACCCCCCGGAGGGCGTGTATGAAGAGGTTGATGACAGTGGACGAGGCGAAAGAAGTATGCAGGGACCGTAGCGTTTGGCGCTCCGTTCTCTCTGACTACCCCGCAAGGGATACAGCGTGAAGCTAAAAAAAAAAAAAAAAAAAAAGTGGAAAATTTACAACTCGATTTCAATTTTATTCTATGTATCATGCCGCATAACTTTCCTTCTAAGTCACGGTAAATAGTATTGGCTTAGTTTAGTAAAATATATATTAAATTAAAAAAGCTACTTTATAAGGTTAATTCATAATATAAATTTATATATATATAAAAATAATAGCTCTAAAAGTTTGCTTGGTATTACTGAAATAAAACTATTGTGTACATTACTGTACTAACTTCAACGTTATTTTAGAATATTTAAGAAAAATATAAATTAAGCTGATAACTGACGTAAAAAAAATACTCATTAATGAAATTCTTGTGCGCCGATCAATATGTTATTTAAAGTCGCTTTTCTTTTTTTTTGTAATAATTAATTATTCCTGAATAAGCACTTAAAATAGGCGTAAATTATTCTTAATTTTATAGAAAGAAATCAATCAAATCAAAGCAATGGTTAACATCAAATAAAATTTCAGCAAACATCGAAAAGGCGCTATAACTTTTCTGTAGACTAAATCACGTTGTTCTATTGGACGCATATCGTGACGGTATATATTTTCCCATTATTCAGATATTTATTATTTATTTATTAGACTCACCAGTGGCAATTACATTGGACACAATTACATTATACAATTTTTTAATCTTCTGTCCTCTGTCCTGTGACCTACCTACATATCGAAGGAATATTAGAAAATGGTAAAAGAAGCTACAGTTTTTGATTAGTTTTACTAACTAATCAAAAAAATTCTGAGCTTTATATGAAAGCTAATACTTGCCGCGTAGTCGCATTTAAAATTTTATTAAAATCCCAGTAGTACTTTATTCTAAATTAGAATGTACTTTTTAAGTACTTTATTTCATATCTTTTTACTTAATGAATTAATTTTTACATGACAGCATATACCTGTTTGATCTCATTTCAATTTAATTAAGATCTGACCAGAAATTTTTGAAACTACTTTCTGAAAACTTGTATAATGTAACATAATAAGAAGGTGTAAGAAATGGTTATAAAATATCTTTAACCGCATGCTCTGCGAAAACCATGATTGAACAAAACAATATACTACAATATTAAAGAACATATCAATATCTACAATATCTACAATCTTGACATTTTTTTTTTACATTTTCAGTAGGCAGAGGGAATCTAGTGTTAAGACACTCCGTTCCCCACTTACCGCCAATTTTGAAGGCATTGCGTGTTAAGCGGTGGAACTTAACACCGCGCTTTGCCTCGACACCAGAGCGAAGAAAATGAAAATATTAAATATTTCCACTCCTCGAGTGGGAATCGAACCCACAACCAGTCGTTAAAGTCACACGTCTGTACGACTGCACCACGTCGGGCCCTTATAACTAATTTTATTTTTAATATCTTAGATTATTAAGAATAAATTACAACGTGATTCGATGATTCGAATATATGATCCGAAAAATAATAAATATAAGTTGATATAACGATATCAAAATCATTCATATGGTAAACGTTTTTTGATATCCCTATTTCAAACGAGATCTAAAATATAGCTATAAACTAAATATTCTTTCTAAATCACGGTAAATAGTATTGGTTTATTTGGTTTAGTAAAATATATAATAAAAATTACAAAAGCTATTTTATACGGTTAATTAATAATATAAAATTATATTAATAAATTTAATATTTACAAAAAAAAGAAAAGCGACTTCAAATAAAATGCACTAAAAAGTAAAGAAAATAATGACATATTCAGTTCACCTAAATAAAAATTAACAATTTTGGAGTTGGTGCCAGCCACATGGAGCTAGCTGTACGTCTCACTACCGTGCCGGCGGAGCCTCACATTTGCGTTGTTCACGTTCTTTCTCGTCACATCGTGCTACGTCTCTGTGTCTGAGCTACGTATCTGTCTTTGTTGCTGTGCTTGTGCTTAATAGATCCTATTTAAGTAATTATAAGCCCACATGACTTCACTGACACCGACTTCCTTTTTTTGGAAAAATTAACTTTATTGTCAAATATATTTTAAATGCACAAACATGGACCTTCGATAAATATGTTAACAATAAAAGAACTGAAGAAAGCAATTTTTGTTCGGAAGTAGAACTTCCGTCATCCTTTGGAATTAAAGTCCACTGAACTATTTGTTTTTACACTTTATCAGTAAAAGAAGCCCTGAAGATTGTTAACCAGCCCCTTCTCTCTTAGGGGATTGGTAGAGAAGACCAGCGCTTTGGAAATTAGAGTAAATTGTGAAACATTTGATGTTTTTTTGTATCACAATTGAAAATATTTCAATACGTTAAATTATTCCAGGTTTGATTCCCATCTGTTAACATGATATGATAAAAAATATAACTTGAGTGTGGCTAATTAAAGTGCAAAGTTGGATTGCACCAACAGCTATTGCTTTAATAAAAATATAACTGGAAACCAATAATTTCTATTAGAAATTCCACTACGATCCCGAGACGATATCAAGCACATTTCACGCCAACATCGAATAGGGTGGCAATATTTTCATTTTATCGTAAGGTATTTATTGATCATTATAGAATGCCCTCTAGTATTAGATATTTCGATGTATTTTTTCTGTTCTCATATTGCAGTCACAATTATAAAAAGCTTTAAGCATATTTGTATAGATTTCTACACCACCTCACGAAATAAAAAACTTACAATCATCTTTCCTCTATTTACTGATTTTCTGCGTCATGACCGGTAATCGGAAAGAATCATTTCATAGATATTGCGTATTAAATATTAAAACTCAACGCCAAAGTTTTTTTTGTTAAGACTACAACAACAAACTTTTTTTCACCCGAACGCAAATCGAACTCATCGTAAGTCCGACATCGTACAACTGAACGTCGACGGTGCTATAAATGTAATAAATACTTTATTTGAGATCTATCTCTCTCCCCTCAACTGGAAGTAACTGAAACGCTTTAATTATGATTATCTTAGCTAAGCTATATGTTAAAATATATCATAGTTCAACAAATTAATATTAATTTTGTTAACGATGAATGAACACCTGATATTTTGTCACAAAATTGTTCACTGAATCTGGCATAACGAACGAACCGAAAGTCTTTTGTGACATACAAGTCAGCACAGTATAATTTATGTATGTGTCGTGGTCATATCGTAGAATCAACGACTTCATGATATCGTTGACAATATCATGAAATGGTTGCAGTTCAGCAAATGACCAACTGAATTTGACGTTGATTCGTCAACGTTTAACGATTTCGTTATCGACGTTTGGTCATATCGTAAAATAAGGTGTCCTTATAATATATTTACATTGTTATCTATACTAATAAATAAAATTGGAGTGTCTGTTTGTAATCTATACTAATAAATAAAATTGAAGTGTCTGTTTGTAATATTAAAATAACAACTTTTTAATGATTGCATATGTATATATACACGATACGTATACCAAAATAAGCTTTTTAAAAATTTTTGTCTGTCTGTCTGTCTGTTTGTTTTCGATAATCTCTGGAACGGCTGGACCGATTTCGACAAAATTTACAATGATAATAGCTGATGTAACAGGGCGTAACTTAGGCTACTTTAATTTAAAAAATTGCTGTTTCCCGCGGCTTCGTCTGTATTCAATAAAACAAAAACATTGTAATTCTAAAACAAAAGTAGCCTAAGCTATGCTTCATTACATCAGCTATCTGGCAGTGAAAGTCCCGTCGAAATCGGTCCAGCCGTTCCAGAGATTAACCGGAAAAATGGGCAAGGACAAAATTGGTATATGTACCGTGTACACATACAAATGCATTTAGTAATAAGCAGTAACATGAATATTCATCACTATATTTATTTGTAAAGATATATCCATACTAATATTATAAACGTGAAAGTGTGTTAGTTTGTTTGTTCATGTTTCACAGCAAAGAAGCAATGTAATGTCACAGTTTTCTTAGTGGAACAAAGGCTAATTTATACTGTGAGTTACTTAATTATGAAGTTATCGAGAACATAAGCTTATAACGCCTGATATTGACTATTACTTACTTTATTGATATTTTAATATATTGATATGTAATATTGCATTGTTTTTTAAACAAATATTTCAATACATAAACTTTTAAAAAAAAACTTTTTATGTAAGAGAATATAAACATATGAAGAAAACATATTCTGTTAAGTATAAAAAAACTATCATGGCATAGTGGGATAATGTCTTACTGTAAACGTGATCGGTTGTGGGTTCGATCTCCACTTTAAGTTGCGTTTAAATTACTTTCTTTCCAGATTTAGACTCCATACAGGAAGAAACTCTTCAGTAATCTATAAGTTCACTATTCGAGTACTGGCTTGGGCTGCTGCATTACAGAGAGAGAAACTCGGAGCAGTGCTTGGAATTTGCGACACAAGTATTAACTTCAGGAGCCCATTTAAAACGTTTGCCTACACTGCCCGAAATGTATGTGCCTAATTAAAATCTAAATAAAAAATCGTGGTGTACAAAAAGGTTATTAGTGAATTAAAGTATCCTAAGACTATAAATAGAATAATTTGTCCGTTTGTTTGCTTATATTTTAGTTTTTTTAATTTGTTTTTATTTAAGGTTTTTTTTAAGTAAATATACAAAAATGTCAGCCCCATCGTTCCTTAAAACAAATTTAAAGCACTCAAATATAACATTTCCTCTTAGGTCTACGAACACTATTTACACGTAAATTTATTCAACATTTTAGCTACAGAACTAGATTCAGACAATATCGACATGTAATAAATTCAAATTATAACGACGGATTGGTTTCTGACGAGCCTCAGCATTTCCGACACATTCCACCAAGAAATTGTGAATACACATAATTCACACTTCGGAGTAGATACCTTTTTCATAAGAAAACCACTTTAGAGGAAAATGTCCAGATGCGTTCTGGACCTGAGGCCTATAGCAATTTGTTGCCGTGTAAGTTCCTTCTCACTAAACCATGAAATATGAGGAAGCTCCTTTTAAATAACTCTATATCTTATTTCTTTCAATTTAGATCTTTCTTACAAATACTCCTTATAAATAATTTTAACTTCCTTTCTGTACTTTACGAATACTTCCGAAAATATATATACCTCTCTCTCTTCTACCAAAGCCCTCTTTGCTAATTTGTCAGCTTCCTTATTTCCCGTCTGTCCAAGGTGAGAAGGAACCGATTGAAATTTTACGGTTATATCTCTGGCATATACCTAACGTAATAATTTCATTTAATATGCCACTGATACTACTCTTGCTGTCACATAAGATAACAATTTTATACCAATTAAGAGTGGAAACGTATACAATTTTCATAAATATTTTTAGAACCATCTATGTAGATTGCAAGCCACCCAACATAATTCTGATTAATTTCGTGAATAAGTTCATATTTTGATACTTTAATGTCCAAATTTTTTTTTCATATTTATACAATTCAAATCAGTACTTCAGATACTTAGGGGCTGGATAGTGAGATCAAAATTATGATGCGTATAGGATACATATCCATACTAAAAGTAACAATGTTTTAGTCTCTCTTAAACTTCATGTTCTACGAAGTCTATAGATTAATATATTTTTTATTCCCACTTATTACGGGGAGTGGTAAATAATATACAATTAATTAATTCTATCAAAAATAGCATTCCCTCTTACCAAACGACTAATCGCAGGATAATCTTTGGATAATAGAAATTTGTAATTTTTTTACAAAAATGTTAATTGTTGGCAAAATAAATTGTAATCAAAGCGTATAAGAATTCTGACGCAGCTGGTAGTAGAACGCATGGCTAAGCCACAGGTTCAAATTCCGCTGCGTTCAAAATTTTTTATATGTTTTCTAAACATGCCTTGAACAGAGTATTTGTACATTGTATACACAGTTACAGTTATAGACATAGAACAGAGCACTTCGTATATGTAGTTGAATTTCTAAACACAGTTGAGCTGCCAGGTCTACCCTGTATCCCAGTTAAAACTATTTGAAATTTCATATCCCTCGATTATGTAACGGCACGAGACTGTATCACGTAACTTGGATAGAACATAATTAATGCCAGCATGTTAACCGGAGTAAGAAAAGGTGAAAATTTCACTAATGTCTAAGCTACTACTACTACTATGCTACTAATCTATTAAGAGAAGAAGTGATTATGTAATTTTCTATTAAGCTAAGTGTAATATTTGGAGCAATAACAAAGCGCAAGAGTAAGTATTAAAGATAGTGGGGATGAACTTAAAGAGATTGTGCTTCTCCCAATTTCCTGAATCTTCTGTTTTTATCCCCAGTAGAAAGACATATAATATCTTACAATACCCTATTAAATCTGATGACTGTATGCACTGAAAAGACCCACCAGCCATTAAGGTTTGAGGTTAGCTTAAAGCACAAGCGTATCACATGTACGTACACTTTGCGATTAATGTTACCTTGAGTTATTTTTAATACCTTTAAATTAATTATATATTATTTACCTATCCGTCCTTACCTACCCTACACGGTGTAGGTACTACTCACATATCCGACAGAATGAAAGCGGGCGAAGCCGCAGGTAACAGCTAGTTTAATATAAATTTAGAATATGTGCGTAAAACGATCTCATTATGTATATGACGATGTTTTTAGATAAAAACACTTTTAATCTCTGGAGAATCAGATTATTAAAAAAAGTTTAGCCTAACCTAAAAAATATTTAACATAATTAGATTTATTTTGTGTGAAGATACTTAAAATCAATCAAGGTTAGGTTAAACTTTTTCTATTCAAGAGATTTGTTAGTATATAAAAGTAGTTTTTACTATATAATTTCTTAAATTTATTATTATTATATTGCACATTGACTTGAAAAAAATTAAAGGGATTTTATATAAATAAGAATATTTTATTTAGAACTATGTTGTTACTTAAAATAATAGAATAATTAATTCCGCTTTTAATAAAAAAAATATGTTTAAAACTAAAATGTTGATTTTGTTACGAACAGCTGATATATAAAACGCCTCTATCGGTTGTTTAGGTAATTATTTGACGGTTTGGTCAAACAATATCGACGAATTCATGAAGTAGCCGCGCGTTTAGTTGACCATATCGTTAAACGTTAGGCTGTCATTGATTTCGTCATACGACATCATGATCTGGCCAAACGATAATTGGTGATTTCATGAACTTCGACCGTTTCATGATATAGTCAACGATTTCATGAAGTCGTCAATTTTACGATATGACCACGACATATGCAACAATACGCCTGTGACTATATCATTGCAATACTCCGTTACGTGTGTTTATTGCTGTTGAATCTGAAATCTCATATAGGCTTTCAATAAATATATTCTTTGTAAATAATTTCACTTTTTACTGTATTATAAGAAATTATTAACTTTTCTTTCGTCAATTAAACATTTTAATAATTAATAGGAAATTACATACAGAGTTAATTACATATTAATTACGTGAGTGCAGAAGACGTTTTAGTCATAACTAGAAATAAGTTTTCAGACGTCGCAAGTACAATTCCAATATTAGCTCTCTCTCTAGTTTTACCTACCAACCAAACCAAAACCCTCGCTCCACGCACGACACCGGGACATTTCATATTGAGTGGCAGAATTCCACGCCGCGTTTTGTCCTAATATAACCTGACATTGAAGTATTTTTATTGACTTAAAAATCTTTACTTGAAATGAAATGCAAATAAATAACAGAAGTAAAAGATTTTATGCGTATTATTTCATGTTTAAAACAAGATTAAAATCTTCTCTACTCATTTTATTGAAATCCTTGTGATTATGTCACATTTTTCTATAAAATATACTACTAATAAGTTAGCCCAGTTTTTTTGGCATTTCAATTTTCCCGGACAGAGTAATAAATGATGACCCAACTAGTCTTTGGCTTTGCAGACATTAGTTATAATAAGCATCGGATCAGAAAACAATCTTCGTAGAAAACTGGGCGTTCTCGCATTCTTGACACAAAATTCAGGGCTAATCAAATGTTTCCCCGCATACAATTGAATTCGCTATATTTTTCGATCCATTTCATAAAGACTGGATATATTTCGTGGCGTTCAATGACTCCTTAGTTATTTTACGCTCTTATATTTCTGTTTGATCATTTTTATTGTTTGCTACACTTTTTCTGGTTTTCTATTTGCAACAAGAAATGGTTATAGCTTTTTTTAAATAAACGTTTTTATTTTCATCTATTTTACTCTTTTTCTGGTTTTACTCTTTGACATAATTTAAGTTCTTTTGCAATCATGGTAATAACATATTAAGGAGTTTTAATAAAGTACGTTTTAATAAAAGTAAAATAACGATTTTTTTAGTTTTACTAATAGGAGTGTGTCTAAATAATATATATATTTTTTTATATACATAAATAATGCTTTGAACCAAGTCTGGGTGTACATCATGTAACTGCTCTCCCCCCTGAAAAATGTTTGTAATATATTAATCAAATCATGCCTTGGCTCATGATACGTCTTGTGGTTAGGACCTCTATCCGCCCAGGTCCGCGGACGATTGGGACCAGTGCCCGAGACCTGGGATAGTGGTGGGAGAGAAGCACCGTATTCGTAAGTAACTCAAGTTCTTTAAGAGATTCAGAGGTAACAATGTCAAGAAACTCTCCTGATAGGATTTAATATAATATAATAAATCCTATCAGGAGAGTTGACAGTATTATGTATATTGCAGTATCATAAACATTCCGTTGTAATCGACCACAGCTCTTCTTAGAAAAAGTATCAATTTGTCATAACAAGGGGAAAGACAGCGTAGTGTTTGTGAGACCAATATATTTCGTCGGGTTTTTTAGCTGATATACATCATTGGTTTGTCAGACCAATGTCACTGGTTTGCATATCCGTATGACCGCACAACCACACGGTGGCCGTTTAAGTGAAATAACCGCACAACACACGCGTTGCAGTCGTTTGTCAAAACCAACATTTAAACCTAGTGAATGTCTACGACATCAGTTATCAGATTCCTATATGCCCTCTGAACCCACGACAGTCGCATGTCAAAGTTATACCAATACCCGACTTTGTAAAGGCATTACTTACGCAACACAAGACAGCATCAGATAAGATACAACAAACCAACATCGCTATAGCTGTTCACTTTACCAAACATGTCAGCTTCGGTAATGCTAAGCTACATTGGTTATGTCACCGACATCGCTTATCAGTAAGCTATAAGCTCCCCGAACCCTGACAGCTGATAGACAATACATGTATCGCCCCTATACATGTAGTACATATTTGTTATTTTAAGTTTCAATAATGTATTAAAATAAAATGTAATAATGTAATAATTTAATGAAATAAACATAAATAACATGAATTATACATATTATGATGAAGAATATTCTGTTTCGTTTCTGTTTATTATTCTTTTTTTTTAAATTAGTTACGTATCATTATTTGACATTACTTTTTTTCTGTATAAAATTATTTTTAATTAATTGTAAATTGCAACTGAGATATGTGGATTAAAACAAAAAAAGATGTACTCGTATACTAGTGCATGCTGTATCTATCTTCAACTTTAATGCATTTAGCTTTAAGTTTTAATCTGTGTAACACTTTTTCGCTCACTAATGGTTCTAAGTAAATAAATAAAAAATATTTGCACACATGTATCGTATATCCATGTAGTAAATATTTATGTTATTTTAAATTTCATACAAATTCGTATGAAATTGTGCCATTATTTGGCATAAAGTATTTAATTATCCAATATATTTAGTTTACAAATTTAATAATATTCAGGAAAATGTAAGCTATAGTGTTCACACAACACTATTTTAAGATGGCGTCGATGGCTGTAATACTATTATATTATTTAGTCACTAGCTGTTACCTGCGGCTTCGCCCGCTTTCATTCTGCCGGATACGTGAGTAGTACCTACACCGTGTAGGGTAGGTAAGGACGGATAGGTAAATAATATATCATTAATTTAAAGGTATTAAAAATAACTCAAGGTAACATTAATCGCAAAGTGTACGTACATGTGATACGCTTGTGCTTTAAGCTAACCTCAAACGTTAATGGCTGGTGGGTCTTTTCAGTGCATACAGTCATCAGATTTAATAGAGTATTGTAAGATATAATATGTCTTTCTATTGGGGATAAAAACAGAAGATTCAGGAAATTGGGAGAAGCACAATCTCTTTAAGTTCATCCCCACTATCTTTAATATTTACTTTTGCTCTTTGTTAATGCTCTAAATATTACACTTAGCTTAATAGAAAATTACATAATCACTTCTTCTCTTAATAGATCAGTAGCATAGTAGTAGTAGTAGCTTAGACATTAGTGAAATTTTCACCTTTTCTTACTCCGGTTAACATGCTGGCATTAATTATGTTCTATCCAAGTTACGTGATACAGTCTCGTGCCGTTACATAATCGAGGGATATGAAATTTCAAATAATTTTAACTGGGATACAGGGTAGACCTGGCAGCTCAACTGTGTTTAGAAATTCAACTACATATATGAAGTGCTCTGTTCTATGTCTATAACTGTGATTGTGTATACAATGTACAAATACTCTGTTCAAGGCATGTTTAGAAAACATATAAAAAATTTTGAACGCAGCGGAATTTGAACCTGTGGCTTAGCCATGCGTTCTACTACCAGCTGCGTCAGAATTCTTATACGCTTTGATTACAATTTATTTTGCCAACAATTAACATTTTTGTAAAAAAAATACAAATTTCTATTATCCAAAGATTATCCTGCGATTAGTCGTTTGGTAAGAGGGAATGCTATTTTTGATAGAATTAAATTAATTGTATATTATTTACCACTCCTCGTAATAAGTGGGAATAAAAAATATATTAATCTATAGACTTCATAGAACATGAAGTTTAAGAGAGACTAAAACATTGTTACTTTTAGTATGGATATGTATCCTATACGCATCATAATTTCGATCTCACTATCCAGCCCCTAAGTATCTGAAGTACTGATTTGAATTGTATAAATATGAAAAAAAAAATTGGACATTAAAGTATCAAAATATGAACTTATTCACGAAATTAATCAGAATTATGTTGGGTGGCTTGCAATCTACATAGATGGTTCTAAAAATATTTATGAAAATTGTATACGTTTCCACTCTTAATTGGTATAAAATTGTTATCTTATGTGACAGCAAGAGTAGTATCAGTGGCATATTAAATGAAATTATTAAGTTAGGTATATGCCAGAGATATAACCGTAAAATTTCAATCGGTTCCTTCTCACCTTGGACAGACGGGAAATAAGAAAGCTGACAATTTAGAAAAGCGGGCTTTGGTAGAAGAGAGAGAGGTATATATATTTTCGAAAGTATTCGTAAAGTACAGAAAGGAAGTTAAAATTATTTATAAGGAGTATTTGTAAGAAAGATCTAAATTGAAAGAAATAAGATACAGAGTTATTTAAAATGAGCTTCCTCATATTTCATGGTTTAGTGAGAAGGAAGTTACACGGCAACACATTGCTATAGGCCTCAGGTCCAGAACGCATCTGGACATTTTCCTCTAAAGTGGTTTTCTTATGAAAAAGGTATCTACTCCGAAGTGTGAATTATGTGTATTCACAATTTCTTAGTGGAATGTGTCCGAGATGCTGAGGCTCGTCAGAAACCAATCCGTCGTTATAATTTGAATTTATTACATGTCGATATTGTCTGAATCTAGTTCTGTAGCTAAAATGCTGAATAAATTTACGTGTAAATAGTGTTCGTAGACCTAAGAGGAAATGTTATATTTGAGTGCTTTAAATTTGTTTTAAGGAACGATGGGGCTGACATTTTTGTATATTTACTTAAAAAAAACCTTAAATAAAAACAGATTAAAAAAACTAAAATATAAGCAAACAAACGGACAAATTATTCTATTTATAGTCTTAGGATACTTTAATTCACTAATAACCTTTTTGTACACCACGATTTTTTATTTAGATTTTAATTAGGCACCTACATCTCGGGCAGTCTAGGCAAACGTTTTAAATGGGCTCCTGAAGCCAATACTTGTGTCGCAAATTCCAAGCACTGCTCCGAGTTCCTCTCTCTGTAATGCAACAGCTCAAGCCAGTACTCGAATAGTGAACTTATAGATTACTGAAGAGTTTCTTCCTGTATGGAGTCTAAATCTGGAAAGAAAGTAATTTAAACGCAACTTAAAGTGGAGATCGAACCCACAACCGATCACGTTTACAGTAAGACATTATCCCACTATGCCATGATAGTTTTTTTATACTTAACAGAATATGTTTTCTTCATATGTTTATATTCTCTTACATAAAAAGTTTTTTTTTAAAAGTTTATGTATTGAAATATTTGTTTAAAAAACAATGCAATATTACATATCAATGTATTAAAATATCAATAAAGTAAGTAATAGTCAATATCGGGCATTATAAGCTATATATAGCTATATATGTTCTCGATAACTTCATAATTAAGTAACTCACAGTATAAATTAGCCTTTGTTCCACTAAGATAACTGTGACATTACATTGCTTCTTTGCTGTGAAACATGAACAAACAAACTAACACACTTTCACGTTTATAATATTAGTATGGATATATCTTTACAAATAAATATAGTGATGAATATTCATGTTCCTGCTTATTACTAAATGCATGTGTATGTGTGTACGGTACATATACCAATTCTGTCCTTGCCCATTTTTCCGGTTAATCTCTGGAACGGCTGGACCGATTTCGACAGGACTTTCACTGCCAGATAGCTGATGTAATGAAGCATAGCTTAGGCTACTTTTGTTTTAGAATTACAATGTTTTTGTTTTATTGAACACAGACGAAGCCGCGGGAAACAGCAAGTTTTTAAATTAAAGTAGCCTAAGTTACCCAGGGCGTACCCTGTTACATCAGCTATCATCATTGTAAATTCTGTCGAAATCGGTCCAGCCGTTCCAGAGATTATCGAAAACAAACAGACAGACAGACAGACAAAAATTTTTAAAAAGCTTATTTTGGTATACGTATCGTGTATACATACATATGCAATCATTAAAAAGTTGTTATTTTAATATTACAAACAGACACTTCAATTTTATTTATTAGTATAGATTACTATTTAAATATTCATTTCAGTATTCGTTTTTTGTTATTTTTATATTATTAATGTAATTAGAACTCACCAGAAATTCTTCATAATTTACAAATATGCGTCTTACCAAACTTGAATATAATCAAACAAAATTATTATATTTCGATCACTTTGCATTTAATATGTTAAATTTATTCATTATATATCCACTTCTTTCTATTCAATTTATATTATTTGCAATTTAATATCCATAATTTTCTATGCGTCAATTTTACCGACGACACGCTTCCGCCATTTTTTTTCTTTTTCTTTCATCAACAGTATCCTGTAAGTATGGCATATTGCTTACATAAAATTTATAAAAAATATGAATATTTTTTTTATTTATTTAAAAATATAAAATAAAATATATTTTTTATACTATTATTAAATTAAATTAAAATATATTATTCAATAAAAATATTTTATACATATTTCTACGTATATTTATGTATAGTAAGGATTGTTACTATCATTGTGCCCACTGGGTACTCGACACTATAGTGTCCGGGGCATTTATCGATTAACATTTTTAAACTTAACCCTGAAAATATACAATAATTGTTATAATTACTATTATAATTATTATAATGTTTAAATATATTAAATTATGTAAAACTCAAAATAAAAAGCTAGTATGAATTCTCAATTATTGTACTCAATAATCTTCAAGAAAATTTAATAGGACCGACGAAATACTTTTGATAGGAACAAGACCATGTCACTTCTAATTTACCCCGCGTCCACGCCGTCACTCATAGGCATTAATTTTTACTCTTAAGGAGGTATCTTTATTATATGGCTTTGCCTAAGAGTTGTGCTTAGTTTCTTAGAAATTGAACTGTCCGGGGCTACCTGCTGTCCGGAGCTACCCGACTCTCCCCTACCTAATATAATAACAAAATGGAAGACAATCGAACAAGATCCGACAATATGCTAGAATAAAAGATTATTTATTTCATCTCAAGTGTCCTGGGCTACCCGAATCTCCCCTAATACTCAATTTATAATCTCATATAACCAAGTGACTACATTTATCATTTGAGGTCACAAATAAAGCTTTCTAAGAAACGCGGACCCATTATCTATACTTCCCATATTTTAGTCTCAATTTTTTTCAGTTTTATATTGACGTTATCTGCCTGATAATGTGGGCAGAGAAAATAAAGTATAAGGACACTCTGTTTTCCGCTATTAGCATCTAATTTAGATGACATTAGACGCTTAACTCATTTGTTGTAGAGTTAAATAATTTTAGATATTTTCAAGAACTAAATAGTATTCAAAATAATTGTAGCACTGCCATTATTTACAGCCAAACGTCAGCAAAAATGCAATAGTACATGAATATAATATTTCGACAGCTCCTTTTATAAAACATACCACCCATTAAATGTCGCTTTGAAAGTATAAAATATTTTGAAATATAGTTACAAAGGAAAATGACGTTATTCAGCTACGCCATTTGCACTGACGCGTACTGTAATTACATAACTCAAAGAGCACTCATAATGAAAAACAGTGGAATGTTTCAAGTGCATTGTAAAATGAAAATTTGCCCGCCGGTATTTTGTTTGATGCTGTGCCGCCATTACGACGAAGCTTAATAACAGAATATCTGTAATAAAACAATATTGAAGCCCACTAATATGCATCGTTTGTTTGAATATTTTTGGGCAGTCATCCTTTAGCGAGATTTAATAAATAAGCTTTGTTTATTGTTATATGCTAGCTAATACACGTCTACCTTCCGCTTATTGATAGATCCCTTTCTTTATCCTGACTCATTATAATAAGGTTACTTAAGGTGAATTCTGTTTATAGACTTCACCCACTAAATCACAAGTATCTCCAGAAGCATCACAAGATCGTAACGTTGTATTTTCTCATATTCAAAAGAACAACCAGTTCGTTTTGTAGTTAAATCCTCGTTTACTCAATAAAACTAATTCGATACTGCTCATTTTTCCATTATATTGCCAATCAATTTAAACGTTGGTTAGACATTCATATATTGAGTGTAACGACCTTACGACCAATATTTATTTATAGTTAATAGTTTATAACCTTACTACTCTATTGATTTCTGTCCGCAACTTTATTGTCGTTAAGTTGTAAAACGTTATTTCTTTTTAAATATGCCATTTTGTTTCCAAAATACAAAAATAACACCTTATAATTTAAATATTACGAGATAGAAATAGGGGCATAATAACTAAATTTCTCTATAATTTTCTAAAAGCTCTCGGCGTGTCAAGAACATTTTTTTTATGGAATAAAGGTGGCAAACGAGCAGAAGGTCCACCTGACATCCATAATATTAGAGTTATGGATGCGTTGCCAGCCTCGGGGATGTAGGACAGAAAGAGGGAGGAAGGGTTGGTATCATGGGAATAGGGAGAGCTGGCTTTTGACACGATAGGGGTCGCGAGCCAGTCGGAGAACGAATCTCCTACCACCAAGCTACTGGGTTACCCGCCTTTTACGGGACGCTATCCAGCGGCGGAGGGGAATTGTTATCTAAACCCGTCCCCCCACGGGTGATTGACTATGATCAATTCATTTACAGCATATTTTTTCAGTTCAGAGGCCGTATTAGCAGGAACTTTGGTTAGATAGAGAAAAGAGCTAAGACTGTGGAGTCGGCGTTAATAAACATTCTCGGGGCTGCACTTAGGTTACAAGTCCTAGGCACTGCTCCTGCTCACGATGTGTTCATGAAATGCTAAATAACTTATTTTCTGTTATGCTAAACCAAAAAACAAAATACTGAATGAAAACAAAGTTTGTATTTTATTACATTGTTAGGATTAGTATAAAAAAACAAATAAGTATGACTTAAATTTAACTGACTAATACATGATTTATTAATTAATGTAATTGTCAAAATTGTAATATATACCTATTTGTATGGTAGACAATAAATAAAATTATCTTTTTATTTCATCAATAGCAGGTATGTTCAACAAAAACATTATATAAATTTTAATTATTAAAGTTCATTTGTTGACCCTACGTTTCGCATAAGCTTTGTATAGGTCATCTATTTTTTAACTGAACGCCCTTCCAACTGTACTACAAATAAATACTCAATCAGTGGACGTTTACAATCATAAATTATTATACTGCGCAAATTCCCAATTTCATATACACATAGTAATAATTGTTTATGATTATTAATTCATTAAATTAATAAAAATATGTTGTTTTTATACATTGAAAATATTAGTTATTTTTCTGGCATACTGTAGTTATTTTGATCCAATTCATAGACTAAATGTTCGATCAATTGACGCGTGGGTAAAATTGCACACAATTGAAGTGTCGCAATATTTACATGCCCTTACGAATTAAATTAATAAAAATATGTTGAGGATCGTTCATTTTCAAAATGACTACTACTATGGTACTATGTCTAAATGATAATAAATTTATTCAATTTATTCATTAAGTATATTTTTAGTCAAGATATCTAATTTATGAGACGGAGAACGGAATGCCTTAACACTAAGTTTTCTCTTCCTGCTGTGTGCGGGATCCAGCGTGAAGATAAATAAAATATTGAATAAACTCTTTTCTGCACGTAAGAATTTTACTTTAAGAAAGTATTTATAGTGCCAGATGTAGTGTACTAGAAATCATGAAATGTTCTATTGTTCTAGAGAAATCTTCTTATCTTGCAGGACGGTTGACGGTTATTTGACCATCATCCCAGTAAATTAGTATTATAAAAATCATGCAACTGGGTGTTAAATTACTAATCTCATTTAAGTAATTACGAGTAACTCGCTCACTTTATCTTAGGTATCCGAATAAATTAAAGTAATATATAATCATTCCCACAAGTGGAAATCGAACCCATACCGATCGCGTTTACATTCAGGTGCTGTTTTAATGTGTCGTGATGGTTTCATCTAAAATTTGATCTACTTTAAGATATTAAATTTTTTAGTATAGTGTTAGACGATTACAACTATCTTACTCAATCATGCAATAAACAGTAAAGCTGACGAGTTATATAATGTTCTATATTAATTTATTTTGAATCATAAATCCAATTAGCCGATATGTTTATTTCCCATCAAACTACACAGAAGATGTACATGATTAAAACTCGTTTCACGAAATATATCGACAACAAACGAAATCTGAATAAATTACAAGATTGTAGATAATCGAAAAATGGTATTTATTACTTTTAGGCTATGTTGGCCTTGAGCTTCTCCCTTTGCAGTCGTTGCTCCCCGTGCACCGGTGACCAACGGCCTGTACTGACTATTAAATGATATGAACTCCCCTCGTCAATATTATTTGTTCAGAGATATACTTATTCATATATGGGTCTCATCCGTCATGAACGATACGTGTGTTTTTCGACCCTCGCCACCCTCAAAGCTAAAATCGGTATATTACATTTTACCCCTCAATTTTCAAATGAATAATTGAAACATTAAATAATAGAAAGATGTTATGACCGATTTAAGATTCTGCATTCTGCATAAACAATAATAATTAATATTAATCCCTATATCTTTTGGTCACGCTATAATTAGAAAATATCACGTTTCAAATATTACACGTCAATAATAATTTTTATATAAGTGTCCTGATACTTTGGCGAAGGTAAGAAATCAAAATTATAAAATTCCACCTTAACTAGAAACATTTTAGAAGATTTTATCTTCTAAAATTTTTAGTTTTAGGTATTTATTAATGTATGAATTGATTATTTATAACTAAGGCAAGACAACCTCTGTCAGATCAGCCAGTAATGTTATAAATAATTTGATTAAATTAAAAACATTCTCTCATAGTTTTAATGTTTTCTAACGCAAAATATTCATGAGAACCTGTTGCTAATGTTATTCTATTTATAAAGCAACAGGATATAGATCTTACTTACTTACATATCTGTAAACAGATAGTTATATAAATGTTCAAAAGAATTCTAGCTGGTTGATGTCTGTGCTAAAAAGATATTTAAAATCATTCATTGTATTTTCCGTTTTACAATTATAATTATGTAAAGGAAATTGTTAATTACTATTACGCATTACCCCTTTTCCGGTTTAATTAGTTATAACTAAATTTGAGACAGTAATTGCTGGAGCCAACCAGACACTATTCACGTACTTTGAAATCTAAAAAAGATCATTTACAAAAAAAATGGATATTTGAAACTATCACGGTGCTATGTGACAGCGTCTGACGGTATAAACGATGGTCTTGAGTCTCATACGGGTAAATGATTATATTTAAATTATTTTCTTATCTCCGCTCTGACTACAAGACAAGCCACAGCGTTGAGTTCCACTATTCAACAAGCAACGTCCTGAATTCGGACGTAGCATGGAGAACGGAGTGTCTTGACACTTCGTTCTCTCTACTATGTAGGGAAACGTGTGAAGCTCTAAAAACAAAAAAAATAAATAAACATTTCTCAAGCAGGACTAAAAGTTTAAAACATGCAATCAATTTCAACTTAATTATATTCTCCGAGTTTGCTTCGCGAATTTGCTTTTAATTTTCTGTTGGGGGAGATTTGTATGTTCATTTCAATGTGGACTGTTGATCAATACAACTTTTTGAGTCCTTTACCGTTATTCATATTGATATTTAATGTTCCAACACTTTGATTTAACGCTGAATACTTAAAACTTAATTTAACTTTTTGAACTTTAACATTTACCTTTGGACGTACTTATGCAAACCAGAACTAACCCACAATTTGGCCAAAAATGAGTATGCAGAACGTGTTTTTAAAATTGATTTTCTACAATACCTGTAAATTTCATAATGGTCTGACAGTATTTAGATAAACCACGGTGGTCACATAGTGACCAAATGCTCTAACCACGCTTTTTAAATAAAGTGGGAAGATACGTGATTACTTAAAAGTCATACAATTTTATATTTAGTAAGGGACCATGTGGTTTGATTATTACCTGTTTGCATATTAAAGTTATTGTTATTCTTGATGCTCACAAAGATTTATGTTACATAATTATATAGTATTAGGATCGGCCGCCTTGAGGGAAGCCAGTCGCCAAGCTGGTCAAAGTTGCGCAAACCGTTCAGATGAAACTAAACATAACACAGTTTATATTCAGTACTTGAAACACTTTCAGTTCCCTGCGTAAAGCACTTGTAACCTCAAGGAGAGAGTCAAATGCCTATCTTGTGGCTTATTCGATCCCTAGGGACCAGTCGTATCGCAGAGACACGAACGTGTAACTGTAAACGACTGGTTGTGGGTTCGATTTCCAATGCAAGAATGTAAATATTTAATATTTCCATTTTCCTTCGCTCTGGTATCAGAGGTGGGCGACCGCGGCGCTAAGTTCCGCCACTTAACACGCGATGTCTTCGAATTTGGCGGAAAGTGGGGAACGGAGTGTCTTAACACTAGGTTTCCTCTGCCTACCCTGCTGCGTGCGGGGTTCAGCGTGAAGCTAAAAAAATAATAATAAACAATATAGTAAAATTATTACATTAATCATAAACCATGTGCTTCGCGAATTTTGTTTAATAATAACAAAAAAGGTTTTTTTTATAGGTATGATAGCTCTTGCTCAGCTCAATATGTGCAAATACAGTAAATGATTTTGCATATCAACTAATCTTGGTAGCATGATCAATTTAGATTTATTTAACGACAATGAAAATATTTTTAAACGCAACGACGACTTAGATTCTTGTTATTAAATGAATATTAAACTGATGTTGTAGATTTTTCAGAAGCTAGTGAACCAAACAGAAAGGAATAAAGCAGACAGACATCATTAGTATTTATATTTAAACTTAAGTATGTTACTTCAAGAAAAAGCAATGGAGGACTTAGGACGTCGAATGCTCAATATTATGTTTCTAACGTAATATGAGTGTTATATGAAGATAGCATTGATGATTTATAAAGTCCTTTTAACCGTTTATTCTTCTATAGACGACTTCTATACCCGTGGGGGTGGGGAAAAATACACTTCCTCTTCGTTGATGGGTAGTGTCCCGCAAAAGGCGGGTAACCCAGTAATTTGGTGATGAGAAAATCGTTCTTCGACTAGCTCACAACCACAATCGTGTAAAAAGCAAACCATCAAATATCAAATATAATGGTACAATGACATGTAAGCCTCCCATCCCTCCCATCTTTCTCTTTCGTTAACCCTCAAGGCCTACAATACATCCACAACTTCACTAATGTTATAAATGTCCAGCGAAGGTAGGTAGGTAAGCTACTCACCGACAGGTGGTCTTTCTAATAATTTGCCTCCTTTTATAAATCGAGTTTATTAGCGGTTTTTCAAATCGAGACATAGTTTTCTGCCTAATGAAACTGAAAAGAACGAATATTCATTACTAACTCGCGACTGCACAGAATTTACACTGATGGTTATATATATGTCGTAGCCATATCGTAGATTTGACGACTTCATGATATCGTTGACAATATCATGAAATGGTCGCAGTTCATGAAATGACCAACTGAATTTGACGATATCGTTGATTCGTCAACGTTTAACGATTTCGTCATCGACGTTTGGTCATATCGTAAAATAAGGTGTCCTTATAATATATTTAATATAAATTTAGAATATGTGCGTATAACGATCTCATTATATATAATGACTTTGTTTTTAGACAAAAACACTTTCAATCTCTAGAGAATCAATTTATTAAAAAAAGTTAGGTTAGGTTAACCTAAAAAATATTTTACGTAATTAGATTTATTTTGTGTGAAGATACTTTTAATCAAATAAGATAGGTTAGGTTAGGTTAAACTTTTTCTACTTAACAGATTCTTTAGTATATAAAAGTACTTTTTACTATATAATTTCTTAAATTTATTATTATTATATAGCATATCGACTTGAATAAAATTAAAATGATTTTATATAAATAACAATATTTAATAAGAACAATCTTATTATTTAAAATAAAAGAATAATTAATGCCGCTTTTAATAAAAAAAACATATTTAAAACTAAAATGTTGACTTTGTTGCAAACAGCTGATATACAAAAAACGCTTCTAGCGCCTCTATCAGTCGTTTAAGTAATTATTTGACGATTTGGTCAAACAATATCGACGAATTCATGAAAAAGCCACGCGTTTAGTTGACCATATCGTTAAACGTTAGGCTGTCATTGATTTCGTCAAACGACATCATGATCGGGCCAAACGATAATTGGTCATTTCATGAACTGCGATTATTTCATGATATTGTCAACGATATCATGAAGTCGTCAAATCTACGATATGGCCACGACATATACATAATGAGGACTTGCAAAAATAATTAAACGCAATTCACAGTCGAACTAGTTTTCGAAGTAGAGCAAGAAAATGTAGAACGAGTATTACTAATTTTTTCCTACTTTTACAATTATTTTCCGTGAAAATTCTTCGTCATCGTTTCTCTGTTAACTATTAAAAACATACTCACTGGTAACAAAGTAACCAATCCACAATTTGGTATTTTTTCAAAAAGGAACCAGAGAATTCTTTGGAAAAAAAAATTACTTTGACATTAAAATTTGGTTATACATTTGGTTGTACATATTTACTTTCTTTTATTAATACGCATTATTTAATACGTAGTACGCATATATTTTAATATTTTAATTTTTTCCCAAGCCTGTTTTAACAGCATGAAAACCTAGGAGAAGTTAGCAAACTTAAAGTAATGGCAGCTCCGACGAAGTCGTCCCCATCATCTAGTTACATATATTCTTTCAGGCGGGGGATTTCTAGTTATTTTATCCTTTTTCAATTACAATTAAACCGTCGTGGGTTTTTTCAAATTTTTTTAGATGATTTTAATATATTAAACATTTTTAACTCTGTTACCTCTGAACCTCTGAAAGATCTTGGGATACTTATGAAAATAACTATAAAGGTCCTAATCGCCAGATGTATCAGGAACCACAGTATTAAATATATATTTCTTAAAGGATAGGGAGAAAATAGTTGAAGAATATTATAACAATTAATTATTTATTAAAAAAAAAATTAAAATTCTACAATTAGCAGACGCATTTTTTTCTTATAGATACACTGTCGAAATTGATTAAAATTATTAGTATACAACGGAAATTCCAAAACACGTCAGTGTGATGTCACTCTCAGATAACGTTTCAAGTACACCATCTATACTAATACTACCGTATTTGCTTTACAAATTAAATTCTTTAACGTTTCAATTAACATGATCATATTTCAATTCTTTAAAATTCGATATAAAATGTACTTAAGCAGTACTTTGTTAAAATTTATAGGACGTTAGTTCGTTGCGTATATACGTAAAACTAAATATATGTTAAGTAAATCTCTAAATATTCTACTAAAAATAAATACTAAGCTGATAGTTCGTACAAATGATAATAGGGTCCGTTAAGCTTACACTTGGATAGCAAGTTGCATGCACTGCATCGAAGTCTCTTCTCAATATTACATTGGGGACGCACCGTAAATCAGATTAGGAGTGGGGTTTTTTGGCTTAGAACAATTAAACTCCTGGAGTACAAATATGACTGCGCCACGATGGCTTCTGATTTGCGATTGCATGGTATTCATATTCAAATTAGTCGTGCTATATAGTCGTCGCGACTGTCTAGTTCCAAGTCCCAAAGTCCTTGTGCTGGTCTGTGTTGTTTTCTATTTCTTTTTTTTTCAAATAAAATCAAGCTTTTTTTTTTTCCGCTTATTCGAGTCAAGAGATCCTAGTGGATAAGCCGTCCGTTCTCCATTTTTCGCCTGCAATTAATAAAATTTACTTCCACGAATAGTTCTTCTTCTTAGCTTCACGCTGTATCCCGCACACAGCAGGGTAGGCAGAGGGAACCTAGTGTTTAGACATTCCGTGCCCCACTTTCCGCCGAATTCGGAGGCATTGCGTGTTAAGTGGTGGAACTTACCGCCGCGCTTTGCCTCGACACCTGAGCGAAGAAATGGAAATATTAAATATTTCCACCCCTCGAGTGGGAATCGAACCCACAACCAGTCGTTTACAATCATACGCTTGTGCCACTGGGCTACGACTGGCCACGTCCACGAATAGGCTTAATTTTATATATTCTGTCAGAAAGTAAACATTTTTTCTATGAGTTTACTATACTAAACAAAAACGATGTTATCGACAAACTTCATCTCTAACATTATTATATATTAATACTAATTCGTATATTATTAATATTACAAAGAAGCTAAAACCGGTACACATTTTCAACCGATTTTGGCAATTTCGCTTATAAACTAATACATATTCAAAATAAAGGACAATCGTCAAGTAAAATACGGTCTTAAATTGGAAATACCTTTCCTATTGCTATGCTAATATACTCGTAGGAATGTTACTACCGCTGTGTGAATGCGCAATTAAAATATATTTTTTAGTTACGCAATCGCGAGAGTTAAAAGTGTATTTATATTTTTTTAATTTTTTTTTGGCATATTTAGAAGGTACTTAGCTTTAAGACTCTCTGTTCTCCATTTTTCACGCGAAATCGAGACATTGCGTGTCTTAGGTACCTAAGTGGAGAAATGAAAATAAATAAAGTTATAATAGTCGTTATATTCCCCCGAGTGGGAATCGAACCTACAGCCAATTATAATTACTGTCAGACGTCCAGCCACTATGCCACGATGGCCACTTTATTTATTTTTTAACATTTTTAAATAAATCTGCCTTTTCATAGATAGATTAAGATGTCTCTAATGGATCGTCTCGATCGGTCTCAACGTATGATTACTAATTCCAAACTATCAAGGTCTACCTACTGAACTATAAGCTCTAATATAAGCTTTTAATTCAAAATACTCATCACATTGATCAAATTTTGTTGAGGTGGCTTTTCGTTATGTCTTGAAATTTAGCCGGCTTGTTTGTGTCTTCGAAATTAGTTATAACCTAAGTTTTAAACAAAAAACAAATGAATCCGTTTTGTAGATCCGAACATCTGCGCGTATAGACAGACACAAGTTTTAAAAGTGTATAATTGTAACATTTTCTTTGCATCCTACATTTTTTTGCATACTTAACCAATATACACTCAATTTTCTACTGCTTTATTATGGAATAAAAGAATAGATGACACGGATTTTGATTTTTCTATTATAAAAAACAAGAATAAGATGCATAATATTTTGACATTTAAAAGTAGACTTATGATCATATGTCTGTTAATGTACATATTACAAAAATACAATTGGTCTGTCACCATATATTACTTTTAAAAAATGTATAAGAAATATTATACTGCTTTTATATCTTCAGATAAGCGAGCGTATTTATGGATATATTTCCTCAAAAATTTTTCAAATTCAAATCTTAAGCGTTTTATTTTTTAAGTTGAACTGTCTAAGTTACAATATCGTCTTAATCGTAGACAAAAACGAAAACAAAACTATTTTACAAGTTATCTGTGCGCAAGTATCATTACTGTTATATCTATATAACCATTACTAAATAATTCAAACATCAAGCTAAGCAAGAAAAGGAATTTCCAAACTTTATAGAGGAAGAAAATCTTTAAAAAAATACAACACCAAAAAGTATAATATGCACCTACAAGAAAAGAGGCCAGTCATGGCGCAGGGGCACAAATGTGACTGTAAATGTGACTGATTGTGGATTCGATGTTAAATATTTCAATTTCCTCGCTTTGGTCTCTGGGGTAAAGCACGGCGTTGAGTTTCGCCAATCAACACGTAATGCCTCCAGAAATCGGCGGAATATGGGGAACGGAGTGTCTTAACACCAGGTTCCCTCTGCCTGCCTACCTTGCTATATGTGGGATACAGCATGAAGCTAAAAAAAGATGAGAAAAGAGGTTGTATAAATCTTAGTGTCCGACCGAAGGTTCGGTTTCGGCCAGCTTCGGCAAAAAAATGGTTTCGGCAAGTAAATGGCCGAATCTTCAGCCGTGCCGAAACTCGGAACTCTTCAATTGTCACTTATTGCTGAGACACTTTTCAGCTATTTAATAGCTCGTGGGTGTAATCCCAAGATACTGTAAATGATTTCAATGCTCTACGCTACACAAAATAGCTCAAAAAAACTCCTATGTACATCCGCCGAAGGATTCTTGGGCAAAGAAAACTAGCCTAGACCCCTAGTACTTAATATTTTCAATCGCTTTGCTGTACTGAAATTGGAAAAAGTGTATAGAAGATTTCACATGGCCTTATAAAATACCTAAGTAGACACAGCTTAAAGCGTGTTCGCTAACTGTAGCTTTTCCAAAAACAAGAAATTTTCTTTGTTGAATTATTGATAAATAATATGCTTAATTAGTATGAAATATAACACACTTGACATGTGCCCATCAAACGCATTATCTATTGCTGACATATTGCTAAATGTGTAAAAGACATAAGCAACTGGCTAGGCTTATATAATTTAAAATCTGCTCTTGGATATAGCCTTTAATGGTCATGGTAGAGGTTAGAAGGTAAAGTCCTACTCCCGGTCCCAAATATGCTGTACCTTGCCGTGCCGTACTTGATAAAGCTTAAACTACTACTAAACCTGCGAATATAAAAGGGCAAACCCTAGCCACCGAAGGCTTGAACATTACTGGAATATATTTTCATGCAACTAGCAGCTGTAAGCTGACTATAAACGCGATGGTGGTGACATGCTATCTCTAAAGGGGGTGTAAAATGAAACATGTAAAGACGAGCTACTAAATTTTGTCTGCTTTAATACTAAATCAAACGAATTTGTAAATTTTATAATTTAAAATAAAAATAATAGGTATATGCATTAAGAGATAGTATAGTAGGTATTAGCTTTACAAGAAAAATAAAATTTTCAATGACAGCTATCTTCTTTGACTAAGTTTCGAAAGTCTAGCAAAGTAGAGCCATGACCGATGTCATTAACTTTTCAAAAGAAATAAATTACAAGTTTTTTTTGTTTATATATATATATATATATATATATATATATATATATATATATATATATATATATATATATATATATATATAACTAAATAGTTAAATGTTCTTCTTCTTCTAAGTCGTTCACTCCTGTCGGAGTGGTCGTGATCATGAAATTTCTTTCCTATTTGAAAGCGAGATTATAAGATTTCTCCACTTTTCCCTATCTTCGGCAATGCGTGTGCAGTCGTTAATGGAACGACCGGTGTATGATTTTATTATGTCCGTCCATCTTGTGGGTAATCGACCGCGAGAATGCTGCCCTTCCACTCTTCCTTGCATGATAAGACGCTCCAAAGAGTTCTCCCTCCGCGTGATGTGCCCGAACATCTTAACAATACGCATTTGCACAATCGATGTTAGTCTTTGCGTAATGCCAAGCTCTTTTAAGATGGAGACATTCGTTCGATGAGCAGTCCACTTTATTCTTAACAAGCGCCTCCAGCACCACATTTCAAAGGCATCGATCTTAAGACGCAATTTTTTCTGGATCGTCCATGTTTCAGCTCCATGCAGGAAAAGGAAATACTAGGCATCTCATTAATCGAACCTTGGTGTTTCTGGTTATGCGGCGATCTTTCCATATTTTCCATATATATATATATATATATATATATATATATATATATATATATATATATATATATATATATATATATATATATATATATATATATATATATATATATATATATATATATATATATATATATATATATATATATATATATAACAACACAAGTTCATTAATAATTTTATTTGAGAAATAATCAATATTAAGCAGTGGGATACACTACTCGTATCAAGAGACAGATCTTTTGGAAATAGATAATTTTGATCAATAGGTACATTGGTTCATGAGCAGGTATGTTATAAAGTCGCTAGACTGAGCTACATATGTATTAAGAGCCTTATTCAATTTACATAGCACTTCCATATCACTGTATCACAACTTAATAAAAAAAAACTAGTGCATTTAAGTTAATTGCAATTATATCCGTGTTCATATTCCGGTTCGCACTTGGCCGAGTTTAGGAGGCTGTGCCCACAATTTTCTTACAGTGTCGAATCCACCCTTGGAAGACAATATCATATTTTCGTATTATGTACCTAAAGCCTGTGCCAGGATAACTACATTCACTTTGAAAATGATTTTTGTTTACTTTATTTTTATATATTATTCAACAGGACAATCATTATGATTGACGCGTGAAGACAGTTATATAATTCTTCTGCGTAAGACGTGGTCTACTCTTTACCTAGACCTATTTTTGCGAATGTAGGGCGCGACGTACTTTAGCGCGATAAAAACATACGGGCCTAAGATTCTATGTCCGGTCATTTTATTATTTAGCCGAGTGGGTTGAGTTCTTATAACTTAGTTTAAACCACTAAATGTTTATTATTTATTAGGTTCAAGTTTTGATAGCTTCACGCTTTTTCCCGCAGCAGGGTATGAACATATCTGAACATTTATCATTAATGCATCCACAGCTCAGATTTAAATGCAAGATCACGCGACGCGAAATGCTTCAATATTAGCTTGAGAAAAAAAATCGGATTTTACTTCAATTACATATATACTAGCGAACGGTTCGCGGCTTCGCCTGCATAAACTACACAACTATAGGTTGTGTATAACTATAGGTAATCCGGTTTATATTTTACAAATTGTCACCCTCTATTTCAGCTTTTAAGGGAGGACTTTTGAAAATATGCAAAATAGGTTGTCATCAACTATCTTCATGAGAGAAGTTATCGAAATGAGCTAAAGCTGCTTAGATTTTTCTCCACAAACTTTCATCCTTATTTTAAGCCTTTAGGTTTAATTAGTAGATTACATTAAGTAACCTAGAGTAATTAGTATTTATAAAAAGGTGTCTAATTTTGAAAACAGTAATAATTAAATGTAAATTATTACTGTTTTCAAAATTAGAATTAAATTCCCTAAATTTCAAAGCAAATTTAAAATGAATAATAAAATAATAATTATTTACACGTGTTAACAATTACACAAAGATGAGAGGTAAGAGAGGTAGGGGGAAATCTAGGTTGACCTTCGAAAACACAGTGTCGACGATACTGGAGGAAGGTTACGTAAAAAGCATGAGGACCCCCGGAGGGCGTCTATGAAGAGATTGATGTCAGTGGACGAGGCGAAAGAAGTACGCATGCGCCGTAACGTATCGTGACATATCTTGCTTGATTGCAAGTTAAATACAAATTTATAATTTCTATTTTTCAACGGAAAATGGAGAGAATAGTTAGAGAGATAGAAAGAAATCCTCGAAAAATTGCCTATTTTTTAATTTCACGCTGTACTCCGCACACAGCAATGTAGGCAGAGGAATCCTAGTACAGTGAACATTTTCCGCCGAATTTCGGAGGTGTTGCATGTTAAATGACGGAAGTCAATGTCGCGCTTAACCTCGACACCAGGGCGAATTAAATGAGAATATTAAATAATTCTATTTTCCGAATGGGAATCGAACTAAGAACCAGTCCCGTTTACTGTCACACTTTGTACCCACAGGCTACGAGTGGCCTCTTACCTAATTAATTAGTAATGATGAAAATTAGTGTACTGTGTGTAGTTTAGCCCTCAGAAGGTATGTAGGACAATTTTCATTTCTCAATACAAAAGTTTCACTATTGTTAATTTGTAATTGTATCATTACATTATCATAAGGAATATTTAATGTAGCTTCACACTGTTTCCCGCATTGCGGAGTCAGAGAAGAGCCATTGTCAAAATATTCCGTCCTTCCGTCCATTCTGTGTTGGGTGACGGAACTCATCGCCGCGCTTTTTCTTTGGTAAAAGAGCGAAAAAATGAATATTTAAATAATGTCATTCCCCTGACAGTATATCGAACCTACAATCATTGCGTTTACAGTTAGACGCTGTCCAACTAAGCTAAGACGGCCTCTAAAAATAATTTACATATCTATCTAATAATTAAAAAAAAAAGCTTATATTCTTTGAAAAGATATATCGAATCGTTAAACTAAATTTAATAATATTATTATACATTAGTAGTCAAGTTACATAGAAATTTATAACCGGTTCTAACTTTATATTTAAATCAGTTCATAATGAGTTTAAATATGAGGCAAATAATAATACTTGTCTTAAAAAATTTTATTTGAATATTATATTTTATATCTCATATATGTATGAGGATGTAAAGGATCAGTGTGAGAGCGTTTGAATGCGTTTATAGGCAATGTATGGAATTTAAATATTCCGCAGCTCAACACGCAATGTCTCTGATTCGGGCAGAAAGTGGAGAAAGAGTCTTGACACTAGATTATTTCTACCTCCCTGGTTATGCGGGGCAGAGCATACATACAAGCTCCAACACCTCTTTTGGTATAGCAGCGCTCTGTCTCTGTCGAGAACCTAGTGTCAAGACACTCCACTTTTGGCACGAATCAGAAACATTGCTTGTTAAGTAACGGAACTCCTTAACACGAGCACACGACATTACAATCCTCATTTTCCTCCTGAATTTGAAAACATTGTATGCTCAGTAGTATAACAGAAAAATGAAAATATTTTATATGCAATAATGTCTTAATACCTCCTTACTATATTGAGAATCAAACCCACAACTAAAATCATTTACAAATAGACGCCGACTGACGATCAAGTCAATTTCAATTTTAAATAAACATTTTACAGAACAAGTCTCTTCAACCAGAACATAGCTCGATTTCGAGAGAATTCAACAATTTCGGACCGAAATCTGAATTACGACCGTAGTGTATAGAGGTTGGAAACACAAAGATGGGGACAACAAAGCAAGCATTGCTAGCAAATATCACATGATGAAATTGTTTGTCTGTTTTAAATTGTATACCGAATGCCGAATACTCCAGAGGTCGATGGGATTTCATATAGTGAAATTTTTCAATACATCGTTCACACTACATGTCATGTTAGGTGATAGGTTTAAATGCATTACACGCTGTCAAAGCCAATTTCATTTTTTTGTTGAGTTTAGAGTCGGTACGTAGATTGCAATAAAAATGATTGTTAAAATGCGATAAACTAAATAAAATATCGTTTACAACCATGTTACTTAACATGAAGTCAGAACTGTTTACATAAATATTGAAAAAATATGTCACAAGATTTATATATGTGTATGTATGTTAATATTATACAATTTTATAAGTATAATTTGAAACCGTGTCCATTATAGACATACACAAATTAAAAAATTAAAGACATTCATTTATGTATATCAAAATAGTAGGTATATTGCGATCAAGAATCACACGAATGGAGATTTTAAACACTATTTACATTTTTTCCAACACATACGTATATGAAAGTACATGTAACATACATTTTGGCGCAGGGGGGCCTGACGATAATTGTAAAGAAATGATATATATTTATTATTATTTATATCTTTTTTGCATGTAATTGCAATATAACAATAAATATGTACAAAAGCCGGGCTTAACGCTAAAGAGCATTTTCCGCCAGCCAACCTTGTCATGTGGAAATCATTGTGTAGGTGTGCATAAGTTTATATTATACTTTGAATAAGTGATAATTACAAGTATATATATATAAACATGTATATTACATGTACAAAATATTTCCTCACCGTGCTAAAAGAATGCAGCGTTGAGTTCCGCCATTCAACCATTAGTAATGTTTCGGAAATGGAGAATGGTATATCTTGATGCTAGGACCTCCCTACTTCCACTGTCATTAGCACCTATCCCTCTATTTATTCATAACTTAATATAATTTTCCAATAGGTATAATCTAATAAATGTTCCAATAATCTATAATGAGGTTAGATCAATTTGCTTCGGTCTAGGCATTAATTTTTACAATTTGATTTATATTTTACTAATACGCTAATATGTTTTAAATGTATATCTAATATATCGCGTCCAATCATATACGTGCATGTAAAATAAGGGCTGTCGTGGCGCAGTCGGACAGCGTCTGACTCTACCGCGGTGGCTGTGGGTTCGATTTCCACTCGACAGAATGATTATATTTAATTTTGTATTTCTTTATTAAAGCGCGGCATTAAGTACCGCCACTCCACATGCAATGTCTCGATTTCGGGCAGAAAGAGGAGGACGGAGTGTCTTGACACTAGATTCTCTCTGACTGTGGGAAAAAGCAGCAAGTTGTAAAAAATCGTATAATATATACCATTAGCAGCAGTTTTACTATTTTTCCCGCAAATTAAGAATAGGTAATTAAGAAGCTCAAGACACTTTTCTGCATTTGTTACCTAAGCCGAGATCTAAGAGTGGCAAAACTTAACACAGTATCTTATTTTACTAGAGCAGGAAAATGAATATAGTGTAATATAAAATAATGATATCTCCTAATAGGTATTGTCTCCACAGCCAAACGCGTTACAGTCAAATGCTGTCTCAAGCACCACAATGGTCTCGAAGTCGCTATATAAACATTACTGGCCCACTAAATACTTACTGTAGACTTGTTTTTAAATATATTGATCTAAGAAATTATATAAATTGTATAAACTTGTTATTAAAATATTTCAATTATGTTAATTTCAAACTATTTTATAACAGATTTTATATAAATATATTAATTGGATAGAATGAATAAAGTTATGTTATAGTCGCTGTTTAGAGCGATATTAAAAGAATAAACAGATACTAATAAAAAGACAATATTCTACTTTATATAATAGTAGCTACTTGATATGGAATGAAAATAAGACGGAAACGTAGGACTTGATATTTTAGCTAGTGGCAGAACAAACGCCTTTCGCCACATCTCTGGAAACTGACTTGAGAAAAGATAAAATTTAATGATGTGATCGATAGCAGGAACAAGGAAATCTAGAATTAAGGTAATCATAACGCGACTAATTTCATCCGCACCCACTGCTTTGGAAGAGATAGCAAGAACGTTTTTTTTAATATCAATATTAGTGATAGAAGAGAAGTTAAAAGATGGTACCTGATATTTCGGCAAGCCATAAATTTCAGAAAAAGTTGTAGTCTTAGTACAAATATCAAGTGGAGACGAAGATGAAAAATGTTGGTTAAGATAGTTTAAATTTATATTGAAATCTATGGGGGAAGCAGAAAACTTGCCAATACCGAGAAACTTTTAAAATTTTAAAGTCGCTGCTGGAGAATCAGCTTTAATAAAATCGCGAATTTTATTAAAGATATTGGCGTTTCAATTTTCGGGCCATCTGTTAGCACTGATTCCCAGCCACCCTATAAATCGACCAGTTGAGAGCATTACGATCTTTTTTATATCTTAAGAAAGCCTTATCCTTTTAGCCCTAGCTTTGGGGAAGTCATCATTAAACCACAAAGCTGGGTGACTTTTAATTTTAACAACTCGGAGTGGCGCATGCATGTCTAACAAATTTATAACACTGTCATGAATAAAACTGACTTTTTCGTTAATAGTACGCAAAGCCTCTACCCGCGACCAATCAATGCTAGAAGCAACGTTATGGAGATTCTCAATATTTATATTCTGAAAGCTTCTAATTATAATAGTTTTTGGTTTCGGCTTGGGATATTTGGCTTTTACGACGCAAATATATTGGCATATCATGTAATGAAAAACCTGATGCAGAAAACCGAACGAATTTGACAATTACATTAACACAGAATTTGTCGTAATAATTAGGTCTAAAAACGTGGCATTGTTATTAGTGTGATGAGTAGGATTTAGAGGTAGAACATGTAGATTAAGCGATAGCAAAAGGACTTAAGTTTTCTCACACGGAAATCGCCTCATGACATGACAAGTGTTAACGTCGCCCATTATTGTAAGTTACGTGTAGGTCCGCCTTAATAGAATCTCCAAGTCATTAAAGTAACTTTTATCGGGCAGACAGTAAACAACACCTAGGGCGATCTTTACTCCCAAATTCACCTCGATAAAAACGTATTCACAATACGAGTCAAGCGAGGATGTGGATTGACAGATGACTTTATACGAAATGTGGCTTTTCAGGTATATGGCGACACTGCAACCAGCCCTTCCAAGACGATCATTTTTTATAAATATATAACCCGGAGCGGAGGAATAAGTAGATTGTAAAGAAGGTTTTAGCCAAGATTCAGCGATTCAGACTGCCTGAGCATTAGTTTGATTAAAAGTAATCTAATCTGTTTTTTAAATATCATACATAAAATTCATCCGTATCCTGTTATATGCAGTTTGACGAAGATCGAAGACTGTCTTAATATACTTTTTTTTATTTTTAATGGTTGTCGAACATGTCCTGATAGATAGGTAGACAGATAGAATATAGAGATTAGTTAATTTCAAAATAAGTTAATGTTATTGTGAAACATCAATATTTTACATAATAAGTACCCTGCGAGGTGACATTAAAAACTTCAATCAGTAAGAATTAGTCACAGGCAAATAAGCTTTAGTGGCACAGAAACCGTGGGCGTATCTGGTAAAAATTTTCCACTGACTGCGGGACAGACATAATTTTAAATTTATATAAATTATTAGAGCGTCAATACCATTATAAAATGTCTGAATTGATTTTTTGCTAGATATAAAAAAATAGAATAAAATTTAATAATTAAAGAGTTGTTATTTGATACAATGCAAAAAACATAAAGTCATCATGGTTTTGTTCAGTTGAATATTACTATAATCGCGATAGTTATCACTTCAAATCCATTCGATTATAAAGTAAATGTATAAAATAATCATGTTAAGAAAAATAACTAAGTTCTTTCCATTCATTCCGCAGTAATTAACATATTTATCATTAAAGTACATCTAAATTAAGACCGGTTTGAGTCCGAGCTTCATTTGGAAAAATGGTTTTTTATATGCAAAATGTTTTCAGTTTCCTCTCTTGCAAGAAAAATATTGGCTTTGAGTTCCACCCTAGGAAAGCGGCAAGAAGTACGAAGTTAAACAACTTCAGAAATATGAATATATTTTTATGATTTTTGTCTTCCTGAATACTTAAGTATACTTTATAATTACATAGACGACGCCTTTCGGAGAAGAATGATATGATGATATATCAAATTCTGTTTGATTTATATTTAGTAAATTAAGATTAACACTTTTCCCGCATAACAGGGTAGTCAGAGAGAACCCAGAGTAAAAAATCCCACAGTTCTCCACCTTTCACCTGAAATAGAGACATTGCGTGTTGAGTGGCGGAACTTAATATCACGCTTTTTTGCTTCTTACCAGCAGAGGAATATAAATAATATTAAATTATATTTAGAACCATTCCCCCAAGTGTAAATCAAACACAAAACTACATATCTACTGTCTACCATTTATTAATTACAACAAAAGTAAAATCAGCTTCAATAATAAAATATTAAAGGACAAACGAACAGTTTAAGTTACCTACAAATTAATACCACTAATTACATCACAGGTTATAATTGCAAATGCCAACCAATTAGTTGCCTTTGACGTGCACAACATGACCGTTACGAGTAGTTGGAGTGACGCTTCATCCCTAAATTAATTTGCCATTTGCATTAACGTTGTATTTCGGAGTACATTCCAATGTCCGAAATAGTATGATACAAATTGTATTAACATTGTTTGTTTCTAATTAATTATATTATATTAGCGACCCGCTCGCGGCTTCGCCACGTGAACTACCACTTTCATCCTCTATTGCCTCTTTGGGATTGCTTTTTTTTATAAAAGGAGGATATTCTATATTTGACTTTCGTCACTAATTATGTGCATGAGAAAATCATCGATACATTTAGTGCAATGTTATTATTAATTGATAACATATAACTATAACTGTTATAGTAAGAAAACGTACGAAATCTGCTATCATATGATAGTAGATTTCGTACATATATACCATCTGGTGTATAGTATTACCGGTCATAATATCTTAAAAAACTTTACGCTTTTTATTTTACAATTGTTTTACTTGCAAATAATCAATGCAATTTGACTTTGCCAGTTTTTTACTTTTTATTCTCACTATATACTAAACATACATAAGTTCCATCCACTGTTTCAACCTCCTAGGGTTTGATTTTTTATAAAGTAGCCTATATGACCCTGCATCTTCAACAATCTTCTTTACGAATTCCCGTCAAAACATAACAAATAGAAGAGATACAGATTTTGGCATTTTTATAATAATAATTTTAATGAGTGCGGATATGTCTAATACAATGTCAACTATATAATACCAAACAAATACTATATAATACCAAATAAATACAAATGGCGCCACCCGTTGCAGAAAACGTAGTGACATCTGTTGTCATATAGATTATATAAATATATAGATTATATAAAGTTTTATAGACCGGTCAAATGTATATTTAATAAATGTTATGCTTATTTTATTTTATAATTATTTTAATTAGTGATATTGAAACAAATTTAGCTTCACTCGTGAACTATCGACATAATTTGAATGTTTTTTTTTAATTTTATTTTTCTGCGGGGGTTATGTTGAATACCGGGATGAAAACTATCCCATATGTTGCTCTAACCTCTAAGCTAACTCCATACAAAAAATCATTAATTTCTACCCGGTAGATACCGATATACAAATGATTTACTTATATCGGTTTTTTATTTTTTCCAAAAAAACTACACAGAATACCGGGATAAAAACTATCCTATATGTACCTTTGGACTATAAGCTATCACCATACTAAAATTCATTCATTTCTATCCAGTAGTTTTTGCGTGATTGACGAACAAATTAACAGACAGACAGACAGACAGACAGACAGACAGACAAAAATTCTACTAAGTGGATTTTTGGCCTCTGTTATCGATATATTAACGCACCCAATTAAAATTTTTCTGAAATTTTTCATGTACAGAATTGACTTTTCTACTCTTTTATTATATATAGAGATAGAGATAGAGAAGAGATTATGTATTAAATTATATATTAACATTATAATAGAAGAAGCTGCGACTAAAGTGGTTTTGTATCCGATTTGGATAAAATTTAGAGTGAAAGTAGTAAAAGTGACTGGGTCTAACATAGGCTACTTGTTTTTCAAAAATCAATCATCAAAGGGTTGAAATAGAGGATGAAAGTTTATATGAAAAAACTAAACCGCTTGACCGATTGCAATGTTTTTTGGCATAAATATAGTTGATAATCCAAGCTTAAACATAGGTTACTTTATTTTTAAAAAATCCACCCCCGAGGGTTGCAACACAACGAAACAGTATCGTAGGAGCCGCGAGCGGGCCGCTAGTATCCATACTTATATTATAAATGCGAAAGTCTGTGTGTTTGTCTGTCATGCTTTCACGGCTAATCTACTAGACGGATTTGGATGAAATTTGGAATGAAAATAGTTGATGACACTCTGTCTAACATAGGCTACTTTTTTAAAAAAATATCAACCCCTAAAGGGTTCAAATAGAGGATGAAAGTTTATATGAAAAAACTAAACCGCTTGACCGATTGCAATGTTTTTTGGCATAAATATAGTTGATAATCCAAGGTATAGGCTACTTTCAAAAATCTATCTTTGTTTCAAAAATCTACTTGCGAAAATTGCAATTTAAGGAAACAGCTATGTACTTGACGCGGCGAAGCCGCGAGCGGGCCGCTAGTGTGTATATATGTAACTAGCGACCTGGTTCGGCTTTACCCGCGTAAACTATACATTGATAGTTGCTTCATATTTTTGACGGCTAGATTGGCCGCATAAGTTTAGCGGTTTATATTTTTCATATAATTTTACAATCACTAGAGGTTAAGTTTTAAAATAAATATGTGTGTATATTCGACCTTGCATCATTCTCACTATATTGAGAAGATTAGCGGCCCGCTCGCGGCTTCGCCGCGTGAACTACATAACTGTTTCGTTGTATTGCAACCCTCGGGGGTGATTTTTAAAAAAATAAAGTAGCCTATATTTAAGCTTGGATTATCAACTATATTTATGCCAAAATTCATTACAATCGGTTAAGCGGTTTAGATTTTTCATATAAACTTTCATCCCTTATTTCAACCCTTTAGAGGTTGATTTTTGAAAAAATAAGTAGCCTATGTTAGACCCATTAACTTTTACTACTTCCATTCTAAATTTCATCCAAATCGGACTGGTAGATTAGCCGTGAAAGCGTGACAGACAAACACACAGACTTTCGCATTTATAATATAAGTATGGATTAATCGAAATCGGTCAAGTATTTAAGCTTAAAGTTGTAAACTTTTATCCAATGTACAATCCTTTAGGAATTGATTTTTAAGAAAAAAAATAAAATGTATATTTGACCCTTGTTTTATCAACTATTTTCATTACGAATTCCATTCCAATTGCGCCGGTATGAAAACATCACAGACAGACAGAATTTCACATTTATAATATTAGTATAGTCATTTCTCTGAATACAAATAACACAATATTAATTGGCTATACAACATAGTAATTGGAATGTACCTACAATATATCTATTATGTATTTTATTTATTTATTTTCATTTTTAGCTTCACAGCAGGGTAGGCAGAGGGAACCTAGTGTTATGACACTCCGTTCTCCACTTTCAGCCGAAATCGGTGGAATTGCGTGTTAAGTGGAGGTGATTAATGCCGCGCTTTGCCTCTGATACCAGAGCGAAGGCAATGGAAATATAAAATATTTCCACTCCCCCAGTGGGAATCGAACCCACAACCAATCGTTTACGGCCACACGTTCGTGCCACTGCGCCACGACTACCCCCAATGTTATGTATTATTATATTACTCATTTTGATTTATATAGTTTATACACATTATTATCTATTTATTTTATTTCTCTCGTTTATTAAATCATTTTTATGCAATACAAAGGTGGGTAATGCATATGCAGGAGGCGTGCTATAGGTTATCTGTAAGAGATTATTAATTGTGATAAGGTCGCCTTCGTATTCTACAATTTTTTATAAATTGTTTGTATTACTTTTATCTGTTCTATTATCTTTTGTTTTGTGTACGTTCGAAGTAAAGAAATATAATTGTCAATCTATATATAAGATATCATCTATGTGTCGCTTCCTAAAGATCGGGAGATTTTTTATTAGCGTCAAATAAAAATGTAAATGATTTTAGTCGTTTGATCCCACACGGCAGAGAAAACCTAGGGATAAAACACTCCGTTTCCCATTTTCAACAAATTTTGGAGACATTGGGATGAACTGGTGGAACTCCATACCACGCTTTGTCTCGACACCAGAGCGAGGAAAATGAAATATTGAAATATTTCAATTCCTCGAATTTAAATCCGACCCACAATCAGTCGCGTTTGCACATACACATTTTGTGCCCCTACGCTACGACTTAGATCGGGAGATCTTATTCTAAATCTAAATCACAAAATTTTATGACATAAATGTTTACGCCTAATGTAACTATATCTCACTAGATCGCCATGACGATAATTGCATCGATATATTAAACAGCCTAATTTATACAAAAATATGTTATACTATTTTGCGAAACTATCTGCTTAAATTTCATAAACTAAATTTTAAATCAAATCTCAGAAAAGAAAAAGACCATCGTGGTGCAGTGGGACAGCGTATAAGTGTAAACGCGATTAGTTGGGAGTTTGATTTGGAGGAATGATTATATCAGCAAATTGATTTAAAAAAATAGGGAACCTGCTGTGTTCTTCTTAGGTCCAAGGCTTTAGTGAGCCAGTAGTAAATTGTTTGACGTTCAAAAAAAATTTGTTATTTTGATAAAATTATTTTACTTTGACTATATTATCGGGCCATCGTGGCACTGTGAGGCAGCGTATGACTGTAAACGCGATGATTGTGGGTTCGATTCTCATTCGGGGGAATAATTATAGTTCAATTTTCTTTTCATCGTTCTGGTACTTAATAAAAAGCGCGGCGTTGAGTTCCACCACTTAACACGCTATTTCACGATTCAGAAAGTGAAAGACGTACTGTCTTGATATTAGGTCTTCTCTGACTACTTCGCTCTGAGTAAGCGTAAAGCTAAAAATAGGAACTATAATATATCACTAATATTACATTCTAAGATTTTTTCTATGCTTTTATCATATTCCGCGATGTAAAGGAGAAGAGGAAATGGATCCCAAATCTTTCTTTACACATAACGAGAGATAAATGTTTAATTTATTTATACTGCAGGGGTGTGCAACCCATGACCCTCGGGTTGCGTGCGGCCCGCTTAATAGTTTTAGCGGCCCTCAAAAACTTGATATATTATAACAGATATTCTCCCTGTAATTGTTATATTCTATCAAGAAGTGCGAATTTTGGAGCGGTAAAAAAAAAAATGCTAAGGAAGTTTGCTCACCCCTGATATAGTATAAGTTTTGTTTTAATTACAAACATGAAGTACGTTCCTTACTATGTTAATTAGATTTCGATTCAGTTAAGATCGTCATAATCTTAGTTTTGATTTAATAAATTCGCTGTAATAATTCTTTAACAAAAAGATGAATCAAAAATAATTTTAAATTTATAAAATTATACTTTTTTCACATAACAGGCTAAACAAAGAGATCTTAGAGTAGCGTAAAGGCACTCTGTTCTTCACTCAACGCCCGAATCCGAGACATTGTAATAAACCCAACGACACGCTTTGCATTACCAGATTGCACAAATTAGTACGAATTAATTGTAAATTAAATTAATTCAGTCAAATTCTGTTCAATGTTCAACGATGACGATGGTTAAAAATAATAATTATTAAGATTTTTTTTGTGTAATGTGAACGATACTGGTAGTAACAACAATAGATATCACGTAATAATATTAAGAAAATTCTTTTCTCTGTCTCTCTGATGTGCATTGTTAGTCCCATATGATGGTGGGATTTGCTTTCCTCGTGTCCATCTCATCTTCGGTCTTCCTACCTCCTTAAGAATATTATAATTATATTTTTAGCGTCAAATAACTAACTTTTTGTGGATATATACTTATATTATTATAATATTAGTATATATCCACAAAAAGTTAGTTATCGTTCGGTTAACACTCAACACACACAACTTAACACTGAATAGTAATTAATTATTATTAAAATAAGCTAGAAACAACAGATTACTGTCATCTGAAGCTTTTATTTTCATAGCTTTCGTATTCCGGTTTCTCTGACATGACCTTGTACTTGGACGCATCAGTCGTTAAGTCACTTTTGGTATATAAGTGAGATTTTGTTAGTAGTGTCACATTCTCGGGTCTAGTGTTACACAGTGACCGGTGGTGCCATGTTTACTATTTGGGTGCGTAAAATATATATTCCTTTATTTTTAACTTAAAAACTTTGAAAAGATACCACCTTTTTTAAGTTTTTTTTTGGATGTTTAGTGGTATAGGATAATTGCTTGGCGATATATTTTGTTTATTATAAATTGTTTTTAATTATTATTATTTTTATTATAATATCGAAGTGTTTAAGCTCGTTTTTTTTAGTTTCACGTTTTATACATTACAGGTGTTCTGATGTAATTATAAATATATTAGTATACTCATCAAGTAATTAATTATAATATGATATAATATTTAATTTACTATTTAAAAAGACTAAGTTATAAAATTATCTTGCATTACTAAGGTTTATTTATTGTAAATAAAAAAAATTATAAAATTATACTATAGCGCTTCATATATAAAAGTGTATATCAAATTATTTTTAATTTATATTTGCTCTACTAACACAATATACCTAATGTGTACTTTTTTTTAAAAATATATTACATTTTTCATTTAAGTGTTAGTATTTTTCCTAATAATTTCAGTAATTAAAACTAAGGCCTATAAAGTTAATAGACAGCTTAGTGTAACTCTATAATTTTTATGCACTACCAAGAAAACTCTATCTAAGGAGTCAAAACTTATGTAAAAAGAAATATTATTGCATATCTAAACATAAACCAATATAACTTAATGATTTTACTTAAAATTTACAATGCAACAATTATTCTCAATACCTTTCAATACCTTTCAATCAAGTTTAAATATATTAATTATATATTCAAGAGTATATTTTTCTAACACAGCAAAACGTTTAATATAAATAACTCATTTTTTTTAATAGCTTCACGCTGTATCCCGCACACAGCAGGGTAGGCAGAGGGAACCTAGTGTTAAGACACTCCGTTCCCCACTTTCCGCCAAATTCGGAGGCTTGCGTGTTAAGTGACGGAACTTAACGCCGTTCTTTGCCTCGACACCAGAGCGAAGAAAATAGAAATATAATTTACACTCCTCGAGTGGGAATCGAACCCACAACCAGTCGTTTACAGTCACACGCTTTACAGTGCCACTGGGCCACGACTGGCCACAAATAACTCATTGGCACCTTTTAATACTTAGTCTAATAACACTAGATAGGTAAAATATAATTATGTTAAAAAAACCAAGTAAGCGAAGTAGAATATTCATTGAAGCCTCGTTGAAGGCATATTATAAATTAATTTCATAGTAAGCGGTAAAATTTCCACTAGACTATATATTTTTTTATAAAATAGAACGCTTGTTTTGTAATACTCTGTAGGAACTTGGTGTTTTATTAAAAAAACTTTATTTCCGCTAGTAGCTATTATTTTTATTGTCGGACGTTCAATATTATTTTCAGATAGAAAATTTAAAAAAAATCTTTCGTCAACCTTTATTTACGTATCTATACATATATCTATATATCTATATAGACTTTAGAGTGTCTATGACAAACGTTTATCTATCTATAAATGTATGAAAATCTTGCTACGTTATTACTTTGCTCTACTGATTTCTGTCGGAATTATTTCAAAATGTGAACGATAATCTAATATATTATCAGATTTTACATTTTATATTATATCAGAGTTAAATGTGTTCATAGATTATGTGACTAAGAGATGAAAAAATCTCCTTATTGTATATATTCATTATGTATAATAAATATGAACATAGTTTTTTTGTTATTTTCTGCAGAAATAGAGTAAATAATTCAATGCTGTGATAAAATGTTTAAATACTTTATTTGAAGCGGCTTATACCAACTACTGACATATGAAATCTTAATTTAAAAATCGTATCGATATTCATAACTTTTTTACAACGCTACTATGACCTACAGAGGATTACCCAATTTCACATAAAATATTTAAGACATTAAAGGAAGTAATACTTTAATCTATGAAAATAAAACGCTTCTGTTACAATGAGAATAAAACTGACAGATATAACTACTGAGTGTAAAACGAAAGAATAACGTATAAATGACTTAAACGTCAAATTTGACCTGTTCCTTGGATAATGTACTATTCAAAATTATGCAACAAGCGCGAATCGAACTCGATAATACTAAGTTTTGCTTCAATACATATGGCAGTTTCCTCCGCTGACGCAATGGATGACAAAAATCAAATAAATTAATCCCGGATTTCTCATAATATAAATTAAACATAACACATTTGCGGTCAAAACTGCTCTACTCAAGGTTGACGGCCATAAAACTTTAACCATAATTTAAAATGAAAACAAAATTTTTAATAGTCATTATAGAAGACCTTCACTTCTGCCATATTAATATTAAATATCCGCAAGTGAATCTTTAGTTAACTTGTTTATATGTTTCCGTTAATATTTTTCCAGATCCCAGTTACTTTCCACCAAATTTTAATATTCCTTTTAACCGTTGAAAGTTTATTTCATTCTTATGAAAGAATTTAGCACTTTTGTCTTTTTTTTAATCTTATTAGAACCAGTTAGCTTAAAAATAAAAGCAAAATACTTGTATAGCTTCACGCTATATCCCGCACACAGCAGGGTAGGCAGAGGGAACCTAGTGTTAAGACACTCCGTTCCCCACTTTCCGCCGAATTCGAAGGCTTGCGTGTTAAGCAAAATACTGTATGTATAAAAATATAAAAAAATATTAATTTACATTTCCTTCCCTCAATTTTCACATGCCTACTATATCTCTTAGTCTTACTGACACCAGTCGCATTAAGGCGCGGCTAGTTTGCCTAGAATTGGGAAAACCCCTAATTCGGGGATTTCCTTGAGGCCGATTAGACTATCTCAAGCAGCCAAGTTTGCTTGCAATATTCTCAGGGACACGATAACCTCTTCTCATCTTCAGTTATCGTTACAAAGGCCAATATAGGCATCAAGCATTAACCGTCATATCAAAAGCGGTCAATACGAGTGCATGCCTTGCCCCCGCAATAAAAATTTAAAAATAGAAGAATTGTCTTTGACAAATTATATTATAAATATTATAAATTTACGGCATCACTTTTGTACTCGCTTCGGCAGTACATATACTAAATATTATAAAATAAAAATATTAAGTCATATTGAAAATTTATCGCTAGTTAAAGCTTTTTTACTCTTCAATAGTATATTATCGTGTTCTTAATAAATTCGGTCGCGTTTTTTGTTTTTTTTTTGTTCATTTTAAATGAAAAGGAAATATGTAATTTTTTGAACATTTATAAAGTAACGCTGTTTAATGTTTAGCCTTTTAACATTTTTAATATTCTTACACGTAATAAAGCGTATAAGAATTTCGGCACAGCTAGTAGTAGAACGCATGGCTTAGCGGTCAGAGCGCCTGGACGGTTTCCAAGAGGCGCGGATTCGAATCCCGGTCCGTTTAAATTTTTATACGTTTCCTAAATGTCTATTTTAACGCTGTTTATCGTCCGCTCTTCCGTTGGTATTTTTTACATAATTTTCTTTGTTTTAAGAAAATCCTAATATTTTATGAGAAAATACTTTATTATTTACATTAAAGTTAATTAATTATTTAAATTTACCGTAATTTAAGCGGTATTCATTTTTTTTTTTTTGTCAATGTTATATGGACCATACTACTTACAATTTTTTGCCTTTGTATTACACATAGAATACTTAAGTATATATAATAACTTGTATGTTTTATGGATAAGAATTGTTTCATATTAGGTGAACGTCCTGTCGGTTAAAGACACTACTATAATAGAGATCTTCTATTAATTATGAGATTAAGAAAATCTACACTAATATGACAAAGAAGTAAGCATTTGTCAGTTTGTATGTTTGAGCTAATCGCCGAATTGGTTTCAAAAATTCTTTCAATGCTAAAAAAGCTGCATTGTCTCTAATTGCTATAGGCATATATTTATTTTGAAATAATTAGTATTAGTATTAACTGGGCGCATACGACCAGATCAGTTCACATTGAAGAAGTCTTGAAAAAAAAGTACCATAGATAATCTTTTCATGCGTACACTAGTATTCTACAAAATAATTAATGCGAATAAAATAATAAAAACTGGGGCCAGTCGTGGCGAAGTCGCACGAACGTGTGATTGTAACGACTGGTTGTGGGTTCGATGCCCACTGGAGGAGAGGAAATATTTAATATAATATTTAATAAAAATAAATAAATAAATAAATAAATATTTTCACTTTCTTCGCTCTGGTACCAGAGGTTAAGCGCGGCGTTAAGTTCCGCCACTTAACACACAATGCCTCCGAATTCGGCGGAAAGTGGGGAACGGAGTGTCTTAACACTAGGTTCCCTCTGCCTACCCTGCTGTGTGCAGGATACAGCGTGAAGCTAAAAAAAAATATTATAAATTAGAAACAGATATAGTCCTGTAGTTTACGTGAGCCGTAAAAGCCGCGGGTTGTTAATCTACTATAAAAACAAAACGAGAATTACTCCCAACCGACTCGTTAATATTAAATTTAAAACCAATTGCCTACTTCTATTAGACATAATATACTACAAAGTTACCTCATCTTTATGTTATTATTGATCAAATATTTGGTGTTCGCTAAAAAATTAGAATGAATCTTGACATTTAGCCCACATCCGCGTCGGGAGTGCAGTCGTAGTTCACGCTATCGCGGTGATAATCTAAAACAATTAAATATAAATGTATATTTGTTGCAATAAATAAAAATATATGTTACATATACCTTTTAGCAAAACGTAGGATTTAAATTTGCATAGATTTGTTTGGGAATCGTGACTAATTAACGAAATTTTGTTTTTTAATTAAATCATTGGAAGAGCAAAAAGAAAACTTTAACGGGATCTTAAATATCAAAGTAGTCATTCGCCCATAATATATTAGTGAACTTTAATTTAATATAATTTAAGCGTTTCTTGTAATAAAGCGATAGAAAAAAATATCATAAATATTTATTCACGATCATAGAACAAAGACCGTTGTAGATAAATACGAAAAAGTTTTTGCTGTATCTGTATTTATAAACTTTTTTTTCTAAATACAATAATTTAATTACTCATTATGTTTAAAATCTTTTCTAACAACTTTGTATAAAGCGTTATGTTATGCGTATTTTAAAACGTTTTCAACGCTATTAAGATACTTAGAAAATGAATAAGGTGGATTCCTTTTAAAAGGTTTTAATCATCACTTACATTATTATGCCATGCAATGAAATATAGGTGATAAAAAAGGAAGTTGTTAAAAAAAATTTCAAGTAAGATTTATGTGGCCTTATAAAGCCATATAATACTCTATATTATAAATTCATAGTCTTATATGTCATAAGAGATGAACATATGTTCAAGTTTAAAAAATATGACTAAATAAGTTTTAAGGAATAAATACATTTTTAAGCACTAAGTTTTTGTCTAACCAGCGTTAGAATAACTGTAAAACTGATCTGCATTTTTTGACGTCACAAAATGTGTACCTTAAGACAGATAATATTATTAATAAACAACGAAAAATGGTGACAGCTGTTTCAAAAAAATATTTTATTTTTATTCTATTTTACTCTTTTTCTCCCCTAGAGTTTTGATATAATTATGATACTTTAAATATATATTTCCCAAGTCGGGGTCTATGTCTTCGTGTCCGGGGTACCCGACACTATAGTGTCCGGGGCTATACAGATATCGATTACTATTTTTAACTTTTAAAATATATAATAATTGTTATAATGACTATTATAATTTTTAAATATATTAAATTTTATAAAACTATTAATAAAAGACAAGTATGAACTCTTTACTATTTTACTCAATAATCTTCAATGAAATTTTGTAACAACGGACGAAATATTTTTGATGAGAACAAAACACTCTGTCACTACCAATTTACCACATCCACGCCGTCACTCATATGCATTTAATTTTACTATTAAGGAAGATATTTATCATATCGCTTTGCCGAAGTATTGTGTTTAATTTATTAAAAATGGAGGTGTCCGAGGCTACCCGTTACCCGTACCCATTCAGGGCTACTCGAATCTCCCCTATTTTTAGAAATGTAATACTAATTTAATACCAAGTAATTAATTATACATACATAATATACATACGTATGCCTAGCAGATATACGCCTCAAGTAGAATTAAAGTCCTTCGGTAGGAACAAAGGAAAGTTGCCACGCAAATGCTCATTTAAAGTTCGCTAGTAAGAGCAAATAAACGAACTTCCGGTGTCCACCAGTTCACTAACTTCAATATTTGAACATGACAAATGCTAGGATACGTTTGATGTCATATTTCAGCGCATATTACAACTTTCTGTAATATAGACAGGAATAGATTAATATTGAGTTTAGCTTAGCTTTTCAAATATTTATACTGTACTGTGATACGACGTGTTTGGTAAAAAATTGTATTTGCTTGGATTAAAGTGTGTAGAAAACGGTATTTTTTTATTTAAAAAAATATATTATACTGTTTAAAATAAGGAACAGACGAGAACAACCTGCAGACCTCAGAAAACAAATATTTATAAAATCAGATTACTTTTCATAATTTGTTATTAAAGACGACCGTGGATATATTTATATGTATATGTATCTTCCTTCAAATCAAGGATGTCAGCATTGTTGTGTTAATTCTTCATTAAACTTGACATTTTAATCAAATATTTTCTTTTTAAGTAGTACGAGAACTAAAATTATTAAACACTGTATTTAAAAAACGCAGCTTTACGCTTCGGGTCCGGAAGTCAAGAATAGTCAGGAAGGCCGTAGTGTCAGAGCACTCTGTCCTCCACTTTCCGCACAAAATCGAGATATTGCGTGTTAAGTTGGGGAACTCAACGCCGCACTTTGTCTTTGGTACAACAAAATGAAAATTTAAATATAATAATTTCCCTCTATGGGAATCGAACGCACAAACAACGCTTTTACAGTCAGACGTTGCCCCACTTTGATGTGACAGCGTCTATTTTAATATAAATACATTTATTAGATATTTATTTATATAGTCATAGTTGTTATACGTTATATTTAATATTAATTCGTTAACAAGGATAATCTAGTGTTTTGTCAACGGTCAACGATTTTCAATTAACTATAGAGACATTACATATTTATTACACCTACGAGTATGACGGAACTCGACTATGCATTGCCAAAAAATAGAAAAAAATATTAACATTTTGAAAATGAGCTTTTAAGTGATTGGAAATATCTGAGCTACCATAACCTTATATTATTACGTACTTTTATACAGTTTATATATTATATTATTACCAGTTTAAGCCGTTTTTTTCTATCACGAAATTTATGAGTCAGTTGAAGTCGTTTTTATTATTCATTATATTAAATGGACTATTATTAAAATCAGCTTAACAAAATCTATATATTCAAGATTAGCTTTTAAAATAAGAAGTTCTGTGTTTCAGAGAGTATGTTTTGGAAGACACGTTGTCTTAAATAAATAAGTTGATAGTTAACACATCTTTTGTATTGCATAAGAATGGAAAAGGATTTTGTCGAACGTAGGAACCAGATGTAGGAACCAACATCTGATTCTACCAACAATCATATCTTTTCTAAAGGGTATTAAAGAAAAGTGAAAATATTCGCGTCCGTAGTGCCGCAATGGGGCAACGAATGACGTAAACTTGATGATTTTGGGTTCGGTTGGCACTCGGAACAATAAATGTATATTATGTTCATTTCTCCGCTCTCGTAACTATAACGAAACGCGGCGTTGAGTTCCGCCACTTTCGAACGTATCAATTTCGGACATTAAGTGGAGAACGGAGCATCAAGATATCGGTTCTCTATGAAAACTACTTATATTTCTATTTAATATTTTAGGTATAACCGTTAATATAAGTAGAAATTCAGTAGAAATATTTTTTTGGTGAAGTTACTCAATTCATTTTCTCAATAAAGTTAAATATATTTTGATAACAACAATAATATATTTATAAAAACCAAGGCAACAATATGACCTAAGATTTGAAAGATCTCAAAAATATCAGACACATAATATATTAGGAACCGGTTTGTCGACCTCCCCGTGCTAATTTACATTTATTATACTTATATTAATATATTATGTGAATACATATATCGGAATTAATTTTTGACTATACATAATGAATTTTTGTTAAATGCGTGATCCTAAGTTCATTGCTCTTGGCTCAAAGTCAAGGTCTCGTTACGAAATCTCAGTGAAAGATGTTTGGTAAACGACTTACTTGTTGGGTCGCTTTCGTTACGTTGATTGTATTGACCTGAAATTATAATCATAATACTATGAGAGATTGATTGTATGTAAGCAAATATTTTGATAAATATGTATGTAGGAAAAACATATATCTAATATATTTTTTCTTTTAAACTAATTTTAACAGACCACTGAATCGTCATCACGGCTTAGTAGGACAGTGTGTGACCGCAAACGCGATTGGTCGTGGGTTCGATCCACACTCGGAGAAATTATATTTAAAATTAATTTCATTACTCCGCTCTGGTACCTAAAACAAGATACAGCGTTATGTTCCAATTCTAAATTTTAAGCAGAAATTGGAAAACACAGGGTTTTGACACTAGCATCTCTCTGGCTACTGAAGCTAATTTTATTACTACGTGTTGTTCTCCCTGACTCCTACGCTATGAATAAAGTATGAAGCGTGGTCGTGTCGGATTGAAATTCATACTTATGTTATAAATGCGAAAGTCTGTCTGTTTGTCTATCACACTTTCACGGCTAATCTACTGGACGGATTTGGATGAAATTCGGTATGAAAATAGTTGTTAACACGGGGTCAAACATAGGATACTTTTTTTAAAAAAATATTAACCCGTTAAGAGTTGAAATAGTTCATGAAAGTTTGTATGAAAAATCTAAAACGCTTAACGTTGATAATCCACGGTTAAACATAGGCTACTTAATTTTTCAAAAATCCATCGTTGAGGGTTGCAATATAACAAAACAGTTATGTAGTTTACGCGGCGAAGCCGCGAGCGGACCGCTAGTACTAAATAATTTAGTTATCCCAGTTCGGCTTGACAATGAAACTAATGATGCAGCGAAATTAAGGGTTCATAAATTAGTCACGGAGTGTTAAACATGAAAAATACTTATTATTTGGTTATCCCGAATTACATTACTGCTCGCGGTAAATGTGTATAGACAAAACAATTAAATGGTCTTTGAGAGCTACTTTAAATTTGTTAAAATAAACACTATCGTGTTGATAGAACTAGCAATCGCTTTTAATAATTCAATTTTGTAAGACAGATTACATGTTGTAATTGCAGTAATACGGCTTCAACTCGCGCTTAAAAATGATAATATTATATTAAAAAAGCGTTTTTGATAACAGAGCTAGAAAATATTACATTTATCAAAATATTTGAATTTTATTCTTTTAAAATTTTTCATCTTTCAAAATGCAATATCACACTTTTTCCTGCATTGCAGGGTAGTCAAAGAGGACCTAGTATCCAGATCCTCCGTTCTCCACCTTTAATTAACTTTTCCCTTTCTTATATCAAACATGCAAGTTTTAAGCTAAAGCTTACATGTTAAAAAGCTAACAAACTCGTTTCACAGCTCTAAGATCCCTCAATGGAAGGTCAATGTTCGTTGCGAGAAAGTGACAGTACTTATGTCATTACATCACAACAATAACTTGATTTTTCCATACTCAGAAACTGGGCTTAATACTTTTTTTTAGCTTCACGCTGTATCCCACACATACCAGGGTAGGCAGAGGGAGCCTAGTGTTAAGACACTCATTTACCCACGCACGGTCGAATTTGGAGGCATTGCGTGACAAGTAGCGGAACTTAACGCCGCGTTTTGACTCGACACCAGAGCGAAGAAAATGGAAATTTTCAATATTTCCACTCCTCGAGTGGGAACCGAACCCACAACCAATCGCTTTACTCTGACTGGCCCCATATTTAACATGTATATCGATATATCGTATCTATAACGACACCTTTAAAAATGTTTACTTAATATTTTATTGAATGTATTGTATAATTTATAAAAATAATGATTTATAAATAGATTTTGTGCTAATATACACTACGTATTAAATTATTATTTAGTTATTGAAAATACTTACAAATATTTTTTTTCAATTTCCAGGTGTTAGCGCTCGCCTTAGGCGTAGCGGCAGCTGACGTTGGATTAGGATACCAATACAATAAACCTATTTCTTCTTTTGGCATACCATCTTACCAAGTCAGCAGCAGCAACAGTGGAAATAACTACAACTCTGCTTTCTCCTCAGCGTCGTCCAACTCCGGCTTGGGCTATGGACAAGGATCACTCGGATCGGGCTTCAGCTACGATAGCGCTAATGCTGGCAGCTCTAAATATAACTCAGCAGGGCTTGGAGCCTCAAAATACAATGTATTAGGTTCAAACTCTGGTTCTAATTATAACAACTTTGGAGCATCCAGTGGTACCTTGAACTCTAACTATAATTTAGGGTCCTCAAACGTCGCCTCTGGATCAGAGTATAATTATGGCTCCGCCGGTTTGGGCTCTGGGTCTCAACATAACGGACAGGATTCATCAAATGCCGGATTAGGCTCAAGTTACAACGTTTTTGGCAGTAGTAGCGGTTCTAATTCAAACTACAACGTAGGAGCACCGTCGCAAGGAGCTTACCAGTCTGGCTATGGTCAAAATTCTGGTTACCAATCTTCTTACCAAACCGGTGTTGACACTAGCAAATTAGATAGCATTGGCAACTATTATCAAGCCGCTAGCGCCGCTAATCAATTTATATCATCAAACCAATACCAGAATGCTGCTGTACACAACTACCAAGAATACTACAACCAAATACACAGACAACCAGCTCAAGTATTTAAACATTTCTACGTTCACGCCGCTCCCGAAGAACCTGAACCAGTTAAACCTGTACCATCTTTAGTTCTCCCACCTCCACAGAAACATTACAAAATTATCTTCATTAAGGCCCCAGCACAGCAACCTCAAGTACCTCAAGTTATTCCTGTACCACAACAGAATGAAGAGAAAACTATTGTTTACGTTCTTGTTAAGAAACCAGAAGATGCAAAGAATATTGTATTGCCTAAATTCGAACAAAAGGCACCAACTAAGCCTGATGTTTTCTTCATTAAATACAATAATAAGCAAGACTCTCAATCTCTAATCGATAATATTGTTCAAGATTACAACAAAGGTGGAATTTCTGCTAGTTTTTCTGGTGTAGGCATTCCTAGTTCAGGATACAAATCTGGCTCTGATTCTTCCGTGAGTGTTTCTGGGCAAGGTCCTGACAAGGCTTCTGAAGGTTTAGAAGCGGCTTTAGCATCACAAAGTGCAGCGGATGTTTCCTCATCTAGTGCAAGTGTTTTATCTTCAGGAAACGCCGTATCGTCTTTTGGGTCAAACAGCAATAAGGGCTTGGCAAATTCTGAAAGCGTTTTTAACATAAATGAAGGTAGTAGCAACCTAGCATCAAGCTCCAGTTTTGGATCAGGCAGTTCCCTCAGTTCTAAGCCCAGTTCAAGCTATGACGTTATCTCGAATGGGCAAATTAGTTCTCCTAATTCTGAGAGTGTATTCGATTCAAACTTAGCATCGAGCTCCAGTGCCTTAAATGTAGGCTCTAGTAGTTTGTCTACTCAAAGTGGTGGGGAACTTGAAAAGAAAGTTGACAGTGGTTTAGGTTCAAGTTCTTCATCTATAGGCTTGGCCGGCAGTATTTCTGGTGGCAGCAGTCTTTTATCAGGTTCGTCAGGTTCAAGTAAACTGGGAGCAAGCTCTGTATATGACTCTTCAAGTAGTCTTGGTTCAGGCAGTGCTAATTTAGAGAAATATAATTATGGATCAGAGGGTAGCTCCGGCTCTGAGAGTAATCTTTCTAGTGGTTCAGGAAGCAGTGTTGGATTAGTCACCGGTAGCCTCAGTTCTGGCTCCAGTGGTTTTGGTAGCAACAAATACAGTTTTGGTTTGGGTAGCAATTCTGGATCCTCTGGAAGTGTTAGTTCTGGTGTTGGTAACTTGGGTAGCGGCAAATACAGTTTTGGTTTAGGTGGCAATTCTGGATCCTATGAAAGCGCTAGTTCTGGCTCTGGTAGTTTCGGTAGCAACAAATACAATATTGGCTTAGGTAGCAATTCTGGACCCTCTGGAAGTTCCAGTTCGGGCCTAGGTAGTTTTGGTAGCAATAAATATAGTTTTGGTTTAGGTAGCAATTTTGGATCTGCTGGAAGTGTTAATTCTGGTTCAGCTAATTTGGGTAGCAACAAATATAGTTTCGGTTTAGGAAACAAATCTGGATCTTCTGGAAGTGCCAGTTCAAGTTCTGGTAGTTTAGGTAGCAACAAATACAATTTTGGCTTAGGTAGCAATTCTGGATTAGCCTCCGGTAATTTCGGTTATAGTTCTAGCAATTTAGTAAATAATAAATATAATTATGGATCAATACCTAGCGGTTTTGGTCCTGGCTCTAGTAATTTCAGAAGCAGTTATGGTTTTGGAACTGCTTTTGGCAGCGGCAGCAACAAATATCATTATGGATCTGGCAACATTGGAGGTAGCGGTAGCTCTGGTAGCAATATTGCTTCTGGTAGCTCAGGAAACTTTGGCTCCTCTGGTTTAGTTTCCAAATTCAGTTCTGCGCCTAGTAGCCTTTCAGTTGGTAATTCTGGACTTTCATCAGTATCTAACTTCGAATCATCTTCAGGCAAGCTGAACGAGAATTCTGGAAAAGCTGAAGTTGAATCCAATTTTGGCTCTAATAAATACGTAGCTGTTTCTGGAAATTTCGATTCTAGCTCTAGTACTGTTTCCCCAAATTCTGCTGCTGACAGCTCTGCATTTGGATTTGGATCTGGTATATCAAGTACCATTGCCCCATCGCAATCAGCAGAATTTTCTTCAATCAACGGTTTTGTATCGGAATCTGGTAACAGTGGTTCGGAAGCCAACAGTTACGACTCAGTTTCTAGTGGCTATGGACCCTCATCTGGCGTTCTAGTTGCCGATGGAAACTTGGAATCAAATAATTTCAGCTCCAGCTCAGAAAGTTCAATTTATGATTCAAGCCTTGTTCCATCTAGTCAAGGTATTCCTCATGAAACTTATGGACCACCTAAATTCAAAGCACTGTAGAATAAATGATATATAATGTTTTCAATGAATTTCTATTTTTATGTGAAATATAAATAAATTGCTCAGAATAAAAAGTCTTTTATTTGCCGGTAACTATACGAATAATTAATCAGTACTTTAAATTTAAAGATTATTTGTAGAAAGTATTTAACCCTTCAAGTTGCTCTATATACAGAAAAAATAATAATTTGCACATTCATAACAAATTAAAAGTAAGCTTAAAATATGTATTCTATTACAAAAAAATAAAGGAAAATGCATTCATATACCGTAATGTAAAGTTCTTGTATATTAACGAACAGAATAATTTAACTAATACCTAATTCCGAAAATGCTAATGTTCCTGCGTATTTTTTTAAGAAATCATCCTATACTAGTATTACAAATGAATTCAAGCTTTAAATCATTTTACGAATGTACTATTTTATTTATAAAAGTTATTGTTGTTAATGTTAATTGTTATTAATGTTATTTTACGCATTTTTATTTCACCATTCACTTTGTTATCAAACAAGAGAACTTGATTAGTGGAAATATTTAATACTAGCGGCCCGCTCGCGGCTTCGTCGCGTGAATTACATAACTGCTTCGTTATATTACAACCCTCGTGAGTGGATTTTTGAAAAATAAAGTAGCCTATGTTTAAGCTTAGATTATCAAGTATATTTATACCAAAATTCATTATAATCGGTCAAGCGGTTTAGATTTTTCATATAAACTTTCATCCCCTATTTCAACCCTTTAGCGGTGGTTTTTTGAAAAAATAAGTAGCCTATGTTAGACCCAGTCGCTTTTACTACTTTCATTCTAAATTTCATCCAAATCGGACCGGTAGATTAGCCGTGAAAGCATGACAGACAAACACACAGAGTTTCGCATTTATAATATAAGTATGGATTTCCATTTTCTACGCTCTGCGGCAAAGAAAAAGGTAGAACTTTTTTAGTTTAGCTGTATCCCGCACACAAAAGGAAAAGCAGTGGGAATCTAGAGTTAAGGTACTCCGTTCCCCATTTTCCACCGAATTCTGGAGGCGTTGCGTGTTAAGTGGCAAAACTTAACGCAAAGAAACAGCACGACCAGTCAGTAACACTTTGTGCCCCTGTGTCATGATTGGTCTCTTGTAGGAAGTAATCACAAAGAAAACTTCCAAATAAGCCACAGTTTACTCTTGTACTAAAATTGATATCTTGCGAAGGAAAGTTATCCTAATATAGCACTTTGACGTAGGCGCTATCAAGTTTTTGAATAAATGTACCATCAGTCGATGACGTCTACACCCGAACTACGTCAGTTGCTTATTAGTTAGTACAGGAACTAGCTGATTGCAATTGAAATTGGCATATAACTGCTATTTAAATGGGGCGCCCATCCGCATAGCTGGCCGACGTTATCTTGATTTATCGAGATCGCTTCCACGCGATCATGAGCCAGAATATCGAATTCCGAGTGGTTAATTTAATGGTAATGCGTTAAAGCTGATAAAATAGCCTGATACATATTGTTTATGAATGGAACAGCTCTATTTTCAGGCGGTGGCGCGTGATGTCTTAATGTGTAAGCGTGCTTGTTGAGAGGATATTCATGGATGCACTTTCCTCAAGAATGCGTGGAATGCGCGAGCAGCGCCGGCGCCACCGCTTAAATGATCCTTCACGCTCGGCCAAAGAATACACGTACGTAAATATACACAACTATAAACAGCTCGAATTAAACTAATAATAAGTAATTAGCACAAAACAGAAACACTATGAAAAAGCTTTAGTAAAACCATAGTAGTTCGGCGTTTATGTTGGTATAGTCAATTTAATTATTCGACTTTAGTCTATAACTGTGTGTTCTTGAGAGAAATTCAGAGCGCATATTACAATAGATACTACGTATATGCAGTCTGCACGTGTCATGTTATTGATTAATCCGTCATGATCTGAGCTGTAGAAGGGTTGATAATAATCATTGGGGAGAAGGGAGTGACTTAAATTGCAAATCCCCGTCTACCTTTTTTGCATGCATCTTAATTGTTTGCCACTATTTTCGATTTTTGAATGGTAATAGGTGCCTAATTTTTTTTTATTTACATTTTATAATTTTCTCTTTTCTGGTCTCCTCACTGAAGTTTGACGTATATTAAGTCTGCTGGCGATGATAGTAATAACATATTAAGGAATTCTAATAAAGTAAGTTTTACAAAAAGTAAAATAACGATTTGGCAGTTTCAGTGATAGAAGAGTGTCTAAATAATATTACGATATATGAATACTACTTTGAACCATGTCATTATTGTGTCCGAAGCTACCCAACAGATATCGACTAACATTTTTAAACGTAATTCTGAAAATATACAATAATTGTTATAATAATGATTATAATCTTTAAATACATTAAATTTACTTAAACTCTAAATAAAATGCAAGTGTGGACTCTTAACTACTGTACTCAGTGAACTTTTAACTATTGTATCTTCAATAAAATTTAAAAGGACCGACGAAATACTTTTTATAGAAACAAAACACTCTTCCACTACTAATTTATCTTGCGTCTACGCTGTCACTCATATGCATTTATTTTTACTCTTAAGGAGGTATCTTTATCATATGGTTTTGCCTATCTATTGTGTTTAGTTTCTTAGAAAATGAATTGTCCGGAGCTACCCGAATCTCTCCTATTAGATATTACTTACATTTAAATATTGAAGAAGTTGGATTAATATTGAAAAACTAAAAGGAACTGGACTGTCTTATAAGCTTGGCATATTTTATAAGCTTGGTTAAAGCTTACTTGGTTTTAGGTACTGATATTGTAAAAAAAAAGGAGATTATTTTCAAAAAAGGTGCAGGCCTTGTGTCCGTAGTGTTATTAAGTAAAACTATAAAAAGAAAATGTGGTTGACACGAGGCTCTCCCGAGGTAATTAAAAGTATTAGAAACGAAAGACTACACTGTTCTTGTAATATAAAAGAAATTTGTAATAACTCAATTGAATAATTTCCCTTGAAGAGCTTTCCTATTCCTCACGATCCCATTTTAATAAAAGTAAAAAATGTAAAACTTATAATTTTTCTTTTATTATTAAAAATAAGCAAAGGTCAAAATTTCACTTAAACATTATTGAGACAAAAATCTACTTAAATTAGAGTTTTGAAAAAGAGAACACTAATTTCTAATTATATGGTGAAATTCTAAAAGCCTGTTAGTTAGTTTCTCGGGACAAAGCAAAGCACGTAAGTTCATCAAAGTTCTAGTCAACACTTCTAATATTCTGGACATCTCTTAAAGTGGTGCGCTTACGTGTCTTGAAGTTACGATGTACGATAATATAAATAACATATTTGATGTTGTCTGTCAATTATAATATTAGAAAAAATTAAATGATTCTTATATGTACGTATTTAAAAAGAAAAAAAACGTCACATGTGCTACCATAATAAATTTTGCAATCTTAAATTAATATAAATTGGTAGTAATGCCAATCCTATAGAATCTGCCACCCGCTCGAAAACAGTTCTGATGAAAAACCTGGAGATTTTTATATATTTAAATTGGCCATAAACCTCTTCCGTGCTACGCCATCAATGACTTTAAGTGGCTGTGTTCGTATAAACCTGTCGGAGTCGTAGCCGTCTACGACCTCAGTTTCAGTCTTCCTAGAGCTCTATCAGAAAACGTTGTTAGCCAAGATTTTTTTGCAATAGTAATTGCGATATGTAGAGCCTAAAGAAGTATTTAATTCGTGTTATGCTTCATTAATTTAAATAGGGCACTAGTGGAAAGGGCTGACGAGGTTTACACCACTTACGAGATTGACACTACGACTATTAGGACCGTCCGAAATTAGTTTAGATAATTTGGAGCTAGCAATTTCAAGTTGAAATCTGAAGACCACAGCGTTCGCCCATCAACGACGTGTATTAATTATTGTCAAGTCTGTGGTTATTGAAAATTCACTATGTCGTCTGTATACAATTAATGAGATAAAATTGAGATACAATTAATATTCCTAAAACAAAACTACACAAACATTTAATCATGATAGAATATGCATATCGATATAAAATTGGATTTCACATTCCGCATGCGCGACCTGAAAAGAATCCTTCCTTAAAGTCATGTTATTTGGCACTGGAGACGAAACTTGGATTTTAAACTAAAATATACGTGCACGTACTTTTTTTGCATTAGACTGGAGAGTCCCACTAAGGTTTCGTAAATATTGCTATATTATCCACTAGAATAATTGAGCCACTGCAGCAAAAAGGCCCCGAATTGGCTAAATGAAGCAATGTAGAGTCGTTTTTGTTGGCCGTAAGGCAAAAATTAACGCATTTTGATTGGGATGTTCTACTAATAATAATAAAGCCTTTATTTCAGATTTTACATGCGTATTTTATAATACGTTCTTTGATAAATATATTTAGGTAACTGAATCTGTTTGTCAAATTTTAACAAAAGCCTCTTCCAATTTTTTCCACTTTTTCCGGTCTCTGGCGGTTCTAGACCATGTCAGACCGCTACGGCTTTACTTTGTCTTCCCATCTTTGAAATTGTCTTCCGCGTTTTCTCTTGCTGTTTCTAGGATACCAGTCAATTATACTTTTGTTCCACTTTTCAGTTCCAAGTAGAGTATGGCCTGTCATCTCCATTTGTGTCTTTTTATTATATACTTAATAAATTGGAACAAAAAAAATAAAATAAATAATGTAACAAATTAAACTAAAAATTAAATAAAAATGTAATAAATTAAAACAAAAAAACCCCTTGTCAGGATCGACGCGTGAACTTCTTGTTTGTAAATTGCCCGCTTTCCAACCTGAGCTATTACAACGTTCTCTAAATTCACATTCGTATACTAATCAATTTTTTACCAGTTTTTTTTTAATTTCTTGTAAATGCGGAAAAAACACATTATATAAAAATGAAGCCTAGTTTTCTCCTCTGAAACCCCCTCCCTATATATAAAATTTCATGAAAATCGAAATTTGAGCCGAGATTCAGATTAAATATATGTCGTAGTCATATCGTTATATATCATGTTTATATACGAGTATAGTTCATGATCTCGTTATATATAGTTCATGATATCGTTGACGTTATCATGAAATGGTCGCAGTTCATGAAATGACCAATTGAGTGACCATATTGTTGATTCGTCAACATTTAACGATTTCGTCGTCGTTCGGTTCGATGAAGGTGCTTTTAGTACAGTATATAAAATGTTTCATTCTTAAATATACATTTTTATAGCTTCATGTTCCGTTTTTCCCTCATAGCAAGGTAATCAGAGAGAACCTAGTGTCGTATGTAGCTTCCATTAACAAGTTAAGGTTAGTGCTTGGGGATCTTTTAGTTTTTGGGGATTTATAAGCTCACTATTTTATATTTGAATATGTATATTATTTACAAAACATTTATAAGAAAAGTAATAACAAAAGCGTTTCAGACGAAACGGCTTACAAACACCTTTAAAAGTTAGTTGCGAAAAAAAAAAGTTACAAGAATTCATTTTGAAGCCATTGTGGCACAGTGTGATAGCGTATCACTATATACGCTTATGAGTTCGGTTTCCACTTGAGGAAGTAATTATATTTAAATTATTAGCGACCCGCTCGCGGCTTCACCGAGTCAACTACTGCTTTCATACCCTATTTCAGCCACTTTGAGAGAGCATTTTGAAAGAAAGAGGTAGTCTATGTTTGACCTTGCGTCATAAATTATTTTCCCGCCATTTCTGAGGCCGCTTTGGCGTAGTATAAGCATTTGTATGTTTTTGTAACAGAGTATGTTGTTTCTTCGCTCTGGTGTCGAGGTAAAGCGCGGCGTTATGTTCCGCCACTTAACACGCAATGCCTCCGAATTCGGCGGAAAGTGGGGAATGGAGTATCTTAATACTAGGTTCCCTCTGCCTACCCTGCTGTGTGCGGGATACAGCGTGAAGCTGAAAAAAAAAAAACGTATGTTGTGTTCAAATTTCAGCTCGGTACCTTGACTTTTTCTTCATAATTTGAACATCTGTAAAAATCCGCGCCAATGTTCCCAACCTGACCCTACTAACAATTCGTCTTGTTGAATTTAAAAATTCATATTTAAAAGAGTAGTTTTTATTTTATATAACTATATAATTTCACTTATAACAATCATAAAAGAAGTAATAAAACACGATTGTGTAAAAGAGAATCAATAAAAAAGTGCGATACTACAACCTTTTGGAAATTAACATCAAAATATTTTCTACGAAATGAAACATAACAGAAGTACTTTTTAAATTTTATAAGTTACTGAAAAAATAGCATAAGTGCAATTTTTTTACAACGTACAACGAAGGAGTCATGATTTTTCTTATTTCCTACTATTTAACATTAACTTGCTTTTGTTTTGTTCAAAGTACATATTTAAATAAACTAGTGAAACTCATCTGTAAAGGGTGTTTACCGAATAAGAATCAATGTTGTGTTGGCATGGTTTTAACTTCTAGACATATTTTAACAACTAACTATTGTGCAAAAATGTGTAGTTCTGTGGACATAAGTGGAAAAGAAGTTGCGGTTATAGATACTTATGAATATCCGAACCCTAAAACTTTTGTCTTTACTTATAACTTTGCCGGGCCCGATACAGTCGCCTTAATAGTTCTACAATATTACACATCTAGTAAACATAGCATACGTTATAGCATATCAAATATCGATACAACTACCTTGTACGGCTTGTACGCTTCGTTTCCAGTATCAAAGAATGAACTTTCCATAAAAACTACTTTAATAAAGTACTGTGAAAAAGATTCGGATTTCTCAAACGCTTATTACATCTGCACGTACGACGAAAGCTTCGAAGAATATGAAATTCCTCAAGGGACTCCTTTATTTATGGGATTGCAATTGATTGGTATAAAAGGAGCTAACTCTCGTAACAGAGTCAACTCTGGTACCGTATTTCTTTCACTATCTCCACTCGCATACTGGATATCGTATAATATACATAACGACACCCTACAAATTCGTAGACGAGTTAATTCTATGACAATGTCTACAACTAAAACGCTTGAACTATATACACACTTTAGTACAAATGATCTGAATAATGACAGTACCATAATTTGTAACACAAACCAAATAATACAGGAATATATTAATAAAAAGCAAAAACAAAAAGAAGCCATTTTTACAAAAACATTTATAAATAGTCATAAAACCTCACGTAAACAAAAGTATTCTAAAAACATTTCTAAGAAAAAAGGCAACCTTACAACGTTGAGAAGTTATAAAATTTCTATGAAAAGTTCTGTTGGAAAATATAACGTGACGAACCTAGATGGTGAGAAAGATTGCTCAAGACCTATGGAAATAAATTCTATAATTACACCGGCTACGTCCTTGAAACTTAAACGCTTGAAGTTAACAAGAAATCCTCCGAGAACTTCAGTGAAAAATGCAAACAGAAATAGAATGGAAAAAACAAACAGAATAAAAATTACTACATTATTTCAAAGTAAATCTAAAATTAGAAATAAGTCGAATAAAATGGAAAATAAAAACATAACTAACGCGTTACAATGGTTTAATAAAATTAAAGGCATGAGGCAGACAAATTACACGCCAGTACTTATCTTAACTACATCCTTAAAAAAAATATCAAAATTTGTTGATCTTACTTAGATTATTTAATTATTTCTTATAATAATAAATAGTATATTATAAAGCATACTTATTATTATGAACAAATAAAATTATTTCCTTTCGCCGAGTCACTCAGTTTTTTCATCGAGTGTTGAGAATCAGCAATTCAGACATTACAAAGAGAGCCAACACAAAACCTATAATTTTCTTTATTATTAATTAAATATATGAATACTTTATGATATTTTATAAAGATGTCTTTATGTTAATTTCTACAGATTAACAATTTTGTTTTTAGATGTGCTAAGGTAGTACATACATATAACTTTAAATTGTTTAACATCTGCTTTGGATATAATTAGCAAGCTATTCTTTGTATTTTTTGGTTTGCCATTTAGAACATTTTAAGTAAATGTTAAATATTTATATACTCTGAACGATACAATGTGTTTATTTAAATTGTTACTAGCAATCTGGAATATTATAACCATTAAATCCTTTTACTGATTGGTCATAAAAACTCCAGCAAATTCAATAGAAAATAATCAATTCACAAGTAGGGATGTAAAATCGGTTTCCGGTAAGCAGAATCAACCATAAATAGATCCTTACGAGCATATTTTTTTTTATGTTTTACTGTACATATATTTACAACATATATTACATTACATTACCACGGTGTGAGTGTAAGAACCGAAATGGAATCCAGAATCGATTTTTTATCATATGTTTACATCCCTATCCATTGGATTGTCAAACGTATTTGACGTCTGAAATCTGACATATAATATCAAAAACAATATTTTTGACTTTCCGGGTTATTATTTATTGAAAAAAAAGGGTAAAAAATAACCAATTAAATTAGCTAGCTAAAATAAATACCTTAATTGATTTATTAGACACGCAAAGCTTATAGTTAAGTGAAGTCAAAACCAATGTACATAAATTACTTATTTATTTAGTATTTGAATATGAAAATTACGGACTTTATTTTTTTATTCACTTCTAAAAATAACATACTATTTTATAATAGTAGAACACAACATTTGTAAATCAAGCTCGTACGTCTTGTGAGCACTTTATGTAACACAGATAAAATATATTTTATATTTTATCTGTTCAATTTTACAATAACTTATTGTCTATAGTTTTTATAAATGAAAGAAGGCACGTTCATTAAATGTAAATTAATAATAATAATAATAACAACATTGTGAATTCAAAGAATATAAAATGTTTGTAGAGATATTAGGAGTCAAAAAATAATTTATGACTTGCCTAGTTTATCAATACAAAGAAAGATATTTGCATGAATTGCGTGACAGGACTTCATTTAAACGAGCATCAATCTATATCCAATTACTAGAGTTCTAGAATTTTTATTCAGCTTCAAAAATGAGTGCAACAGCAGGACCAAGTGGGACACGCAATTTTAAAGTAGTTCTGTTAGGAGAAGGATGCGTCGGCAAAACTTCTCTCTTACTGCGATACATCGAAGACAAATTCAACGATAAACACTTGACTACATTACAGGTGAGAATATTATTTGCTACAATTTACTATAATGAATAATCTTAATCATTATTAAATTATAGTTGTACTAATAATAAAAAGCTGGATTGACTCGATAGTATAAATATAAAAGACAAATTTCTAATAATCAAATTAGTAGTCTACTATTGTTATGCTATAATACAATTTCCTCGGATTCTTAATTCTTTCTTCACTTTTTAATCTGAAATATTATTTACTATGTATGTACACTGACTTGAATCACTGCAACTTTTTTAAGTGGAATACAGAAGATTATTGAAATAATAAATTAAAAATTTTAAATTTAAATAAATATATGTGGCCAGTCGTGGCCCAGTGGCACAAGAGTGTGACTGTAAACGACTGGTTGTGGGTTCGATTCCCACTCGAGGAGTGGAAATTATATTTCCATTTTCTTCGCTCTGGTGTCGAGGTAAAGCGCGGCGTTAAGTTCCGCCACTTAACACGCAAGCCTCCGAATTCGGCGGAAAGTGGGGAACGGAGTGTCTTAACACTAGGTTCCCTCTGCCTACCCTGCTGTGTGCGGGATATAGCGTCAAGCTATACAATTTAAATAATGTAATTTTTTCATTGAATTCATTCATGAGAAAGTGGCGCATCCGGGCAGGCGCTCAAAAATCGAATCACATCACGTTCACCTTAAGAAGAGGAAACTGTCCATCTGTCAAATTTGGCAACGAGGTATTGCCGGACTCCGACTACGTAAAATATCTGGGCTTTAACTTAGACAGAAGACTCACCTGGGCTTATCATATCAGGAAGAAACGTGATGAAGTTAATTACAAGTTCCGAAGTCTGTACTGGCTTATGGGTAGAAACTCCATCCTATCTGTTGACAACAAGTTACTGATCTACAACACGGTCCTTAAACCTATCTGGACCTACGGGATCCCTCTGTGGGGCACTGCAAGCAAGACTAACGTCATGTGCATTCAACGAATTCAAAATAATATCCTGCGCACTATAACAAATGCCCCATGGTTCTCTAAAAACGAAGAGATCCACAAATATGTTAATGTTCCTACAGTTCAAGTGGAAATTGAAAACTTCAAAAAGAAATATACATATCGGCTGTCAAGCCATCCAAACCCCTTGGCAAATAAACTCCTAAACCCCTCACCTTCGGCTAGAAGACTGAAAAGGAAGGATGTGTTATGAAAAGGCAGACGAGGCGCTGGTCTCTTTCGCCTAACCGCCATACAAAGCAACCCATCTGCTTATAGTCTTGCGACTGATTGCAGATCTAAAACAGAAAAAAAAAAAAAAAAAAAAAAAAAGTTCATAAATTTAAATATTTGTCATTTATATATCTTTATTTTACAAAAAAATATTTTTCTCAAAATACACTTTTGTGTTATAGGCTACATTCCTCAATAAGAAACTTAACATCAATGGCAAACGCATTAATCTCTCAATCTGGGATACAGCTGGCCAAGAGAGGTTCCATGCTTTGGGTCCTATCTACTATCGGAATTCTAATGGAGCCATATTGGTTTACGACATCACTGATGATGAATCTTTTGGAAAGGTGAGTTAGTGTAACATATTACTTCTAAGAATTATGCTTCTATAATATTCATATTTGAAATTTTTATGTATGTTATAAATACATTCTAAAAATGTAATCTTTTGAACCAAATTGATTGATTTTGTTAAGGCAATGTGTCTTTTCTTTCTCTGCTTTATACTTTTTCTGGCAATTTTTTTACTCATTGGTGTTTGTCTTGTCACCAAAGCAGAGAAATGAAATATTTATGTAATTGTTTCCCATAGGGAATGAAACCCCCAAATTTATATGCATGTACAATGAGACACTATCACACTGCACCACAATGGTGTTAATAAAAACAAAAACAAACTATGTAATATAAAATAAAGCGACTATGCTGTTTAGAGCAAACCAGAAAGAAGACTTTTCTCTCGAATGAAGAACCTAACACATAATTAGATACTGTATAGAACAATGTTACTTTCTCAGTGCTATAGATATAACAATTTTTATGTGAAACCGCTCCTAACTACTCCTTGTCTAGATGCATTTTAAGATATTTAAATGATGATATCTTAATAACAATGACATAACAAGAATTAACAACTTTACAATTTATGCACACAGCAGAAAAGACAATCTCTTTGCCTTTGTCATGTCTACATAGTGTCAAGATACACCATTCTATAGTTCTATTTATACATTCTATACATATCTATAATTCATATAAATGAATATGAGTGTGTAAGTCAGCTTTCTAGTTCGGCTCAACAATTTAAATTAAATTTTCAACTGTCATGCATTTGTGGAACGGATGTGTTCAATAATAACTACAATTGCATGTAAGCTTTGTAAAATATATTGTTCAACTCAGGGCCTTGAACTGACTACTGTATATTTATAGTGTGATTCCAATCAATACTGTTGTGTTTGACGGCTGTCTTATACTTTGTCAATAAATATAAGATTTACTGTTGAAGTGATATATTTTTAGAATTGGTACAATTATGATTTAAAACTGAATATAACAAAATGTTAATATTCAATATAACTAACTGTCCCTCTGTGCCAAAAATGTCTTAATATTCTAACCTTCAATATATTTCCAAACATTGTGCAATATCTTTTAAGTGTGAAAAGTTTACATGTCAATCTAATAACACCTTGTTGAAGTTATTACTATATTCATATTTTTTATATACTTTCATTCCATTATATTTCAATGTATTGTGATTTTTTATACTAGCACTTTTCTTGCGTCCAGAATAGTATAGTAATTCAAGGCCGTCTCGATAATTTACAACCCGTCGCCATTTTTTACAACGTTTTTATTAACTTGACCTATCTTTCTACCAACGTGATAAAATCTTGCAACGCAATTTTTTACATTTTCTTTTCGACATACGATTTGTTTGAAAATTTGGCCCCAATCTGACAGCAATAGTGAGAGCATGATGTGAGCGTGAGCGTCGTCCTGGCCCTCACGTCGTCCTTGCTCTTAGATCAATGAAATTCATGTATGTAGACAAAGTAAATATGCATTTTCTTTGGTGCAAACAAAATGATATGAGATAAGACATATTGTACGCTATCGAATATATGTAGCGCATTTACGTTGTGGCTCCAATCATAAATTTTAAATATTACTAAAAAAACATAAAATCCCGTATTTCCCGTTGCAATAGTAATTTCGGCAAATCCTTTTCTGTTGCTGATCTCTGTTGTCGCAAACTTGTGAATTGTAAGTCACTAGGTGACGGAACATATATATTCAAAAAGAGCTCACAATTTCGTTTGCATACACTATAAAACGTAAAATCACGATTTTATCGTACTCTAACTCTAATAATCATCTGTCGTATTCTACAATATTATACTTGAATTTCTAAAAATCCTCTCTCAGTGCTGACCTACACTCTACATGGAATGCCAAATTTCAATTGTCTCCGTCCAGTAGTGTCTGCTTGTCAGTTACTCAGTAATGGAACATTGTGTTATACATTTCCTTGATTACTTTACAACCTGATTGTGGTGTAGATTAAGACTAACTGTATAGTTATATATAGATCCTGTGGTCTGTTCCTACTCCAAGGTGCATTTATATTATTGTTTCTGTTTAGTCTGGGTGACAAGAGCAACGTTAGGTTTTATCTAATATGATATATCCCCTGAAATAAGTTTGATAAAACTAAAGAGCAGATTTATCGTCGCTTTTTTTTGTAAATAAATAACTATTTTTTTTATGTTTTTGGACTTTTAGGTCAAAAATTGGGTAAAGGAGCTTCGTAAAATGCTCGGATCGGATATAGTCCTCGTGATAGCTGGGAATAAGATCGATATGGAACATGAAAGGACGGTGCCGTTGGATGAAGCGGAAAAGTATGTATAAGTAGTACCAATTAAATACACACCCTTCGAATAAAATACATGCAATGTAAAACATGTATTGTTACTAATATATGTGCTCTAGAATTAAAGTTTTAAAAATTGTATGGTATACGAAAGCGAGCGATATTAAAGTTTCCGTTTTTTTGAAGCCGCACGGTTTTTCTCAGATCAGGCCAGAATTTGGTGTTTACACTACGTTTTCCACTTTCCATGTGTGTTAAGTTGCCTCACTTTGTCTTGTTGAGCGGAGCGGAGCGGAAATATGTAAATAATCAATTATATCATTATAATTCCTACGAGTGGAAATCGAACCCACAACCTTCTACTTTTTACTACTCCATTGCCCCACGATGGTCACATACCTCATCAAATATCTGTAAAATCTGATATCAAAACCAACCTCAAAAAGTCTATTTTAGTGATAAAATAAGTTGAGTAGTGACTAAAATAATTGAGTTGCTTCTATAATATGATTTTTCTGTTCGTTATTGTTATTAATAAATTTCATTATAATTCCAGTTACGCGAAGATGGTGGGTGCCAGACACTTCTACACGTCAGCCAAGTTTAACCAAGGTGTCGAAGAGCTATTTTTGGAGTTGACCAGGGAAATGGTGGAACACTTCGATCAAAATTCCAAAACTGATGCTAACCGATCCTCCAGGGTCCTAGTCGTGGAAGACGAGGCACCAGCCCAGACCTCATGCTGTTCAGGCATTCGGAGTAATTAAATGTTTATATTTCTAGGTAAGTATTAAAATGACATCTTTAGTATAGGGTACATGATATTATTTTAATTTTTAAATATTGGTGTCTAATATAATATGTATATTAAATAAATACTTGTGATTGTAGTGTTACAAAAAAATACTTTAAATATAATTTACTTCACTTATAATTCAACTAATGTAGGAGCCATGTTTATTTCTCATTTGTTTACTTTATTGTAGTATCTGAACAAATATAACTTATAGTCTCATTCTTGTCAACTTAGATTTGTAAGGCTTTTCGGATAATGTAAGATTTTATTATCAGTAATGTTTTCCATCATGTACCCTTTGAGATACGGCTATCGACCATACAATACATTATTTTAGATACTTTTTCCTAACGTGATTCTTATTTAGTCAAAATCTGTATTTTTTTAAAATTAAATTTGTATTTGTCAATAGCTATACATACATGCCGCTTTAATCATGAATGTTTATACAAATTATATTTTATAAACTCGAATTATTTTTTTTATCTTTTATCATATTTTGATTGCTAAGTCAATTAAAATTTATTTTTTCTATAAACTTATATATTGAATGTGTAACATGTAAGGTTATTGTTTTCTTAGAGATTATCATACCACCGTTATCTTATTCATTTTTATCAGTTTGATAAAAATGAAGTGAAAAGACTAATGATCTTCAAATTCTTCGTAAAAATTATGAATATACTTTAAAGGAACATATAAATATAAAATATACATTATACAAAAAATGTTATATGTACATGCTACTGTGAAAGCCTTTGTCTTAGGTTTTATTAGAATCTCTAGAGATTATATTCTAGGCTTTACAATAATATGTTGCATATAAATGATATACCAATAAAACTATTTGTATGTCTTTTTATGATAATATAGATTATGAAATCAGAATTTAAATATGTACATATTTTATGAATTTCTTAAATAAATTGTTTTTTGTTTTGTCTCGAGAAAATTATTTGAGCGACTTTAATTTGCATATAGTTACAAGTTTTGTATTAAGCAAATGCTCTGCGAATCATTCCTTCAATGTGCTGTAGCAAATTTATTTATTGTTAAGTTTAATCAGTTTTCTAAACATGTTCATTAAAAATAAGCATATTCTATTGAAATATATTTATAATACTAGTATAGAAAGTCAAACCTAAGATCGTTATGTATGGGGGGACGTTTGATAACAAAATGGCTGCATGCAATTGATATTTTAATTCAAATTGGATATTTGTGCCAAAAATTCAAAAAAATAAATGACTTATTAAACAATATCTAGGTATAAATTAAACTAAATTTTCTTTTAAAATAAATTTGACTTTGCCCCTTCAACTTTAATTATATAATTCATTCATCTCTGAGAGAAACGCCTTGTGTAAAATGAAATGAGCTGTGAGGAAAAATCATATATATTATATATGACAAGCATTGAAAATATTTCGATTATTGTCTAAATCTAGATCTATTATAGAATATAAAATTTAATGATATAGTATATTTATTTTGCGTTTTATTACATATCTGATTTTAATGAAACTTCTATCATACTTTTCTTGTATTTTGCAGTGATGGTTTATCATTTACCTTCATATTTGTCTTTTGTTATTGAAAAAATTAAGTGATTTAATTCTGGTCTCAATTATATTATTTTGAAACTTCTACATACTATCGTGAATTTTGTAATGTTTAATACGAATTTAAAATTTAGAATGTATTTTATTGGTCATAATTGGAATAAATGTTTTTGTTAATAATTAATGAGTTTAATTTTTTACTATTGAATAGTAAGCATTAAATGTAATCAAACTTACACAAACTTTTACATCTACTAGGTGTCTATAACTCCACTAGATCCGTCAAGATTCACGGAAATTGCATTGATTTCTTATTGAATAAAGGTTGTTGGACCTATCGGACTTGATACCGGCTTCGAGGTTCGTGGCAAGGGCGTCACCTACGGAACTAGTACTTGCGACCGTCAACTGGTCGGAAGCACGGATTCTCAAAAATATTACAAATAATAAAGGAAAAAAATAAAACAAAATAAGATTTAATCATATCTATTAATTATTTTATACCACTACATAATTTCTACTCACAAGGCCGCAATGACACCAAGACAATCATTTACTTCTACACCAACACAATATATGAGACTAACTAATTTAAAAAAAAATGCGTACCTGAAAACCATATAATACAACAATCATATCTTCTAATAATGTAACAATATAACAAAATTGCATCTTGGCTTTGGTAGAACTAAAAGTTTTAATAAACTGTTAATAAGAGAATTGTTTTACATAACCATCCATATATCATATATAGGGATCGCACCCACAACCATCGCGCCGGCACTGCTACATCATGACAGTGTCCCTTAAAACTAAGCAAACAAACAAAATTGGGGAAATAATGGTAAATTTGTGATTTTTCACTTTACTTGATAGGAACGAGTTTTATTAATACACTTAAGTTACCTTACTAAGTTTAAAGTAACTTTGTTTGTATAGGCCTACATGCTATTACACTACGAAATATGATGTTAGTTGACAAACATATAACTAAATAGAAAACATTATGTTAATTCATTAACGTGGAAAAATCATTGTACATTAAAGTATTCGTTTTATTAAAATATTATGAACATATTTATTCCTTGTTACCATAAATCCATACTACATTAAATTTAACATTACCTATTCGTTTTTTTACCTAAATGAAATAAAATTATTCAGGTAAATACCGATTGTTTTTGCAATGCCTAGGATATTTATTCCATGGCTATATTTAAAATGAGAGATTGAGAAATTTCAATTAAAACATGTATCTTGTGAAATTAATAACAAATACATTATTTATATGTATATCTTATATGTACTTGAAGGGCGATAAAAACAACGAAATGTTCCATCTTAACTATTAGTAAAACAAATAAATCAATCATTTAGAAAAAGAAGAAATTTTAATTTCGTATTTTATAGTTAACTTATTTTATAGGAAGACTAAAATTTGTAGTATTCTTATTTGATTATTTTACAATGTGCTGCCAGCTAATATAAAACTATATATTATTAAGCCTGTATTTAAGTTATTTTCAGAGATATTATATTATTATAAATTTACTTCATTCAGACAAATTAAATATAGAATATTTTAAAATATCACTGAAAAACTAATTTGTAAAGTCTAGATGTATATTTAAAATGCACTCAGCTTACTGTACATATCTATTTTCTTAATTTGTTACCTATTTTTACAACTATTTCTGACTCGTGTAAATATTTTAATATAAATTTCGACTGTTTTAATATTGTGCATTAATGTCGAAATAGTACACAAATAAAGGTAAGATGTTTTTCATACTCTTCCACATTTTTCATTTTTTTAATGATGGCTAGTTTTACTGTGCTGTATTAATCAAGTATTTTTTCAACACAAAAATAGGTTTCATGAACTAATAACACTAAGCAGTCGCTATATTTTGAATGTTGACAAAATTAAACCTTTTAAAAAAACTTCTTCAGAAAACATATAAAATTTGAACGCAGTGAAATTTGAACCCGCGCCACTTAGAAACTACGGGTTGCGACGAAATTCTTGTCCGGTTTTTTTAACTTATTTTTGTTGTTAGCATCTCTGTAAAGTGTTTCAGTATGAAACTAAATAACTTCTAACAACACTTTGTTAAGACTTATTGTGTCAAAGCTTAAGCTAGCAAAGATTTATTCTGACAAGAATTGATATTAAAACTTTATCAATTGATTTTTTACAATTTATTCTTTAAACTATTTTTTAATATTTAAAAATTTAATAATGGCAACATCGACATACAGACATTACTAAAACCACTTCACACAATTATAACACTTATTAATAAATGCTGTATAGTTCAAGAAGTCTTGTATTACTTGTATATAGTAGAAAATACAATAGGTAGGTCAAATATTATTATTTATACAAAAATTCTCAGAAAGTTAGCTCAGTTCTTAGGTTTTTTTTATTCATTTGACATAATGTATACATTATGAAAATTTGATATCGAAATATAAAATATTTAGCAATTTGGCTGGCAATTTTTTAACTGGTATTTGTAGGTTATATATCGTCGTTGTGCGTTTTAAATATATCATATTTTTCAATAATTCATGTACAGAAACAAACTTCAAACAAAACAAACATTAAAGTTTTCGAATTTATATTTAGAGTTATATAATATAGTATGCAAATATTGAAAGTTGCCTTGAAACACACTTAGTGTTACTATTCACATAGCTTTAACATGTTTATCTTTTGGACCTTTGAAAGTAATCTTTAACGACACAAATAGTAGTTTACAAAACATTACAAAAATATTTTTGATGACAGGTAGTGCATGAGAAAATCAGTTTATTTAATTATCCTGTTATGAAAAGTCAAAACGCCAAGCGACTATCAAAGCGCAGCAACGATATATCTCTCGATATTATCTTTAGAAAGAAAAGGGAGAAGGGTTAGGGGACACCGAAAGACGGAAACGAAAGAGGAGTAGGAGAAAGGCAAAGCAGAGAGAGAGAGAGAGAGAGAGAGAGAGAGAGAGAGAGAGAGAGAGAGAGAGATAGAGAGAGAGAGAGAGAGAGAGAGAGAGAGAGAGAGAGAGAGAGAGAGAGATAGAGATAGAGAGAGAGAGAGATAGAGAGATAGATAGAGAGAGAGAGAGAGAGAGAGAGAGAGAGAGATAGAGAGAGAGAGAGATATATATAGTATATATATATGATATAGATATATAGATGATATATAGATAGAGTATATATATATATATATATCTATATATATATTATATATATATATATATATATATATATATATATATATATATATATATATATAATATTAAACGAACAAATGTCCCTTAATAGAATTATTAACTTTATAACCAACATTCAGTGCTTTCATTACATGTCAGTAAATGCGAGTGTATTTACAATGTGTTTCAGAAATGTCAAATTATTATTAATTTTTCATATTATTGTTTTGATAGAAATAAATTTTAGTCTTGCATCACTCAGTTCTACTCTTTATCCGAAAATTTAAAATTCAAAAATACATTTACTTTTGACAATCATCTATATTATAAATATTGATAAAAATTAAATATTGATAAATGTTGTTTTTATTTAAAAATTTAGTTGTTTCATACTTTTTCTCGCATACTAGGGTAGCCAGAGAGAACCTAGTGTCAAGAATTCCATAGTGGGGAAACAAGACTAGTACGGTGTATCTACAATAACTCTCAGAGTGTAGACAGGAACCACAACTCATAAATACATTTATCTAAACAAGTCAATAACATAATTCATGAAAATATTATTTAACCTACACATTGAGGTTGTATTTGCAAATACTATTGTGCATGTTCGTTTTTGATATAGAACATTTATATACAATAGATTGGCTTTGGAATTGGCTTCATAAGAGGACCGAGTGACAAATAACTAAAAATTCGCAATTAAAAAACCAAATCACTTATTATTTTTCATCTGCAAGGCCAAGATACGTAACTTCATCATAACACTATCGGACAGATATATATGGGTATTCGGAATTGAATCACTAAAATCATAGATGCACTGTCTTATATCACAAGTTTTTACAATGATGCTGCTGTGTCACTTTTCTGAGTCGATGTCTTTGGACTTCTTCTTGACTGATTTAACTTTTTGCTCCTTAACATCTTCGATTTCTATAATTTTTGCCGTTTCTCTTACATTTTGTTTGGACGCGTCTAGAGGTGGTAGGTCTAGTAAGTATGGCATCATGCTTCTCGTTTTTTCCTCAGCAGAGAGCCATTCCATCTGTTAAAATTATAAATAGATTGTGTTATTTACAAGGGGTGTTTGGCAAAATTTAAATATAATTAACAATTAAATATTAACATTTGTGGGAAAATTAATTAGTTCATAATGCAAGCACTACAATTAACAATGATTTAATTGTTGATTGTGATGTTTGCGCAAACAAATGTTCAATTGTTATTATTTCATAGTTAATTGCAATTAAATCTTGCACAATGCTGTCTAAGAGATTCTTGCGTTATTTATTACACACTTAGTCCATACCGTATTTTCGTTAATGATGTTGTTTTAACTCCAACTTCATAAGAATATAACTGTATACATAGAGAACTCTAGCAAAGTGACGTTTACAGAATTTTACTTAATATTAAAATTATACATTTAATACTATAAAATATTTCCAATCTACAAACACACTTTTCTTTTGAACTCATCATACAAAAAGAAGTAAGACTTATTATACTCATTCACAATGTATAAAACTAAAAATTTCCAATACATAATCTAATACATAATCTATTAACTTGCACTTGTCAAATTGTCTAATTTATCCAAAAATTCTTTCCAATATCACTCAAAAATACAAAAACATAATTAACCTTCTGCCTGTGGTCCAGTACAGCGTCATCACATATCTCGATACACATGTTCTCAGTGAGTGTGCCGTTGTCGGAGGCGTAGGCCGCGGCTTGCCAGGCGACGCCCAGCTTCGACAAGGCACGACCGGACATGCCCGACGTACGCTCAGCCAACAGCGTGCAGAGTGCACCGTAGTCGAATTGATCAACGTTGAGACGGCTAAAATTATTATAATTGATATATATTTTTAGCCTTTCCCCGCGGAGGGACGGGTTAAGAATACAATTCCCCTCCGTAGGTGAGTAGCGCCCTGTAATAGGCGGATAATTCAGTTGCTTGGTGGTAGGAGATTCGTTCTCCGACTGGCTCGCGACTACTATCTGATGATGTGTTCCGGTTCGATGGCATGTAAGCCAGCGCTCCCTATTCCCACCATCCCTATCCTTCCCTCCTTTCCTCCTCCCCCGTTAAGGTCGACAACGAATCCACAACTTTTCTAATATTGTGAATGTCCATGGGCGAAGGTAAACATCAAGTGGTCCTTCTACTTCCTTTTCATCAATAAAATAAAGCTACACGCTATATTCCGCACACAGCAGGGTAGGCAGAGGGAACTTAGTGTTAAGACACTCCGTTCTCTACGCACCACCGAATTCTGGAGGCATTGCCTGTCATGTGGCGGAACTTAACGCCGCGCTTTGCCTCAACACCAGAAGAAAATGAAATGGATTAAAAATTTTCAACTCCTCGAGTGGAAATCGAACCCACAACCAGTCGCTTTACAGTACTTTGTGTGTGAAGTGTCCCTCAATTGATAATTTATTTATTAATAAGGAATAAATAAAATTGTAGTGTCTGTTTGTAATATTAAAATAACTGTTATTACTAAATGTATTACTCCTAGTACATTAGTCAAAATTTGTCTACCTGTATATTTCTGGTGTTTCTTATATAGTATTAGAATATTTTTGTGCAAGTATATCTACAGTACTAACATATTTTAATACTATATAACAAAAAAAACTAACTAACAAAATCAACGTATTTTTCCAATAAAATACAAGAAAACTCACCGTTTTCCCTCAGAAGCGGGCTGTAGCACGAACTTATCAAAGTACAACCGTATCAGCCGTTCCCTTTCTTCAAATCCTGGGAGTCCAAACTCGATCATCTTGTCTAACCTATCGTTGATGGCCGAATCAAACTGCTGTGGCGTATTCGAAGCTAGGACCAACATAATACGACTGCTTTGGTCCGAAGTGCGGTAGAGAAAAGCGTTAAGCGCCGCTCGGAGGTCTTCGCTTATTTGAGCTGAAGAACGCTTGTGGAGAAACGCGTCCGCTTCGTCGATGAATAATAACACTCCTGTTGGAAATAAATGCAATATAAATACATATTTAGTTAATTTATTCATTTTCATAGTACATATTTTTTTTCTTTTTTTAATACATCGGCTTGTAATGTACTTTAGTTGACCAAAATCACACATATTTCTGGTGCACTAAGTAAGAGAAAGCCATATAGGACAGTTGGGATGCTTTTATCGCGATAGAAACATATACACTAACAAATATCTAGTATCAAATATCAAATATAGACTATATAAAAGAAATTAAAAAAAGAATAATAAACCAATATGTTATTCGCAGCATGCCATAACGTTAAAACAAGTCGCAGTCATTTGAAACTTAATATATTAGCAAGATAATAATTTACAGTAACATAAATAATTATTAGGGGTTGCATAAAATGACTATGCAGGCTGCAGATTGTTGCCCTAACCTATATTCAATATTAATTAATAAAACTGTCACACCTTTCCTGCTAGTATTGGCCCAGTCGAACATTTTGTGTATTGCTGCAACCGCATGCTTTCCCATGGGTGCAACATCACCACCGGTCATTATCGCGTAGTCCATTCCAGAATGTTTTGCCAATTTCTAACAAAAATTATAACAAATATATACATTGAAAAAGACATTTAGAAAACGTATAAAAATTTGAACGCAGCGGGATTTGAGCTAGCACCTCTTGGACGATTTCCAGGCGCTCTGATCACTAAGCCATGCGCCGAAATTCTTATACGTGTATAAATTTTTTTACAGATATGCTAACAACTACTTATGTATGTTGTTAGCACATCTGTAGAGAGATTTTTACAACTTTCTGCTACCCAAAAATTATTCTACGAACAATCGTTTGGTATGAGAGAATGCTATTTATTAAATACTTTTAACACTTTAAAGTGTTATTTACACACTTAGGAAAATTGATCCAGATATTTAGAAAACGAATAGAACCCTAAGTGTTAGAATAACACTAAAAAGTTAAAACAAATTAGCAACAAGAAAACAAACATACCTTAGAAAACAATGTTTTACCCGTTCCAGGGGGTCCATACATTAGAAGATTCCTGTAGAAACCTTTATTCACTTTAGTATTTTTGGTTGCAATCGCGATGTCTCTGAGACGCTTCTCCAAAGTGGGTGATAATACGACACCAGCTAACGCATCTGATGGTTTTTTTAAACTTGCCACTGCTCTTTGTACTGTTAGTATTGGATGTTTCACAGCTTCTAGTATAGAAAATCTTGATGTTTCATTCACTAGTGTTGGTTTACCTAAAATTGTGGGAATAAGCTTTAGTAAATATGGTAAAAAGGAAAAAAAAACACATCTGAACCCTATTTGGTCTTAGTACAAGGGATAGCTTTTTTTAGTTTCACACTTTATCCTTAGCAGGATAGACAAAGAGAAAATATTGGTAAATTTTGTTCATACTACAATTTTACATGTGGAACACATCATCTTATTGTTATTTAATTAAAAGTAAATGTAGATGGTGCACATATACAAGAAAACATATCAAAACCATCTGTAATGTAATAACAGAAATACAAACCAATTCTAGCTTCAATGAATCTAGCCGCAACAGAAGTGGCACCTCTTGCTGTGTACACACCAAGTGCCAAAAGGGACAGCCCACCAGCTGCAGCTAGTGTTTTATCCCAATCTGTCACTAGGGCATTCAGTCCTGTCCCTATCACACTGCCTGCTGTCCTATTAAAAGTAAAAGAAGAGAATTGGATATTTTTATATTAATCCATACTTATATTATAAATGTGAAAGTCTTTGTGTTTGTCTGTCACCCTTTCACGGCTAATCTACCGGTCCCATTTGGATGAAATTTAGAATGAAAGTAGTAAATAACTATGGGTCTAACATAGGCTACTTATTTTTTCAAAAATTAACTGCTAAAAGGTTGAAATAGGGGATGAAAGTTTATATGAAAAAACTAAATCGCTTGATCCTTTGTAATGAATTTTGAAATAAATATAGTTGTTAATCAGGTCATAAGGTCATATAAAGGCTACTTTTTTTATCAAAAATCCACCCCCGAGGGTTGCAACATAACGAAACAATTAGGGAGTCCACGCGGCGAAGCCGCGAGCGGGTCGCTAGTTATTTATAAAATAAATATCTTTTTATTCAAAATTTTGAGGACCTGTGATTGTTGTGGGTTCAGCCAGGAGAATGGCAATATTAAAAATATATTTAATCTCTCAATACAGTAAGCTAAGGTATTCAAGTTTTTCGTCATTCATCAAATAGTAATTTAAAATTAGACAGAAAATGGAGAATTGAGCATATTAACACTAGATTTTCATTGTCAATGGACTTTATAAGATAGAGGATTCTCATTAAGTTCTTTTCAGTTTATTTTTTTAGCTTCTAGCCTAAGTTCTGGCTTCCTTGTACAAAAACTACAGAAATACCTACCTAATTATTATAAATATTTCCCTACTAAGTTCTTGAGAATGATCAAGCTTGATATTATGAACCATTGATTCTAAATTTCACCAGTCACAATTAAATTTTATAAGGTATTATAATTATTATTTTAATTTAAAATATAAAAACAGAATAGGCTACAACTATGGCCGGCCGATTCGCAACCTTGTTCTATACCTTCCTCATATACTCAAGTTGTGTTCCTCATGTACTCAATGTCAATTTAAAAAACCAGTCCACTCACTGTATACTCTCCAAAATAGTGGTCCGGTTCTCGGCAGCCTTCAATCTTATTTGCTCTAGTGTGATATCTCTATTCTCTCTGTCAGCTTTAGCCCGAGCCCTGGCTTCAGCTTCAATTGCCTTAAGCTTGTTCTTTTCTCGCAACTCCATTTCGTGTTCAATGGTCGCACGACGCATTGCTTCTTGCTTTGCCACACTCTCTTCTTGCCTGAGAAAAATATTTCGTATTTAGGAAAACAAAAATAAAAATGGAACTTTTTAGGGTAAATGTCATTTTTGATTAATATTTTGAATACTTATAATAAGTATATGCACAAAGCGCGAGAACTAAGTGTATAAACACTAGGTTCTCTCTGACCACCCTATGTTATAAGAGGAAAACTGTGACATTGAATGCAAGTTTTTAAAAAATTACAACTTTTTTTTCCTTTTTCATGCTATAAATTAAAATAATAACTTTTTAAAAATAATTTAAATTTAATTGTCTACTGCTAATGTCATAATCACTTACTTCCTCAGCACTTCCTCCTGGTTCTTTTGGTGTTGGAGCAATTGCTCTTCATAGCGAGTCTTTGCCAATTGATCTTGATATTGAGCCCGTATTTGATGTTGCTTAGTTTCTTCCTTTAGAAAGAAATATGTAAAATATTAATTACATTTAATGAAGAAAATATATATTATAGATTTAATAACATAAATATAACAATTTTTAGTGTAATAAAGAGTTTGAAATCAGTTCAATTTATTTTATTTCAAATTTTATTATTGTCGGCCTGTTTGGCCTAATACTCCTTACTAATAGCCTACAAAGCTATTAGTTAGTTAAAAAAAAATACTTTTAAAAATCTAATCTTAAACATTTATTCCTGCAAAATAGGATAATCAGGGAGAACCTATGATCATGAAGCTCCAAGGTGTTTAAATTTAATAATAAGTAAGTAGTCTCAAAAATGTTAATCATTAGTATTTCTATCTTATACAGATATTTTATAAAGCTAGGCCAATAACTAATAAGGAAGTTTCATTAAATGTTCATATATTAGTAAATCACATTAAATGTACAATAGGAAATATAACTTAAATATCACCTGCAAAGTCTTACGCCTCTCTTCATAATCAACACGTTTTTGGTCAACTTTGGACTGTTCGATGGCAGCTTCATATTCTTTGATTTTTGCCATCTGCTCTTGCTGCCGAGTGCTCTCTTGCAACTTGCTGAGGTCAAGAGCATCTTTTGCATGTCCTAATTAAAAAATATAAAGATAATGTAACCATACATATTTAAACTGCAAAATTTACAAGGTTCTGCAAATTTGGCTACAAAACACAAAATTATAAAGCTTAATGTTTCTTCATTTTAACTTCATAGTCACCTTGAACCCTTTAGTGATATTAAATCTAACAAAACTCTACTGTTGTTATTCATCACATTTATTTTTCATCTTCATGCTGTTTCCTATATTGCAGGGTATGCAGAGGAACTACAGTCAAGACACTTCATTTTATAGTTCTAGCTTCAGCCTAAGATATTGTGTTGAACGTTGGTACTCAATTTTAATAAAATCATTCACCAGTCAGACACTGTCACACAGGTCCATGATGGCCTCAATGTATACCAACATTCAATGTATGTAAAATTTGTTAAATTGAACAAATATTCTGTTAATTCCACATGCACTTTAATGTAATATTATAAATTGTAACTTTTTCTTCTTTGTTTTCTTAATGTATTCTTCATACAGTGTAACATTGTCAAAGTGACTTTTGCTCAACATGCATGTTTAAAGTGGCATAATTAAGGAACTGAGCTGTATATAAATGCAAGCCTTTTCTTGGTTATATATTTTTAATTAATTCAATAGATATTTTTGCCATCTATTGAAGAAATAATTTATATGTGATTCATGCAGAGAGAATGGTTTCAAATTCTACTTTCATGTAACAACTTTTTTAGTAAAACTTATGTTTGTGTATTTATGTAACGATCTTAAAACTAAAAGAGGGTTAAAATTTAAAGAAAAAATAAAACAAAAAAAAGTGACTTTATACTAACAAAAAAAATAAAAATCAAAAATAAAAGCTAATTTAGGTAAGCCAGTCTTCAGTTAGTAAGGCAAATTTAAAATAAGGTTTTACTGTCAAACATGTGATGCTTGTTAAATAGAATGATAACTTGAAAATGGAGTGACATTGTACTAGGTTCTATTTATCTTCAATTAATGATGGAATAAATGGGCATTCTTGCAAGAGAATGGTGGATAGAGTGGTTTAACTACATTTATCTTTGCCTACTCTTATAAATGACGGATATCTGTAAAAATTAACAAAAAAGAGGATATATCAAATTAAAAAATATAATAAAACCAGCTAGTTTTGATGCAAAATAAAAAACTATAAACTGACAAAAAAGCACCTTTATGTTTTTTCCTACACTGTGGGGCAGTCAGAGAGGACCCAGTATCAAAAAACACCATCCTCCACATTCTGTTCGCAATTGAGAAACTGAGTGTAGAGAACTCAGATCTCAACACTGCACCTTGTCTTAAGTACCAGAGGGGAGAAATAAAAATTTGAATACAATCATTCCCCGTGTTGAATTTGACCTCACAACTATCACTGCAGCATGTAAAAAAGGTAGGATGGTAGCTCAGAAACTCCATCCAACCGAATTCAACAACACTTGTGAACTATGAACTTAAAATGTGGGAGGATAAAGTCAGGAATAGGGCAGAATGGAGATATTCTCGACCAGACCAAAGTCCACCTGTGACTTTTGTGCCTATGATGATAAGTATGTAAAAAAGGAGTATTTGAATCAAATTGTACTGAATTCTGAAAAACATTATTTATACTTGCATGATATTTACTATATAACAGCACAACAAGTTTAGTTAACATGTCATTAAGTGATGAGATCAGTTCAGTTGTTAATGTGTTACTTTTGGGCAGAAATGGTAAATAGGGTGCATTATCTTAATGTGCATTATCTGCCTACCATGATATTTCATTGATTTGTAGAGTATTAGTCTAGTGAGAGGCAATACCTCACTTTTTTCTCAATCACTTAACATTTAACATTTTGGGCCCTTGAACCCATATTCAATAAGTAACATACTAAAAGTAAAAATCTTATTAAAAAAGCATACTAGGATATTAATTTATCGTCTTAAAGTTAATATTTATGTTATTTCATATATATTCTGCACTCCATAAATTTTATTAAGTTTGTAAAAACATATAATTTTTACGCATTAAATCAAACAATCGTAAAAATAAATTTAGTAACATTTTCATTCTTTACTTAATTAAAAAAATCATCCAATTAGATTTTAGGTTAGGTTCAACCGCATTATGCAATACCCTAAAATGTGACTGATAAGGTTAAATACATACTTGATCTTTCCAGCTCACGGGCAGCTTGAGCAGCTCTTTCTAGTGCACTAGAATCAAATCTGTAGGCCTCCATTGCTTTTTTCTCTGCTTTTGTTAATGCAACTGGAGGAGCAGCAGAGTCACCGCCGTTTGCCGGGGGCTCATCCGGAGGCGGCTGTTGAGGTCTACTATACCCAAATATCCAAGACATGTTTTAAAAATAAGTAGCTTTATTCATTAATTAAGTGCTACTCCAAAAATATCACAATCTTTCCTATTTAATTAAATACACTGCACAACGAGCAATCTTTGATCGATTATGAAAAGACCACAGACTATAATGAATATTAATCTGTTTAGAGATATGTCAACTTTACAGAGTATAAAAGTATTTAAAAAAATTAAGAAAAAAATCTATGTAAGTAATGTATTTTAAATGATATCCATTATCCATTATATCGGATTAATACTACTAGATGCATACTGTATCATGGTACTAGATGTATATATAATAGGCGTTATATGTCAGAGCCATTTTAAACGAGAACCACTTTGAATTAATGTTAAACTTGCATGGTGTCAGACTTTAGACTCCAACATTTTCCACATGAAAGCGATAACATTCTAAATTAAATAAAAATGTCTTTTGGGTGTTTGACTTAGAAACAAAACACAAGATGAGAGAATCGATTATTGATCTGTGCCGATTCTTCATTATTGGAATTGATTAATCCACCTCAAGAGCCGAACAAGGAATTCATGCTTACAGATGTTTTATGAAAATAAAAAAAAAAATCATTCGATAGTGAAGAATTTATTTATGTGGTATTGTGGTAGGAAAAGAAAAATTGGTGAATTTTGATAACTGATTATCGGGCTGATTGACTATAGAATCAATTCTTGGTTATACTTAGCATATTTTTGGTTAAATTTAATATATCAGACAAATTCCGTATGTTGGAGACTACATACGGAATTTGAGGACTACATACGGGGCGGAAGGCTATATACGAGAGTATATAGCCCTCCGTCGTGTAGAGCTATATACTATCGTATGTACTATCGTATATAGCCCTCTGTCCCGTACATCCACAACACGTAATGTCTCGATTTAGGGTAGAAAGTGGAGGACGGAGAGTCTTTACATCAGATCCTCTTCGACAACTTTGCTATGCAGAAAAAAGCGTGAAGCTGTTGAAAACACTATGTTTTCAATGTTCCAATTATTTTACTAAGCAGATTTATGAATTACTTGCTGCGATTACCCGCGGCTTCGCTCGTGCGGTCACTGAGAATGAACAATAAATTCTTAACTACACACGAGTTTGGTGTCTACTTTCGCATCTTTTAATGTTTATCCTATGCAAGTTATTGAAATTAGACCCTTGAACCAACTTTTAGCCACTAGACAGTGCCTTTACTTATTTTAAATAAATAGCCCAAAATTTCCAACTTCCTCAAAACAAAGATATTTTCATTAAAACTTTTTTGTTTCGCTGGGCAATAGAACTCACACAAACCATACGTGCGCAAGGCATGTCATGCGAATGGATGATACTGAGTGAGGATGGTGATGAGTTAGCAATGAATCCGATACTACTCACTAAAACCCAGTGGAAATTTTCGCCTTTTGTGGGCTTCTACTGCCTTCAGAATAATCTAGGGCTACTTTCAGAGAGAACCACAACCGTGACGACTTGCAAGAGGATCACACCGACTCCTCCACAATAGGTCCTATAGTATAGAGGAAGAAGGGGACGTGCACGCAATGCCTTCTCTTGCCCCTCGAAACCTATTTCTCGATTCCAAAAACCACTTCTTTCTTATATTTTGTCTCTATTTAAAATAGGAGGCATATTATTAGAAGGACCGCCGTCGGTAAGTAGTTTACGTATCTACCGTCGCTGGACATTTACAACGTTAGTGCTGTTGTACATGCCAATCCATAAGCTTTGACGGTGAAGGAAAGTGAAAGATGGGAAGAAATAAGGAGAGCAGGCTTAACGAATCTCCTATCACCAGGTTACTGGGTTACTCGTTTTATGGGACCCAACAAAGGAGAGGAATTGTATTTTTAACTGGTATAGAAAAGGGAAGGGGAAGAAGAATGGGTATAGAAAGTGTTTATAGACGAATAAACGGTTAAAAGGGTTGTAACCATAAACAATTCATTCGAAAAAAATTATGAAAAAATAATGTAAAGCCTAAGACCTCCGTTCTTTTTTTTTTGAAGTAACATACGTAATTTAAAATATTTGCGTTTAGTCACTCAAGAATTCTGACTTCTTTTTTCCTCTCTGTTCGGTTCACCAATTTCTGAAAACTCTTAGCACCAGTTTAGTTTGTCGGTGTGAATCGGTGATATATAGTCGTGGCATTGCCACAGCTTCCAAAAAAAAGCTTGTGATATCAATAATAGTTTCTTATTTAGTAAATCATATTCAACATTACAAGAATCTAAAAAAAAAAAAAATAGCTTCACGCTATATCCCGCACACAGCAGGGTAGGCAGAGGGAACCTAGTATTAAGATACTCCGTTCCCCACTTTCCGCCGAAATCGGAGGCTTGCGTGTTAAGTGGCGGAACTTAACGCCGCGCTTTACCTCGACACCAGAGCGAAGAAAATGGAAACATAATTTCCACTCCTCGAGTGGGAATCGAACCCACAACCAGTCGTTTACAGTCACACTCTTGTGCCACTGGGCCACGACTGGCCACAATCTAAATCCTAAAATACAAATTTATTTAACGACAAAAAAATACCTTTTTATTGTCATTAACTAAATCGGAATTAATCGAACTACCAAGACTAGTAGTTACGCAAAAACATTTACTGTATTTAAACATATTGAGCTGCGCAAAAGCTATCATATTGTAAAAAGTTTTTTTTATTATTATTAAACAAAATTCCAAGCGCTTGCTTCATCATAAACCAAAAACGTAATAATGTGTCTATATAATTATGTAACATAAATTTTTGTGAGCATCTAGAATAACAATAACTTTTATATGCAAACATAAATCAAACCGCATGGTCCCTTACTAAATATCAAAACCCTTTTAGCAAGTAATACATAATAGTCCTGATAACAGACTAGCCTGACTAGTCCTAATGGACATAGAAAATGTTTATTTACTACATCTTATTCGTATAATATTAGATACTCTCTTTTTAAGAATATCGAAATTAATAGGATTGGCAGAGATAACCTAAGTCACTCCGTTCCCCATTGTCAAGAGCGGAGAAAATGGAAACATTAAACTAACAATTGGAACAATTCCCACTTCTCTGGTGGGAATCGAACAATCAGTCGCGTACAGTCAAACTTTGTGCACCTGCGCCACGTTACGCCACGCTTTAATTAAAATAAAAATAATGAACTGAAATAAAGGAGACTACTCTGCAAGGGATAAAGCATGAAGCTAAAAATGATGGTATTGATCAGGTAATTTTTCAATACGCACATTTAGTTGAAGGGTATAGAACTGAAATAAAATAAATATATATTTTAATAGAATATATTTTAGGTTTTTGTTGTTAAAAAATCTTTTACAATAGTTCAAAATGTTTACAAGTATTGTTTTTCCAAAAAAGATCAGTTGATTTTTTATTATAGTATAGTCATAATAATTAGTAGCTTAATCAAAATTAAATAAATATAATGAAATATAGATCAGTTTTGATATTAAAAAATAGGTCATCTCGCAAAATATATATGTATAAAATAAAGTTTCACTTAAGACTAAAATTTCTTAAGAAAAAACTGGTACTTACTAATAATTAATTAATTAAATAAACAACCTAGTGAGATAAAATTTGTAAAATTGGACAGAGAACATTCATAAAAATAGACAAATGCGGCGATGTTAGTATATTATCACTTAATCCTATACAAAGTTCATAAAAGACACCAAATATTAATATTGAAGAAATTCTTAATAATAAACATCAAAAAAGAAGATTGCAACTACATTAGATTACTACATTTTTTTGTAATTTTCCAATGTTAACTATTAAGATCAATTTATTAATATCTTTATTATATCTACAAGACATACAGACAGACATTGATAAAATAAATTGTACAATTCATATTACTCTAGAAGACCAGGGATGCAACTATTTAGCAATGGGCCTATAAATAATTTTTAAACAAGTTTTGGTGACCCAGTTGCAAAATATAAATAAATAAGAAAATAATAAAAAAAATATGTGTTTCACAATCATATTACATTTTGAAGGAAGTCATAGTCACAAGGAAGTCATTGCCCACCCCCGTTTTAAATGATGGATGAAGGTAGATCACTGGTACATTCAGTCTACGAGGCAGTATGGCATAACATGGAATATCTAGTACATGTAAACAAATGAATTAAATACATCATAATAATATTTACATAAAAAAATAGAACTGTCGTTTTTCTTACAAAGCAATGACAATGAAATATTATTTAAAAATGATTGTTCTACCATTTGAATAAGATTACAACTTGTCTGTTGTTAATTATATTAGAATAATATTTTTCCAGGTTGTGTCTGAGATTCAAGTATTCTAATGTCTTGAATTATCTTGCCTTAGATAAAAGATTCATTTAAGTGATCGTTGAACATCTTATCGCCGGTAACGCCCGAGATATGCCCCGCAGTTGGGGCATTTGTGATGGACATCCATGCAGCTGTCTATACAGCAAGGGATTAAGCAGCAACCGAGGAAACCTCTGAAACAATAGATTTATATAAATCTTTCCTATTTTAAAGTTATTACTCTTAGGTCTTATAGCAAAGACACAAAAAGATCCTTCAAGTGTCAATCGTACCCCAACTGCATTTACAATCATACGATGTCCCACTGTGCCGCGGTTGTTACTAAGTTAGTTATGTACATTATAATAAGTAGTAATTTACTTATTTTTAGTGATTTACTTAGTAGTAATTTATTTACTACAAAAGCTTTGAAAGCTTGAATAACTAAAACATGAATAGAATAGGTAATATGACAAAATCTTAGCAACATTTAGTTACTATGTGAAATAAATAGAGGGATTTTACAATACTACTAAATTTATCTTAAAAGGCGATAGGTCATCGCGTTACAGTTTGAAGCTATAAAAAATTCCATTTCGTTTGGTAATCCCACAATTATGGCAATACAAAAAGAATATTAAAATGAGGTTAAATGTTCTGTATAATTTTACCGTTGTGTTGTTTATAATTTAATTATTTTATATTTTTGACCTATATTTTTACTTATATATATTTTATATTTGCTCTATAGCTTTAAGCATAAACAGGATTAAGTCCTAGACTATAATTGATTTAGAATAGAGAAACACCTAATGTAAAAGCAATAATAAGAGCAGGTGGAGCAGGTGGTGGATATTTTGGGGCGGGTCACTAAGTCCACACAAAGGAGTTAGGGGCAGCTACTGGTAATAAATATATAATAGTGATAATAGCACACATGATATATAAGTTAAGTAACTACAAAAAATATATAGCTATAAAAATTTTTACTATAAATGTAATCCTATGTAATCTTACAACACCATATTTTTTTATTCTGAAGTACAGAATCTGAAAACAATTCAAACAATATTACAAAATTAGAACATTCTTTAATAAAAAATAACTTACCCTAACATACAAATGATAGTGCCAGAGACATAAGCGATAAGTCCTGGCTTAGTTTGCGTATAGGAGTCCATTTCAGCATGACAACTGGGACATATCATGTGGGTGGGGTGAGGCCCGACTGGCACCACTGTAGTCACTATAGCCGGTCCTGCCGCTGTTGAAATAGCAAGAAATATTCTATTAAGAATTCTAACTCTACTTAAAATAAAAAGTGACCAGTCGTGGCTCAGTGGCACAAGCCTGTGACTGTGAACGACTGGTTGTGGGTTCGATTCCCACTCGAGGAGTGGAAATATTTAATATTTCCATTTTCTTAGCTCTGGTGTCGAGGTAAAGCGCGGCGTTAAGTTCCGCCACTTAACACGCAATGCCTCCGAATTCGGCGGAAAGTGGGGAACGGAGTGTCTTAACACTAGGTTCCCTCTGCCTACCCTGCTGTGTGCGGGATATAGCGTGAAGCTATATTTAATATTTATATATTTTAAAATAAAAAGATAAGAAGAAGCTGCCTTTACTGAAATAACCTTTCTTAGCATTAACTGACATTTTTTGTTTTGACAATTGTGACACCATGTCAGTAAGTTTGCAACAATTCAACCACAAATGAGTTTCAGTATATCGTAGCGTCCGACCGACACTAGGATTTCAGCCAAAACTGAAATCGATCCTTTGTTTCAGACTTTAGTTTCGGTCGAAACCGAAACCGAAACTCTTGATGACGTCATAAAATTTGAATAATTTTACAAAATAATGCATTTTCGACGCTTCGTACATATGCATTTGAGTCATTGCGAATAAGTCGCTTTTATTACAGTATAGATAAATTAAAATCCAATTACATTTAAACTTAAAAATGTAAATAATTTTAATATAAATTTAATTTTTTATGGCTTCATTCCTTATTTTTTTTGTACAGCAGTTGTCAGAGAGAACCTAGTATAGATAGGGACTCCGTTTCTCACATTTCGTGTGAAATCGAAGAGTTGCGTGTTGATTGGTGGAACTTAATGCCGTGATTATCGTGCTAGAGATATGAGAATTAAATGGACAACCATAGTATTTACAGTCAGAGGCTGTCCAATGGTGCTGACGCTGACTGACGCTGCGCCATGACGGCTTACGGCTGACGGTTAATAAAAAAATCTTTCAATAGTCGTAATGATGAAACCTTTGGTGGCTCGGGTATATTTATTATCGGTATATATTCGCTGGTTTAGTGGTAGTAGTTTAAGTTTTATCAAGTATGGCACATTAAGGTACAGCTACATTTAAGATCGGGAGTAGTACTTTACTTTTGACCTCTACCTTCATGTATATAATAGCAGACTTTAAACCATATAAATCTAGCCAGTTATGTCTATTACACAATTAGCAATAGACAATGTGTTTAAGGAGCACATGTCAAGTGTGTTATATTTCATACAAATATAGAATATTATTCATCAATAAAGACACAAACAACATTTTTAATTTCTCCCAAAGCTACAGGTAGCGGACATGCTTTAAGCTGTGCTTACTTATTAGACTCAATAAGGCCCTGTGAAATCTTCTATATACTTCTTCCAATTTCTGGAAAACGAAGCAATTGAAAGTATTAAGTTCTAGAGGTCTAGGCTAGTTCTCTTTGCCCAAGGATCCTTCAACGGACCTACAACCTATTTGACAAATTTGTAAGCAACTTTGTTTTTTCTCATTTTCAGCTTTCAGCAATTTACAAACCAAAACCCCTTTTTTTGTTTTAATCTATTAGATTTTTTACTATACTTTTTATTTATTTTATGATTTTTTAATTGCAATCATTGCTTCAAAACAATGATGTATTGAAAGGAATACTGACCAGAGCTCGGTCACCAGATATAACTTGATTTGGGGCAAAAATGCTGTTTTTTTTTATGATAACACTGCTCTCTTGCAAAAAAACTGTTTTTTTCACTTTGTGAATCATTTGTTTTGTTTATAAATCACCAGTAATAAATAATGATCTTGTATATTTGTATTTATATAAGTCCACTGTGGAAACTTCTTTGAATAAAGAATATCAACTGTATAAGTAATAGGATGAAATTGTATGATCACCTACAGGCACTACATCATTAACTTTAGTTTCATAAATTTTATACAGAACTTGTTGCCCACAACTACAATTATATGAACATAATGAAAATTGTCAGTGTTAAAATATTCGAATTCCTTGACATTTCAAGAAATAAACATTTCAATTTTGTTTCCATTCCCATAATGAAAATCACTTTTTAGTGCTCTCGCATGCTTTCCTACGAGTTTGACAAATTTCTTTATTTCATCCTTTATGCTGTATATCAGGGTTGCCGGAGAGAAGTTTAGTGTCAAGACAGCAGACAAAATAAGTAATAAGCTTAAATAGAGACAAAAAATATAGAAAACAAATAAAGTATTTACAAATTCAAAACAAATCAACTTTTCTAAATATTAACAAGGAAACTTTTAATAATCTTTTTTAAAAAGCTACTTTATATTCATCAAATTTATTAAGCTTTAAAATTATAGAGAAATTAATTATTGTTTTGGTGCAATTATTATTATTACCACATAAAATAATATTTAGTTAAATATTTGACTTGTCAACTAAAAAAACATTGAATTAATTATTTTCAAAGTACTTATTAATGTATGTATTGGTATATTTAGTACTATCATTACTATATTTATCTAATCTCAGTATTCCTATTAACATGTATCATCTCAAATATCCTGATATTTGATTTACCTTCACTTCTGTCCTAAATTGTTAACTGTTACAAGGGCACATTACTCATGTCTCCAAATAATTTAAAGGTCATTTATCGTAAATGTGTTTCAATTTATTTAAAATCTTAATTTTACCTTAATTTACTAAAAAAATAGTTAAGCTTACTTGGTGGATATTGTGGTGTATAAGGACTGGAGGGCCCAACGCCCCCGACAGCTTGTGAATAGCTTGGAGGGGCAGCCGGGGGAGGCTGCATGGTATGTCCGTTACCCCAACCATATGGAGGAGGATTACCACTTTTCTCCATTTTTACAAAAAGAAATAAATAATCACCACTCAACGTTACCGCTACTTAGTGCGCGCACTGTACAGAGTATACCTTTGCGTGATGCAATACAATATCGCTTCTATTTTTAGGTATGATTCCACCAACCAATAAAATACAAATGCTCATTCGAGGACTAAAAGGCTTATGAGTAAGTGAATATTGCGGTTTAAACTATTTAAATAATAAGAAATCCCTAACGCGCAGTAATCATTGACCTTTGATGATAAAACTTATTGTTATTATAACCACAGAACACATTAACCCAATGGGTTATAACAGGAGATGCTCGACACAGAAAAACCGACTTTTTGTCTTGTTAGGTAGTTAAAATTGAAAATATAGACAAGGGCCACAGATTAAACATTCTACATTATGCTTCAACATCAACAAAAACAAATGTGGCAAAGGTGAAATTAAGTTAAAGTTTATGAATATTAAGTATTTATAAATTATAATTAATTAATTTTTGTTTATAGTATATGCTTATAGAACGCAATGGTTTATAGAATTATAAAAAGTATGGTATAGTTTACTTTATATTTTTTTTATAAACATATTATTATTATTTATTGCATATATTTAAAAAAAATGTTACATCCACAGCAGTACAGTTCACTCACGACATGAACCGAACTGTCTTCTAATAATATTAATAATTATTAAGAAATATTTAATAAATAAAATTCTTAATAAGAATGCCCTGAAGAAAGGTCGGACACTAAAATAAAGATAATACATTTATTTTAGTTTCTGACCGAAACTAGGATTACAGCCGAAACCGAAACTGAACCTTCAGCTCTGACTTCAATTTCGGCCGAAAACGAAACTGAAACTCTTGATGACGTCATAAAATTTAAATAATATGTTACAATATAGTGAATTTTCAACGTTTTATACATATACATTTGAGTCATTGCAATTAGGTAGCATTTATTACAGTAAAAAAATATATTTAAACTTACAACTTAAAAATATATGTAAATATTTTTTTATTTAAATACATTTTTTTACACGTTTACGCTTTGATTTTTTCGCAAAGCAAGTTTGTCAAAGAAAACTTAGTACCTACAGTACAGTAAGACGCTGTCTAACTGTGCCATGACGGCATACGGCTGACGTTAAATAAAAAACATCTTCCAGTAGCGGCAATGTTCAAGCCTTCGGTGGTTAGGGTTCAAGAGATCCGAGTTTCGGCACGGCCGAAGGTTCGTCGATTTTTGGGCCGAAACCGAAACCGAACCCGAACCTTAGGTCAAACACTATTTTATTCATAACATTAATAAGTAAAATTCTCTAAGTGACATTAAAAATCAAGTTTGTGTTAATAAATTAACATAAAACTAGGTTTTTAATGTCACCTGAAGAACACCTACCGCCTACGTCAATCATCTTGTAGTTGTTATAAATACCTATTATTGAATGAATATATCACACGCCATCTTGAACTAAAGTAATAAAAATCTTTAAAATTAGTACTACGTATAGTAATCTTGGCAGCTGGACCTATTCTTTTATAATGAAAAGAAGAATGATATAATAAAAAGCCTTTAAGTTATAATATTATTATTTTGCTGTTGATTATGCGTATCCAACAAAGAGATTGCCACTCTATAGCGTTCATATTTCTTTAATACTTTTTCTTTCGACGTTACGTTGTCGGATAATAACGTTGGTAGTCGGTTACAACCCTGCATTGCTTAAAGCAAAACGTGCAATGTGTGCAGTAATGTACCATTGTACACAAAGTCAAAGTCAAAGTCCAATAATTTTATTCAAAATAAGAAGTTACATGCTTCATTTTTTGAACGTCAAACGATTTACCACCGATTCACAAAAGTTAATGCCTCAGACCTGAGAAGAACCTGCGCAAGAAACTAAGCGGGACGATTTATTTTTTTTTTTTTTTAAGTTAAGCTTTTACAGATATTATATAATTATATATTGACAATGATACCTTTGAAATAGCCTGGAGCGACGGACTCCAATATTGTATCTTCGACGGGGCTACGTCTATATAATTTGACACTAAATTCATATTTATGTAGTTCAATGTGTAAAAATGTCTATTATTACTGTTGTAAATTATAGTAAATATTTTCCGTATTTTAACCATTATTTACTATATAAATATTTATTTTTCACCTGGAAACACAATAGAAGTAAATAAAAGGCAGGATAGGGTTGATGGAAGCATTTATCAATTCCGGTGTCAGACATATGCGCAGGACGAATCATAAAATTATTGATTTTGCCATTCCGGCCGATGTAACTTAGACGGTTGGGGTAGCTCCGAATGTAAATAATATTTGTGTCTTTGTTCATTTAATTGGATACAAAATGTTTCACTCGACGTTCTTAGCTGTTAGTGTTTTCTGACGACGGAGATAGGTAAGTTGTTAGTCATAATTTTGCAAATATAATTTTATATGATAAAGCAACTGAAAAATCAATAGTGCAAGGTATTAGTACCTTGATGTGGTATGGAGGGGGAAATTTTTATTAATCCTGATTTTATCAGACGGCAACTGGTCTTTCACGGATTTGAAGAATATATAATATTGTGGTAATTTATCTGTTTTTGTATCCAGATATTGTTTTTGTGGAACAAAGAGTTCTGTATCTATAGGAACTGATTGGACTTAGATATCATTTTTAAAATTTTATTATTACTTATTTTCGACTACAATAGTATTTCGATTAATGCAATAGCATACGTTCGCGTCGTATATAAATAAGTTACTATCTCTAGATATTCGCGAAATTAAGAAAATTAATTATTTTACTTTCACTGTATAATTTTTGCTTCGTAATAATTGAGAATACGTGATAAAAGAGAGATATCCTTTTATATTTCTTCATCTGACTCTAATATATCGCAAATACAGAGTGCAAAATTTTTTAAAGGATATTAAACATTTCAAAGTGCAATGTCATTGGTCAAAACTTATACGCCATTTTTATCATCAATCAATAGAGTTGTGCGGGGTTCACAATCTTAACACTATACCTTGTACAAGATAGCTTGATCTTTTTGACTGATGGAAATTTTTCTGATCGACATAATTTTGTAATGACGAACACATTATTTTCTTAATTTAATGATTTTAAAAATTTGAAAAATATTAAAATCTATACATATAATACAAAAGTCCCTAAAGATTCAAGCCTTATGCGAAAATTTTAAGAACTTTTATTGTATGAAAGAAAAATTTAATTAGGAATACTGAAAGTAGTAAGTGCTTATACAATGTTACATCGGATGATGGTTAATGATGCACTACGTCCACTTCGCTAATTTTAAAGAACAGGAAATACTAATTAAAGTTCGAGATGGTGACACAAGCTCCGACGACTCTGGTTGTGATGATCTTGGCTGTGCTCCTCTTCCTTAATAAAAACTATTTTAAAAATAAGGCTATTTTATTTTTTAACCTTAACTTTTACATAAATGATTATTCTTGGACCTCTGATAGGTGGTTCAGACCATGGCACCAAACCACTTTTCCCAAGACACATGGGTCGAAAAGTGTAAAACTTGTCACAGTTAAAAATATTTTAAAACGATATTTTTTGGAGTACCTACTAGATATTTTCTGTTTCTCATTACTAACCCGTCTGTCAAAAAGATCAAGCTATCTTGTACAGAATATAGTGCTAAAATGTATAGATCTTATGAATTCTTTATTTATATATGAGGGGTATAAAATCAAAGACGCTTCAGTCCAAAACTGCATTTTTTTAACTGAAGAGATCTCACAAAGGGCTACACTATATTATGAGAGGCCACTTGAAAATCCCTCGCAATTCCATAAAAATGGCACTTAGAAAATAACGCTTACGTGCCAAACAGCTTCGATCCAAAAATGTTACAAGCAAATACGCCACAGTCACAATCTACTAATCAAAAGTCGCATTTTCCAAATATCTAAGATGGCCAATTTATCATTTTTATCAGTTCAGTTCTTTAATTATGGCGCTTCGAACGTGCCAGTAGAGCACAAATCACTTCGCCAATGTCACGTTGTATGGAGAACACACGAAGGAGATTGTACGGTAAAAAAGAGATAAATTTATCATTTTTATAATAAGTCGATTGTGGATAGTGGCTGTCAACTGTCATAAAATGAATATTAACGTGCAAATATGCTTTAGTCAAACGTTTAAATACAAAGACACCTAAGTCCTACAGTATTTCTCAATTTTTATATGGTTACTGTAAAGTTATTTCATTTTAATTGATGTTATATTAATAAAGTATTCCAATAAAAGAACCAACATATAATTCGGGTAGAAATATCGATTTATTGCGACAGTAGAAATTTGCAGTTTACTCGATTTAGGTATTTTGTGACTGAAGCGCCTTTGATTTTATACCCCTCATTATCATCTAATATATTTTCCATCAACTGATATAAAAAAATATTACTCACTTAACATATAGCAGACCTACAGGAAAAGTAAATCAAGGGACATGTCATTCAGCCAAACGTAAATTCGTCAACCCACCTTGGGAGCCAAGCTTAAACCTCCTTAGGCGTTTTCTCCAATGCCTTACCCACCAATAATTTTTACTCATAGTTTAACTAGTATTTAAATTTGTATTTTATCTAACATTTATACAATTTTCAATATATATTGTACAAGCATTATCTGTGTTAATAATATTTATATATACAATATCTTTTAATTGTTATAGATGTTCCTGTTGGAAACCCATCAGTCTGCATTTTTCTCTACTGTCAGAATATTCGTCAATTAATCTTTTAACGAAACAATCAAGATTGTGTGAAAAAAGTCACAGTAGTGTCCAGTATTTCATATCGTACAATCAAGATGATAGATGTCCACTATGCACATTGCTTAAACCAAATATCTTGCATGTTGATCTTTCAAATAAAAGTGATCACCAGTGGTAAAGAATTTGTTATAATTTAATTTAACATTGACTTAAGGTATAGTGATTATTTAAAATCTTGTGTATTGTTCAAGTGCGTCTTTGCAAGGCGCTTATATAGTCGTAAACATGTTTGAAAGCTCCGGAGAGATGTTCACAGGATTGAGAGATGCTTCTTATGATATTGACGAGGAATATTATTTTCTCAATGTTGACGACATACCACTAACAGGACAAATGTTTCAAGCCGAACCAGAAGCTACTACATCAGCAGAATTACCTAAAAATAAAGAAGAAGAAATAAAACCAAAAAAGAAAACTAAAAGAGGAAGCCGAAAAAAGTCAACACAATCGAATTCTTCGCCATCACAGCCAATAAATATAACTTGGCGGAATTACAATTGGCAATGTCAATATTGTGACTTACATTTTCAAACTGTCGCCGAACTTAAAATACATGGAATTGAGGTTCATGAGTGTTGCAACCCATACAAATGTACAGATTGTAATATACGGAAAGTAAAACTTGATTGCTTTATTACTCATGTCACAAGACATAAAAAATATTTAAAATTATCATGCTGTATATGTTTTGAAAAGTTTTCAGAGGTAAGTGAAGCCAAGAATCATTATAAAATTCATTTTGAAAATAAATATGCATGTTCGGGTTGCAATGAGTCATTTGTAACTTTTGATGAACTTGATCAGCATAATTTAACTTATAAGAGAGATACACAAATAAAAAGGTCTCGGGCTAACCTAAACGAAAACATGCGATGCCATGTTTGTAAAAAGACGTTTAAACATAAGCGGTCATTATCAAGTCACCTTTTAACCCATACAGGTAAGAAGCAGCAACATAAATGTGAAAGATGTGGTAAGACTTATGTTACTAAACAAGGTTTAAATGTTCATTTGATGGCACATGATAATATAAAGCCACACAATTGCGTAATTTGCAATTTAAGCTTTAGGACCTTTGGACAGTTAAAATTACACGTGGGAGTTCATACTGACATCAAACCATTCGAATGTGAAATATGCGCTAAAAGATTTCGTTTATCAAAGCAACTAGCAAATCACCATATTGTTCACACGGACATACATCCATATACATGCCCTTTTTGCGATAAGACGTTTCGATTTAAAACTTTCATAAGTGAACATATACGTCAACACACTGGAGTAAAACCATATTATTGTTCAATATGTAAAAAGAAATATGCTAGTTGGCCAAACTACAACAGGCATATGACGCAGCTACACGACATTACGGTCGCAAAGAGACAGTGGACACCAAAAGGTATATGTCCAATTGACCCTAAAACTGGAAAAGTAGTTATATGGGAAGAAACCGATGAAAATATCCAATGGAAAAACGAGTTATTGAATGGTGTACGAAAACCTGGTAGACCTAAAACTAAACATTAAATGAAATACTTTATAAGGTTTTCTAATATCATCTAAAATTGCCTAATTTCAACATGAATGACCCCTTTACTCAGCCAGGCCATTTCTACTTGCTTCTCATGCGGTTAGCGCACCGGATATAAGCGTTCGCAATTGCTTTCAACATAGGCCTACCTCAAGTGTTTATTGTAATAGTCGTAAAATTTATTCGTGATCGTGACACAGCTGTAGTAATAGAAGTAGGTGTATAATATATTAATATGTACTAAATTTTTGTTCCTGACCGTCGCTCGTTCTCGAGCTTATTACGTGAACTTTAAGTTTAAAGACTGTTAATAATATTATTCAATTAACTACGCTCTTCGATACTCGCATCTTCAGTACACATCCTGATAACAACACGCCACGACACGGCCAGTGATTGCCGATCCTCATACATAGTAGTTATATTTGACTATACAATTTTCATCGTTTTTAGGAAGAGATTAAATGTTGGTAACGATATTATAGTTACTATAGAGTAAGTGTAGAGTGTATGGGATAAATTCATTGTTCACAAAGTGTTAATCTAAGTGCTTTAGAAAGTTTTAACGCGGCGAATAGCAATTAGTATTACAGGCGTTGTGTAAGTACATATTCGCAGGGCTTTACTAATAGACATTGGAAATTTTATGTTAGATACCTGTTGTAATAACATATGTATATGTCCAGTTAACAGTAGTGGTATTATTAAAATATTTCAATGTCAATGTAATGTTGATTACATCTATATATATTTATATAAAATTACGTGACTCTCTGGCGATAACATGAAAAAATAATAAAAAAGGTTGGATTTAGATGCTAATAAAAATATTAATGATATATGACTAAGACTAAAGTAGGATTTGGGATGAATAATAAAAAAAATTTCTGTCATTTCATGTCTAGCATATGCGTCAAAGACGGTGACCAAAGCTAAAAAAAAAAGGCTGAACGGTATCAAATAAGAGGTAGAAAGCCTTCGCATGAAAAAATGATAGGAGAGAGTCAGACTAAAGCTCATCCGTGAATGACGATGATGATAACTGTAGATGTTCTTGCATCGTGCGTTCAACTATTCAATTATATTTACGATTTGGAAATAATGTCACTAAATATAGTTATACAGTGTATTAGACACACTATTACGTAGATTTTAAGTTACTAAATATATTTCCATGTCTATGTATACAATATCGATAATTTAAATGTGAACCCTACAGATTAGTAATTGTAGACTAAAGAAATAATATGTAAATGTGGTAGCGACACGAGAATAATGTGTTTAAGTAAAATACACAAATACAGAAGTATTACTTATGTTCCAAATGTTTGCATGAACACAATTATTGAGACAGAGAACATCGTATTATGCGACATAAAGCGCACACTATGTAAAGTATTGAGCTCAATTTTGAGTGAAAAGCAAAAATTTGGGAATTTCTAAAATTGTCTGAACTGAATGTGATATATGAGTAGAAATATTTAGATAGATATTTTGTTCTTAATAAAATTTACAATGTACTAAAGTATGCTGATGTAATGATGTATGGTGGGGTTAGATAATAATAACTCATTTTCTTCAGCTTTATCCCGCATTGCGGGGACGTAGTGTCAAGACTATTTGTTCTCCATGGTGATTAATTATACATAACAATTCATATCCGGAGAAATTTATTTAAGACTAAATGGTAGGTACATAATGTAAATCATGTCGTTATCGATGTCCTTGGGTTGAATATATTCTCTGTAGATGTTCCTCTTCTTAAGATATTCTGTGCGTAGCGCGTAATGAAGAAAATAACTTAGTTATATTCGTATGTATTTTGATTCCGTCTGTGTATGCATACCTATATCTTTACAGGAAAATATGAATTATATAATAAGTGAAAAGACTTTTGTAAGCTATGTATACTATGTAACTATTAACAATTTTGGACCTGACTCGTGTATGATGTACCTACATATAACAGCAGTATAAGATATAGCGTGGTTCCTAGCTCAAGATTAAATAAGTATTAACATGCAAAAATAAATTAAATTATTAATTAGAATTATTAAGTCCTATTACATTAGATGGGCAAAGACTTTGGACCAGATTTCTATGACAATGCTCACAATAACATAAAATTTCAGAGACGGTAATTATAAAAAATGTATTTACAGATATACCCACTTAAAACCATGATTTTAAACAGCCCGCTATAAGATGTCTTAATGTCGGGTTCAAAAGGATTTACTTTTTAGTGTGTATTTTCCTTTTTATGTGATAGTAATATATTTTTATAAATTATCCATACATGTATAAAAAGTCTTAGTCTTATGCTTATCTATATATTTTGCATATACATGTTATTTATAAGTGTAATATTGTTTAAAAACAATTACTTATCTTCAGGGTAATGTATTGTATAATGGTGGCAACGAAAACTAGTTCGTCACTACAAATACATGGCTGGGTAGTATTGACTGTCTTTTTAATGTGTAATATCTAAGCATACTATATGCAAATTTATATAATTTCACTTATATCAATGTAACATTTTATTGGTGTGACATTATGTGTAATAATAAAAATGATAAAAATATAATATATTTAATTTAATTTTCACCTACTCGTAATTTAAATGGCAGCAGATGTAATGTGTATACATTAGTTTTGGGATGAATTCTCGAGTAAATACTCGGCAAGTGAAAGTTAGACGGTTAAGCGTGGCGTTAAGTTCCGCCACTTAACACGAAAGAGATTGGGAACAGAGTGTCTTAAAACTAGGTTCTCTCTGCCTACCCTGCTGCGTGCGGAATATAGCGTGAAGCTAAAGAAAAAAGATGTATGGTAAAAAAAATATTTAAGAGTTCTCAAATATTCTTCTATAGTTAAATTAATTAATTAAATAATACATAAAATATAATTATATTGTTAAATAAAATTAAAACAATATACTTTTTGTTATATTCATTTATATGTATAAAATTTTAGCCTGTTGTGTAGCTCCACAGATAATATAATATATGTTGTCTGTAGAATAAAATATTAATAATTCATAAGTCAACTGTCTTACACACAGAAATAGCCATCTGTGCCACAGAGCATACATATTAATCCAACCCCAATGGGTATGATCTGTGTTAGGTACTTGTCTCATATGGTAATCGTATGGTACTGGAATAACTAATAATTATTTAGATATAAAGGTACGTGCTTTTTAATTACACACCCAAAGTTAATAAAAAAGTTACAAGTACTATCTTTAATCAAGCGACAAAGGCAGTTTTAATTATTTATAAAAACAGAGTGTAAGCTTGTGATGATTCATATAATACTTGTTTTCCTCATTAGAATCGAAAATGTCTTCACCACGCCCAAAATCACCTCGTACTCCCGTTTTACCAAAGAAAGAAGACAAAGAAGAGTCATTTTGGGATAAAATTGGGACAATTGGTCGCAAGAAGCGGATAAAGGAAGGTGAGAATTAATAACTCGTTTACTAATTATATACCGTGTGTAGGTTGAGACATTGATATTTCTTAGTGACACTAGCTCATAGTTTCACAGATGGTAAATGTATGACCCAATTAATCGTTTATTCATATAATTTGGAATTTTTTATATCAGTGCAGGAAGTACAAGCAGAAGGAAAATACGCGATTGACTCGCCCGGCAGCCCAACTGCTCCTGAAATTCCACCAGAGGAATATAGCTTGCGTAAGAAAAGAATAATTCTGATTGCTTAATTCCTATTAATATAATATAATAAACAATGATGAATGTAAATTTTAGATGACAACGAAGAAAGAGCAATTATTGAACCCAGGTGCTTAGAAGATCCAAGAGTTAAAGAGCTGATTCAAGTTTTGATTGATTGGATAAATGATGAACTGGCTGCCCAAAGAATTATTGTTAAGGATATCAGTGAAGATCTTTATGATGGGCAGGTACTACAAAAACTTTTGGAAAAATTAACAGAAACCAAGTTGGATGTACCTGAAGTGACACAATCAGAAGAGGGACAAAGGCAGAAGTTAGCTGTTGTACTAAGAGCTGTAAATCGGGTATGTACATTTGACTTTTATTATTGAATAATTGTAATTAAATATATTATATTTTTTATTTATAGTATCACAAATGTATGTAAGAGATACAGGAAACTGTGGCTCACTATTTCTTATTGTAGATATCATTATTTTTTTTCTTTAGCTACTGCTAATAAATTGTGCTGAGCAATAATATTTCTTTAATTATTTACCAGATGTCTTTTTTACCAGAACAGAGAAATGGAAACAATAAACAATTATTTTGTCATGTGTGAAGGGAACGAACACCCGTAACATTGTTAACGTCGGACCCTGCCTCACTGCGTTACTGCTGCCTCTGTATAATGAATATTTATTGATATTATTTAATTATCATAATACATATTTAGAGGTCAGGCGTAAATGTTCTAGATGTATTGTTAAATTAAATTGTTAATTTGCCTGCCATGTTGTGTGGAGTAAAAACGTGAAATTAGAACATAGATATATACATTACATTATGGTCAATATTCATAACTATTTCATTCCTTTTGTGTTTGAATTTATACAATTTTATTTCTTATGTTTTGAACTTTGATGTTCCTTATAATTTTCCCCATGTCAGTCTTTTCATTAATCTGCTATTATTAAATTTCCTCAATTTATATATGACAACTTTTTAAGTTCATTTGCTACTTGCTAATTTTTATTAAGGTAATTCGTTTTAATTGTTACCCATGACATTTCCATTTTATGTTATTACTAACTTCCCGTTTATGGTTACACATAGTAGGTTAACGCAAGCACAGAGAATCTATTGACATTCCGTTTTCTTTCGACAATCGAAAATGAAAATAATTGATATAATTCATTACCCATTTATTGAGATCGAACTCACAACAATCTAGTTTAAAATCAGGCGCAGTACTACTGCATCATGATGACCTCAGTATAAAATTCAAATCAATGTGCACATATATTTTGATTGTACAAAATAATACATATAAATAAGTTGGTCACCATCAATGTTAAAAATAACATGTCATTCCTGTTAAATTATACTTAGTCAAATAAGTTTAAATATTTCTACTTGCAATGCAATGGTTGACTTTCTTATACTATTGTTGCTATTTGCGAATAATATAGTATTAAAAATATATATTACGGCTATTTTGCGTTATATTTTAATTTTTAAGTGTTTTAATCTGTTTTCTTTGTTGCAAATTGTGAACTTGCCTCATATAATACTGCCTGTCCTTATTTATGGAGAGCGATTATAATACTGCGGATATTATAATACTGCGACTGTCTATTATTTATGGAGAGCTTTAAGCAAATTCAAATATTTTTATTTGTTAACTATAATATAAATACTGTAAGAATAAGAGTTTTAACTTACTCTTCATAGAATTATAAAAATATTATTACTCATATAAATTATTAACAAACATAAAATCTTTATTTCCAGGTGCTGTACGGTTCACCAAAACCAGTACAGAAATGGAGTGTAGATTCTGTTCATTCAAAGAATGTCGTCTCCATTTTGCATTTACTGGTCGCTCTTGCCCGTCACTTTAGGGCTCCCATTCGCTTGCCAGAGAATGTTAGTGTTAATGTTGTCGTGGTAAAGAAAGATGGTTCTAATCAATTATCACATAGGTAAGTTAATCAATGATTGTTTTTTCTAAATTATTGCTTGATATAACAGTTATCTTTGAGCAAATTTAGTATATTTTTGTATGTTTATTTATTTCAAGTATTGGATGATTTATAACCCAACATTTTGTTGAATTATTTTAAATGAACTGTTTTATTTAGGTATTTGAAAATACATTTAGAAATTACGCCTTCTAGAAATGTTTGAAACGTCAGGTTTAAATGTGTAAAATCATAAACAAGGAAGTTCTTAGATACTTTTTACAAATATGACATTTCATTTGCTCATCATAATTTCATTCAAACTGTTTCTAATACGAATTCATTAATGTCTCCATAGTTTTTTGTAATATATTTATTTTTTATTATCATTTCAGGACATACATAGAAGATATAACGACTACTTACGACGATCTTGGTATGAAATGCGAGAGAGATGCATTTGACGCACTGTTCGATCACGCACCTGATAAATTGCAAGTTGTCAAAAAGGTGAACAATTTCCATTTTAAATAAAAGAACCATTTATTTCACTCTCTTTCCCGCATAATATAATATATACGCAGAGGTAACCTATTCTCTAAATGCCCCATCCTTTCCATTCCATCATCATTCGAGATATTGTCCCCGGAAAGGCCGCTCTCGAAGCACTTTTGTCTTATAAAGCGAGAAATTGAAAATATTTTAATTCGAGTGCCCAATAATTGAGTTTACAGACACTTGTACAGTGTAATATTACACAATGGTTTAACAAATAATAATAAAGTGTGTTGTTTGACACAGTGACTTTGAAATAAGAATAAAGTTCAATGCTAAGTTCTTAATCAAACCAGATAATGAATATGAGCGATGTGAAGGTATTCTGGATATTGACGGCGAAAATACAGTTATTTAATTCAAATTAAATATTTTAGAAAACACATAAAAATTTGAATGTCCGTTTTAACCCTTATTCACCCACTGCTGGACGATGGACCTTTTCAGTGGACTTCAATACGGCTGCGAGCTCTCAACATCCATTGATGACTCATGGCTTTGACAAGATGGTTGCTCCGTCTTATTAGCTGTCATCTCACGTTTCTTTTTCCCCGCCTCGGTTTCCAGTTTAAAATTACTTGGCCTCATCTTCCGTTAGTTTTGTGGCAGACATGTCTCGCATACCGCCACTTGCGCTGTGCTATGGTTTGCAATGTCGGTTAATTCGGCTCTTTTCTGGTTTCCATATTTGATATGCGGTTTTTAGGGAGACGTCTAACATAGCACGTTCTATTTTCCTCTGCGCAACTTGCAATTTGGCATTGTATTGTTGAGTCAACGACCTTTGTTCATAAACTTTGCTCTTAAATATGTCACATACAACATATTACTAAATCCAGCCCAGCTCAGTTGAATGCGGAGTTGGATCTCATGCGTTTGTCTCGACTCTCAACAGATGAGAGTAATTAACATTATAAATATATAAATAGAGTAATTAAAACACAGGTGTTTATTTTTAGATTGATATTAAGAGAGAGCGTAGTCCGATGTTGTACCGTTTGTTGTAGGTCTTGTGTGTTGTCTTCTATAACAACTACGTCCTCAAAGCGAAGACGATTAAGTCGTACACAGTCTGTTTTTATACATACCTCTATTTAACCAGTCAAGACGTTTAAAAACAATTTTAAAGAATGATGTTCAACAGTATTTAGGTTTTGCTAGTGTGTGGATCTTCACTTGAAAAGTGGTCTTTTTATATATTACTCCAAACAAATCAACATACCTTGAATCGATTAAGTGTATGTATAAACAGTGCATTACTGCTCAATGTTCTACACTATAGAATCTACAGTATCTAATGCTTTTTCTTAGTCGACAAATGCAACTACGAGTAGTCAATGCACTTCCCTATGCGCGTGTTCGAGTCCCAGTACGTTTAAATGCTTAGACTGTTTAAATGTTTCAACTGTTTTGTTATATTGCAATCCTCGGGGATAGATATTTTAGAAATTAAGTAGCTTATGTTTAACCTTGGATTATCAACTATATATACTCCAAAATTTATTACAATCGGTCAAGTGGTTTAGATCTATCATATAAACTTTCACCCTTTAGAGGATTCTTTACTACTTTAATTCTAAATTTCATCCAAATCGGACCGGTAGATAAACTATGAAAGCGTGACCGACAAACAGACAAACTTTCGCATTTATAATATAAGTATGGATTATTATTCTGTTACCAAGTACAATAATATATGGCCTGTTGATAGTGTACAATTGGAATATATGTTACGAGCACTTTAATGGGAGCAATTTAATAGGTAATAATTCAAACCTAAACTCCAAGTGAATTCATGTTTTTGGAGTAACAGTGTTAATAAAGTAACTATATAAATGTTATAACGCGTGGACTTTATGACTATTATATATCTACTACTTTTATTGCTACCTTTCATTGAAATTTGTAATCAAAATTATAATTGTTTGTGGCCAGTCGTGGCCCAGTGGCACAAGCGTGTGACTGTAAACGACTGGTTATGGGTTCGATTCCCACTCGAGGAGTGGAAATATTTAAAATTTCCATTTTCTTCGCTCTGGTGTCGAGGTAAAGAGTAATAGATAGATAACTGTATCATTGAAGAGAAATCGAACCTATAATCAAAACATTTAGTTCAGATGCTATCTCATTGCACCGTCTTAATATTCAATGACTTTTAGTTGTCAACGAAAAATATCCAAAAGCTCAAATAGTCAACTATGTTTCTTCACCATCTGGTGGTTATCGATTTGTTTTATTCTTATATGTCAATGGAAAACGCCCATCACGCTAAACGTTTTTTGTTAAGATTTATTTCACATAGTTTAGCTAAGTATTCCATTTTGAGGTATACAACAAAAAAGTTTTATTCGAATCTCTTCAGTAGATCAAAAGATGTTCACGTACAAACAGGTAATCACAGAAACAAAATTTAAAAAATGTAAGATTCATGTTTTATTGTTGTTTTCACGTTACTCTCAATTGTTTTTTCGTAAATTTATTCAGACACAATTGTTTACTATTTCATTAAAGGAGGGTTGTTTCTATTGCAGCTTTACGCTTTTTCCCGCATAGTAAAGTTAGAGAGTCGGAGAGTACTACTAGTGTCAAGACACTCCGTCCTTCACATTCCGAATAAAATCTATTGGATGGGAACTCAACGCCACGTTTCGTGTTTGGTACCAGAGATATAATATTTTAGCTGGACTTCAATTCTACAGTTCTTCATCAGGTGTTCCAAATCCAAGGAAAAAATACTTGGTGGTATCGCAAAATGCACATCACGTACAAAAAAAAATGTTAAGGAGTCTTCTCCGTAACTTTTATATTTGAGCTGGACTGTTTTAGTTCGTCATCAGTTGTTCTAAATCTTTGTTTTTTTATGTGCTGATTTGAGATGCACATCACGTTGAACTAATTTTGTTAAGGCGGCCTCTCAAGGCGTTTTTATTATATTTAAGCTGGACCATTATAGTTTTTTATCAGGTGTTCCAAATCCAAGAAAAAATTGCGTCATCGCAAAATGCACATCACATTGAACAAATTTTGTTATGGCAGCTTCTCCGTATGTATTATATATTAGCAGGTCTGTTATGATTCTACGTCAAGTGTTCCACTTTTCGAAAGCATATAGCCATTATAGCCTAAAGCCTGCTCAGTATTAATAGTTATAGAACAAAAAAGTTTCATTCAAACACTTCCAGTACATCAAAATATGTGCGCGTACAAACAGAGAAACAGACAGCCAAAAATTTTAAAAATGTTAGATTTGTATCTATCATTTTTAAAATTCTATTACTATTTTTACAGCCCCTGAGTTGGTTTTTTGTAATAATAATCAATGTACAGACACAACCTTATTACAGATTTATTATAGTATAGAAGATATAGATTAAATGATACGCGTCGTAATAATACATCGTTTGAAGCGTGTTTTATCAGCATTTAGCATCATCATCAAAAGAGACGGTTGCGTTATTTGTTCTTTAAAATCCCAAATCATTGGGTGTGCTTTATAGTATAAAAATGTATTAGATTACATTTGTAATTTTGCAATTGAAGCGATTTTACATTCTTTTTTCATTTCATTCATTATTTGTGGTACTTATTAATTGAAGAAGCGGTGTGTATGTATAGTTGCAGGATTTTAGTAGTATTTAGAATATTAAAATTAAAATACGTGTGCTTGATGCTGTTATTACATGGAAAGTTTTTATTACTAAAATATGGGGTAGGCACATAAATACCAATAAATATTACATGTATAATTTGTTAAATTAAATTACAAATTACGATTTAAAAATGTAATCAATTTTTTTCATCCAGTCCCTCATCACGTTCGTGAATAAGCATCTCAGTAAAGTGAATCTCGAGGTTATGGACCTAGACAGCCAGTTTCACGACGGCGTCTACCTGGTCCTCCTTATGGGGTTGCTTGAAGGTTTCTTTGTACCCCTCTATGATTTCCATCTGACGCCGCAGGATTTTGACCAGAAAGTCCATAATGTGACTTTCGCTTTTGAACTCATGCAGGATGTAGGGCTGGCTAAGCCCAAAGCGAGACCTGAGGGTGAGTTACTTGAGCTTCTTTTCATTCAAAGTAGTATGAATTAAAAATAAAGATATTTTGTGTATTTTATTTTAATTTCATATTAAAACTTGATAAAAATTCAAACCCTAATTGTGCCGCAACGAAATTATTGTCTGTATTACTTTCAAAATGTAGCTCATAAATTTATAAGTTAGTATAATCAGAAAACTATAGAGCAGTTATACACTCAGGCTCTCTTCACTAAACCGAGTGTTTCACTAAAGGAAGAGAAAAAAACGTATAAAGTTACTCTACACTAAGCTATATGATATATTCCAGAAGTTTACCATTTTCTATAATGTTTAACTCTCATTTTATTTATCAAATTTATTTGTTTCAGATATCGTGAATCTCGACTTGAAGTCAACCCTCAGAGTCCTATACAACCTGTTCACAAAATACAAAAATATGGCCTAATTTTGCATGATTATATTAATAAATAATAATATGTTATAATGAAATAACTGCAATATATAAATTAACAAAATAATATTCTTTTGTGAATTTTGTAATTTAAAGTATTACATGTGTTTTTTTTTTAATTATGTGGGTATTGTGTAATAATTTGCTTGAGTTATGTACATTTTTGTACTTATTTCAATTCATGACTTACTCACTTGTAATTTATAACTTTAATTTAATTTAACGTTTAAAATTTTATGAAGTATAGATTATGTTATATTTTTTTTGAACACGTATAAAAATTAGAACGCAGTGGATACTCTACTGTTTCGAGTCCTGTTACGTTTAAATTTTTATTCGTTTTATAAAAAATATTTTCTTATATCTATGTGTGGCAATAACACTTTAAAATAATAAAAATGAAGTACCTATATAATTATAAATAAATACGTTGCTTTAAAATTATACTCAAAACAAATGTTTCTCTTGACAATATTATTACATACATAAGTCAATACTTGTATTGTATTGCTATTTAGATGATGTTTATTATTATTGTTAAACTTACTGTCTCAAAAGGTTTAACGTCTATTTAAGTAATGTCTCCGATTGTGAAAAATTCTACGTGATTATTGAGATCTAAGTGATTGAATTATTTATTTATTGACTTCGTTGAGTAATTTAAAAATGAAATACAAAATAAACTAAAAGAAAATATTTTTAAAACGACTTTGATACGAGAAATCGTAATATGAGAAATGAAAAGTGCCTCGTTGAATAGTGAATACTTCGAATCCTAATCTGAAAATATAGAAAAAGTGATTTGCCTGTAAGCAAGATAATATTTAGATCAAACAAATTTGTTTACAAAACTAAAGCAGTTAAAACTATTGGCTATTGTTCATATCCCGGCAACAGCATTTTTTTAGAGTACCATGATGTTTTGAACGCATGGCTTAACGGTCAGAGCGGTTGGGCAGTGCGCTTTACGAGAGGCGTAGGTTTGATTCGCTGCTTTCAACTTTTTATACGATTTCATATTCCTAACTGTGTGAATAGTACATTAAAATGTAAAAAATATGGTACTGTCATTCGTGTTCAAATTTAAAAAGCTAATTAACAAAAAAATCTTTGAAAGATAGAAGCCAATAAAAGAGTTTTTTTTTTATATGAGCTTTGAATTTCAATATGTGTGTGTAGGAACGATCAATGTGTGCGTATTTAGTAAGTTGTGCTAACATTTGTGCGTTAATGTATTAATATGTGCCTTATCTAGAGGATAATAATGTCCAAAAAAAAATATAAAATGTATTAACAATAACTGTTGTTTTTATTATATCTTACTGTGAGATACCTCTAAATTGATACGTTAATGTGTCGCTGTGAAGTAGCTAGCTGCATATGCGATGGTTGCAGGTTTGATTTCCGATCGATTTATATTAATTTTATTTTCGCTGTTTTAGGCAATTCAGATGTTTCGTTTCGCCGAGTTAAGTGCTATGTATTTTGCCTAAGCCACGTAGTTGTCAAGTTAATAATTTAATAAAATAGAACTACAGCCAAAAGCGATATTATCTATATATAAAATGATAAGCGAATTTCTAAGTTCGATTGAATTAGCATTATTATTTAATTAAGCCAATTTATTGAAGATCGTGGTGCACGACAGTTTTTGATTGTACTCGTGATTAGAGGATATGGAAACCAACCACCCTCTAACTCTTGGAGGCATCATTTTCATATTATAATCTAAATAAGAATATCATAATTTATTTAATTTGATTTCTCCACTGCAGTGTACTCGACAAAGTGTCGATTTGTGTGTGAGTGTGAGGGGAGTATCCTGAACACTAGATTCTCTCTACCTACCTACCTACTGCTTTGCGGGAAACAATATTAAGTTGAAATAAGTAAATATTCATGGTATTTGTATTGAATTGATATACCAATAGGGAAATGCATAGGTTCCGGCACGAAAGTGTAGCGCTGACCGTTATTGCGCAGAAGTAAGGAATACTATATCAAAGGGACGAGGGCGGGACGCGGGAGGGTCGTGTGTATCGGTCGGGAGGTGTGGAGGAATCGACGTCTCGCTTACTTCTTAAGTATAGTCACGTAGTTAAGTGTTTCGTTGTTAAATTGATGTTTTTGTTTGGATTTTTTTGTGTGTTATTTCGTTGAAATTGTATTAGGTTGTTATGTTCATTTATTTGTGGAACTTTTTTCCAGTTGATAAAATGCCTAAGCCATAAGTTTTAAAAAGACAGGCACGAGAAATGTTATATGACGTGCATTGTTATCTTAAAATGGAGACTGGATTTATTGACTCTCTAAGCCAATTAAAAACCGAATTTGATGGTGCCATTGCCACAAAATTAAACACTTTAATTACTGATTTGAGAAATGATGAAAAAATGTCCACAGAAGCTGTAAGTCCGGTTTACTTGCCGTGTTTAGAAACATAGGTTAAGAACGAAACCTGTCACTAATATAGATAATTTTGACCAATTACGAAATATGCCGAAAGGTAAAAAATATAGAAGAATATGCAAAGAGCGATCATGTCGTTGAGATGATGACGGAGAAATTAATTATTCAAATCGATGAAGAGAGCTCGGAAAATAACACCGATGCTGATGGTGCCGACCAGGGTAAAAGTCCCGAGCCCGAGCTAACAAGTAAAAGATTTTGTATAATAAACGTCGTACGTCCATTAACAGAATTCGACTAATATTTTTTTTAAATAATTACCACTTAACACGCAAGCCTCCGAATTCGGCGGAAAGTGGGGAATGGAGTGTCTTAACACTAGGTTCCCTCTGCCTACCCTGCTGTGTGCGGGATATAGCGTGAAGCTATTTCTTTTTTTAATATTATTTTATTTTTTAATTAAAGCAAATTTAACATTATTGACTTGAACATAACAAAATAATTTATCAATAACAAAATAAAAAAATCATACTAAAATACTGGTGATTTTTAACAGATCAGACCATACTCTTAAATATTTTAGAGATAACCCATGAGTGCACGATTGTATACAGGAGCAGCTATACTCTCTACTTATCACACAGCGCTACAGTTACATGTCGGGACCTATACTTATATTCATAATTTTCATATGATAATAAGATAAAGAAAAACTATTAAAGACACATAAGTAACAAACCTATTAAACGTAAGGTAACTTAAGCTTCACTTATTTGACTTTTATGTATGAATAAATTCTACGTTGTATATTTAAATAAAAATAATTGAATATAGCGCCATCTTGTATCATTAGCTATTCTAAGTTATACCAAACCATCTAGCGTTTCATAAAGCAATTAGGATGTAGTCGTTCAGGCGACATCTTTTGAAATATGAAGAAATTATGTAATAAGTTCATTCCAGAAATTTAATAGATGGTATTGATAGTTCGACTTTTAAAGTCAACAATTTTTTTCTCTCGTAAATATCGTTATTATCAACACTTAAAAATACAGACTGTTTTACCTTTTAACTCCTTGGAGTGGTCAATGACTGAAAGACTACGCGGTGATTGTTGGTTTGATATTTCGACTTAGTACGAAAAAGTGCGGGTTGACAGTTGGGCATTAGTTGGGCATTTGTTATCTAAAATTCAGTTACTTCTTTTCTTAAATGATTTGGTACTAATGTTGCGTTAGATTTTAAATGAGACGTTGTTGAGAAGCGTTTTCGTTTTTCTCCCAGCATCCCGCTGGAATGCATTTAGCATTTTTACAATTGTGATGGAAGAATTTCAGTATTACTTAAGTTGGTATAAAAGACAAAACCGGGTAGTTGTTACGGTACCTAACAAAACGTTAAGCTGTTGCAAAGTAGGCCTTAGTTTATGACAGAGTTTATGTCTAGAGAAAAAGATAAGTGTTAGACAGTTACTACTCTTGACATACACAAGGCAACGGCATACAGTAGGGAAAACGAAGTCCATGCAGTTCCATCTATCAGACTATTTAAATGGCGGTGAAATGTAATAACGCTTCGCGGCTAACAACTTTTGAGTTAAAGCGCGTTGTATTACTTCTACTTGCACTATTATTAAAAGTTTTATTACGCTGGAGTAATGCAACCGTGATATTCGTCAACGTACCTAATTCGAATAAGTTAAATTACTACCGATCCTTTCTGATGAAAACTATAACAAAATACTTTTAAACATTTTTAAAGTGTTATTCTACACTTAGGAAAATTGAAAAAGACATTTAAAGAAAACGTCTTTAAAAATGTTTAAAAGTATTTAATAAATAGCATTTTCTCTTGCCAAACGATTGTTCGATGTATAATCTTTGGGTAGCAGAAATTTGTAAAAATCTCTCAACAAAACTAAGTTGTAATAAAGCGTATAAGAATTTCGACGCAGCGTGTAGTAGAACGCATGGCTCAGTGGTGAGAGCGCCTGAACGGTATTCAGAAGGCGCGGGTTCGAATCCCGCTGCGTTCAAATTTTTATACGTTTTCTTTAAATGTCTTTTTATAATAAGATAGTTCATTGTAGCGCAATTGGACAGCGTTTGATTATAAACGAGATTGGGTGTGGGGTGTGTGTGCAATTCAACTGAGAGGAATGTTAAAACTATAACATCAATTTCGCCACTTAAATATTTCAATTTCGGGTTAAAATTTGAAAGCGAAGACACTAGATTGTCTCCAATTACTATGTGGGAAAAAAATTAAAATAAATCTAAAATTGCTTTGCTCGGTAATTTTATGGACACACGTTGTAGGTTTAATTTAACACAATCAAATTATAAAAACATACACAACAAATTATAAAGACATACACAACAGCAATATAAGTGGCGTGTACAAAATATTGTGAATTCAATTTTATTTTATAAGTTATCTATAGGCCACAGCAATGCTAAGTAGGTCATGAGTAAATTACATTCTCCGAATAACATTGTGACTCAATAAATATCTATTACAGAATTTGAAATGTTTATATTTTTTATTATAAATTTATATCAAAACATGCACCTAGTATTTCACACTATAGAAAAAAATATTACAAATATAAAAAGTAACGTATTTTGATTTATATGACTCAAAACTAGTGACAAATCCAATCATTTCATTATTTTCTACTTTAACTTATTTTACATAACTATTTCAATATGATGAACTCTCATTTATCAATGACAAAGCAAATTAGCACCGAGAATAGCCGTAGTCGGGCCGCAGTGAGACAGCGCCTGCCAGCGCGACTATAAAGGCGATTGATTTCCTGTGTTCAATGTTCACTCGTGGGAATGAATATATATTATATTAATTTCCAAGCTCTACCAATACAAAGCCTGAAGTTTAATTTCGAAACTCAGCATACGACTAATAAACTACGACGATACGACTAATAAGGACTGACTGACAGACGTAGTAATATAATAAGACCAACTATTCTGTATAAATAATTGGGCTTATTATATTACTGAAGGAATTAGGCTGGCAAAAAAGTAGCGATTGAAGAATTTAAATATTTATTTAAGAACATTAAAAATGCTTTTGTATTAGGAATGCTGAGTAATGTACAAAAAACATACTAAGATGCACTTTGAACTCCGAGTGTGTTTGAAATTTGACATTAGCTTAATTTTTGTCATTATGATGAAAAATATCCATCACGTTGAACAATTTTAGATAAGGCGACATTATCTTATTTCCTAAAGTAAAGTAGGACTTATTTGGTTCTTCACCAGATATTTCAGATCTGTAATTTTTATAAGTCAAGGAAAAATGTTCATCACGCTGAACAACTTTTGTTAAGGTTTCATTGCTCTATTTCTTATAGTTCAGCTAAGTGTTCTATTTTGAAGTATACAACAAAAAACTTTTTGTTTGAATGTCCAGCAGATCAAACGATGGACGCGCATAAATATGTAAATAAAATAGAAAAAATAAAAAAGTCATATATTCGTGTTTTAATGATGTTTTCACGTTCCTCTCAATATTTTTATTTGTAGATTTGTGTGTGTGTATAAAAAAAAAAATTGAGCCTGTACGACTCAATGCTATTTTACTATAGTAGAGTAGTTTTTTCCTTTTTTTTTTCAGCTATATGGTTTTTAATCTCGCATAGAGAGGACCATTCCGTCCTCCAGTCTCCACTCGAAATCGAGACATTGGAGTGATTCCGCTCCAATGTCTCGATTTCGACGACGAAAAACGCAGCGTTGTGTTCACAACGTTTGTTTTTTTCTTTGGTACCAAAGCGAAGAAATGAAAATTTTAAAATAATTATACCCTCTAGAAGGAATCAAATCAACAACTGTCACGTTACAGTCACGCGCTGTCTCACTGCACCACGACAGCCTCAGGTACTTAGTAGAGTAGTTTAGGTTTGTAATCAGCAACCAGTGAATACATTTTTATATTTCTAACGTAGAAATCGACTAATTTTCGTACAATTTCTTAACCCTTTTTCACTAACTTAGAGGTAGAATTTTATTTCACAATCGCTGAAATATGTATTAACTATTTTTTAATGGGTTTAAAGAATTTATTCTCATAAGAACTTACAGCTCACTTATAATGAGATACAATAGAATTTTTTTAAACATATTTAACTAATTATTTTGCCTCTAGGACGCTTTAATTATACATTGCAAAAAAAAAATAATTACAAAATTGGATATTTTACCCTGTGAGTACATATTCCTTCAATTTTAGTTTAACACTAAACCTACCGACAATTCTTGTATATCTATTCCTACCGCATGCGGTCAAATTGACCGGTAATTAAAAAGTTTCATTTATTTCATTATTCAATGCAGATAATGGTTGATTTGTTGCTAAATGTGTATAAAATAAAAAAAAATCATAAAGTTTCGTCCATTTTATTTTATATAATTTCTAAAATTCTTTATAACAAAAAAACAAATGAAATTAAAGTTTTATACAGAATGTTATGCATACATAATATACTTTATTTGGCTTCCTCGCATTGTTTACAAATTAGTTTAGTCTGAAATGTGCACTTGCCGCAAACATATTTTTCGCATTTCGAACAGATTTTTGTTGTTTTATAACCTTTACAAAATTTTATTTGACAAGTTTTTCGTACGCACAAATCTGTACTTGTGGACGGTGTTGGTAAATGCTGTTTTTCTTTAGATTTTGTATATGCATCCCCAAGTTCTGTAGCTAACTGGAACAAAAATTCCTGCCTGGAAATATTTTCACCCGTCGTTTCTTTATACAAAATCCAGGCATTTATTCCAGCTAGGTCCAAAATGTTGAAGAATACCTGAAGTGGCCACCTACAACTTTTCGACTTCACGCTGTATTTCCTTGCCATCTGGTCTGCCACATCTACACCAAATTTTGTACTATTATAAAATCTAATAGTTTCCGGTATGCGTTTGCTGCTTTTTTCTATTTCTATTGAGTTATGTTTGGAACTTAGGACAAGCACTTTTTTTTTCGGCTTACTTTTATACACTGTAAGAGTAATATAATTTGATTTATAGAATTTGCTTGAAAATCTAACCATTTTATCTTTTTTTTCTTTGGCTAACTTTGGTAACTCTCTTTTGTTTCCACGAATTGTTCCAACAATTGTAGTTTTTCTTGCAAGTAATTTCTTGGCTAATGAAACACTCGTAAAAAAATTATCTGTTGTTACAGTTCTTCCGCATCCCGTGAAAGGATCCATTAGCTTTAGAACAACGAACTCCCCAAGTGGAATTGAACAATCTCTCCTTTCATCCTTTCCCAAATAGGGAAACCCATTTATTATATATTTACTGTTGACTTCACATGCCAACCAGAACTTTATTCCAAATTTGTCTGGTTTGTTTGGCATATATTGTGTAAATCTACATCTAGTCTTCGACGGAAACAACTGCTCATCAACAGCAATATATGCACCAGGTTTATAACAATTTTGTGAATTTTCAATAAATCGATCCCATATTGTAGATATCATAGAAAATTTATTAGTTTGTAAACGCTGGCTTCTTTCGCTCTTTTTATCAAATCGTATGTACTTCATAATCTCCGTAAAGTCGTTCCGACTCATTGTTTTTGAAAAAAAAGCGGGTCCCCAATTTTTATTCCACAAATATGAGATATCCAAATTTCTCGCCTCATATGCGCCGCGAGCATATAATAAGGAAATAAATGCATCTAGTTTTGTAGCATTTAGCTCCCATTTAGTCCCCAACACCCTAAATGCTTCTTCTTCTGTACATTTTATAATATGACGTATTATGTGCTGATCAATGATAAGACTAAATGCCGTCTTCATTTGTCCTTTCATTATATGTCGTTTAGCGTATCCTGTTGGTCCTGACATATCCCTAAAAATATTATGCGCTGGTAACCGGCCAAGATTGGGTCTTCCGTCTATTTCTTCCCAGACTGTTCCATCAGCAGCAGTTTCGATGCGTTGATCCTCTAAATCTATTTCACTTTCGGATGACAATAAAACCGTCTTTCTTTTCTGCCCTGAACGCTTATTTATAATATTCTCCTCTTCACTATCGCTTTCTGATTCTAATTCACTTGTAAATAGTTCTTGGTCTATTTCCATGTTTTTTTCAATTACAGAAGTTTCTTGTTCATCATGTTCTGAAAATTCTTCTTCTATGTCCGTTATATTTTTTAGGTAATTTGTAATTTTCAAATGCTTTGACATTTTTAGGGTAAATATCTACAACCGATACTTTAGCTTCTCTTCTTCAAATAAATAATGATAAAAAAATTGCAAAAATCCTTTTTAGAAGTGCACTACGTGAGATTGTAATCAATACTATTGTTATCTACTCTTTTCAACTATAAGCGACTCTGAGATAATCGTAAAAAAGTTACTTTGAAATAACTTTATACCAGTTGTTCCCACCGGTCATATTGACCGACCGCGGTAGGTAGGCCACATAACAATTTTTTTTTGGAAAAATAAAAAAATAACTTAAAGTAAAGAGTGAAGAAAATATTATATGCAAATTCTAAGAATTATCATATAGTTTGATAACAATATTATAACATTAAAACTGTGTAAATTGGACAAAAAGTCTCAAAACGGTCAATTTGACCGCTACTGGTAGGTTTAGTTTTAAAAACATTTATGTACTCCACACTTCTAATGTGTCTGGGCAAGTTGTTATACAGCTGCACTCCCTCAAACACCGATACCGATTTTTTAGCAGACTTTGTGCGTACACTAGTTAGCATCAATTTGTCTTTATTTCTTAAATTGTGTTTATTAATGTTCTTATCAATTTTGATGCTAGAGTGTATGGAATTGTTGACGAGGTTTTTAACCAGTATGCAGGTGTAATAAATGTATAGCTGGTTGATATTTAGTATTTTTGTTTCCTGGTACAATTTATTAGTTGACGTGAGGTAAGGATAATGAAATAGTGCTTTAATAATTTTATTTTGTACTCTTTGCAACGTCATTAAATTAGATTTAGCGGCAGATCCCCACGCTTCTATTAGATATTCCATATTTGATTTTACCAAGCTGTTATATATTATCATTCGTACTTTCTTTGGAATGCAGTTTGCGACTTTTCTTATTGCACACAGTATAGGTACAAGTTTGCTTCTAAGGTGTTCTATGTGTTCTTTCTTAGCTTTACTTATTAGGTCCTGAATAGAATCACCGTAGTAGAAAAGGCATGTGTCATCCGCGTAAAGTGTAAGTTTCCCGGCCAGGTCAATGTTAATTATATTATTAATGTAAATGAGAAACAGCAACGGCCCCATTATGGAGCCTTGGGGAATTCCGCATCGAACACTTTTAACTGAACTGGTAAAATTATCTATTTTTACAACTTGCTTTCTGTCTTGTAAGTAAGATTCAAAAATTTTAAAAGCCCTACCAGTGATACCGATATTACTTAGTTTCAGCAAGAGCTTACTGTGACTTACCGTATCAAAAGCCTTCTTCAGGTCGATAAAGATCCCTAAAGCAAACTTTTTTTTATCGATATTTGATCTTATTTCTGTAATCAAGTCAATGGCGGCGGTAAGAGTGTTCGATTTTGAACGGAAACCGTATTGCTGGTTAATGAGAAATTGTTTTTCAGATAGGTAAGTACTCAAACGCCTGTATAGTATTCGCTCAAATATTTTAGAAATTACTGGTAGCAAAGAGATAGGTCGATAGTTATTTGGGTCACTTTTACTACCAGATTTGTGAATAGGACTAACTTTAGCAATCTTTAGCGAAAGGTGCCGTCAGACAAACACTTGTTTAGACAATCAGCTAACCTCGGAGAAATTATGTCTTTTATACATTTAATAGCTTTAGTACTGATTCCGTCTATCCCTGTGCTTGTGTTGCTATCCATTTTATCAATTATCTTTGATATTTCCTCACCACTGCACGGTGCTAGCTCACTTAAAAGTATATCATGCTTGTAACTACGGTCGTACATAAATATGTTATCGTTATTGGTGTGATATATGCTAGGTATTTTACTTGCCAAATTTAAGCCAATCAAAGAAAAAAAATCCTCCTCACCTACCTCATTACCTTCAGTAACAGGTCCTGATTCCAGCATGAGTTTCGGGGGAGTACAGCTTTCTTTAATTTTATTTAACGCCAAACTATTAATAGTTTTCCCACATTTTTTCGGGTGACGACTGCTAGTGCTAAATAAAGAGTAATAGTAATCTTTTTTGCAGGTCCTTATAAGGTTCTTTGTTCGTTCACTCTCTTCCTCATACAAATTTTGAAAGTTTTTGTCAGTAGGGTTATCTTTAGTATCTTGCCACAATTTGTTTCGCAAATTAATCGAGTCTATTATTTTTATGTATCTCGATAAAGTTCTCGGGTTCAAAAGAACCCGGTCCTTTGGAAGGCTTGCGTGGGGACACAGGTCCAACACGTAGAGGTCCCTTAGAGATAATAAAATGTTTTACTGTGACGCATCAGCCGGGATCCATCTCTGAGTAACCATAGGTAATTGCTCAGAGATGGTCACCGGTTAATGCGTAGGAACTATGAAAAATGTGGAAAACTAAACTGGGGCTATGGAATGGAGTTTGGATGGACTGAATACTGGGCTATTGTATGAGACTACCAGACGTCCGCCATTTCAACAATCTCAAATTGAATGGTTGACGGACGGTGACTCGCCTCCCACTAGATGGGCCCCCACAAAGTGGCATAGTGCCTCGGGCGCAACACCAGCGTTATTATTATTATTTTGTTTCTCTTTAAAATTCTCGGGTTCTTAGGAACCCGGTCCTTTGGAAGGCTTGCGTGGGGACACAGGTCCAACACGTAGAGGCCCCTTAGAGAATAATAAAATGTTTTACTGTGACGCATCAGCCGGGATCCATCTCTGAGTAACCAAAGTAAATTGCCTAGAGATGGTCACCGGCGAATGCGTAGGAACTATAGAAAATGTGGAAAACTAAACTAGAACTATGGAATCGAGTTATTTCAACAGTCTCAAATTGAATGGTTGACGGACGGTGACTCGCCTCCCACTAGATGGGCCCCCAACAAAGCGGCGTAGTGCCTCGGGCGCAACACCGGCGTGGTCGGCTAAGGGTGTCGAGAGGTGTGCACCGGTTTCACCATCACGAGCAAGCTCGAGAGCGGGTTTCCCCGCTATTACGCAGATTGAGCATTTCCACCCATCCGAGCATATAGCTCTTGCGCTCCACTCTGCCAGCCAACGAAGGCAAGCCAGAGGCGGGGGATAAATATCAATTCCCCTCTGGAGGTCTCAGGTCCGTGGGGTCGCCACTCCCCAACAGCTAGCCACAAGCTGCCCTGCGGGTTTATTATTTTTATTATTATTATTTCTATGTCTATTATTATTATTTTTATTATTATATAAAAAAAGAATCATCAAAATTGATTCACTTAGTAAAAAGCTATACAAAACTCGACTGTATTTTTATTTTACGTATCATGACGTAAAATAAAAAATACAGTCTAGTTGTTAATTTTTCACTTTTTATAAAGTTGGTAAAAATCTAATTAGTGACACCTGACTGAAATTAAATGAAACCACACTGCAACCACTTCCAATCAGTTAAAAAAAAAGATTCATCAAATCGATTAACTCATTAAAAAGTACGTTGATAACACACTAAAAAAAAAAAATGCAGCCGAATTGAGAATCTCTTCTTTTTGGAAGTCGCTTAAAAATCTGTTGAAATGACGCTTGACAATCATATCGTATTACAGTGGCAAATATCACTTAACAAAAATACTGGACTGACATATTCCGGAAACCGAAATACACACACATAAAAGAAAATTGAGCATTAGAAATGATATCGAAGGAGTTTGCATTTTTTTAAAAATAGGGAAGTCGTAAAGCGCTTTGTAGAAATAAAGAAGTGAAAACAACAAAAAGTGGAAAATCTCTTGCATTTTTAGTAGGAAAAGGAAAATTAAAAAGGCGATGAGCAAAGCTTCCCGCCGCTTTAAATCACACATCTACATTGGAATAACGTACTATTTTTCATTGAGATAATGGGTATAGCACTTCTAAGTTAAGCTTATTGCGGTTTTTACTATTCATTTAATAATCGTTATAATTCTAATTAATCTGATCACACGGTGTCTGACAGTTTTGAATTCGAAATGAGGAGAATAGTTTAGCTTACAATTATTGGTTTCCACAGTTTGGAACAAATAATAAGCTGAAACGAAAATGGAGATATGGAAATCACGTTTCAAATATTACTGCTATGAAATAAAAAATAGAATAATAATAGTCATTTATGCACAAATTAGTTAAAGTTTTGTTTATATCTAATAATACTATGTAATTCATCGATTTAATAAGATTTGAAATATTATGTAGGTATTTATATAACGTTTTTCCCATTGTGTTTATGACATTTACTATGTAAATTTGAAAGCAGCTAAAATTGTTACACAATAATTTTTATATTTTAAATTAAATTCTTGTACGTAAAAAAGACATCCAGAAAACGTCTAAAAAATAAAAATTTGAACGCAGCGCGATTCGAACCCTCACCTCCTGAAAATGTCCATGCATTCTACTACCAGCTGCGTAGAAATTCTTATATACTTTCTTCTTCCTGGCACTATCCCAGCTTTAGCCAGGGTCTGCCTGCCTACTTAACCTCCTCCACTTTACACGGCATCCCCGATGGTAAGTCCATTGGCTCTCATAATCTGCTTCACGGTGTCCAGCCACCGCTTTCTTGGGCGTCCTGGGCGTCTTGCTCCAGGACAGACATATCAAGGCAAATTCTTCCGACATAGTTCTCAGGCCGGCGTGCGATGTGGCCATCTCTTGAAGGTTATCGGCTACGTCACGGATACGAAGACTACCTCGGATAAATGTATTGCGTATGCGGCCAGCCCACGTAACGCCACACATCCACCTCAGCATCTTCATCTCTGTGACGTGAAGCTGGTGAGTGTGCCTGGGCAGTGCTGGTCTACATTCGCTGCCATATAAGAGAACCAGTCGGATTATGCTCTTGTATATTAGTCCCTTGAGCTTGGGCGGTATTCTACGGTCGCAGACACACCTGTAACCTCGCGCTATTTCGCCCACGCAGCGCTGATACAGCCTCGGACATCGTGATCAATGCCTCCGGACTCGTGCAGAATAGATCCAAAGTACCTCAACTTTTCCGAACTTTTCCGCTCCCGCAAGCCATGTATTCGGTCTACGTTACATTTACTTTAAGACCCTCGTTCTCAAGCGTACCCTTCCAGAGGTTCACTCTCCACTCCAGCGTCAACTGGCTCTTGTCAACGAGCGCTATATCATCGGCATACATTATCAGCCATGCGGGCTGGTCCTGGATGTAAGCCAAGACAGTGTCCAGATATCGGAAAGGGTTTCGTATCGCCAACAGCGGGTCCAAACTTTTGAAACGGAATCGCGGTTCATGTCTTTGATGATGTCAATATAGGCCTCAGGGATCCCTTCGGATCGCAATGCCCACCAGATACATTGACGAGGCACGTAGTCAAAGGCTTTCTGCAGATCTAGGAATGCCACATGAAGAGCTTTCCTTTTTTCCCTGTATGCCTCCATCAGAGTTCTGAGCGCAAAAATGGCGTCCAAGGTGACCAACTCTGGCTGAAATTCAGCGCGAGTACTGAACAAATTGCTATTTTCATAGTACTAGCTCATTTAGCGAAAAATGATATGCGACTGCAGCGACTCGCTTTTACCACTGACATCACGTCACGACATACCTTACAGCAGGAATTACAGGCTTACTCCTACCTCAATCGTAGGACGCCACAAGATATTAACAGTGCCCGAGAAGACATGAAGAGACCCAGAATGTCAATGCTATCACTTAGATGTTTCTTGGTCATAAGCATACGGATTGTAGAAGCAAAGGAAAAGAGTTAAAGGAGCGTTCTATTCCTCCTGTTACTAATACATGTACATAACAGCAGACGTCATCAAAAGCAGGCCCCATCTACTTTAAATGCGGAGAGCCCGGCCACATCACAACGAGCTGTGAGATTGCTGCCCCTGCAGTGGTAGCGAGCGGCGCCGTACCACGAGCGGAACGTCGAGTCGACCAGTGAGCAGTCGAGCCTCCTACCGGATCATTAAGACATAACGGTGGGCTGTTTATAATTCATTTCGATTCTGGAGCTGAATGCTCACTAGTTAAGAAAAGCTTTGCAAAAAAATCATCGGGTAAACATTTTAATAATGTTATTCCACTAGTCGGAATTTAGCCAGTTACCTATTCCGACTGTAAATAGTACCGAACAAATTTTATGTAAAGTTGAAATTAACGATTACCCCACAGAAATCTTATTTCATGTTTTGCCTGACGTTTATATGCGTAGTAACATTATGGTTGGTCGCGAGGTTTTGTCAACCGGCTTGGTGGTTAATATTAGTGCGAACGAAGATCGGTGAAGAATCCATCGAGCGTACTGCGTTTGTAACCCCAGATGGTCAGAATGAATTTTTGACTATGCCCTCCGGGTTAAGAAATGTGATATCGACTTTCAACGTGCTGTAATAGCTGAGAGAAATAGCTTATACGTACGTAATTGTTTATGTAGACGATTAGTTAATAATTTCCGAAAATGATGTCGAACGAATGTCTTAGTGGTTTTATCTAAGGCACGCCTTTCACTCAACCTAAAAAAATGTTCTTTTTTAAAAATTACATGTGAAGTTTCTCGGATATGAAGTAGCAGCTGGGGAGATTAGTCCTAACAAACAAAAAGTAGAGGCGCTTACATTTTTACCACCGCCCGAAACAGTAACTCAGCTTAGGCAGTTCATTGGACTTGCTTCATATTTTAGACAATTTATACCGAATTTTTCCAGTCGAATGGCACCTTTGTATGGTCTTACTTCAGGTAAGTACCCTTTTATTAGGAAGCCGAATCACGAAGAAATACGACAACAGGTAATTTCGATTTTAACAACTGAGCCGGTGTTGATGATCTACGATTCTCGTTACCCGGCGGAATTGCACACAGATGCCAGCATGGTTGGTTACGGAGCTATGTTAATGCAGATTGTAGACGGTAAGAAACGTGTGGTTGGTTACTACAGTAAGCGCACATCACCTGCAGAATTAAAATATCACTCGTACGAGTTGAAAACTTTGGCGGTGGTGAATAGCGTAAAGCACTTTCGTTCTTACCTACAGGGGATGAAGTTTGTTGTAGTGACAGACTGTAACGCATTGAAGTCTTCTCGAGATAAAATAGAGCTAACGCTGAGAGTTCTACGATGGTGGGCTTTTCTGCAAACGTTTGATTTTGATGTCGTCTACAGATCAGGTAATAGTATGAGTCATGTAGATTTTTTCTCTCGCATTCTATTACCGCGCCCGCCGCCGAAGGAGGCGAACAGGGTGTAGGAAATGCGTGTGGACTTAACAGAGTTCTCGGATAGCTGGCTATTAGCAGAGCCACAAAGAGACGAGGAAATACAAAAGGTCGTGGCTCAGTTAAGCAGTGGAGAGATAGGGGAGGAGATAGCGCAAACATATGAGGTACGTTCGCGGTTACTTTACCGTAAAATCCAGCGTCACAAGAGGACAAGAAGTCTCCCGGTGTTGCCACGTAATATGAGATGGTCAGGGGTTCACAACATACATAGCTCCATTGTGCATTTAGGTTGGGAAAAAACATTAGAGAAGTTATACGATTATTATTGGTTTTACGGAAGGTGGGCGCTATGTTCGCAAGTTTTTAGGTAATTGCGTTACCTGTAAAGTTGCTACGGGTTCGTCTCGAGCCAACGGACAAGTAGAGCGTACAAGGAGTACATTAAAATCTATGCTTACTGCAGTTGAAGCAAGTAAAGATAGGTCATATCATGATCCCAGGGGAGTTGCGGGTCTCCTACTGGGCGCGTCCCCCGGGTGGCGGATAGGGGGAAACCACTCGCACTTGCGGGCGAGTGGACCGGGATTTATCCCGGCGCGGACCAAAACGGTAGGCATGGGCGTGCCTTTAGTCCTTTATTAAGGACACGGCCTAAGAGAGCATACCCAGACAGAAAAGCAAACGAACCGGAGACATGGAAGACTACCGAATCATAACACTACCCCAGGCCGGTAAAGCCCGCGAGGGACAATCCAGCCATGCTACGGCATGCAAGCCCACGAATTCTGGGGGGGGGCGAATTGGTCTTTTATGTTGAGGGTGAAGGGCCCGAGAAGGGCGGCGTTGTTGGTGTTGGGCCTGAGACGGGCGGCGTTGTGTGTGAGGTGCCTGAGACGGGCGCAGTTGTGGTTGAGGTGCCCGGGAAGGGCGGAGTTATGGATAGCGCGACTGAGGAGGCTGGAAGAGTCGAGAAGTCGACTGCAAACGGTTTTGGTGTCGAGGCATCTACTGATAGTGGTGGTGCACTGGTGAATGGAGCAGGGTTCAAAGAAGTGCGAGTCCTCGTGGAGAAGTTGGACCTCGGTCCCTTGACGGAGATTGATGGTCGCTCCAGACGGTGGTCTGTTTCATCTGGCAACTGTTTTTGGGGTGTGTCTGGGTCCAAGGATTCGGACACGCGATTCGCGAGCGCGGACCACGGTGGCAACTATGGCGCCTCGACAAGGAGTTGTTGGAGGAGGATGTGATAGTGCAATCCTGGCTGTCTCAAGGAACGGTGTCAGGTCCGGATCTCTCGGACCTGCAGTATGGCTTTCGCCGGTCGTTCGACGGTGGATGCCATACTGAAGGTGAAGTCCCACGCGCAGGACGCAGTGGCTCAGGGCGACGGGGTACTGGCGGTGTCTATTGACATCGTCAACGCCTTTAACTCCTTGCCCTGGCCCTGCATCGAGTAGGCACTGTTATATTACCAGATATGGAGGCCCATACCTGAGCCGCGTCATCGGGGCTTACCTGTTGCCCTCGACAAGTCCGAGGCGTTATATTTTCATGCTCCGCAAAAGGGCCCACCAGCTGGGGCCCACATCGTCGACGGCGGTGTCTCAATTAACGTCACGCGGAGTATGAAATACCTCGGACTTGTCCTGGATGGACAGTGGAGTTTTCGGGGCCACTTTTACATCTTGGCCCCGACCTACGACGGAGCTGCTGAGGACAGCGGCGGCTCTGGCGCGCCTTTTGTCTAACGTCAGTGGGCCGTGCGTGTCGAGCCGTCGGCTGTACACCGGAGTGGTCAGGTCGATGGCACTCTACGGTGCCCCCGCTTGGGCGGACGCCCTGGATTGGCAGAACGTGACCCTGCTGTGGCGAGCGCAGAGGGTGATGGCCATCCGGGTGATACGGGGGTACCGGACCATCACCGGTGAGGCGGCGTGCGTGCTGGCTGGAGTCCTGCCGTGGGATCTGGACGCCGTGGCGCTTGCGTCGGTCTATTGCTAGCGTAGGGAAAGTCTGGCTGAAGGGCCCGCGGCAGAGTCAGCACTGCATGAGGAGGAGCGCAGGAAGTGTGGGAGTCCTGGCTGGCAACACCAACCGCCGGCCGGTCGACAATCGAGGCAGTTCGTCCGGTGGTCCGCCAGTGGTTAGCGCAGCGTCACGGCGTCCTAACCTGCCACACTACGCAGGTACTCTCGGGGCATGGATGCTTCGGGAAATACCTGTGTGGAATCGCCGCTCGCTGCCATCACTGCGACGACTGTCTCGAGGAGACGGCCCAGCACACGCTGGAGGTGTGTCCAGCTAGGGCGTCTCAATGCCGCGCTTTGCGCGGCGTCGTTGGGGACGACTTCTCGCTGCCTGCCGTGTTAAAAGCCATGGTGGGCAGCGAGGCGTCGTGGGAATCGGTCGGAGCCTTCTGCGATGCAGTAATGCTCGCGAAGGAGGCGGCAGAGTGGGCGAGGGAGGAATCTTCCGAACTCGCCATCCGTCGCAAACGACCGGGTCGCCGGAGGGCGGCACACGACCGTCGCCTTCCGCCCTAACGTCAGCCAGAGGGCGGTCAGAATGGGGCTAGCTGACCGCCTACTCACCTGGCCCGAGTAGGTGCGCGTGGTAGCTCCGCGCGCTACTCAGAGCAGGCCGTCGGGGGTGCCCACCGCCCCCTTGACTCCAACGGCGAGCCTTGCTGGCACCCACCGCCCAGGTCCGCGGACGATTGGGGCAGTACCCGAGACCTGGGCTAGTGGCGTGATAGGAGCACCGTCAGGTTTTTAGTGGGTAAACGGAAGAACGAACCGGAGTCCCACATAACCGCGTCCGGGTCCCCACCCCGGGCGGGTATCCGGAACAGGATTTTCCTGACGAAAAAGAAAAAATAGGTCATGGCAAGATGCTTTAGGAGACGTGCAGATTGCTATAAACTATACTGTTAACAGAACTACAAGAGCCAGTCCACTTGAATTACTAATTGGTAAAGTCGCGAGTCCGCTTGTCTTAATGGTTAATAGTGATAATGTTGACGTTGAAATTGAAGTCGTTAGGGATAATGCAGCTTTACTAATAAAAAATCGTCTTCTTGTAGAATTAGTTTTCTTTCTCATGTAAGACCTAGCCATGTATACTTTTGTAGTTTTGTTTTTTTACACAGAATAGGTACCCGAGGACGTGTGTCAGCTCAGGATGGCCGCGATAGAGACGGGAGAGCCACACTGCCGCGAATGTGTCAACACCTAAGAAGACTGGGCGTATTAAAATTTACTAATACAAAAGTACTCAAAAACAGAATTCTCATCTGTCGAATTTTGGTCGACTAATTGAGAGCTGATATTGTATGTTCTTTTTTTCTCTGGACGTCGAGGAACACGCAAAGAAAATAAAGAAACGAGATATTTTAAAAGTCTATTTATTTTTAAATCCTCATAATATGGCAAACAACGAGCGTTCTCCGACATATATATGTATATATATATATTTTAATAGCTTCACGCTGTATCCCGCGCACCGCAGGGTAGGCAGAGGGAACCTAGTGTTAAGACACTCCGTTCCCCACTTTCCGCCGAATTCGGAGGCTTGCGTGCTAAGTGGCAGAACTTAACGCCGCGCTTTACCTCGGCATCAGAGCGAAGAAAATGGAAATATAATTTCCACTCCTCGAGTGGGAATCGAACCAACAACCAGTCGTTTACAGTCACACGCTTGTGCCACTGGGCCACGACTGGTGGAGTAGGTGGAGAGCAGTTACAAGATCCTGTAGGTAACTCACTGACTAATTCATCATCACTGAGCTGAAACTACTGAACTTAGGCGCGAGAGTAGGCGCTCATTAAGAAAGGATTTTTGGAAATTCAAGAGGGAATTTTGGAATTCCCCTAATAGGGTGAAATAGGGCTTAAGGGTTTGTATGACAACAACTGACAATCCGTCAGTTTTAAAGTTAAAGCAATAAAACTAATTCTACCCTTAAGAGGGTGAAATAAGTGTTGAAAGTTTGTATGGAAGTCCGACATTTTTAATGTAAGAAATACAAGAAAGAAAAATATATTGATAAGTTTCAACAAAAGTATCCAAAAATTCTAAAGATCATAAGTTTCAAGACTAAAAACCATAAAAATTGAAAAATCTGTTTTGAGTACTTTTTACCGCTAGTACTTTTCTTAATTATTTGCATGTTCATATATAATTTATGGTATAAATTTTCTTTATCACACTCTGTACTTACCAAGCCCGCACCAAGTTTGTGACATCATTATATTTGTGCATTTGTCTGAACTGAAATTTCTTGAGAAAATCTACTTATGGTAACTTATAATACTTTTAAGGTTAAAATATTTTTCTTTCCACGTGGGCGAATAAACATAACAGCCAAGTTTTAATAATACTTCTACTATTGCAAAATTGGAAATAGGAAATATTTTGCTTATTATTTGTACAATTACCGATTCATATACTCGTATTTTTTAAATTCCTCGGACTGCACACATTTTTTTTTCTTCAAAAAATCCGTTACGGATACCAGTCCAAGTACCGGGGACCCGGGACGTGGTTATGTGGGACTCCGGTGAGGCAAGATGGTAACGCCGCCGTTGCCCACTAAAACCTGACGGTGCTCTTTCTCGACCGCCACTAGCCGGGCTACGGGGACCAAATCAATCGCCCGAGGATACCGGCGAAGGGCAAGGCAAGGCACGTCGCGGAGTCAAGGATGGTGTAGGTCACCCTCGACGGCCTGCTCAGAGTAGCGCACGAGAGCAACTGCACGCGCCTACTCAGGCCAGGTGAGTAGGCGGTCAGCTAGCCCCACGCTGACCGCCCTCTGGCCGGTTAGGGCGGAAGGCGACGATCATGTGCCGCCCTCCGGTGACCCGATCGTTGGCGGTGGATGGCGAGGTTGGAGAAGACCTCCCTCGCCCGTTCCGCCGCCTCCTTATCGAGCACTACCGCCTCCAGCGTGTGCTGGGCCGTCTCCTCGAGATAGTCGCCACAGTGGTGGCATCGAGCGTCGGGCACAGGTACTTCCCGAAACAACCATGCCCCGAAAGAACCTGTGTGGTGGGGAAGGTTAGGACGCCGTGACGACGTCCTAACCTTCCCCACCACACAGACGTGACGATGTGGGCAGAGCAGGATGCGCCTGTGCTACTAAAGTTGTGACACCAGGCTCTGCTACGGCTTGGCTGGTTGTGGCCTTCTGCTTCTTATCTGCTGCCAAGAGAGGCCGCAGTCTCTTCTCTAGAGGCAATCGGTCTCTGAAAGCCTCCAGCCTGGTGTTGGCCATAGTGCCCACTTCCACCATAACGGTGCGCACTATGCCAGCAATATCAACAGCAGTCCCTGACGTCTTTTCCTGCATGGCTACCCTAGATCGATCTAGGTCTGCCCTTAGAAGAGCAAGCTCCTTGCGGACCTCCGCAAGCTCCCCCTGCAGTCTTGAGTTGGCCTCCCGCAGGTGACACACCTCCTCCGATGCGGTCCGTCTCGCCAAAGTGTCGACACCTGTCGAGGTGGAACCGGCTGCCTCCTTAAGGGCTTTGACGAAGGTGCCCTTAAGGTTTCCCGACTTGGTAGCGACCTTGTGTATGATGGCCACATTGTCAGAGACCACACTACGCAGGTCTGACACAAGCAGGGCATCTGATGCGTCTTCCATCTCTAAAGACCTGTCTGAGAGCCTAGAACTGGCCCTAGACCTCACCGCTAAGGCAATCTCCGCTCCCTCCTTCTCTGCCCTCTGTCTCTCCTCCTCTCGTTTGGCCTGATTTGCCGCGTCTTTTGCCTCGGCCAGCCCAACGTAATTTCCAGACATTGCCAGAGGTCGTCCTCGGCCTCTTATGGCAACTTTTGCTTTCGGCTTCGCTGCCACTTCGCTCTCCACTGAAGAGCCTGAACTTCTTCCCGAATTTCGAGGCCTCTTCCTATCTTTTTGGTATAGTGCCTTGGACTGCTCCACATGCGATTGGCAAAACACCATACTTTCCGCATCTGAATCTGAAGCCTCCCCCCAAAACCGACCACGGGAGGACCCAGATACAGACCGGCTACGGACATCGCCTGTCTTAGGCGATGGAGACACCGACGACAAACGGAGACGCGTAGGCATCACCATTGGTGCTTTCGTCACCTCTCTCTGCCTCTCCTTATACGGCACTGGCGCCACAAATGTGATCTCCTCGGTCACCTCATCTGCACCGCCTGCTACAGGCCCATCGTCTATAACACCGCCCGTCTCAGGCACTTTCGTCTTAGTTTTTGTTTGTAATCCTTCCATATGATTCCCACAAGTGTGGGGGAAATAAAAGGTCCACCCAGGCAGTACCCCCTGTACCCGGGTAAGCCTAGCGTAACACGTTAGAGTGTCGGCTGGTACTCTAACAGGGAAAGCAGTAGCGACTGAACTACCCATCAGCCATGCAACCCCTCGCTCTGCTTCGCCACTTAGGATTCGGGTTGATTTTTTATAGAGGTTATCTTCCTCGCGGTCCGGGCGGTTAAGCCAAGACCCTCGGTCCCAATCCTCGGCATTCACATACAAAAAAGCTTTTATTTTATCAAAAGGGTAGGGAAAAAAGTCCTTTCTTCGTAAATGGCGTAACCATTTGTTGAAGAAATGTAGTGGTTAAAATTCAAGTGTAGGATTTAGAAGGTTATTTACGGTAAAGATGAATCAGCTAGTCAATACAATGTCTTTTAAATAGGGCTTGGAGAGATTTTTTACCATTATTAAGTTCTATAATATTTTTACATTATATCTGTCTGAAATATTCCAAAGGTAAGTAATTTGTGAAAGTATGTAGTACCGAGTGAACCAAAAGTTTCACGTGTTATATAGAAATATGAGAAAACAGGAATGCATTTGTTCGCTTTTAAACTTTTCTCGCACCCTACAGGAAGCATTCCGATTGTTATATTTGACTTTTTTCGATTTGATTTTAAAATATTCTGAGTTTAAAATTTTCAATTCAGCTTCAAAGTTTAAGCAATGTCGTCATTTCATTCTGTGGTATGTTAAAACGTAACGCCACACGCCACGTTCGAATTAATACGAAGCCAGATAGTTCCATAGGTCTGACCTACTGAGGTACTGACCTTCAAAATAGAAAAGCGACGAAAACTCATGTCCGACATGAGGTACAAAATTACGTTCTATTTTGTAGCCGGAGAATTGGAGGTGCTGTTTCGCTCGGCTGGGCAATTGGAGTCTCCGTCAAGAATCACAAGGCCAACGACAGGTTGGAATGTATGATATTACAAAATTTACATATTAAAAGTGATAGGGGGCTGCTGTGGAGCGTACGCGTCGTTTGCCCTGTCCAAAGTGCGTTTCTGTGCCTTCTTCAAAATTCGACGGGCGGACGGAGTTTGTAGACTAAGGGAGGGATTCTAAAAACTGTGGTGCTGATACTCTCCAGAGGTAGTTGCTTTTTTAAACATCGCTGTCATATTCTGGGTTTTGGAGAATGGGCTCCGGTGTCCGACAGATGATTTATTTGATGATATACATATTAAATGATATACATATTTGATGTAATAAAATTGTTAGACATTTTTAGAAACCATATAAAAATTTGAATGCAGCGGGATTTGAGCCTACGCCTTTTGGAAACCGTCTAACCGCTCTTGACTGATTGCTAAGACATAGTTTCTACTGTTTCTACTGCCTACGAAATTCTAAAACGCTTTATTACAATTTACTTTTGTTGCTAGCATCTCTAGACGTATTTTAACAAATTTTATTCATAATTACCAAAATATTATTTTTCGAATAATCATTTGAAAGAGAGAATGCTATTTATTAAAAAAAAAATTTTTTTAAAGTGTTATTTACACACATACGGAATTGGAAAGCATATTTTCAGAAAACTTATAGAAATTATTTCTGCAACGTGTAATAAATGTATATGATTCGAACCCGCGCCTTTTGGTAACTGTTCAAGCAATCCAACTGTTAAGCCAAATTTCGCCAGAAAAGAATTTATCCACGACGACGTGACTCATTATTTTCACATAGTAGCAGTTGAAGACAAAAATATTAACAGATGCATTATATACTGGAAAAACCACACTACCTCTATTATAGTGTTGTAGCAAGGATAATTTAATTAAGAAGTTAAGACAGTAATGGCAAAGCCCACAAATATTTAGACAATATTATAGAAATAAAATAAATTTATGTATGTTGTCTATAGTTATATAACAACATGTCTTGTACTACTATATGACTGATTAATATCAGTGAGCGCAAATTATTGAAATTAGGCCTTTTTTCAACTTTAGTACAGAGTTGTTTTATCATCGAATTTCCAAAAATATTAAAATATTTTTATTACATATGTTATGAAAAGCCAAACAAAATATCTGTCTCTGAAGAATGAAGCTGCAATGTAGAATTTTTACAAACGCTAAATGAAGTTTCGTGTTTATAAGTAAAAAGAATAACAACTTATAGAAGTTGTAGTATAGACTACCAATGTTCAACTACATAGTGATAGGATTTGCATAAACGCTGTTACAGCAGCAATTTACTCGTGTTTTATAAGTAGCCCAAAAATTTTACAAGTGTTATATTAATTACGTCAGAAATGATAAATTAACATAAGAATTTTCAACCCTGACTTCTGTTCCTAAGTGTTGAATTTTTAGAAACGCTGGAATTTTAATTACACGTTTATATATTCAGTAGCCATAAAAGTTTTAAATTTATAATATCAAAAATGAGGGAAGTTCATACAATCTTTCAACTTTTATTTCATCCCATAGAGGTAACATTTCCGTAAGGGCTGGAATATGTGTGTATTTACTTATTTATTACAAATAAATTGAATATAAAGTCTCATATTTGTAACATCATAAATGTCGGTGTTCCGTATTTTCACCCCATTTTGATTGTAGAGTTTTTACAATCGTTGAAATAGGTATTTGTTCATTTTTATTCATTGAACTAGAGACAGAAGGTCATCTTTCTACCTTTATTACTGACGGATTATCATACAAACAATTATTTCAACGAGTTGAGTTTCCTATTATCGTTTCTTGCTATACTCTGTAAAATAGATGTACTAACCAAAAACCATGCGTCTAAGTTGAATAGTTTACACTCGGCGTTCAATGAAAACACTCGATGAATCAGTCAGTCAGGGAGTCAGGACAAGATATTTCATATGTGTAGACGAAGGAATACCATTGGAGATTTTTTTAAGAAATTGTGCGGACGGTAGAGTGAATATTGGCATACCAATATACGCACTTATGTAGAGGAGTGCGGGAAACCAATATCCATTTATCGTCAACGGAGGTACTATATATTTTTGTTTATATAGATATATAGATATATATATATATATATATATATATATATATATATATATATATATATATATATATATATATATATATATATATATATATATATATATATATATATATATATATATATATATATATATATATATATATATATCAAATCAACTGGATACCGCAATGATGACAACGCGATGACATGATGTTTCACGCAAACCTATGCAGTTGACTCGAAACAATATGATATGGTCAATACACACATATCATTGTAGTATTGTTAATTAATTCTAACCTTATTTGGTAGGCTATTACAAATCACACTGATACCATGTCAAATGCAATTCACTGTTTCTATTGAATAATTAGGGCTATAGTGCTACCATTTAATTTTCCAACTAGTCACACAAAGAGCATTCTTAGGATATGAATTTTCGATTCGAATTTTGAATATCTTTCAAGAGCGGTAGTTGGAAGGTCTACTAAAAATAAGAAAAATCAAAATACTTGTGTAACCTATGAAGTGTTAGATACTTATGGGATAACATCTGTAAAAACGAGAACAAAAAGATATGTGACACTACTGTCTATCATTCCTATATTTTGTCAGCTATACTATGTATATGTACGTAGTCTTGTGTCAAAACGCTATGTGTTCTGCTTTCCACGAAAAACTTGAGCGCTTTGTTGAGCGGCGAAACTTAATGTCGCTTTGCCTTATTACAGAAAAAAATCCAGGAGCGTAGGTTGAACCCACATACATCATCTCCATAGTTAGAAGTGGTCCCACTTTACCACACGTTGCAATTATGTATTTAATAATAATAACAACAAAAGGAGAGCCAATTTCATGTGATGAGTAAAAATTGAAAATAGTTTATTCATTATGAAGGTATGTATTTTTGAGAACTATACATCCCTCGCTTGCTGAAATGAATTTTACATTTCGGAGTAAATACTCCAACTTTCATATAGTTCAGTATGCTGTAGTCACAGTGAACTTTAGAGTGAATTACATATCCCGTTACTTACTGTAGTTAAAAGTTTATATGTGCGTATATTAGTATGGCTAATTTAAATTGGAACTTTATTATCGAACTCGATGATTACGGGCTATCCATTACGAGTAAAGTTCGTAATTCCCGTTATTAATTAGACGGTGTTCAATGTATTGAATGTTTTTTCTATAGTTTTTCTCTTCTGAGATGCAAATATGAAGAAAATTGACGAAGTTGCAGAATTTAGAAAAAAGTTACCCGGTGCGTTAAGAAATCTTATAAATTATCATAGTCATGTACGATGCAAAATTAATACATATACCTACGTTATATTTGTTTTTAATTAAAACGATTTAAACAAGATCTAGGAAAAAATATTTAAAAGAAACATTTTTCGCAACACTTAGGATATGAAAAACATTTAGTAAAGTGTATAAGACAGTACAACACATTTTGGGAACCGTCCAAGTGATGTGGCCATTTACCTAATTCAAAAAAGAAAGTTAGTCAAAATTTAAAAACCTAATTGATATGAAATAAAAGTTACGGAGAAAGGAAATTAGTCAAAAAGACTTAGAGGAGTATTGCTCAGAATCCTTTTTCTCAAAGAAACACAACATTTTGAACTGGAGCCGACTTCTAAATTTATAAATTTTATAATCTGTTCTTGTATTACAGGTATTTCATGTTAATTAAATATAATATTGGTTATACTATACTATAGTTATAAATTTCATAATCTGTTCTTGTATTACAGGTATTCCATGTTAATTAAATATAATATTGGTTATACTATAGTAGGTACATATAATATACAATCATTATATAGAAGCCTTTAGTGGTTAATTATAAGTATCGATGTATTTTTATTATTTTCACTTGTACTTACAATTTTTTATTTCTACGTTCTTCACTGGATTTATTATACAAGTTAAAATATACTAAGTAATTTAAATTCATAGTGAAGTGCTAAATTAAAAGGTAATGCGTATGTAAATTAATTGTTTGAAGTATGTTACATGAGGGAAAGTATCAAACAAGTGTTATATTAATTAGATGAAGGTAAATATCAGTTAAAGCTCCATTAGTATACAGTTTGCATTTAATTGCATTTGTGGAGATATGCTTGAAGTAATATGTACTTTCATTCTTCAAGGAGAAATATTTATTGCATGTGGCTCGATTTCGCCAGCTTTTCTGCATACTATTTTATGACTTTACGTCATGACTATATCCCTTGACATACATACTTTTCTATTATTATCATCTACATATCATGAAATTCCGTTTTTTATGTTCCATACATTCCCTAAGTTTGCATTCACCCAAAATGTATTTATTTACATTTTGGGTCTCATTTTCTGACTGACTGTCAGTGAGTTTTCAAAGCTTTAATTTATTATAATTAAATATAGACTTTTCCTTGGTTTGAATAGAGAAAGCGCCGAAAAACCTCAACATGGAACAGCATTTGAGTATTGCTTAAAAAATATCTGTTTGGATATGATAACGGATGTCCGATCTAATATATTCCTGAGTTTGATAGATGTATATCGTCATCCCCGGTCATTAATATATTTATTTTTATCTCATGTACGATACGATTTTATATTCATAACATTCATACATTCAAATGAATGTATGATCCTTAATCGCTGAAAATTGGACATATTAGAAATATTTCCGATGTGTGAGTGAATGACTCCATTTAAATATTTCCAGGAATATTGAGTCGTCGTGGCACTATCGCCTATTTGTACTCAATGGCTGTGGATATGGATTTCACACGGTGATATTTTGCATTTAAAATATATGCATCTGGCACTGAATATAAAAATATTAAAGTATGTAAAATAGATGTAATATATATCATATACATATCTAAATAAGAGAATACGTTAAGATATTTTCCCACTGAAGAATGACTACGTATAATATAAATTGTATTCATTATTTTAGTGTTGAATGGAGAATAAATGGCTAAACTAAGTAAACACACATCCTATTGATTTACCTGAAAGTGATGTTTAAATCTGAATCCAAAAAAAATGTAATTCTTAAGCCTATCCCAGAGCTCTTCTTCTAGATATTTCCACGTAATTGGCTAGAATATTACATGTTTTGTCCTTAAGCGTAGGCTCATATTTAACTAAGTAGCTAATTTTACACGAAATAATATGAAAGATATTTTTTAAATGGTGTAAATTTCAAAGCGAGTTCATCACATGCTTTCTCGCCTTCCTGTGCTATGTTAAATAGTGCTTGCTCCTTCTTACTTGAAGGATAAATGTAATGTTATCGGTACGCCAGGAAATGTAGTTTAATTATCATGCAACTAACTATACACAAAATAAAATTCTTCCAACCCTCTTTTACTGTTCTAACGATATGATTGTAGGACAACTTATACTCGTAATTAATCATTCGTTTGGCAACATCATTACTGCCTATTCCAAAAGGTCTGTGTATTTAAAAAGGTCTTCTCATGTAAATGAAACAACACCTGATTGAAAAGATGAAACATCATAATTTTTATGTGTCATTATTTTGTTAAAGTGTTTTTATGTATGTGTATGTGTATATATATGTATCAGTTTCGAAGTGTCCATATAGCACGATTTCTACCGTCTTTTGTTTTACTACACGCATCTACATTTCTTATTTTATTTGTTACGTCCATTTTTGTTTCAATTTAATATGGTGCACAAAAAAGTAATAATAATATGTAATGCTTTTAACGACGTGGAACTTTTGTTTGAATCAATTACAAAGCAAATCATGAAATATAAAATACTTAAAAATTGTATAAAATACTTAAAAATTGTATAAAAATTTATCATTTAAATTTGTCATTACGTATACAGAGCTTCTCGAATTCAAAAGTATTGAGCTAAAAAAGCAAAATTAAAAATTTTGAAAAAACCCACGACGGTTTAATTGTAATTGTAAAAGGATAAAATAACTATAAATCCCTCGCCTAAAAGAATATATGTAACGAGATGATGGGGACGACTTCGTCGGGGGCTGTCATTTCTTTAAGTTTGCACAAACCTTCTCATATGTTTTCTTGCTGTTAAAACAGGTTTGGCAAAAAAATTAAATATTAATATGAATTTACAGTTTTGATAACTGGTATTTTAAAGACTTTAAATCGAAATCTATACTGTTAGCTACTATATTTAAAATAGAGGTTGCAACTGGCAGCCAAAGCTAATGTTTAATGCAGCACCCCCTGGTGAGTTCTTGACGTAAAAAAAAACCTAAAAACTTACACCAAGTAAAGGTAACTCTAATACTAAAAATTCTGCACAATCGGACTAGTAGTTGTGGTTTAGCATTAAATATTACAAACAAATGTTTACTGCAGCGCCTCCTGGTGAGTTAACACGATAAAACGTATCCAAGAACATGCACTAATTAAACTTGAGCTTATCATTGAAACTGCATCCAAATCAAATTCGTCATTTTATCTTTGCATAAACAATATTTTACTGCAGCGCCCCCTGGTGACTTGACACCGAAATATAAATTTAAAAATATGCTCTAAGCAAAGCGGAATCTAATACTGAAAACTCTTTCCAATCGTACTAGTCGTTTTGGTTTTACACAAAAAAATAGAAGCAGCTACTTACTGCAGCGCCCGCTAGAGAGTTGACACATACATGAACATATGCACTAAGTAAGCATACATGACACATATAAAAATATGCACTAAGTAAACTTGAATCTATCATTGAAAACTGAATTCAAATCGGACTCGTAGTTTTAGTTTTGCACAAACAAAGGTACTTACTGCAGCGCCCCCTGGTGAGTGGTCACCGTAAAACATATATAAAAAGATGCGCCATTTAAACCTGAACCTATCGTTGAAAGTTTCATCTAAATCGGACTAGTAGTTTTTGCTCTGCATAAACAAATGTTTACTGTAGCGCCCCCTGGTGAATTTTCACCGTAACAAAAAAACAAAAATCTTAAAATATGCATGAAGCAAATTTGAATCTAGTTCTGAAAACTCTACCCAATCGGATAAGTAATTTCGGTTTTAGACAATTAAATACAAGAAAAATTTTGGTTTTGCACAAAAAATTACAAGCAAATGCTTACTACAGCGCCCCCTGATGAGTGGTCACCATAACATATATATGAAAAGACGCACCAACTAAGCCTAAACCTATCGTTGAAAGTTTCATCTAGATTGGTCTAGTAGCTTTTGATTTGCATTAACAAATGTTTACTGCAACGCTCCCTGGTGAGTTTTCCCCGTAACAAAAAAAGAAAATTCTTAAAATATGCATCAAGCAAAGCTGAATCTTTTTCTGAAAACTCTTTTCAATCAGATCAGTAGTTTCGGTTTTAGATAAATAAATACAAAAAAAGTACAAACAAATGCTTACTGCAGCGCCCCCTGGTGGCTTGACACGATAAAACTAAGAAAATCCACCAATTAAACCTGAATCTATCAGTGAAAATCTATCGAAATCAGACTACAATTTTTTGAGATAATTGAAAACATTCGTTTTCACGTAAAATGTTTACTGCAGCGCCCCCTGGTGAGTTAAGGCAATAAGCCATATCTAAGAACATACGACAATTGAACCTTAACCTATCATAGAAAACCGTATCAAAATCGGACTTATAGTTTTGGAAATAATTGACATAGTAATTTGCACAAACACACAAACAAACAAACAAACAACCTCTCACCCCAAACACATATACAGTCGCCGTTCCGTCGCGGGTAAAAATATGAACAATTAACTTTTGCATAAAGGGGGGAATTGCGTTTATCATATTTTTTTATTAAACAGAGTAGGGCGGCGTTTAGTTCCGCTCAATATTCTTCTGAGCCTAATGCTCGGAGAAGCGTATAATGAATCTATAAATAAATTGGCTCGACGATTTGGACAGTCAAAAATAGATGTGGCTCTTAATAGTTAAAACTACATTGGCATTCAAAGTGAAAGGCTAAAAATATTCATTTTTTAAAATAACTGAGCAGCACTCAAAAAAATCGTTCAGAAATCAATATGAAAAATCATGATTTCTATACTTTTTCTAGTACCCAAGTCCATATAAAAATTATGTTTTAATTCGCGCGAATCTTGCAACATAATTTGTTGCTGTAATAAAAAAGTAAGCACTTCTCATAAAACACTTGAACATTTGTATTCCTAAACGTGTATAAAATCGTTGTAAACTTAACAATACATCAAACATGTTACATTTCTTGTATAAGAGTTCGTTGAAGCGGTATGAGAAGCGAGATCAACTTTGCTGCTTTAGAAATATTTATACTACTTTCTACTCTTAGCGGAACATTTAAAATTCTTTTAATGCTTTATTTTTTACCCACACGCATTTCAATAAAAATGTTTTAGCGACTTTGGGTTAGATTACATTTAATGTAATTAAACCAACCAATTATAAATATTGTTTATAAAAACATTTAACCGAGTTCAATTCCGAATTAAAAATATCATATATATCCGCAAAAGCTTAAATTACAATATATAATAGTTCTAAAACTGTACAAGTAAAACATATTGAAGAGAAGAAGGAACTTTAATAACAACAAAAATGAACTAATTATAACCTAACCTAATCAACATTTACCATGTCTCTTAGACGTAAAATCTAAGTTTTACTAAGGTATAAGTTAACAATGATCAAAGAATAATTCCGACTTCGAAAGTTAAGCTTGGCAAATTTAAGATTTACTGAAAAATCTTATGAATCACCGCAGAGTTAAAATTAAAGTATATGCAAAGATACTACCCAATATCGTTATATAAAGTAGATGGGTACTTTTAAACAAAACAATTTAATATAATCAAGGGTTTACATATATAAGAGCCCGCTTAATGTCTAAAGAGGTTAAGAGTTTTAATCTAGTTCATTAGTTAGTGTGAATCCTCTTCTGTACGCTTCGTGGATTTTACGATCTTCCTCGGATTAGGCGAGTAAATGCCTGTAAATAGTTTGTAATATCATTTGTATTATCATTGTGTTGTACGCTGTCAAGGATTTTAGATTTATTAATAAGCGAATAAAAAGCTTTTTGCCTCTTTTACGAAAACTATGCAAATGGAGCATACAATTGAATTTAGTTAAAGTTTATATGGATAAAAAGGATTGAAATCCTATATTTTCATTTGAATTTTCATATGAATGCACCAGAAACAGATTAAGCCAATAATATAAATGCTCCACACAATCCCCCTTGTTTGACATATATGACACGTTGCTAATGCAAAGCGTATTTTTCGCGTCCACGAGGCTACTACTGTAATATAATAATAATATGATAAGTATTTAATATATTAAGTTTTATTTCTTTTCGTCATTCAGTAAATTTTCATTTAAGGACTTTTCATACGTGCTATTTTTTATGCAAATAATTTATTTTAAATTTGATACCATGGTATTACATACGGTATGTTATTACATATTGGATGTACAAAGCAATTGTTGTAGAGTTAAATTACAGTGGCATCGTAGAAATATTAAAAAGTCATTAAAGAATATATGCTAGCGGAAATAATTAAAGGATCGTAAAAATTTTCTTAATTTTTTGATGGTTTTTAAGTGGCTATATTTTCCTCAAAAATGGTCGCATTGAAATAAACAAAAAACAAGCATTTTAAAGCTTCAAGTTTCTAGTTTTGCGATCTTAAGATGGAAAATATTCTCAAGTGACGTGTCCCGCTCTATTCTAATGAATACCGAGAGAGAAAAAAGACAATTTTTTTTCAGTTATTTTTTTGGTCTAAAAAGTTGGAACATTTTTATTCAACTTAACCACTATATGCATCGGATAACTTATATATCTAGATTCAATTTGCTGTTGTTAAAAACTCGATACATTTACTTCTCGCTGAGATATCGAACTCTGAATGGAAAAGGATCTTTTTGTCTTTAACCATAAATATCTCAGTAACCGCTAACCGCACAAGAATCGTAAGGAGAATTTTAAAATTTTTAGTAAATTTCACATAAAAATCAGCTATGGATTTAAGCTTAAGCTTTTTTCATGCTTTTTTATTGATATCAGTGTTTAAATTTATACTGAAAAATAAAAACACTTAGGGAAAGCTGAGCTGGGAGAGTTACAGCTATCTAATTTGAGAATAAAAAAAACAAGGGGAAAAAGCGTAGCGTAGTGGCCCCACGCCGCCACATGCCGTGAAGCCCGACCGATCGGCGGACCCGACCGACCAAGCATTGAACCATCCGAGACGCAACGGAACAGTTCACGTATATGATACTTACAATGCCTTAGCAAAAGATCAATTATTAGTTAGCTGTCTGTCCGTAATAGATCCCTTATCGTTTCATACGAATAATTAATATGATTAGTTACCTTTAACATGTTATATTTTAATTAGATATGATATTTCTATGGTACTTGTTACGCTTCTTATAAGTTATGTTAGACTTGTGATTTATGATTTGTTGTTGGTTTGTGAGACCAATATAATTCATCGGGTTGTAAGGCCGATATACGTTATTAGTTGATGAGATCATTATAATTCATCGGATTGTGAAGTCGATATACGTAATTGGTTTGTGAAACCAATGTAATGTTAGTCACTGGTTTGTATATCAGTTCGAACGCACACCCACATAGCGGTCGTTTGAGTTAAATAACCGCACAGCGCACGAGTTGCATTCGTTTGTCAAAACCAACATTTAAACTTACTTAAATGTCTCTGATATCAGTTATCAGCTTGCTCTAAGCTTACGGAACCCCGACAGTCGTATGTCATGAGCTATATCAATATCTGACTGTGTTAAAGTATCGCTTTACCAACGCAAGACAGCTTCAGTCAAGGTAGAACTAACTAATATCACTATAGCGATTCACTTAAGCCAATCATATCAGCCTCAGTGATGCTAAGCAACTTTGCGCCATGCGCCACAAATGCGCCACCGACATCGTTTCTTAGTAAGCTATAAACTCACTGAATCCAAGACAATCGAGTACCACAGGTTATATCAACGACCTACACCGTACAAGTATGGCTTATGCAACACAAGATAACTAACATTCATATAGCGGTTCACTTTACCAAACGCAACAGTGTCAGTGATCCCAAGCAGTATTGGGATGCATCACCGACATCGTTTCGCAGTAAGCTATAAGCTCACTGAACCCACGACAATCGTGTGTCACAATTTATATCATTGCAGACGCCGTACGAGCATCGCTCACGGAACGCAAGACAACGTCAGACACGATACAACAACCCAACACTGTTATATCGGTTAACTTTACCAAGCGCATCAGCCTCAGTGCTGCCAAGGAAGATTATATCATGTCACCGACATTGGTTATCCGTAATCTACCAGCTTACCGAACCCTGACAATCGTGAAACATTATACGACACAGCGTGTAATTTCTTATAAATTTTACCCTTTTATATACGACTTTAATCTTTTAACATATCTGGTACATTAATATCTTATTAATACTAAAAACCTTTCAATACACCAATACTTTATAATCTTATACTTTATGAGAAGGAAAATCGGCCATTATATAATCTTATACTTTTTTTTTTTTTTTTTTTTTTTATTAAATATTGAAGCTCTACAGACACTCGGTCTCGTATCCTTTTTTTCCTTAATTGTTTTTTGGTTACAAATCTTAAATTACATACTACTCAAAACTAAACTGATGTTTTAAATTAACCTAAGCGAGTATTACATTTACTACTTATGTCTACATTTAAATGAACTATTAATTAACACAATATACAATTTACAAAATTAGCTATATCATAAAATTTGTTGGCGGGAAAAGGGCATGACTGCTATGGACGAGGACGTGACCGTTTCATTTCGGTCTTTTATGGCCATCTTAATGTTGTATTCCACGATTATTCTATTTGTTGCCCCCGTCGCGTTCCGGATTAGCCTTTTGACGGCATCATCTTTGTCATCGCTGTAGTAGTATGTGCAGTTGTCGGTGTGTCGCGAAATTGCTACCACAGCGTGTGGTACGCTATCGTGTAACTGCATTTTCACTGTTTTAAGATTTACTACTACAACGGTTGTGCTGGTAAGACCCTGAGCTTCGTGGATTGTGAGCACCCTCGAGCCATCCTGTCCTCCACATCCCTGGCTGGTCAGGGATTCTTTCTCTTCCTGAGTAAAAGTGAGGTAGAGGGTATTCTTTAGATCTTTTGGAACTGGCGTAGATTTAATATTTTTCATATAAAGGGAGTGCACTACCCTTCTCGAAGAGTATATACCGGGATATACCTCTCTTAGGGCGTAAGCTACGTCCATGGGACTCCTGTGAGTACACGGTAGATGTTGGTCGATGTTGAGGATTTGTGATGGTCTATGATAGAACATCTCAAAGAGGTTGTCCCTGTCTATATAGGGTATCTGGTTTACATCTCCAATCAAAATAATTTCCTGGGCTCCTGAGATTCTTCCTGCCATTACTATTGCTCCAAAGTGGTTCATCAGGGCTTCGTCCACTATCAGCCGTTTACACTTTTCTGATTCTCTTGGCGCCCCGTTTGCCAATATTGAAGCCATAGTACGGATTTTACTCCTTACCAGATTCCCTATACGTACCGATAACCTCTCTCTTAGTTCACTGGCCGCTTCTTTAGTATATGTAACTACCGCGTCTCTATCCAAGTCAAATTTTTCCACTATCCAACTGGTTTTCCCACATCCCGGAACACCATTTATAAATTGCATGTTGGGTAACTTCCACATATCATGTGAGGAATCCAGAGCGTTGTCTAGGCATGTAGCCTGTTCCAGCATTTTATCCTCCAACATGATACTTAAGCACTTGGCGACAATCTTATACTTTATAATCTTATACTTTATGAGAAGGAAAATCGGCCATTGCTATTCGATCGGAAGAAGACTTGGGCAGATTATCTAACAACTAAATATGTAAACAAACTGTTTAGTAAAATGCTCAACTGTAAATTTATATACAAAACGTCAACTTTGTTTATTTACGACGTGTTATATAAAAATTTGATAACCACCGCAATAATTACTAAAATCTTATGTAACAAACACCTACTTAAGTGTAAAACTAAATTAACAACTAAAAGCATTAACTTGCTGATTCTAAAACATTGTAATTTTTATTTTTGTTTTGATTACTTATTTCTGAGTCTTTGTAAATTTAGTTGTTTTAATTACTACCAGAAATATTGTTTAGATATGTATTTTAAACATAACGCAAAGTTCTTCCTATATTTTACTATCTATCGAGAAAGTATGTTAATGACTGTGGAAACATACATCTGCAATTTTGATTGTTTAATTACATGCAATTTAGAGATTATAACTATTACAAAAAATAAAATACAACACAAACTCAACATATATTTCATTACATTCTTACATATATATTTTTTATACAATTATGTATTAGCTTTGAGTATTCTATTGCATTATATATACTATATTTATCTAGTAATTTTATCACACACATACCCAACACAAACCTGTATCCTTAATATTCTTAACAGTGTCAATATTTATATAAAAGATGAATTTAATAGCGTGACTCCATTTAATCAAATCAAGAACATACTGTTTAAATTATTAATTATTTGCAATGTTACAAAACAGCGTTAGCTATGATCCGGAATTAATCAACATTAACTGTCACGCAATTTCTATGCCAGAATCTTGCAAAAACACAATGAGCCCTAGTCACAATTTTATCATAGTAACCTTAAATATACGAAGTCTAGAGAAAAATTTTAACTGTTTTTATACTACATTATGTCGATTTAGTATGAAAATAGATGTTATAGTCCTAACAGAATGTTGGCTGAATGACACTTCTATTATACCTAACATCCCAGGATATACCGCACACAACACAAAAACAACGAGAAATCAAAACAGCGGAGTAGTAATTTACGTAGAAAACTCTCACAGCGCAAGTGTTTATGATCATTCAACTTTTAACTCTGACTGCCTGCTAGTTAAAATCAACAACCTTGTCACAGTGCTAGGCATATATAGATCTCCATGCACTAGGAGTGTAGACGATTTCTTGGAATCACTGGATAACCTCTTGTGCAAAATTAGAGACCAAACAAACATAGTAGTTTGTGGCGATATAAACATAAATATCACACCAGCTTCGAATCATACTTCGTGCGCTGATTATCTTTGTTTACTTGCAGAACACGCTCTCTCACCGGCTATTACATTACCAACAAGAGGAAACGCATGCTTAGATCACATGATGGTCAAAACAAAAGGTAGTGCAACCGGCATAGTGTGTGATTCTGACATAACGGACCACAACATTGCTATTACAGGTCTTACTCTCAAGTCATCAAACGGAAACCGAATGCCACGTACGAGGATGAAAAGGGATATAGAATCAATTATAAAAGAATTGTCTCAAGTAAATTGGTCTGATGTTACAAATTCTGTCGATGTAAACGTAGCCGTCCAACTCTTTATGACAACATTATTAGAAATTATAAACAAACACACGACTATAGTTAAATTGAGCCGGACTAAGTACAATTTGAAGCCTTGGGTAACACCAGGTCTTATGAGGTGTATGAGACATCGAGACAAGTTACATAGTCAACACAGAGCACAACCAAACAACGATTTGCTAAAACTTATTTACACAAGGTACCGTAACTTTTGTAACGGACTATTACGAAAACTTAAAGCTGATTTTGAACAAAAAGAATTGGAAGAAAACATGGATAACTCATACAAACTATGGAAATCTATCAAAAATATATGTTGTATGACAAAAGACGTAAATGAACCAGAAGAACTACTTCAAATAAACTCCTCTAGAAATAAACTTCAGTCCTTGAACATATGCTGCGAGTACTTTGCAACCCTAGGAGAAAACCTTGCACGTAACATACTCAATGACATCGCTCAATCTGAAGAAGAATTAATAGCTGGGATAAAATTGTCACAATCACCAACTCACTCTTTCTTCATACAACCAACAGACGAGGTAGAAGTTGAAATGTTGATAAAGCAGCTTGATGACAAAAAAGCTTCAGGCATTGATAGACTAGATAATAAGACAATCAAACAAATTAGAAAGGAAATCATAAAACCATTGACATCTATCTTTAACGCAAGTATTATAACTGGAAAATTCCCTGAAGACTGGAAAATAGCGGTTATCTGTCCTATCTATAAATCAGGACCAAAAGACATTCCTGGGAACTATCGTCCAATATCGCTTTTAGGTGTTTTTTCGAAATTATTAGAAAAAATCATAAACAAAAGACTTGTGCTCTTCTTAGAATCCTTAAATATCTTCTCTAAATATCAATTTGGATTCAGGAAGAACAAGTCAGCTGAGGATGCCACGTTACTACTAACTACTACAATTGCTAAACATTTAGATAAAAAAGAAAAGTGCATTGGTATGTTTCTGGATCTTGCAAAAGCGTTTGACACCGTTTCGATACCGATTCTTCTAAGAAAACTGGAACTGTCGGGTATTAGAGGAAAATCACTAGACTGGTTTAAAACTTATCTTACAGATAGACAACAATGTGTTAAGATAAACCATCTCACAAGTCAGTATCAGGTAACCAATTTTGGAGTTCCTCAAGGAAGTATACTCGGACCAACGCTGTTTATTCTATATATAAATGACCTACAAAACCTAGTGATAAGAAATACTAACATAATCTCATATGCGGACGATACAGCATTAATCTTTCACGGCTCCAATTGGGAAGAAACAATCCACCATGCCCAGGAAGGTATGGAATCGGTTAAAAACTGGTTGCAAAAGAACCTTCTCACACTAAATATACAGAAAACCAAATATATATGTTTTCACAAAACTGCTATCTCATCTCCAAATACATCAGTATGCTTAAAAATTCACACGTGCAAAAAAGCAAATGATCAATGCAGTTGCGAAGATATAGAAAGAGTGAATACCATCAAATACCTCGGAATATATATTGATCATAACCTCTCATTCAAACACCACATTAACTTTATCACAACTAGGACGCGAAAAATAATTAATGTAATGAATAAATTACGAGACGTCACTAACATTAAAATACTCCGTACAGTATACATGTCATTGTGCCAGTCTTTAATAACTTACTGTATATCTTCTTGGGGCAGCGCAGCAAAAACTCTGCTGCTTGAACTTGAGAGAGCCCAAAGATCAGTACTAAAAGTTATGTTGAAAAAACCGTTCAGGTATCCTACATCTGCGCTCTATAAAGAAGCAGTTATCAGTTATCAGTTATCAGTTATCAGTTATCAGTTAGCAGTTATCAGTTCGGCAGTTATACATATTAAAAACATGTACAACAAAGCATGCTGAACTATTCAGCGAACAGGATCGTAAGGGGATAGTTACAAAAAGAGTTTACAAAGTACCCATTCCACGTATCACTACTGCTTTTGCAAGACGCTTTCCTCCTTTTGTTCAAGCTCACGTATACAACAAAACGCTAAAACACTGCGACTTAAAACATCTAACAATGAAAGAGGCCAAAATTAAAATAACATCCTGGCTCAAAACCATCTCCTATGAAGACACTGAAAACATACTAAATGTAACCATTTAATTTATATCTATTACTTTTATTATATATATATATACATATATATTTATATATCATATTATTTTTATTTTTTATTACTATATTTTATTTATTATTCAACTATTATACTAATATTATTATCATACTAATATAAGTATTTGTTAAAGACATACATATAATATATAATATTAACACGTAATAGAGTATCAGATTGGTGAATATTTAAGTCTGTGCCGATGATTAGCAACCTGTGAAATCAAGTGTTCGGGCCCCACGATACAGGTCTCCTAGTGTGGGGTCCAAAGATAATCAAAAATCTTAAAATCGCTAAAACCATAATGCACCTTAACCAATGAAAAACATTGTAATAGTATAAATTAAGTTTTAGAAGGTTAATTGTGTCATATGTTTTAATCTATTATTATGTTAGCATTGTGTTTTTTTCAATAAAGTTTATTATTATTATTATTTATTATATATTTTATACACGATAATATATTCACGATAATATAAACGAAAATGACCATACAAAACTATTTAAAGATGGCGGTGCATCCCGGCAAACGCTTTTACAGATAAATATTGAAAATTTGATAAATTTCATACAAATAACATTCTTTAACATCTAATTTTATTATTTAATACTATTATTTACCTTTTAACTAGTGGACCCGGCGAACTTCGTTTCGCCCTATTTTTTGATTTAAATAATGTTTATGCGTTATAATATGCAAAATTTTTCGTTTCCCCGAAAGGCCCGATAGAAAATAAATAGTTCTTTATCGCTTACCATCAGTGGATGGACTACTCATTTTATTTAATAAAATGACATCCATTCACAGACATTCTTCAACTAAATACTAATGTTGATAATAATCAACCATCTATTGTAAACCATCATAAGACCGATTTATTTCATTAACATGCTGAAGGTTGTCATCATCTTTGTAATTACAATATCACAATGTTCCATATTCTCTCCAACAATAATTTAAGCAATTTATTTTTTTTATGTCTCTCATGTTCTCCTACCTGCATGGTCTTTCCCTGCTATGAGTTCATGATTATCCGATAAACTGTTATCGGACAGTCATGAAGTAGTCATGTAGACCTTTCTCTCTTAGCTGCATGATTGACAATTTAATACAATTTCTTGATTTAATACAGTTTCAGAATTCCTTAAGAAAAAATCTAATCAAATCTTAAACCTGAAGAAATTTATATTTACCATTGACGGGAGTAACAATAGCCCTGCAAGTCGGTAAATTTATCTTTGAATGTCGTATAATATTATAGAAAAAAAATATTTTAAATAATCTTCTTTTAAGAACCATTTCATTACAATTTTAATATATGGTTATATTGCAATATGATCATATTTCCGCCAAATTATGTTACTTAGAAAGCAGTATTGTAAGTTTATGTGCTTTGTAAGACATGCTTTGATATATGGCCTAAAAAGAATGACTTCAGTATCTTCTCAGAGATCTTCACCTCGAAGATCTGATAACTTTACCTTCTCATTTAAACAACATAATCCAATCAGTTTGAGTCCAAATCGCAGGCAAATAATGCTCACTGCTCTCAAGCTACCGATTTTTCTCCGGCGTAATCAACTTTTGTATCATACCTAACCGTCAAACGTTTATACGTTATTATTTCATTTGACCGTGTGTTTTGTTGCCTCTTTCTTGAAGTCGATGGTATGGGTTCTTCTGCAGTTGAGGCACATTTCGCTTAAGGAATTCGTACTCTGATTGCCTTCAAGCGCTCTTCGACTTGTGCCTTACGTGTCCGCCGACCAATATTTAGATGCTTTACTGACGAGCCCGGAGAATTTCCGGTATCGCCATATTTCTGATTTGAATATTAAATTTTAAGATTTTCATAATTCTAATGCATTATAATGTCCAATATTTTTCGTTTTTCCGGAAAGCCCGATAAAAAATAAATAGTGCTGATGACTTGCCACCCAATAGACGGATTCATACTCATTCTATTTAATAAAATGACACGACTTCCTTCTTCAACCAAATTATTATTAAAAGAAGGTCGTTATCATCTTTGTCGAATTACAATATCACAATGCTTAATATTCTTTCTAACAATAATTTAAGCAATTTAATTTTATAATTTCTCTCATGTTGCCCTGCCTACCAGGTCTTTGCCTGCTATGACTTCATGATTATCTGATAAACAATAAAATATATTAAAAGTTAGATTGAAACTTCATCTTTTAATTTAATCATATATCCACCAAATTATGGTACTTAGACGCACTTTTGTAAGTTTATATACATTGTAACACACGCTTTATTAGATGCTCTAAAAGTAACGACGTTAGTAAAGTTTTGATAATTTTACCTTCCCATTTACACAACATAATCCAATCCATTCGCATCCAAATCGCAGACAAATAATGCTCATTGCTCTAAAATGCGACTTTTCTACGGTATAACCAACTTCTGTATCATATCTAAGCGTCAAACGTTCTTACGTTATTATTACATTTGGCCGTGTGTTTTGTTGCCTCTCCGTTGAAGTCGATGGTATGGGTTCTTCCGCAGTTGTGGTATATCTCGCTTGAGAAATTCGTACTCTGATCACCTCCAAACGCCACCAACGCCATTCGACTTGTGACTTACTTTTTACTACGTATTTTATTACCAAACCAACTACTACGTATTTTATTACCAAAATATGCCATCAGGCATGTTTTGTTAATAAAATACTTCCCTAAACCACTAAAATCACACTGCAATACAGTTGCATATTTTTCCCTTTTTACTTATGAAAGAAATAGTTATTTGTTTGTTGAAACGTCAATCTATCTATCCGTACTATCAATTATATTTTTCTTTTGAATATGTCGTAGTCATATCGTTGAATTGAGTTTTTGTGAACTCGCGTATGTTTATTTGGGTGATTTGATGTTTTATTCTATAATAATTTAATAACTATGATCAATTTATACAAATAATTTCTTTAGCTTCATTTATAAATGTAATAAAACGCAGCTGAATAAAGTTTGATTAGTTTTTTATGGTTAACGTGAATTCAAGTTTATAAATAGATCTAAATAAATATAACCTACATACCATCACTGTATAAGTTCAAGCTAAAATGATTAGTATTTTCCAAATTTTAATAAGTAATTATTAAAATTTCATCTTCGAACTTAAAACCGGAAAAGTTTTGTACTCTTGACTAACATACGTCCATTTTGTATAAATAGTTAGGCTTATATTACTGAAGGAATTAGACACACTTATAAATCCAATTTCAAGTTTTGTCGAAGCGATTGAAGTTTTTCTTTGGACAACAATCGACGTTATCACCAGATCATGATGTTGGATGATCAATGATAAGTTATAAGTTGTCGTTTAACGATATGGATCATCTATTTGTGTGACGACATCATGAAATCATCGATCTTATTTGACCAAATCGAAAAATAATTATTAACCAACTGAAAAAACTAGAAGAGCTTAAATTAAAAATATTTTTTTTCTATAATATTATACGACATTCAAGGATAAATTTACCGACTTGCAGGGCTTTTGTTACTCCTGTCAATGGTAAATATAAATTTCTTCAGGTTTAAGATTTAATTTGATTTTTTTTTGAGGAAATCCGAAACTGTATTAAATGAAGGCTATAAATGAAGGCTGTCAATCATGCAGCTAAGAGAGAAAGGTCTACATGACTACTTCATGACTGTTCGATAACAGTTTATGGGATAATCATGAACTCATAGCAGGGAAAGACCAAGCAGGTAGGAGAACATGAGAGACAATAAAAAAAATAAAATGCTTAAATTATTGTTGGCGAGAATATGGAACATTGTGATATTGAAATTACAAAGATAATGACAACCTTCAGCATGTTAATGAAATAAATCATTCTTATGATGGTTTACAATAGATGGTTGATTATTATCAACATTAGTATTTAGTTGAAGAATGTCTGTGAATGGATGTCATTTTATTAAATAAAATGAGTAGTCCATCCACTGATGGTAAGCGATCAAGAACTATTTATTTTCTATCGGGCCTTTCGGGGAAACGAAAAATATTGCACATTATAACGCATAAACATTATTCAAATCAAAAAAAAAAGGGCGGAACGAAGTTCGCCGGGTCCACTAGTTAAAAGGTAAATAATAAAATTAGATGTTAAAGAATGTTATTTGTATGACATTTATCAAATTTTCAATATTTATATGTAAAAGCGTTTGCCGGGATGCACCGCCATCTTTAAATAGTTTTCTATGGTCATTTTCGTTTATATTATCGTGAATATTATAAAATATATAAAGTATTGTATTTTAAACTAGCTCTTTGCTCAATTTCATTAAAATCGGTTTAGTAGTTTAGGCATAATTAAGTTTATACTTAAATACAAACAGACAAAGTTTTATAAAATTTGTAATAATTAAGAATAAATCAAAAACTACTCGTCAGATCTTCACTAAATCTAAATGAGGTCATACACCAGGTACATGCTATCATGTAAAAAAGAATCATTTATATTTATTTACTAAGTAAAAAGATATGTGATAAAGTACTTAAAAAGTACAATTTCATTAAAAGTCTTGTACTTTTAATATTAGCTTTTATTTTAAGAAAATAACTATCAAAATTGACTTAGTAAAAAGTTATGCTGTATAGTACGTAAACAAAAAAATCGAATAAAAGTCACTTGTCAGATCTTAACTAAAAAATGTAACTACACAACAAGTATTAGCTTTCATATAAAAAAAGAATCATCAAAATAGATTCATGCAGTAAAAAAACATGCAGCATGATACGTTAAGTAAAAATTAAGTCGAGTTGTAAATTTTCCACTTTTCATGAAGTTAGTAAAAAACTACTCGGTAAAATCTGACTGAAAAAAATGGGACCACATTGCAACCACTTCGAGTTACGTGAAAAAAGAATCATCTAAATCGATCCACTCAGTATGGCGGTAACACACATAAAAAAAAATACAGCCGAATTGATAACCTCCTCCTTTTGGAAGTCGCTTAAAAAGCTCAAACAGTCAACTACGTTTCTTCTCCAGATTAACCACATGTATAATTCTTATTTGTCAATGAGAAACGCCCATCACGTCATACAACTTCGGATAAGGAGACATTACTTTATTTCTTAAAGTTATGCATTATATTTTTGCAGGTCTATTATGATTCTACATCAGGTGTACCTGATGTTGAACTATTATATTCCAGATAAAATATAAAGCTGCCATAATTAACACTCAACCAGAAAATTCAAATCTATCATTTTTTTTTTTTTTCTTTGTCTGTTTGTACGCGAATATCTTTTGATCTACTGGACAGATTTGAATATTCTTTTTTGTCGTATAGCTGTTAACCCTAAGCAGGCTTTAGACTATAATTGATTTCAAAGAGTGGAACACCTGACTTAGAATCATAATAGAACTCCTAAAATATAATAATGTGGAGGAGCCGCTAAAAATCTGTTTAACGTGATTTGTATTTTGCAATGGGGTATTTTTTTTGGACTTGGAACATCTGATTAAGATCTATAGTAGCTCTAGTCTAGCTAAAATATAATTTATACAGAGAAGCGGCCTTAACAAAATTAGCTCAACGTTATGTGCATTTTAAATTGACACAAGAAAATAAAGATTTGGAACAACTAGAAGAAAGGGAGTTTTCGTGGATAAATATAATTTATCAAATATTCAGGCGGTGGTGGCGATGTGACAGGATATGTCAGAATAGGATAGCTTCTATTGCGGGTTCCATTTCCACGTATTGAAATGGTTATATTTAAATTATTATTATATTTTCACTCCGAAACGACAAAGTTTCCCCCGTGGGGGGACGGGTTAAGAATACAATTCCCCCCCGCCGCTGGGTAGCGTCCCGTAAAAGGCGGGTAACCCAGTAGTTTGGTGGTAGGAGATTCGTTCTCCGACTGGCTCGCGACCACTATCATGTCAAAGACGAACCGCCAAATATCTGATGTGTTCCGGTTCGATGGCACGTAAGCCAGCTCTCCCTATTCCCATCATTCCCATCCTTCTTCCTTCCTTTTTGTCCTACATCCCCGAGGCTGGCAACGCATCCATAACTCTAATGTTGTGGATGTCTATGGGCGAAGGTAACCACTTAACACCAGGTGGGCCTTCTGCTCGTTTGCCTCCTTATTCCGTAAAAAAAAAAAAAAAAAAAGTGGAGCACTTAGTATCTACATACAATACGTTCCTCTAATTGGGGTAAAGACGGAGGACGGAGTGTCACTAGGTTCTTTTTCTCTTATATGTAATAAAGTGTTAAAGATGAGACGTTCAAAAAAATTATCACGTCAATTATAATTTTTGGCTTAAGTTTTAATGTATATAGAAATCATCATCAAACAGAGTTTCAACTATTTTTAATATAATTTTTTTTAAAACGTATAAGAATAAATATGGTCTTTGGATGAAGCGTCTGACTGTAAACGTGATGGTTGTGGGATCGATTACCACTCGGCGGAATGATTTTATTTAAATTGTCATTTCTTCGCTGTGGTAACAAAAACAAAGCGTGGCATTGAGTTCCGCCACTTAACACACAATGTCTTAATTTAGGGTGCAAAGGGAAAATAGGAGAATGTCTTGAGAAGCTGAAAAAGAAACTACTCTCCTATAATAAAATAGTAAAAAATTGTGTCTTTGCTAATCGTAACTGTTACAACTTTAGGCTCAAGTTACAATGTCAACGTAGTATATGGAATTAGTATAGTATATAAAGTCATGAGGTCCACGCAAACGGAGCTTTAACTATATTTAAAATGTCTTTTCGATATGTGTAAGAATGAATATTTTTAAAAATAAAGTTTAAAAAGATAAACTTGGTCATAGCGGCGCAGTTGCGAAGGGTCTGATTCTAAAAGAAAGTTTTAAGTTTTATTCTAAGTATTGTATGTATATATATTGAAAAATACTTTTGTCCGCCTCAACTATTTAGCACGCCACGGTGGCCTCAACTACTTAGTAATTGAGGCTGCCTTGGCGCACTGGGATAGTGTCTATTTGAAACGCAATGGTTGTGGGTTCGTATTCAAATTTTCATTTCTCCGCTCTGGTACCAAATACAAAAAACACAGTGTTGAGTTTCGTTCCAATGTCTTAATTTCAGGCAGAAAGTGAAAGACGGAGTGTTTTGACACTAGGCTCTATGACTACCTCGTTCCGCGGTTTAAAAGCGTAAAGCTGAATAGAAAAAGAAAAGAAACAACCCTCCCATAATAAAATAATTGTAACTGTACATTGAATTAATTTACGAAAAAAATATTGAGATGAACCTGAAAACAACAATAAAACATGAATCGTATGATTTTTTAGATTTTATTTGTGTCTTTATCTATTTATACGTGAACATCTTTTGATCTACTTAACAGATTCAAATAAAACTTTTTGTTATTTACCTCGAAATGTAATACTTAGCTAAACTGTAAAAAATAAAGCAATGAAAACTTAACAAAAGTTGTTCAGCGCGATGAACATTTTCCTTCAACGTATAAAAATTAAAGATCTGGAACATCAGGATAGACAACTATATAAGACCTTTTATTAAGCTTAACTTTAAGAAAAAAGGTAATGTCACCTTATACAAAATTGTGACATATAAGAATTAAACACGTGGATAATCTGACGAAGAAACATAAATGACGGACTGTCAGATCGCGTTTGAAGTAGTCAACACACTTTATTTGATTTAGAAGCTCTGAGTTTAAATTTGTTTTTTCCATAATTTATACATTGTATTTTATGTAATTTTAGCTTCATAGTTGTAATAGTAGTCATTAGTGTATAATTAATAGTAGTTTTGGTAAGTGTTTAATTATGTTTAATTTTTTTCCATATGTGTCAAATTTGACAAGAATGGAAAACAAATTAGAATCGGATCCGCCTGACCCAGGCGAGGTATTTTATATATTTTAGAAAGAGAAAAAAACTTGTAAAGCATTTAGAAATAATAAAGTGGTTCGACGAGATTACTGAAATTTGATAACCTGATGTTGATGCTTAATTTGTCGCTTTCATCAAATGCACGATAATGCGTGTTATTGCATACCTCTGTTTTAAAATAGTCCACATTTTGATCCGAATTTGTAATAGTGTTTTACTTACTCGATGGAGTTATCTAGAAATCATCATCATCAGAAATCATTTCTTACAGATAGCTGTAACCGCGATTGTAGGTTCGATCCTCCTTCGTCACTCCCCCGGATACTAGTGATTGTATTTATTTTCATTACTCTGCTTTGGGAAAAACTAATAGCGCGGCGGTGTGTTTCGCCACCTAATATACGATGTCTCGATTTCGGGAAGAACGTGGAAAACGAAATGTCTAGACTGCTCTCTCTGACTTTTCTGTGCGAGAAAACTTGTTTCACTATATTCATAGCACCTAAAACTTAAGAAAATATTACGAATTGGATCTTCAAACTTAACTTTGACATTTAAGATTCATTAATTTATCTTAAACGTTGACGAATCAACGATATCGTCAAATTCAGTTGGTCATTTCATGAACTGCAACCATTTCATGATATTGTATACGATATCATGAAGTTGTCAATTCTACGATATGACCACGACATATATATAATACATATCATTATAAACATAGAAAAATAATAAATAGTTCACAAGCAAAAAAATATATTTTCTAATCTACGTAATATAAAATCATTATTATAAAACAATAACGTCTTCTAATTAGCACCAATAGAAAGTCGTACGTTAGACCAGCAAAAATAAATCTCACTAAGAGGAATTAAAGAAAATTATAAAGAGCTTCCAGTAAACCTAGCTTAGAGCAACACGAGCAACTTTCATCTCTAATCTAACTAAAATAATGTTAAATTTACCTTACTACTTAAATTAGCAGAGCACGAACAGTTGACAAGATAAAAAGTAAAGCCTTAAGGATTTGTATGATGGAGATAAAGAGTATATAATGAGTAAGGTAGCCCTAGTATTATTCAAGTTTTAGGTAACGTTGTAAGTTAATAAGCAATTGTCACTGTTTTAACGATTTCGTCATCGACTTTTGGTCATATCGTAAAATAAGGTGTCCTTATAATATATTTAATATAAATTTAGAATATGTGCGTAAACGATCTCGTTATATATAATGACCATGTTTTTAGACAAAAACAATTTCACTCTCTCTAGTGAATTAATTTATTAAAAAAAGTTTAACCTAACCTAACCTAAAGAATATTTTACGTAATTAGATTTATGATGTGCGAAGATACTTAAAATCAATCGAGATAGGTTAGGTTAGGTTAAACTTTTTTTTTTTCTTCCAAGGGAGTTGCTGGTCTCCTACTAGGCGCGTCCCTCGGGTGGCGGACAGGGGGAAACCACTCGCACTTGCGGGCGAGTGGACCGGAATTTATCCCGGCGCGGACCAAAACAGTAGGCATGGGCGTGCCTTTAGTCCTTTGTTAAGGACACGGTCTAGGGGAGCACACCCCGACAGAAAAGCAAACGAACCGGAAACATGGAAGACTACCGAATCATAACACTACCCCAGGCCGGTAAAGCCCACGAGGGACAATCCAGCCATGCTACGACATGCAAGCCCACGAATTCGGAGGGGCGAGTTGGTCTTTTATGTTGAGAGTGAAGGGCCCGAGAAGGGCGGCGTTGTTGATGTTGGGCCCTTGATAGCGCGACTGAGGAGGCTAGAAGAGTCGAGAAGTCGACTGCAAACGGTTCTGGTGTCGTGAAGTGAAAACGACGACGTTGAAATGGTCTGAAAAATATTTTGAAATTAAATTTGAATTTACACACAATGATGTTTCGTGAATGTGAAATAAATCACATTTGGATATGTCAACGTCCTTTTCATCAGCTTGCCGTGGACCTGTATATCAAAATTGGGACTGAATGACTAACACAATTCATTATAAAACTGTTATGCTCATTTAAATGGCAGAAGCGTGGTTTGTCTATTCTGCTAAGATTCCCTATGAATTTGAATCAAAATTTGTATTTGACCCAAAAACTCCATGTATATTCTAAACAAATCATACATAGACCATGAGAAGTTCTCAACAACAACTTACTCTGTTTAGTCGACGTAAACGATGTGCCAGTACAGGCACCTTGGCTATGTCACGTATGAAATATGGAGAGCACACGATGGAAATTAGTCAGTAAAAAACAGATACATTAATTAAACTTTGATAAATAGCATGTCAAAAAGAGATTATTATTATAAACATAAGAATTTAGCTAGAAAGAAGTTATGTGTATTGATTTTTTGTATTATTTTTAATTGATTATTAAGCGGTAGAAAGTTCGCCTGGTTAGCTAGTCCATATTTATATTGTAAATGTGAAAGTCTGTCTGTTTGTCAGTCACGCTTTCACGGCAAATCTACTAATCCGATTTCGATGAAATTAAGAATGAAAGTAGTAAAAGTTACATTCTAACATAGTCTACTTATTTTTTCGAAAATCGACCTTAAAAGGGTGGAAAAAGGGAGAGAAAGTTTGTATAGTTGATAATCCAATCATAAACATAGGCTACTTTTTTTTACCACCCTCGAGGGTTGAATACAACGAAACAGTTGCGCAGTACACGCGGCGAAGCCGCCAGCGGGCCGCTAGTAGCAAACAAAACTAATTATTTTAATAGAAAATCAAAAATCGTAATTATCTAATTAAGGTTTTGTCTTCCAATTGTGTAGGAGTTTTTATAAAAAATGCTATGAATTTGAAAAGTATTTGTAAAGATTATTTAAACAATTTTAGGTCTGACCTCATATTAAAAAAACATGGGAAACCAAATAGAAGCAAAATATCAGCATATCAGCAATCATATTACTATTTATACATATGCAAGATTTCTTAATAAAAGCTGCAATAAATGATTTAAAATTTCTAAAATATTTATCTCCTCGAGACGTGTGGGTTGTAAAGCTTTAATATTCCATTTTACAGTAACTTAGCAAGTCCACGCTTGGATATATCTTAAATATTGCTTTCGTATTGAGTTTAAAATACTTTATCTACAAGTACACTTATCCTATTAATTTTATTAATATTATAAATGCGAAAACTGGGAACGATGTTTGTTCCTCTTTCATGTAAAAACCACTGAATGAGTTTAATTAAAGTTTACAATTATATAGCTTATACATATACATCAGAATAAAACTTAGGCTACAATTTATAAAGGCATTCTATGAATTGTCCAAAATATCAAGTAAGTAGGGGAAAGATCAAACGAGTACTTTTTTTATTTTATGTATCTTACCGTAGAACTTTTTACTTCAAATTTTAATGATCTTTTCTATATAATAGCTAACAAGTATGTTATCTATTATATAGAAAATGCGGTCGCATTTAAATTTAGTTAAGATCTGACAGTAGTTTTTGAATGGGTACTTTAGACTCTGAAATTGTCAATTTTTACTCAGGTAAACTGTAATTATATATTTGATAATTGTTTTTTAGTCGTAAGACTATCTTGAGTCGTATGTAATGTGTATGTACATATCTCAAAAACGATATATTGTTTTTTTTGTAATTGAAAGCTAATTGATAGAAAGTCGTAAAGATATGAATACGTTGTTTTTTAACATATTAATGCATTTTATTTGATTGATTTTTCTTTTAAATATTTTTTTTAGTGTTTTAAATTATATACAAGTACATGATACTAAGTCATTTTTCAAACACATTATAATCTATAAATAAAACTTATCCGTTCCTCATTGAGTGACTGAGACTAGTAGACCTATAAATATAAAATATGTCAATTCTTTGTCTAGATTAAGAGTGCACTGAAATAAGATTTTCCAAAATTTTTACAAAAAAAAAATAAGATTATAAATCTTATTTATATTTCACAAAAGGTCATAAAGTCCGCTCGGAAGCAAGTTGCTGGCGACAAAGACGAAAAGGCAGTCTACAGAATTAGCTAGTTTCAGTGAGATGCCACACAGTAAACTATACTATTCGATTCTACTTAATCCATGCTAACTTAAACATTAACTTAGTATATCTGTTTTCAAACAACAATTAGTAAAATTTTACTTGAAAAATCTTGGACTTTTTACAATAAAAATATACTCAAATAATAAATAAGTGTTTGTGCACTTTTTCAAATTAAAACGTTTCTAGTATAATATATTTCAATAGTAGTAGAACATATTTTCGTTCGAAAATGAAAATGAAAATTTATTTAAAATTTGTAATATTAAAGAATTGTAATCAACATATTCATTAGTTCAAAATGATACATTTTCTTTAAAAACGAAAACTTAATACTCCAAATTATTATACGCACAGGTGAGACTCGTTGGGGCTTAAACATCCAACTTCTTGAATAATATACACAGCGCCATAACTCTTTACGTATTGTTGTGACTCTTTTATGGTCTCTGGTAGTTGTTGTTGATTGAAAATATCGGTATTTTCACTTAAGAATATTTTTCCGTTAAGTTCGAAAACTCGACGTACTTTACAATACATTTTACAATAGTTCGTGATCACAGGGTAAAAGAGTTTCATTAAAAAGTTTTAAAATCGCGACGATCGACGTCGATTCAACAATGATCCGATATTTTGTTATTGTTGTATTTTGTATTAAGTTAGACTAGGCACGGAAAATAAATAAGGTAAAAGTGGAAAAAAAGTGGCTTACAATTAATTTTTCTGATTTACGAGATATTAAGCTATAAAAATATATATCTGGACGATTGTATGATAAACTTAATAACTCTAGCTTTTGTACTTCTAAATCCTCAAAGAGTTAGGCTTTATCAATATCTAATTAAATCATGAAATATATAAAATTCTACATTTTGCTTGTGTTTTTCAGATCTATTATTCTACCGAGTAGGAATTGCGATTCCTACTGGGTGCGCCCAGTGATTGTATTTAAATTATTTTAATTTCAAACGGCGTTTAGTTCCACCACGCAATACACACGACTCGTCGAAGTTCCTTACTAGCTATATCACAGGGCAAAAACGAAAAGCTACAATATTAATTTTATAAAACTACATGTTAATTTTATAATATATCCTAAAATATGTAAAAACCGCTACGCTTATTATAATATTCTTAACAGTTTGCCGTAGCAACAAATTTACAACATATTTAGAATTCACATCACGTAAAAACTGTTAGGATGATTACGTGATTAAATCCCGTATGACATAAGTTAGAGTCACCTTTAAAATCTTGTCTTGTACTTTTAGATGCTTATTCTTTTAAGAAGGTCAATGTTAATAAAGTAAGGGCGTAGGTCTTTTTGTGTCTTTTTGCTCTTGCGTAATGTTTTCTTAAGAACGTTTTGACACTATGTTTCATAGTATCAAAATACTCGTTTCCTCTAATTTCTCTTACAAGAGTATTTAGATAATAAAAAAAATCGTATTTTGTAATCGGCGATTGTCTCGATTGGAAATCGAACCCATGAACCCACGAACCAAAGAATGCTATCAATTGATTCCATATTTATTGTAAATTATAATATTGAAAAATATAATAATGTAAAGTGTTTTTTTTTCCACTTAGTATTTTATCTTTTAATAGAAACCCAAAAAGCATGGTTTGCATTAATTGATGGCTTTTACAAAGGACATTTTTTTTTTTAATCGGCGTCAATTTATTTTGTAAATCTGCTAGCAAAAACTGGAGAACGCAGTTACGACATTATTCTTAATTATATTGAAATTATATTTGTAACTGATATTTACCTAATATTTTAAAATATTACAAAATTATGCCTTGGCTCATGATACGTCGCGCGGTTTTTTTTGTTTATTGTCCAATATATAACAAATAGAGCTTAGCTTTAAGTACCACGAAAACCTCATAGGGTACAGAGAGGCATTTTGTTTTTAATTTAATTTAATTTATGTAAAAATTTTTTTTTTAAAACGTGATTTAGTTTTCGTGTTACTTACATTCTTGCAGTTCCTTTGACAGTTCATTAGTAAAGACAGGTATTAGATAGCCATCAGTTCTCTTTCCATACAAATTATAAGTTCTAGGTAAGTTATATTTATGCTTAGAATCCAGTTGTCGCAAGTGTGTAGGTCTAAATTTTTCGTGTAATAGGTTTGGATTATTAATTTCAGTAAGAATTGAAAATTTATCTTTATCGTACACAGTCATAACATGACAATATTGAAAGACCTGGTCGTAGCTGTCCTTGTGACGAGAAAGTATGTTTTTAGGTTCAATTGTTTTCAGCAATATCGATTGAAGGTTGTATATATTTTCTAAGGTAGATTTGCAGGATCTTCCATAGCTACTAATACCGTAACCGATGACCGAGTCAACCAACGCCATGTACATGAGTCGTAATATATTGTAAGGTAATTTAGATTTGAGTATACTTAGTTTGCTTAATATTGATCTTAATTTTGAGCAGACATGTAGTACATGAGCGCAGGTGCAGGTGAAATCCGTCATCGATTATTAAGCCTATATGCATATGTGTTTTTACTTGTTCAATATATTCACACGAGCAATTCAGACCACATGGTGAGTGCAAACAAGAGTGATTGTGAGCCACGATAGTTGGTGTGATATGTCTTGTTGTTCGGCGAGTGAGTGTGCATAAGCTTGGTCTTTTGCGCGTTAATTATCAGACCCACATCATGAGCCCATTTACATAGTTGATTAAAATTACATTGCAACATGTCCTGAGCTTGTTTGAAGTTTTTTTCGGCTACTACTAAGCATGTGTCATCCGCGAACTGGTACACAGTGCCCTCGTCTATGATGTTAACCATGTCGTTTACGTACAACAGGTACTCAGTAGGACTGATGATTGAGCCTTGTGCTGTGCCGCATGTGGTTGATATTAAATTGCTATAATGTTTAGCTAGGCTTACTGTGGTTTTTCTATTTAGATGATAATTTTTGAACAACTAACACAGGACCCTGTATACCACCCCGCGAAAGTTTATCAAATAGAATATTAAAATTTAATACATCGAAGGCTTTATTAAAATCAATTAGTAGGACGAGCACGTGAAGTCTTTTATCCAAGCACGTGTTGATGTCGTGGGTAAATTTCCTCAGTAATTCAGTGGTACATTTATTTTTCTGAAGCATAATAACAAGCAATACGGGTGTATTGCTTGTTATTAATTATTAATCTAAATATTTATTTATGTTGTCCCCCAAGTATTTTTCAATGATTTTATCTATGCATGATAGTATTGTGATTGGGCGATAATGATTATAATCATCACACTTTCCCTATTTATATATCGGTCGGACAACACCAATTTTCAGTATATCCGGATAGATTGATGTGGCTATATACTGGTTTATAAGGTGGGTAACAACGGGTGTTAAATGTGAGGAGATATGTTAATATCGTTTGCTCTGATACCGTCGTAACCTGGACTTTCTTTGTCGTTCGTGTGCATAATTATACGTTGAACATCCTCCTCACGCGCCCGCCTTAATCTATTAATTGAAGTGTCCGATATGTTTTCGTATGAAGTAGACTCTAATATTTTTATATTACACTGAATACATAAGCTTTTCATTTAATATTTTTTTTATAATATTATTAAATTAAAAATATATATATTTTTTAGTAATACTATTTTATACATATTCCTACTTATATCTATTCATAGTGTGAATTGTTACAGTAAGTAATCCAATATCTATTTGAGATTCTAAGGTAGCAGTGTTATGAAAGTTTACTTTTAATTTATTAACTTCATGTACGTTCAAGGAAGCCATCGGATGACAATCCTTCTCAATTACTTATTTGCCATTAAAAGGTATTCCTTCTTTAACATAAATTTTACTTTTTGAAACGAAACTATTTTTAACCAGATTAATCGCGTATATTTTTGGTATTCGAAAATACATTTTTAGAAACCCGACGTTTCGAGCACTTTAGAGTAGTCCGTGGTCACAGGTAGGCTGAGGTGGCATTCGCCTACCAGTTGATACATTAATATATCAAACTACCGCCAATGATTACTTAGTTGCCTCGCGTACCGCTCTGGATTCTTGTAGAATGAGCTGACTGTATCATGCCCTCTGGTGTGGTGGTTTTGAGACTTCAAAGTTTTCAGAATTGGGTCCCAGGTGGTAGAAAGTTTCCGACCGTCTTCTCTATTAAAATTAGGATGTTTTTGTATTTCAATAGCCTCGCGGATCATTCTAGGGATATATCTATTTTCCCTAACGAGGATATGTGGCTTATCAAACCTGTAATGGTTCGGCTTATAATTATCCGTAGCATGCTCACACACAGCTGACTTTGATGCACGCCCATTCTTGATATCGGAGATGTGTTTCTCACCCTAATACCAATGCTCCTCTTTGTTTGGCCAATGTAAGATAAGCCACAGTCACAGTCTAGCTTGTATACACCTGCACACTGTACAAGTGTTCACAAGTTAACAAGTGTTCGAAACGTCGGATTTCTAAAAATGTATTTTCGAATACCAAAAATATACGCGATTAACCCGGTTAAAAATAATTTCATTTCGAATTGAGTAGTAATCGGTGAAAACAAAATATGATATAAATTTTACTATCAGAGGGTAATAGACTCGCTTATATGTTTATTAGCCATCAGAAAGGTTTATAGACATGTAAGGATCTAAATATTTTAAACTATCAATTGATATTATCCAGAGCTCGGACCACGGAAAAGCCCTAAGATTATCCTGTCTAATTTAAACATAGGGAAAAAATATTAATAATGACATACTCATCAAAACTACTATTAATTATATATAATATTGACTAATACTAGAACTGTACAGTTAAAATGAACATAAAATACAATGGACAAACAATGAAAATCAAATTTAAGCACAGAGCTTCCAAATCGTGTGTTGACTCCTTCAAACGCGATCTTACAAGTCCATTTTAAACTTTCTCGGTACAAAATTATTTAAATAAAAAATTATAAATATTAAAAGTACAAAGAAAAACATACAGAAAATTTATGAAATATTTGTTTGCAGTCAATTTCTATTACCCGCGACGGAACGGCGACTGTATATGTGTTTGGGGTGAGAGGTTGTTTGTTTGTTTGTTTGTTTGTTTGTTTGTTTCTTTGTTTGTTTGTGTGTTTGTGCAAATTACTATGTCAATTATTTCCAAAACTATAAGTCCGATTTTAATACGGTTTTCTATAATAGGTTCAGGTTCAATTGGCGTATGTTCTTAGATATATTTTATCGTCCCAACTCACCAGGGGGCGCTGCAGTAAGCATTTTACGTGAAAACGAATGTTTTCAATTATCTCAAAAAATAGTAGTCTGATTTCGATACGATTTTCAGTGTTAGATTCAGGTTTAATTGGTGCATGTTCTTAGATATGTTTTATCGTGTCAAACCACCAGGTGGCGCTGCAGTAAGCATTTGTTTGTACTTTTTTTGTATTTATTTGTCTAAAACCGAAACTACTGATCCGATTGAAAAGATTTTTCAGAAAAAGATTCAGCTTTGCTTGGTGCATATTTTAAGATTTTTCTTTTTTGATACGGGGAAAACTCACTAGAGGGCGCCGCAGTAAGCGTTTGTTTATGCAAATCAAAAACTATTAGTCCAATTTAGATGAAACTTTCAAGGATAGGTTCAGGCTTAAATGGTGCATCTTTTCATATATATGTTATGGTGACCACTCATCAGGGGGCGCTGTAGTAAGCATTTGTTTGAATAAATTTGTGTAAAACCAAAATTTTCTTGTATTTATTTGTCTAAAACCGAAATTACTTATCCGATTGGCTAGAGTTTTCAGAACTAGATTCAGCTTTGCTTGATGCATATTTTAAGATTTTTGTTTTTTGTTACGATGGAAATTCACCAGGGGGCGCTGCAGTGAACATTTGTTTATGCAGAGCAAAAACTACTAGTCCGATTTAGATGAAACTTTCAACGATAGGTTCAGGTTTAAATGGTGCATCTTTTTATATATGTGTTACGGTGACCACTCACCAGGGGGCGCTGCAGTAAGTACATTTGTTTGTGCAAAACTAAAACTACGAGTCCGATTTAAATGCAGTTTTCAATGATAGATTCAAGTTTACTTAGTGCATATTTTCATATATGTGTCAAGTATGTTTACTTAGTGCATATTTTCATGTATGTGTCAACTCTCTAGGGGGCGCTGCAGTAAGTAGCTGCTTCTATTTTTTGTATAAAGCTAAAACGACTAGTACGATTGGAAAGAGTTTTCAGTATTAGATTCCACTTTGCTTAGAGCATGTTTTAAATTTATATTACGGTGACAAATCACCAGGGGGCGCTGCAGTAAAATAAGGTAAGTGCAAAGCTAAAATGACGAATTCGATTTGGATGCAGTTTAATGATAAGTTCAAGTTTAATTAGTGCATGTTCTTGGATATGTTTTATCGTGTTAACTCACCAGGGGGCGCTGCAGTAAACCCGATTGGGCAAAGTTTTTAGTATTAGATTTACCTTTACTTGGTGTATGTTTTTAGGTTTCTCTAACGTTAAGAACTCACCAGGGGGCGCTGCATTAAACATTTAATTATGCAAAGCTAAAACTACAAGTCCGATTTGGATGCAGTTATCAAAGATAGGATCAGGCTTAATTAGCGCGTGTTCTCGTATATGTATCATGGTGACACGTCATCAGGGGGCGCTGCAGTAAGCATTTGCTTGTATTTTTTGTGTGAAACCTATTTAGATGCGGTTTCTGTGATAGGTTCAGGTTTAATTGCTGCGTGTTTTTATATGCCATATCACGAACTACCACTCGACGCTCCAGTATAAATTAGTTTGTTCAAAATCAAAAGTACCAGTGGTCTTATGATTTTCACTGATTTGGTTAGACTTAAGTTTCCTGAAAATGTTACGGTGACAATCTGCCAGGCGATGTAATAAGCATTTGATAACCAGGAAGCATTGGGTTTATAATTTCTTTTGGATTTGCATGAAAATTAATATAAAGTATTTCGATATTATGTAATAATATATAATGTGTATCTATTCACTTTAAAAAGGTTAAAATAAAAAGCAAAATTAAAAATTTTGAAAAAACCCACGACGGTTTCATTGTAATTGTAAAAGGATGAAATAACTAGAAATCCCCCGCCAAAAAAAAAATAAGTAACGAAATGATGGGGACAACTTTGTCGGGGGCTGCCAGTAGCAACCTCTATTTTAAATACAATAGCTAACAGTATAAATTTCGTTCTTAAAGTTTTTAATAGGAATACCAGTTATTAAAACTGTAAATTCATATTAATATTTTAATTTTTTGCCAAACCTGTTTTAATAGCATGAAAACCTATGAGAGGTTTGTGCAAACTTAAAGTAATGACAGCCCCCGACGAAGTCGTCCCCATCATTTCGTTACTTTTTTTTTTTTGGCGGGGGATTTCTAGTTATTTCATCCTTTTACAATTACAATTAAACCGTCGTGGGTTTTTTCAAAATTTTTAATTTTGCTTTTTATTATGTTTATAATTTTATTATAAAAGAATCTACAAAAATAATAAAATGATATAAAAAAATATCAAATGACAGCGAAACTACTGAATGCATAAATTATATGTCAAATCATGTGGCAGAATTTTACTTATGCTGGATCTTTTTATATTCCTTAATATAAGCTATTTTCCTTACTTAGCTTGCACTCCGTGCAGTGTATTTGTGTTTTCTGATCTTTTGGATCTTCCTTGGGCTTCTACAAATATATTTAAACCAAAATTTGCCACACTGGCCCAGCAGTTCTATGAGTCTCGCTAAAACTCTATTGTTTTAGCGAGACTAGCAAACAGAATTTGATTTGTTTTATAGGTATGGATATTTGCTAGTGTAGTTTGGTTTTTATACTCGATAAGTAATATATGTATGCGGACTTGATGTACACTTATAGTAACATACGGTAACATTTATTTTACACGTTTAAAGATTTAGTATTGTAGATTATCGCTTATTGATTAATAATAAATTTATAATTAATAATAAATTATTAATTAATAATAAATTTATTATTAATAATTAATAATAAATTAATAATAAATTTATAATTAATAATAAATTTATAATTAATAATAAATTATTAATTAATAATAAATTTATTATTAATAATTAATAATAAATCGAATTAATCGAAAGGACGTACCATCCGGGTGTTCCTTGACACCTCTCTTGTAACTTTTTAAAATATTTTTTTGGCATTGACCTGTTCAGTCACAGTATTGAAACCAACGAAAACTTAACAATAGTGTACTATGCCACAAAGCCGTCTTACAATACAACCGCCTTGTTAGTGGTAGCTTAGATTGTTACAGCCTTAGGCATTTACTGAATTCAAGTAAAGAGTATCAGTTTCAAGTTTCAAACTATGCACCGTGGAGAGGTGAACATATTTCATATGTTTATACTGTAGATATCATAGTCATATATGTATCTTTATAAAGCAATGTTTGTATTTATCAATAAGGTACCTTTCTGTCCAGACCTAGAAAAAGTGACGTTAGGTTCTGTTTTTAAGTATGTGTTAAGGTGCTTGTTGATTATAAGTTCCTTTTTTTTAGCTTTACGTTGTATCCCGCACACAGCAGGGTAGGCAGAAGGAACATAGTGTTATGACACTCCGTTCCCCATTTTCCGCCAATTTTTGGAAGCATTGCGTGTTAAGTGGCGGAACTTAACGCCGCGCTTCACCTCAATACCAGAACGAAGGAAATGGAAATATTACATACACACACGTTCATGCCACTGCGCCACGACTAGCCACACGGTTTTTAAGTTGGTTCAGATATTTATTAAGTATAAGGTCAACGTGGCGCAGTGGCAGTCTCTGATTGTAAATGCAATTAATTGTAAGTAGGAGCCCCACTCAAATAGGAAAAGTAGGATTATAAGTGGAAACGAACTATCTAGAGGTTCTCTCTACCTGCCTTATTACGCGAAAATAATTGTGAGATTGGAAAAGGAGAATAAGTGAAGATAAATAAATATAACAATTGGATTAATTACAACATTTTTCCTAGCGTCGAGTGTAGTTAGTGTGATAGATGACGAAAGTTTATATAAATATTTGTTACATTCGTGATTTATGAGAAAAGTTTGAGATTGTATATTTTCTTACTGCAACAGGAACATTACTGTTTTAATCATTTAAATGGCTAGCTAGAAGTCTTGTAATTGGAAAAGATATAAATACACTAAAATATGTTTTTTTTTGAAATGTTAAATTTTGTTAGTATATTTAATAATATTTAATTTTACAGAATATAAAATAATGCACTTTTTTCAACATGCTAATTAATAATTGTTACACATAGTAGGGTCAGAACATCCAGACACAACCTAATGTCTTCCATTTTCCGCTCTAATCTGAGACATTGTGTAACTGTTGAATGGTGAAATTAAACGTCGCTCTTTGTCTTGTCCCCAGCGTGGAAAAGGAAAGTAATTGAAATGTAAACATTTTAACGATGGAAATCGAACCCACAGCCAACGCGCATATAGTCAGACTCTATCACACTGCGCTACAATGAATAACCATCTAGATTTTAACAAATAATTATAAATGAAGAATAAAGAGGATTAATGGTTATTTATATATAATCATTCTCCTGAGTATGATATGTATATCTAGCTTTACCTTAAAAAATGTAAATTGAAATAAAAAAAATATAAAAAATATATTACACTTAAATAGGACGCCATGATTAGAATCACAATTCACATTCAATTGAATCAATGATTTAAACTCTTAATCAATGTTTAACAAAACGGACACGCTTTCACCCTTTTAATGTATTTAGGTGTGTCAAGTGTTAGTAGACAAAAATGTGTATTTTATTAGTTTTTTTATATTTTTTTTGCTTAATTACATGTAATATGTTATTACCTGCACAACAAACAATTTAAGTCTACCATGCAGGTGAAACCGCGATAAGAAGTTAGTTTGTACTGAAGTATATGAGAAAGTCCCGTGATTTAAGCGGTGTTTTACTAAACAAACGATTTATCCTCTACAAGTCTACATGCTCCCTAACATATGCATATTTATTAAACATATCTTCTAATAATATTGAGTACCACACATTTTAAACAACTATAATATCCTAAAATTGTAATCGAGGTCAATTTTTTACATAGAATATAAACTAAAAATTACCATAGGAGTCTTCGTCTAATTAACAGACGCCTCAAATATGATTATTGAATATTTTTCTGTCTGTCAAGAACAACTTCTTGATGTTGATTTTGATGATTTCTGCCCTGCCCACTTACACGTTAAAAGGCATGAATGTAAGGACTTGATAAAAGTTGTTTAGCGTGGTAAAATAATCCTTATAATATAATTTTTGATATTTCACACCACATCATGTTCTAGATCCGAGGACTTTGAGATAAACTGGAAATCCTGATTTACGCGGTAGCTTCCTCCATTACACCGCTACCTAAGTAATAAACATAATAACCAGACAAATAAGTTAATACGTCAGAAGAAAACGAAGTAGATTCACCAGCTTATTCATTATTATCAGCTACCAAAAATAGCGAAGCATAATAAATATGCGAAAACGTTGCAAAAAGGTAAAAGGAATTAAAGTTCTTTTGTAATGCAAACGAAGTTGTCTGACCCCGTTACTCTATTAATAAAGTTGTTCATGATATGTGTAATTCAATTGAGTTTATGTCCAAAACAAAAATTGAATTTAAATGTATTGCCTCACGATATAAACAATATTTACCGTATACATAATAATAATAATAAATCTTTTCCAAAGCTCAAATGTGTTTAGTTGTGGTTTAACTCGTCCTGGGCTATTTGTAGTAGACCTCTGAAATTTGGCAGGGATATCGAGCACAGTGCCGTGAAGTTTTTTGGCGACAACTGTAATTGTAATTTTTGAATAAATGGTTATTAAATGGTCAAAAAGTGCCCACAGACGTAACGTTAAATTTAGTGTTATGTTAGTGTTAAGTGTTAGCTTTTCAAACTTTTTTAACATGTAATAACATTAAATATGTACTTCCTTCAGCTTTTCCCGCCATGCAGAGCTAAGAAGAGGTTCCAAGTTATGAAAGAAAAACTAAATATTATAAAAGTTAAATTTATATAAAAAAATAAATAAAGAGGGTTCTGTGTTACAAGCACAAAATATTCATGCCGGTGGAGAGAATAAAGGTATCTTAATCACGGAATATTTTATGAATAAAATGAAACATCTTTTTTTCTTGGTTCGAGACTTGGTAAGGTGACTGGATACAAATACTGCTGGGTATCGCACGGTAAAATGTTTTTACGCAAAACAGACAATGCGCCCTTACGTCATATATAAAGCAATAACGATTTACCCGCTCTTGGACAAAAATGACTAGTTTTTATAATTGTATTTTATTATGTTTCATTGCACTTTTTGTTGTTTATCATAAAAACTCATGTTCATTATGTATGCTTATAGGTTTATGAATGTAAGTTCTAATAATTGTATGTATATACTATTTTCCAATAGTATTGTTATTGGTAAAAATTAGTGTCCGACCGAAACTGAATTTTCTGCTGAAACCGACACCGTAATCGAACCGTCGGCTTTGACTTCAGTTTCGGCCGAAACCTAAACTGAAACTGGTGATGACGTCATAAATTTTGTATAATATGTAGAAAAAGTACATTTTTCACGTATTAAAAATTACATGTGCATTTGTATTATTGTGATTCTGTTGATTTCATTATTTTTTTTTCATTTTTAATTATATTTTATTATGAACCTCTCTCCTAATCCTAATCTCTCCTAATAATTAAATTTTATTAGGAGAGAGCCTAGTGTTAAGACATTTCGTTCGTAACTTTCTGCTCGAAATGGAGACGGTGTGTGTTGAGTGGTGGAACTCAACACTTTGTCGCAGGTGGGAGTGCGGAGAAATGAAACAATCAGGGATACAGCGTGAAGCTAAAAAAAAATAATACTAAATCAGATGAATTGCCAACTGTGATAATAGACTGATCCCCCCAAGAGCAAGACACAGCTATTTTCAAGACCGGGATTAGGACTTTACCTTTGTCCCAAAATGCCATATCCAAAAGTAACTTTTGATATGTGAAATCTTAGCTAGTTGTTTGTGTCTATTCAAATGGCTAGCGACCACTATCACGTCAAAAATTAACCGCCAAATATCTGATGATGTGTTCCAGTTCAATGACATGTAAGCCAGATTTCTCTATCTCACCCGTCTCCGTTCTTCATCCTCAAGGTTGGTAATGCATCCACAATTTCTCTAATGTTGTAGATATCCATAAGCGAAGATAAACGCCATCAGTTGAACCTTCTGTTAGTTTGCCTCCCTTTAAAAATAGTTAAAGAAATGAGTAAGTACTAGAGACCTACGCCAGTTCTCTTTGTCCAAGGCTCCTAGGGATTTACATAGGGGCTTTTCGAGCTGTAGCCCAGGGACCAGGGTTATCTAGATCCTCAGTCTCCACTTAAGACTGGCAACACTTGGTATACAGATATTTTTTTATGAAAATGAAAACCTTTTACTTAAGTGTGCATATCTTGCAGGGAAATTTATGTGCTATTTTATGATAAGATTTACATTAGATATATATTTTATATTAACTTATTGACTATATACTGTGAACATTTATATAGAACACGGTTATATTTAAATAATAATTAATATGACAAGCCTCCAATATAGAGTATAGCCCAGGGTTCGCAAAATTCATAGGTATTCGACCCCTGAAAGGAGCCACACCTACGCGAACCGACACAATTTCGTTACAGACTAACAGGGATAGTTCATTTGTCGTTAATAGTGTTCTGATCATTAATTTATAATTTATATATTAAAATCATTTACTATATGTTATTTATTTACTATATGTTAAGAAGAACGTGAAAATTCATGAGTACCACATGAGTAAGTATTTTCGGCATTGCCGAAGGTTCAGCGGTATTTTTGCGTGTAGTTTCGGACTACGGTCGAAACTACATTATTTGCCGAAACTTGCCGAAACCGAAACCGAAACCGAATCTTCGGTCGAACGATAGTAAAAATTAAGCAAAAAATTATATAGTTATTTATATATGACTTTATAGAAACGCTTCATATACTCCACACTTTTCACAATACACATAATACAAATGTACACATATATGTAAGTAATGTATTAAACCTTCTTTATTGCTTACTTGTACATTGTCGGTCGGTATTCGTGTATGATTTATGTCTAGATATATTCATGTACGGTTATGTTGTTATTTTATTTTAAGGATAATGAATGACTTACAAACTATAGTAGATGAAATTGAAGAAATTCAGGTTTCTAATTGTCTTATATTTAGTGCTAATCAATGTAATTCCCACTGCGCTTCAAATAATTCACTATTTAATTTTTTTCATGTTAACGTAAGAAGCATCAATGTAATTTCAATCATCTTCTTATACTGATTAATATCAAATTTAATGTTATAATCCTATCAGAATGCTGGCGTAGCAAATGTAATAATGTGTCCTCGTCTACCTGGCGTCTCTACTAACCCGCAAGGGCAGAGGGGAGACGATACCAGGGCATTGCCGTCTGATCGTGATGATCAACGCCACCCACGAATATAGGTGTGTCACTAGGTTTAGGCCAATGGCCGTTCATAATATTTGGAATATTAGTACCGAGGGATAAGGGTGTCGGGGGTAGGAAGAGCTATTTGCTATCCAGGCAGTCCGCTCAGCCAGGTGAAGCCCCTGATTAACTCAGAGGAGGCCCAGCTTAGACGACCAACGACCATGATAACAACTCAGGGATCTGGGGCAGGAGGGAGTATATCTCGGGATAGACGTCTTCTGTCCGGTGATGTACTGTGGGTGCTCTGAGGTCTCTGCACAGAAGAACATGTCCTGGGTTCAATCCTGGATATGTTCTGCAAGGCTTACGGTACAAAGGTATCTGTGGCTTCTCCTCTTACTCTTATAAATATGTCAATCAAAATAATGGGCTAGTGGCTTATGTGAGAAGCAACATATCAGCACAATAGTTTGATTAATAAATTTTCTAACACGACTTCTTTAATTGCCATATATCGGTCACCCTCGTATAGGAATTTGGATAGATTTAATATATGTTTGGAGAAAAATCCCTAGCAGCTACATAATTTTAATAATATTATTGTCATTGGTGACATAAATATCAATATAGCATCTAATAGAAGTGATATTAGCACGGATGAGATATGCATCTCAACCTCTTGTCCTCCCAGCAAGTGCGTAGGTAGTATCTACGCACTGGCTTACAGCTCGAAGTGATAACTGCCTTAATCACGTAATGTTGAAATCCAATAATATCTACTACCATTCTTACTACTCCCATTCTTGATTCTTTTATAACAGACTGTGTTCCGGTTGTACTTGGTTGTGAACTTAAAATAAAGGCCTATTTTGTTAAGCGTTTTCTCAAAAGTTGGATGAATAAATCTGTCTAGCGGTAATAGAAAAACATGATATTTCACACATTGTCCTGGATGATGACTTGAAACGGGCTGCTAAATCGCTAACGATTTCACTAAAAAAGATTGTTCACGACAACACTAGCAGTTAAGACAAATTAGTCATATGAGGGAAAGAATCTCGGAATGAGAGATAGTCGGCTGCAAACTTGTATAAACCTTTATTTTAGCACCCTAAAACTTACCTCAAAACCTACTTATCGTAGGGTGACTGCGACTACAAATATTCCAAGGCCAAAGGTCAAAAAATCGATTTTTTTACACATTTATTTCCTATGAGTTTTATGCTATTTGTATTTTTTATAAATATTGTAAAGGATTAAATTCTCTACATTTTTTGTTAGGGTACAGGTGGTGTCTGGAAAGAGTATATATAGTCCTAAGACATTCTTACGACAAGCTCTAAGGGTTGGAAAGGTCAGAAAGTTAATTATACATTAATGGAGCGTCAACAACCCAAAACTTGATCTTAAGGATATAAAATAAATAATAAAGTGGATGTTAAAATAGAATGGAAGTCACTAAGCGTTAAACATTTGTAGTGTACACCGGGTAGAGCCCTTAACATTTTACGAAATGTAAATAACCAAATTAATATTAAGACAGCGTACAAGGCCAAATTAAAGCCAAAAGTAAAGGAAAACAGGTGACGTCGTAGCCCTGTGTATTACGATTACACGAACTGTTTAGAACCAAACTTAAACCATGTTCAGATGATTAGCGCTCAACGCGCGTTTTATTTATTTATTTATTTATTTTATTTGGCGATCATTGCTACTATCTTAAATAAATGTGTGACACTTAGAATAACAAATGTATATAAATATGTGTATAATCGATACATGTAGTGTCTCACAGGTGCGGTAAGCTTATTGTTTCGTGTATAGCCGATGTCGATGACCAGCATTGCTTGGCATCACTGAAATTTAAGTGAAATATTATTGTGAAGTTTAGCTGGCGTATCGTGTCTGATGTTGTCACGTGTTGCGTAAGCGATACTTGTACGGCGTCGGATGCAATATAATCAATTGCAATACAATCGGGATTTGGGGAGTTTACAGCTTACTGATAACTGATGTCGGTAAAAAATTCACTAACCACAAATTTATATATATTATATAAAAGTACAAGTACATGTAAGAAAGATTATAGACACACATTGTTAATAAAACGAAATATGACGACTAACTATTGATCGTTGGTTAAAGCATACTCGTATATTATAAGTATCATATACGGGATCTGCTTCCTCGTTTCTCGGAAGGTTCGTTAATTCACTGGAGTGTTCATAATCATTAATGTTCGATGCTCATGTCATGTCTCAATGTCAGGTCAGGCAATTGATGGGACTGTGCCTCTCAGCTATTTTTCTCTCAATATAACTACATTGGATAGGTATATGGAAGATAGATATGACGTACCCAGGGGTTTTTATCGGGTGAGCTCCCATGATTTCAATCCAAGCGCTATACGCAATAAAACTGTACGATTTATCGTCATTATAATACGTCAGAATATCTTGACACTGGGTTCTCGCTGATTATTCTGTTATGCAGATTAATGCGTGCAGCTGAAAAAAAAATTGGCATAAGAGAATACTATTAAGTACTAGCCGACTCGTGCCTACTGCGTTGGGTTTTAATAACATTTTTGTTATGCAATTATATTTTGTAGTTCTTAGTAGGTACCAAGTTATATTAGTTTCATTGTTTAGAATTAGCTGGCATTGGATGTGTGGTATTTATTATTGCTTCCAATACCGGTATCCCGGTATTGGCTAATACGGTGATCCCGGATTTTTTCCGCCTTTTTTCAATACCAGTATTAGAGATTTTAGTTTTTTTTCAGAATATCACTAAATTATACAGTGACACATTCTCTTTTTATTTATTTAATCTATTTGATTTGTCATGTTTGATAGTTACATACAATAAATCTGAGGAACTGGTAACTGCACCCACAGCCACACACAGCTGCTTTAAACTTATGTTTCCAACCAAGAAATTAATTTGATGCTAGACGTGAAAAGTTAATTTGATGCTAGACGTGACGCTTGTCTAAAATTCATGCTGTGAAAACTATTTAAAGCAGACAACGCCCTTAGCCGAAACCTTACCTCAGCTCTCAAAAAGAGAATAAAGCAGTGGCGGAAAATATTATCTTGTGTAAAGCACGATGATGATGCTTTTTTTTCCGCAGAAGAAGACGATGTGTTTTCAAAACCAACTTTAAATGAGATCTATATTGTCATCATGAGTTTTGTAGTTAAATTCTCAAAAGCACTAGCAGAACGTGAATCATACGCTCCTGTTTGCAACGACAATAGTAGTGACAGTGACGAAATTCCTCTGTCGTGCCTGCACAGCGATATTGAGTTGACATTTGAACAGCAATTGGAAGCAGAAATAGTAGCTAAAACTCAAAGAATGGTAGCTAAGCCCCAAGCTTCTGGTAGCACTGATATTCATTCTATTGTAAAAGTTGAAATGGGTGTTTATGATAGTCCTGGAGGCAGCCGAGAGGTGTATTTCGATATGACTTTCAATTATTTATTGTGCATTCCACCTATGTGTGTATAGGCAGAGAGAGCGTTTTCCTCGGTCACATATTTATGCAATCGATTAAGAAGCTCACATGCGGATAAAAGTTTAGATGCTCTTTCCTTCCTAAGAACACAATTTCAGGAAGAAAGAGCCTTAAAACAGTAGAAACTATAGGACTGAGACTGTAAAATTGTGATTTTAGTATAAGAAAATACTTTATTAATGTTGATTCTATATCAGATTTTATTTTAAAGGTGCAGGTAGATGCATATCATGATCTAGTTGTGTTTAAAATACTTAGCAAATAATCACAAAGGCAAGAAGTATAAACACAATAATTTACGGTTAAACTGATTTTTTAACAGTTATGATTGTTATCGATATGTTTCTGTTGTACTTACATAAAAGTAGATATTTATTTTGTCCATTTTCCATACTTTGTGTATAATAAGACACTAGGCTTATTTTTGGTTTTTCTAAATAAAAGTAAGTAAATATTTAATTTGTTAAGATTTGCTATTTTTTGTATGCACAATATTACATAATTATAAACAGTAGGTAAATATTTAACAGTAGGTAATTGTTTTGGTTAAAAGGAACCTACCATTGAGGATGCGGGATGCGATTATAGAAAAGGGCGGTTAGGAAGCCTCGTACCTTCGATAGCTGATGGCTTCTAAGTCTGGACCAGGTTTCACTGTTTCACTGCACTGTCCTTGGTTCGTGGGTATAGAACAAACATAATTCACATGCACTACACTTATTTTATAGCGTTTTAGCCCGGGTTAAAACATTAATTTTGCGGGAGCGTGCATACTTGTGTCGTTGCTTTTTTTGCGGATTTTTCGGAACTAAATGTGAGGGCGCTAGCGTCGCACTCCAGCGCCGCGAGCGTAGTGTTCTTCCTTCTTAAGGCGGAAACAGTAAGGGTGGGATAGGATAGGATAGGTAGGTTTGCGTAACATTTTTTAAAAATAAGGCGCGTAAGCAGTAATTTTTTTGTATATAATATACCTACATTATGATTTAGTCATAAAGAGAGACTAATCTGATCGTTGTCTTTTTTGAATACATATTTTCAATGTTATTATCAAATAATATAAATAAAAGATGATTATTATAGAAAAGATGTTTTTTCATTATGTGTTTTTATTAAAAAAATATAGAATTTCCTGCGTCTTACTAAATAAAGTATTAAATCCTTGGGAAAAAAAGATCGGTGTCAATATCGGTTTTAATAAAGATCAGGTATTCAAAAGGTCTAGTATTTATATTAATTATTAAAGATTTCCCAGAACACAATGTTTGATGTTATTTTGCTATCTGGCATGTGGATTGCGATTCGATATAAGCCAATATATGGCCCAAGGGAAAAGCACTTTTTTCTCAGATCGATACATACCAGTGAAAATGTCTGACCCCGAGCCTTATTTATAGTAATGACACGTTTACTAGAAACTAATATTTTGATTGGGATGGGTAGGTCAACTAAATAATGTAGGGGAGATTCGGGTAGCCCCGGACGGCGGATAGCCCTGGACAATTCTTAAGAAACTAAACACAATACTTAGGCAAAGCGATATGATAAAGATACCTCCATAAGAGTAAAAATAAATGCATATGAATGACGGCGTGGACGCGGAGTAATTTAGTAGTGACAGAGTATTTTGGTTACCATCAAAAATGTTTCGTCGATTCTTTAAAATTTTATTGAAGATTAGCTGTGCCCGCGACTTCGTCCGCGCGGAATTTAGCAAAAAAGTTGTTGTTTATTTCGCAGATTTTATGATAACTTGTTAATTCTATAATAATTATTCTAAGTAATAAGTATAATTCTTCTTTATTGTGAATGTGTATTTTGTTCTTATCTTCATTGTATACATATGTATTTATGATTCCATTTATTTATTTTTTAGCTTCCCGTTGTATCCCACGCACACCAGGGTAGACAGAGAGAATCTAGTGATAAGATATTCCGTTACCCACACACCGCTGAATTCTGGAGGCATTACGTGCTAAATGACAGAACTTAATACCGCGCTTTGCCTCGACACCAGGGCGAAGAAAATGGAAATATGAAATAAATATTTCCTTTCCTCGAGTGGGAATCGAACCCGAAACCAGTTGCGTTTACAGTAATACTTCGTGCCCCTACAACTACTACTTCGGGCCTCTGATAAATATTTTTAGTTTTTGTTTTTATTTTTTTTTAGTTTAATTAATAATAATCATTTTCAGTTTTTTGTATTAGCTTTATTGAAAAATTTCTTTATATACAATATTTGGTGTACGATTTTCTTCAGTTAAAACAACTACACTACTGGCATTCCTTGCACGTGAACATGCCACGTAAAGCTGCCCATGAGTAAAGCAACCCTTAGTTAAATCTATACCAGTTTTGCTTAAAGTTTGTCCTTGTGACTTGTTGATTGTCATAGCAAAACTGACATTGACAGGAAATTGCAATCTTTTGAATTCTATTTGAATAATAGAAAATTCGACGGCATTACAGAAATCCGTGGTATAAATACTATGTCACCTTTTCCGTATCTGGATATTATACGTCCTTCTATAATGTTTCTTTGCAAAGATACTACTCGCGACCTAGTCCCATTGCAAAGTTTTGGTGGGTTTAAGTCACCGAGTAGCATAATGGGCACACCAATTTTAAATTCTAATTTATGAGGTGGTAGACTAGGGACAATTATATATTATACTGTTTAAAAATTCTGTTGGGTAATTAACTACTTCATTCGGATTGCAAATAGTATTGATGGAGAGGTATATTTGTGATTCACCAGATAGCTTATCTAAAATGCGCTGATTAAGCGCTGTAACCTGGTCGTTCGTAGGTGCTAAAATTGATCTGTCATACAACCACGAATCTTCTTTGATATTGAGATCGTGAATATCATCATAAACACTATGTATTAAAGTTTCTGTGTCCGCGACAACCTGACAAAGCCCGGTAGGTAGTTCTATATCATGAGAACTATTCAATTCTGGACACCTTCCCTCTCCAATATCAAGGAGAATTTTGCTAAATTCTGAATCAGCTGAATGTGCCCTCATGTTTTCATTTAAATTAAGTTTTTTACAATGCCTCCAAAGCTCTAAACGTTTTAAACAAGCGTTCGTTTCGTCAGCTGGTGTTCCTTTGTTTACAACTGGTAATATTTGTCTAAAATCTCCAACGAATAAAAATGTGACTCCTCCAAATAAAAAATTATTGCTTCTTATATCCTGCATCGTCCGATTTACGGCTTCTATAGAAATTTTGTTTGCCATAGTGCATTCATCTCACACTACAAATACACAATCTTTTAGTACTTTAGCTTTAAGGCTATTCTTGGGTATATTGCAGACAGGATTTCCCGTACGGTCTGGATCTAGTGGGATTTTAAACATGGAATGCGCCGTTTTTCCCCTGGGAAGTAAGGTTGCCGCTATGCCGGACGACCCGACTGCTATGGCAATCTTCTTTTCTGCACGTATTTTGGCCAGCAAAAGGTTAACCAAAAATGTTTTACCAGTACCACCGGGAGCGTCTAAACAATACACTCCACCAGAGTTTGTATTTACCCTATCAATAAGAAGTTGGTAAATTTGATTTTGTTCATTGTTTAATCGAGGCTCATTATGATTTATAGTATTTTGAAGATCAACGGGGTCAAAATTTGTATGTTCCGTATATTTCCTATTTAATTTTTCATCAATTTCATCGATAGCTCGTGGAAAAGGCAAGCCATAATGCGAGAGGGAGTTGCCGCCTATTGAGAGAAGACCTCTTGTAATGCAAACAAAGCTCTATTTGTAAATATATCTAAATGTGTATTTATATCTGCATGTGGGTACCGCCCTCTTAAATCATCTACAAAATGATATTTAAAATGATCTTTAAATTTCTCCCATAATTCTGTAGGATTAGATATGTTACAGAAAACTAATATAATGGCGAATAACGCCCGTAATTTAGATGCACTGCTACCTATATTGGTATCTGTTAAAGTGTCACTCCAGTGATTATCGCCTTCTAGTAAGCCAAGGGCAAGACATGCTGCTTGATATGTAGGATGCGAAATCCCATTCACTCTTTTGAGACTTTCGAATGAAGTTGATCCTTTGACAAAAGTTAATAACAATCTTAGATAATAACATTCTCGATTATTGGGGTGTATTGTATATATTCTTCCTAGAGTGTGCTCCTGGCACACTCCGGGATGACCCTCCACAGGAGTACGTCTACGTCGTCTTTGGAATGTGCAATTTCGTTTATTAAATGTGTAATAGCCTGGTATTTCTTCGTACAATAAAGAGAGTGCAAATTCGTCTTTATTGCATAGATCGAAAAATGCCATCAATGTCGTGTTTCTAGGATTTTCTACTACTCTACGGACATTGTTTGGATTAAAATAAATTCTCTGACCGTTTTCTAAATTAATATTAAAATATGTTACTGCGGGGAATCATCCGTGAATCGAAAATGATAACATACGCCAGATTGCTTCGGATGTACTAATATATCTTCAATTTTGATATGATGTCACTTTATCGTTAGCTTTTTGTACACCACAAACCGCCAAATCTGAACCCTTATTGACATATTTACAAATATATTTTATGGACTTTATACTACTACAGAGTTCAACGTTAATATGGGCTTTAAAAGAAGTGCGCGACAGTGTCGGGCAAAATGGAACAATCCAACGATTGTTGATATCGATAACATTACTTCGTGATTGTATTGTAGTTCTTATACCACCATTCTCAGGTGAACGACATCTGTAAAATGGATAACCATCCTCACCTGTAACAGTATCTGTAGTAAATGACTTAGGAAATCTTTTACTACAGATACCGTCCTTCATACACGGAGATCGAGGATTATAAGAGCCATATGCTCCGTGCACCATGTGGGATTTCACAACATCGAATAGCTCTGGATCAACTTCTTGATCTGGCAACTCTGCTCGAATAACATCATCGATATGCACAGCTCTTATTTTCCTTTCTAACCATATCAAAATGTGTGCATGGGGCAAACTTCGTTTCTGCCATTCTACATTATACATAAAACAGCGAACGCAACCGAAAATTTTACCCGTTACCAGGAGATCCATTAGTTTTTTTAATTTTAGCTTAAAAACTCTGGCTACTACATCATGCCGATCAGAAGCCAATTGCCCTGTAAAAAGTTCTTGTGTAATTTCATGCCATTTAGGGTTAATTGTGAAAGTTATGAAAAGATCGGGACGCCCATATTTCCTAACATAACAAAACACATCTTGTGTGCGTTGATGCATATGCCTAGGTCCTCCGGTAAACGATGAAGGTAAAATAACTAATTGGTCCAGATTCTCTATATTCTCATTCTGATGTATTGCGTCCTGAAGGTGAATATAATTCTCGACTCGAGCTTCTTTTGATTACTACGTATAAAAATAAGTCTTTCTGTTTCAATTTTAGCATAAACTTCAACTCAGTACTGATTAAATAGTTGTTTGTAATAACGTAGGTGATTATATTCATTTTGCCTTATCATTAATCGGTAACTGTAATATTGCAAAGCGGATACCATCTTTTGGCATTTTTTTGGCCTGTGCTGGGTTCGGATTGATAGACCACAAAGTTATATCCATTTTCTCCATATGTAAACATTAGAGGATACTGCAAAGCGTCATACGATCTATGAGTTTCCGAGATTCTCTGCGATCGATTATCATGTCTGCGAAGTATTATATCTCGTTTATTACAATGATGATTAACCAATGGTACAGAAACTTCGTTTGTTGTGAGTTCATTATGGCGTCCTGGATTCTCTGCTGAAGGTCGCCGATCAGCATTTATAACTATTTTATAGTCAGTTTTGTTTGAATTCGGTGTGAAATATTGTAAAGCAGTTTTGAAATCACGAATATAATTGTTAATTTCATTAAGCGTACTTTGTACACTTTCTATTAACATAGGATTTAAATTTGGGAAACATTGTAACCTTGTGTCCCTTTGTTGTATGTAATCGCTAATGAAATAAATTTGTAAAAATGATTCTTTTGCATTGTCTACCGGAAGAAGAGAACCAATAAAATGATATACTTGCCCCTGTATTTTAAACGTGGGCATATAATTCCCTTCGTGTATTTCTTTCGCCCCAAAGGAAGTCATTAGGAATGCCGAATTATAACGTCTAATGTTGTTTAAAAAATGCTGAGATAGTTCATGTTCACCACATAACAGAGATTTAAGTGGTTCAGGAGGCTGTTGAAAAGTGTTTAAGCGCACTTTTCCAGACGAACAACAAATACCTATTGTCTCATCTTTCCATCTTAAAGCTTTACAATAGTTGCAACATATATTCATAGCGCCTATCTCGGACGCAGCAGAATAATTTGGGGATCATAATTTAACCCACTATCACATTTTTCTCGCCATGCAATAGTACGTCTATTATTTCTTCTTATTTGGTCATTGTTTAGTCGTTGTCGTCGGTTTGCTTCACTTTCCATATCCCGCAGAGCACTTGCGGTTTGTCTGACAGTATACAGACGCATTTCTCGATCAACCCTTGTTTCTGACTGACGAATAACACCTACGTTTTTACGAAGCTGAGATAAGCGCTCGATCATTTGTTCTTGTGATTTATGATATCGATCGCGTTGCTCTGTAATGCGGTTATCATGGTGTTCCCGATTTTCAAATTTACGTTGACATTGGTGATAGCGACGATCATTTTCTAGACGCTGCTCTCTTGCCTCGTTGGATTCTAGGCTACGTGACATAGCATGTCGAATACGATCATCTTCTAAGCGTTGCTCTCTGGAAACGACTGATTCTAAGCTTCGCGAGATAGTGTGTTGAATACGATCGCTTGCTAGATCTTTTGCGGTGATCTCTAGATTCCAAAGATTCTTGAGTCCTTAACAATGAATGACGCATTCTATCAAACTGTAATCGTTTATGTCTTTCAGAGCTACTCTCATTAGATTTAGACATGGACATTCGTAATCTACAATTTCTGAGACGATTTTCCATAGCCTGTTGACATTCATTTTCACGTTGCAACTTTTTCCTTTTGGCTTGTCTCGTCTGTTTAGAAAGATTGGACTTTCTTTTAGGCATGACGAATTCGTAAGCACTTTACAAAAAAAGAAATATTCTAACTTTACAATGTTTATTTAAGGAAAGGCAATTAACCACGTTACTACCTGAATAAAATAAGCTATTAATAATTTACCAATGTCAAAATTTGACGGGTACATCAAAAACCAATAAAAAGATCTTACTGCTAGAAAACATATCCAATAAATTTTAATATTAACGTAAGTATGTAAACATGTATATTTTTTCTATTTTATATATAAATTATTTCATATATAAAACAGAAACGATTATATTGATAAATATCAAACATTAACATTGATATACATTTATTTTTGTTTTAGTTAGGTAAAAAATTACACAGAAAACCATAGATAGTACTTGGATATTGCATTGCATATATATATGCAAATAAATAAAATTAGAATGTCTGTTTGTAACATTAAAATAACTGCTTTTTCATAAAATGAAAGCCAAGTTATTCCTTATTACCTCTCGGCTTTCTCTTATTATATATCTGTATTTACTATAAATGGTACATATAACAAAGTAACATTTTGTGCGTGATAAGTAACGGGACTCAATGACGCGTTTTGTCCAGTCCAGTACAGTTTTACCAGAGCAAGGGACATAAAGTAATTTAAACGTAATAATTCCTCCAAGTGGGGATCGAACCCACAACCTATCACGTTTACAGTAAGACGCTATCTCACTATGCCATGATAGTATTTTTATATTTAACAGAATATGTTTTTCTTTTATATGTTTTCCTTTAGTAAAAAATATTTTTTTCAAAACTTTTATATTGAAATATGTTTTTAAATAACAATGCATGCAGATTAAAATTTTTGAAAAGGTCAATAAAGGAAGTAATAGTTAATATCAGGCGTTATAAGATGTTCTCGATAACTTCATAATTAAGTAGCTCACAGTATAAATTAGCCTTTGTTCCACTAAGAAAACTGTGACATTACATTGCTTCTTTGCTGTGAAACGTGAACAAACAAACTAACACACTTTCACGTTTATAATATTATTATTTGTTTTTTTTTAGCATAGGCAGGGTAGGCAGAGGGAACCTAGTGTTAAGACACTCCGTTCCCCACTTTCCGCCGAATTCGGAGGCATTGCGTATTAAGTGGCGGAACTTAACGCCGCGCTTTACCTTGATACCAGAGCGAAGAAAATAGAAATAATAAATATTTCCACTCCTCGAGTGGGAATCGAACCCACAACCAGTCGTTTAGAGTCACACGCTTGTACCACTGCGCCACGACTGGTCCCTGATAATATTAGTATAAATACATTTATACAAATAAATGCAATGATGAATATTCAAATAACTGCTTATTACTCAATGCATTTGTATGTGTACACGGTACATATACCAAACCAACATTTTTGTCCTTGCCCATTTTTTCAGTTTATCTCAAAAATGGCTGGACCGATTTCGACGGGACTTTCAGTGCCAGATAGCTGACGTAATATGGCATGACTTAGGCTACTTTTGTTTTAGAATTACAATGTTTTTGTTTTATTGAACGCAGACGGAACCGCGGGAAACAGCAGGTTTCAAAATAAAAGTAGCCTAAGTTACGCCTTGTTACATCAGCTATCATCAGTGAAAATTCTGTCAAAATCGGTCCAGCCGTTCCTGAGATTAGCCAAAACAAACAGACAGACAGACAGATAAAAATTTAAAAAAAGGTTATTTTGGTATATGTACAGTGTATATATACATATGCATTCATTATAAAAAAGTTACTTTAATATTACAAACAGACACTTCAATTTTATTTATTAGTATAGAGTATAGATTTAAATATCTCTTTAAAAAACAATGCAATATTACAAATCAATATATTACAATATCAATAAAGTAAGTAATAGTCAATATCGGGCGTTATAAGCTTATGTTCTCGATAACTTCATAATTAAGTAGCTCACAGTATAAATTAGCCTTTGTTCCACTAAGAAAACTGTGACATTACATTGCTTCTTTGCTGTGAAATATGAACAAACAAACTAACACACTTTCACGTTTATAATATTAGTGTAGGTATATCTATATAATTAAATATAATGATGATTGTTCAAATTACTGCTTCTTACTAAATGCATTTGTATGTGTGCACGGTACATATACCAATTTTGTCCTTGCCCATTTTTCTGGTTAATCTCTGGAATGGCTGGACCGATTTCGACGGGACTTTCACTGCCAGATAGCTGATGTAATGAAGCATAGCTTAGGCTACTTTTGTTTCAGAATTAGAATGTTTTTGTTTTATTGAACACGGACGAAGCCGCGGGAAAGAGCAAGTTTTAAAATTAAAGTAGCCTAAGTTACGCCCTGTTACATCAGCTATCATCATTGTAAATTCTGTCGAAATCGGTCCAGCCGTTCCAGAGATTATCGAAAACAAACAGACAGACAGACAGACAAAAATTTTTAAAAAGCTTATTCTGGTATATGTATCGTGTATATATACATATGCAATCATTAAAAAGTTGTTATTTTAATATTACAAACAGACACTCCAATTTTATTTATTAGTATAGATTATTAAATACAGTAATAGTACAGTTAAGAGTTTCTACTTGTCTTTTATTTGGAGTTTTAGAAAAAATAATATGTTAATATTTACTCATTACAACAATTAATGTATATTTTCTGAGCTACGCTTAAAATTGTTAATCGATATCTGTCGGGCAGCCCCGGACTCGATAGTGTCGGCTACCCCCGGACACCATGATGATGATGATGATTATGAACTCCCAGACATGTTCCAACATATTATTCATATATCGTAATATTATTTACATACACTTCTATCACTAAAACTGCAAATTGTTATTTTACTTTTTTGTAAAATGTACTTTATTAAAAAAAATTATTGACATAAATGACATAAGACAAGTCAAAATTCAGGGGGAGATCTAGAAAAAGTGTCAAATAGAGGCCACCGTAGAAGTCGCAAAATAAAACATAAAAAAGAAGTGCAGGAATACCAGAAAAAGAGAATACAATAAAAAAGATCAATCAGGAATATAAAAACATAAAATAGCTTAGGAGGCGTTGAACACCAAAATATCCAAAGTCTTTATGAAAAAATGTAGTGAATGCATTATATGTGGGGAAACATTTGATGAGACCCTGATTCAGAGTCAAGAAAGCGAAAACTAAGCCCATGGAGATTGTTTTCATATAGATGTATCGAATGGTTATTATAACTGATATGTGCAATGCCTAGAACCAGTTGGGACATCATTTATTACTGTGTCCGGGGCTACCCAAAGCTTTTTGAGATGACAGAAAAAAACAGGCTAACTTATTCGTAGTATATTTTATAGGAAATTTACTACGAATAAGTTAGCCTGTTTTTTTTTTGTATTTGATTAAATGAGTAGAGAGAGAGAGAAGATTCTAATCTTGTTTAAATATCAAATAATACGCATAAAACCTTTTATTTCCGTCATTTATTTGTATTTCATTCCAAGTGTCCGGGGCTACCCGAATCTCCCCTACTTTGTACGACTAATTTTATCAACATAAAATTATCTTGATGATAAAATCATTTATTTTGATATAGAAACATGTTTTGTTCTTAAAAAAGATCTCAACTATCTCACTTCACATAGATTTTTTTTCTTTTATTAATAAAATAACGTTTGTAGAAAACAATTATATCTTTCTCTGATTTTTTTGTTCAATAATAATAAAATAAATAAAAAACAAAAAAAAAACACAAGCTTTACCTCTTTATATAATAGTACAGATTTAATATTTTTTTAAATGTTATTCATACACTTGGGTTAAGGACATAAAACTTTACGAAACTAATTGTCTTATACCAAGTGAGTGAATAACATTTTAAGAAATGATTAAGTATAAACACATCCTCAAATTAGATTCTAAACATCGTGTGCAAACGTCTAAAGATATCCTCACTATGTCACGAACGGCGCAGCCTCAAGTCGAGTTACTTATACATAAAATACACCCTTTCACAGAAGTCGAGACTCGAGTCAACGCACGAGAGGTATCTCAAGTAAATATTGATATTGCAAATATTTCTTTCTCTCTCCTTGTATAATTTATTTCAACCAAATTTAAATGTTACAAAAGATAATTAAGACCATTGTGGCACAGTGGGACAACGTCTATAAACCGTGATTTGTTGTGGGAGCGATTGCTGTTCGGAGGAATGATTTTGTTTAGATCATTTTCATTCCTCTGTTCTGATAAGGAGACAGAGAACGATGTTGTGTACGTCTATATTACATTACTGTCTGACTGAATACGTACTGTCTATATTACATTCGAAAATAGAGAAGAAAGTGACTGGACATTAAGTTCGCTCGAAATACGAGGAACTCTCTTAAACCAGAAACGCATACGACATAAAGCTACATAAAATATTAAGTCAGCCCATCTACCATAAAATAAGTAAGCCTGTTGTAACTGGATGAGTGGAGTGGACTTTGTTCAGGCAAAGTAATTTGTTAACATATTTGTAGACTCATAAACCAAATATGTTACTGTTTGTTAATTACTATAATGTGCTCTGGTAGTTTTACTATATTATAGAAAATGTAAAATCTATTCGATTCGAAATTATATTTAATACTAAATATTTAGAAATAATGTATTACCACGATATAAATAATTTTGTATATAATTTCGGACTAATAATTAATTATCAAATATCCATACACTCAACTCATTACTTTTATTTCAAACGTATAATCGAAAATAAAAATAGTTTTTCAACATAAAAATTTAAGAAGCTTAAGGATGTACATGTAGTGCGGTATCAAAGATACTATACATATACATTATATGTATATACTAGTATATAGCAACAGCTATGGGTTGTGTGGCGTCATAGAGCCGCGCGGTGCCGGCCGCGACCAGTCTCATTCGCATCGCGGCACTCGGACGCGTTGCACTGCGACGCGGTTCACAATGCTCCTACCGAAGTTATTTACCTTCCTCATCCTAAACTTCCTTTTAGCCTCCGCCGAAAAATGTCCTCCTAAATGTCAGTGTATTCACAATTCAATCCGCTGCCTCCATCAAGATCTGCAAGCGATACCCAAAACGCCGGACGACGCGCACACGTTGTAAGTATAAAACTTTGTTTAAAAGTCTATTTATAATACGTTAAAATGCGTGCGAAAGTCATTGTGAGAGCGAGCTTTGCTGCCCGGCGGAATGAATTATTTTACACGGAATTTCCATCAAATTTAACATTTATTTCCTATATCAAAGCTTTTTTGTAACTTTTACGATTCAGAAGTTGGATTCTACAATTTATTTAAGCAATATTTGTATTAGGTACGCGTGTAATATTTTTCTATTTTATAATTATAATGACCCGACGGTACTAAAGTATTAATATTCTTCTAAATTTTAGAAGAGTACTTAAACATGTTTTTGAATTAGTGTGAAACGCGAATATTATCTAATTTACCTGTTAAAATAGAGCATCAGTTACCACAAATATTCATTCAAGCTTAAAAAATATTTATAAAAAAAGTAATATCATTTAAATGCTCTGTTACGACCTGCAGTTTGTGGAGCTATAAATATAAATTTTAAGAAACTTAACTCTCGTAGCCCACACCGATTAGCAAAAAAAAAAGATTACATCGTCATCTTAAGTGTTTAGAAAGATACGATAAGCCAAAATTTAAATATAATAAATCATTTTCTACTTGAATCTCTATTAATTAAATTGATTTTCAGTTCCTCACCTATTAAAATAGAGGTTCAGCAGATTTTTTTTATAAGTCATGAAAGTGAATTCCAAATGATGTATCTTTTCAATTATTTAAGTACTAGACTTCACGAATTTAAGAACAAAAATTACTGATCCGGCGTAAAATTGTGTCGCAAACTTCACAAAAGCTTTAATATTCCCAAAAATGTTTTAGTAATAAGAAAAGTTATACGTATGTACCTAATAATATCTACCAATATATTATTATTTAACAAAACAACAGTCGTCTCAATGCTACAGTTATCAGCGTCGAAATATTCTGACTGGTGGGTAAAGTGCCGTAAAGGTAGTCGAGGGAAAAGGTCTCTGATTGTCAATTTGTTATATAATAAATTTCTTATATAATCTATTACAACACACTCGAATATAATCGAAATCTTTTAAAAAACCTTACATTAAATTCAAAGATTAAATCTAAAAACACCTTAGGCTCATCTTTGTTAGCAATGTTACAAACAACAGACTCTTGAATTCTAATTAAGGTATCGTGGCGCAGTGGGACAGCGTCTTTGTAAACATATTTGATTATGGGTTCGATTTTCAATTGGGGAATATTAATTACTTAAATAAATTATTTTCATTTCATTCCCTCTGGTGACAAGACAAAGCCTGGCGTTCAGTACCACCACTTAGTACACGATGTCTCGCCATGTCTCGCCAAAGGATAGTGGAGAAAGAAATGTATTGACATTTGATCCTTAATAAAATAAGTTAAAAATATTCTCTAGACTTTTAGTTATCATAATCTATACTATAATAAATCTGTAAAAAAGTTGTGTCAGTACATTGAATATTTTTGCAAACGAACAACCCAGGGGGGTGTAAAAATAGTAATAGAATACGAATCTACATTTTTTTTTCTGTCTGTTTGTCTGTTTGGACGCGAACTTCTTATGATCCTTTGGACAAATTTGAGTGAAACTTTTTTTTGCATAGCTGTTGACCCTGAGCAGGCTTTAGGGTATGAATGATTTCGAAGAGTGGAACACCTGATGTAGAATCACAATAGACCTGCTAAATTATAATAAATACAGAGTAGCCGCAATAACAAAATTTGTTCAATGTGATGTTCATTTTGCGATGACGTAATTTTTTTGGTTTTGGAACACCTGATGAGGAACTGTAATAGTCCAGCTAAAATATAATATATACGGAGAATTCATAATAACAATATTTGTTCAACGTGATGTGCATTTTGCAATGACGTAATTTTTTTTGCTTTTGGAACAGCTGATGAAGAATTATAACAGTCCATCTAAAATATAGTATATACGGAGTAGCCGTCATAACAAAATTTGTTCAACGTGATGTGCATTTTGCGATGACTTATTTTTTTGGGATTTGGAACACCTCACGAAGAACTATAATAGTCCAGCTAAAATATAATATATACGGAGAATTCATCATAACAATATTTGTTCAACGTGATGTGCATTTTGCAATGACGTAATTTTTTTTGCTTTTGGAACAGCTGATGAAGAATTATAACAGTCCATCTAAAATATAGTATATATGGAGAAGCCGTCATAACAAAATGTGCATTTTGCAATGATGATTTTTTTTTTGGATTTGGAACACCTGATGAAGAATTATAACAGTCCATCTAAAATATAGTATATATGGAGAATTCGCCTTAACAAAATTTGTTTAACGTCATGTGCAATTTACAATGATGATTTTTTTGGATTTGGAACACCTGATGAAGAACTATAACAGTCCATCTAAAATATAGTATATATGGAGAATTCGCCTTAACAAAATTTGTTTAACGTCATGTGCAATTTACAATGATGATTTTTTTTTGATTTGAAACACCTGATGAAGAACTGTAATAGTCCAGCTAAAATATTATATATACGGAGAAGCCGCCATCACAAAATTTGTTTAACGTGGTGTGCATTTTGCAATGCCGATTTTTTTTTTGATTTGAAACACCTGATAAGAACTATAATAGTCCAGCTAAAATATAAAACATATGTGAAGAAGCTGCCTTCACGCAATTTGTTCAGCGTGATGCGCATTTTGCGTTGACGTATAAAAATAAAGTTTCAGAACAACTGATGAAGGACTATAGTAGTTCAGCTGAAATACAACAAATACGAGGAAGACTCCTTAACAGAATTTGTTTAGCGTGATGCGCATTTCGCGTTGACGTATAAAAAAGTAAAGATTTCGAAATACTCCTGAAGACTGATCAAGAAATGATAGGACAGGACAGGATGGGCTAGCGTCTATTGTTGATTCGATTTCCACGTAATGAAATAATTATATTTAAATTATTATTATATTTTTACTCTGGAAAGACAAAGCGGAGCGTTTAGTATCCGCATACTATATACCTTCCCTCGAATTGGTAAATAGTCTCAGTGTCACTAGGTTCCTAGGTCTATTTCAATTCTCATTTCTTCGCTTTGAGTATTACCAAGACAAAGCGCGATATTGAGTTCTGTCACTCACACAACACGCAATGTCTCAATTTAGGATGCAAAGTGGAAATAGGAAAGAGAATGTCTTGACAGTGACAGAGGTCCTCTCTGAAAAGGCGTGAAGTTGAAAAAAAATTACTCTTTTATAATAAAATAGTACAAAATTGTGTCTTTACTAAGTGTAGCTATTATAACTTTGGGCTCAAGGTTCAATGTCAACGTAGTATATGGAAGTAGTATGATATATTAAGTCATGAGGTCCACGCAAAACAGAGCAGAGAGAAAAAAAATCTTTTTAATATGTATAAATAAGATTGAATACTGAAAAAGTAAAGCTTAAAAAGTTAAAGTTAGTCACAGTGGCGCAGTTGCGAAGTGTCTTGACTTTAAAAAAAGGTTACAAGTCAATTGGAAAACGTATAAAAATTTGAACGCAGCGGGATTCGAACCCGTGCCTCCTGTATACCGTCTAGGCGCTCTCACCACTGAGCGCAAAAATTTGAACGCATGGTCTTTCAATATTCCTAAGTGTGGAATAACACTTTAAAAGTGTTTAAAAAGGTTACAAGTTTTATTCTAAGTATTGTTTATATTTTGAGAAATATTTGAAAACGTACTCGAGACCACCGTGGCGCACTGGAATAGTGTCTAACTGCAACACAAACCATTGTGTCGAACCCATATGGTTGCCCATAACCATATGGGTTCGCTTCTCATTCTGGGGAATAATTAATTTTTAATTTTTTTTCTTAAATAATATTTTAATTTTTATTTCTTCAGATAGCGTCTGAAGCAAATGGTTTGATTATTGGGCTTTTCTTCGATAGTACGGTTATATTTGAATTTTCATTTTCTGCTCGGTAAGACTAAATGAGGCGTTGAATTCCGGAATGCAACACCGGCATGCAATACGCAGTGTCTCGAATTCGGTCTTAAAGGGACTCGCCCACATATATTAATTTTGAGTACAAATTTCAATGTAAGGTAGCAATAGAAGAAGAAGATATATTATAGTCATAAAGTCCACGCAAACGAAGTTGCGGGCAGTTTCTAGTATGATTATAAAAATAATAAAAAGTACGATTTTTATAACAAGCGCCTAAGGTTAAGGTTAAAGGCACCAAAAGATGCATAGAATAGAATAGAAAACAGCAAAACATAATATTAAATTCACGACAGCCTCCTCCTTAATTAGTCTAAACAAAAAATATATTTTATATTATAAAATTTCTCAGATTTGAGGATTAGTCCGAAACTTTGAAAAGTGTAGGTTTCTAAAATTTCACATTTCTATTCCGCAATTTTAGGAATTGTGGCGACTTATATGAATACTAGCTGTTACCCGCGACTTCGTCCGCGTGAACCAAGAAACATCTTCATTGAGTTCCGATCCGGTTTTCCCATCTTCGAGTAATCGAACATACGTATTAAGAACCTCCTCCTTTCTTGCAATCGGTTAATAAAATGAGATCATAGTCAGATACAGATCTCCCAATTGCGTTATTATACGAAAAAATATACAAAATAAAAAATTTTGAAAAAACCCACGACGGTTTAATTGTAATTGTAAAAGGATAAAATAACTATAAATCCCCCGCCTAAAAGAATATATGTAACGAGATGATAGGGACGGCTTCGTCGGGGCTGTCATTACTTTAAGTTTGCAAAAACCTTCTCATAGGTTTTCTTGCTGTTAAAACAGGTTTGGCAAAAAAATTAAATATTAATATGAATTTACAGTTTTGATAACTGGTATTTTAAAGACTTTAAAACGAAATCTATACTGTTAGCTACTATATTTAAAATAGAGGTTGCAACTGGCAGCCCCCGACGAAGTCGTCCCTATCATCTCGTTACATATATTCTATTAGGCGGGGGATTTATAGTTATTTTATCCTTTTACAATTACAATTAAACCGTCGTGGGTTTTTTCAAAATTTTTAATTTTGCTTTTTATTTTAAACTTTTTAAAGTGAATAGATACACATTATATATTATTACATAATATCGAAATACTTTATATTAATGTTCATGCAAACCCAAAAGAAATTATAAATCTAATGCTTTCTGGTTATCAAATGCTTATTGCAGCGCCTGGGAGATTGTCACCGTAACATTTTCACGAAACTTAAGTCTAACCAAATCAGTGAAAATCACAAAACCCACTAGTAGTTTTGATTTTGAACAAACTAATATATACTGGAGCGCCCCGTGGTAGTTCGTGATATGGCATATAAAAACACGCAGCAATTAAACCAGAACCTATCACAGAAAACCGCATCTAAATAGGTTTCACACAAAAAATACGAGCAAATGCTTACTGCAGCGCCCCTTGGTGAGGTGTCACCATGACACATATACGAGAACACACGCTAATTAAGCCTGATCCTATCTTTGATAAACTGCATCCAAATCGGACTTGTAGTTTTAGCATTGCATAATTAAATGTTTAATGCAGCGCCCCCTGATGAGTTCTTGACGTGAAAAAAGACCTAAAAACTTACACCAAGTAAAAGCAACTCTAATACTAAAAACTCTGCCCAATCGGACTAGTAGTTGTGGTTTTGCATTAAATATTACAAACAAATGTTTACTGCAGCGCCCTCTGGTGAGTTAACACGATAAAACATATGACAAGAACATGCACTAATTAAACTTGAGCTTATCATTGAAACTGCATCCAAATCAAATTCGTCATTTTATCTTTGCACAAACAATATTTTACTGCAGCGCCCCCTGGTGACTTGTCACCGTAATATAAATTAAAAACATGCTCTAAGTAAAGCGGAATCTAATACTGAAAACTCTTGACAATCGTACTAGTCGTTTTGGTTTTACACAAAAAAATAGAAGCAGCTACTTACTGCAGCGCCCTCTAGAGAGTTGACACATACATGAAAATATGCACTAAGTAAACATACATGACACATATATGAATATATACACTAAGTAAATTTGAATCTATCATTGAAAACTGAATTCAAATCGGAGTCGTAGTTTTAGTTTTACACAAACAAATATACTTACTGCAGCGCCCCCTGGTGAGTGGTCACCTTAACGTATATATGAAAAGAAGCACCAATTAAACCTGAATCTATCATTGAAAGTTTCATCTAATTCGGACTAGTAGTTTTTGCTCTGCATAAACAGATGTTTACTGCAGCGCCCCCTGGTAAATTTTCATCGTAACAAAAAAACAAAAATCCTAAAATATGCAGCAAGCAAAGTTGAATCTAATTCTGAAAACTCTAGCCAATCGGATGAGTAATTTCGGTTTTAGACAAATAAATACAAGAAAAATTTTGGTTTTACACAAAAAAATACAAGCAAATGCTTACTACAGCGCCCCCTGATGAGTGGTCACCATAACATATATATGAAAAGACGCACCAATTAAGCCTGAACCTACCCTTGAAGGTTACATCTAAATTGGACTAGTAGTTTTTGATTTGCATAAACAAATGTTTACTGCAGCGCCCCCTAGTGAGTTTTCCCCGTAACAAAAAAAGAAAAATCTTAAAATATGCATCAAGCAAAGTTGAATCTTTTCCCGAAAACTCTTTTTAATCGGATCAGTAGTTTCGGTTTTAGATAAATAAATACAAAAAAAGTACAAACAAATGCTTACTGCAGCGCCCCCTGGTGGTTTGACACGATAAAACATATCCAAGAACATCCACCAATTAAATCTGAATCTATCACTGAAAATCTATCGAAATCAAACTACTATTTTTTGAGATAATTGAAAACATTCGTTTTCACGTTAAATGCTTACTGCAGCGCCCCCTGGTGAGTTAAGGCAATAAGACATATCTAAAAACATACGCCAATTGAACCTTAACCTATCATAGAAAACCGTATCAAAATCGGACTTATAGTTTTGGAAATAATTGACATAGTAATTTGCACAAACACACAAACAAACAAACAAACAAACAAACAAACAAACAAACAAACAACCTCTCACCCCAAACACATATACAGTCGCCGTTCCGTCGCGGGTAAAAATATACGCATCTGTGCCTTTCAAATTTGAGGGTTGCCCTGGATTTCTCCAGGATTCTATCATCAGATCCTGACGTCCATGGGAGCAATTGTGAAATATACACTCTCGAAAAAAAATAATTTTGAAAATCGGTTCACCTATCTTCGAGTAATCGGGGAACATACATAAAAGAACCTCCTTTATTATGTCGGTTAAAAATCCCTGTACATTTTGAGTTATTATGTTATTCTTATATCAAAGCTATATTACTGCAAAGTTTCATGAAAATCCGTTCAGTAATTTTTTCGTGAAAGAGTAACAAACTCTCACACATCCGTACAAACTTACACTTTTATAATATTAACTAGCGACCCGCTCGCGGCTTCGCCACGTGAACTACCACTTTCATCCTCTATTGCCTATTTGGGATTGCTTTTTTTTTATAAAAGGAGGGTAGTCTATATTTGACTATCGTCACTAAATATGTTCATGAGAAAATCATCGATACATTTAGTGCAATGTCTATATTATTTGATAACATATAGCGATAACTGTTCTAGTAAGAAAACGTACGAAATCTGCTATCATATGATAGTAGATTTCGTACATATATACCATCTGGTATATAGTATTATAAACCGGTCAGAATATCTTAAATAAACTTTAAGCTTTTTATTTTACAATTGTGTTACTTATTGATATTAAAAAATAGCTTTACTTGCAAATAATCAATGCAATTTGACTTTGCCAGTTTTTTACTTTTCTGCGGGAACTGTTTTGAATACCAGGGTAATTTTTAAAAAAAGAGAGATGGCCTATGTTTGACCTCATTAACTATTTTCCTGAGAAAATTCATTCATTTCAGTCAAGGAGTTTAGATCTTTCATTCTCACTATATACTAAACATACATAAGTTTCATCCACTGTTTCAACCTCCTAAGGTTTGATTTTTTATAAAGTAGCCTATATGACACTGCATCTTCAACAATCTTCTTTACGAATTCCCGTCAAAACATAACAAATAGAAGAGATACAGATTTTTGCATTTTTATAATAATAATTTAAATGAGTGCGGATATGTCTAATACAATGTCAACTATATAATAACAAATGGCGCTACCCGTTGCAGAAAACGTAGTGACATCTGTTGTCATATAGATTATATAAATATATAGATTATATAAAGTTTTATAGACCGGTCAAATGTATATTTAATAAATGTTATGCATATTTTATTTTATAATTATTTTAATTAGTGATATTGAAACAAATTTAGCTTTACTCGTGAACTATCGACATAATTTGAATGTTTTTTTTAAATTTTATTTTTCTGCGGGAGTTATGTTGAATATCGGGATAAAAACTATCCCATATGTTGCTCTAACCTCTAAGCTAACTCCATACAAAAATTCATTAATTTCTACCCGGTAGATACTGATATACAAATGATTTAATTATATCGGTTTTTTATTTTTTCCAAAAAAACTACATAGGATACTGGGATAAAAACTATCCTATATGTACCTTTGGACTATAAGCTATCACCATACTAAAATTCATTCATTTCTATCCAGTAGTTTTTGCGTGATTGACGAACAAATTAACAGACAGACAGACAGACAGACAGACAGACAGACAGACAGACAGACAAAAATTCTACTGAGTGGATTTTTGGCCTCTGTTATCGATATATTAACGCACCCAATTAAAATTTTTCTGAAATTTTTCATGTACAGAATTGACTTTTCTACTCTTTTATTATATATAGAGATAAGAATAAGATAATAATTGTAGAAACCATTCTTTTTATGTATTTTGAGACGGTATAGTTTTGTGGTCAAAATTTATATACATTCATGTACATTTTTCCTACAGAGATTTTCTAACGAATAACCGAAAGAGATTTTCTAAAGAATCTTATATATGGTGAAAAATGCGTATAAAAAAGTAGCGTAGTAAAGCGTGCATGGTTTTCTCGCTTGGCAGGGTATTTTTTTTATTTATTTATTTAAAAATAATATAGTGTTAAGACTCTCCGTTCCCCACTTATCTCCGAATTTTTGACATTGTTTGTAGAATATCGAAACCCGAAAACAAAAAATAAATTATGACAATTCTACTACAATGGGAATCGAACCTACATCCAATCCTGGTTATGGTCTGAAACCTTCACACTGCGCCACGATGACCCACAGAAGATATTTGATTTATAAATTTAAATTTTATTCTTGTTTGTTTGTCTATTTAGATGAGCGCTAATGATATATGTAATTACGTGGTTTTAAAAATTAAATTTTTTAATTAAAACAATAGAAGCTTTAAAAGTTCGTGAAAGTCATGAAAAATTTGAAGCGACTTGACTGTTCCCAAGACTACCTAAGATAAAATGCTGGTGGATTTAGCATTTAAAAAAATATATTTAAAGCTTAAAAAGTACTTCAATATAAAAATAAACTAAATTATAAATGATATGGATACATCATTTAATATTATCTACTTATATGAACGTAAAAAATATTGACCGACGGCTGACGGGTGAAATGCCGTCGCTCAATCGAGGGTGGGTTTAGGTCTAGTGGTAGTAGGTAGCCTATTTATCTATGTATTAATACGTCAAGCAAAAACTTTGGACCCTTCTTTACCACACCCACACCCACGGAGGAGTATCAAATTTGGCACACCTATACTTTATGTGTAGGAGAAGTGCAGAATAATATTTATCAATAATAATGCTTTTAAAGTACTTTAAGTCAACAAATATTTTTTTCCCTCACTATCAAGCATTTGACCCACACAAAGACAAGTACTTGTTACGTTATAGTTAGTTAGTGACGCATACTTACTCTATGATCAAATTGTTTCTTTTGTTATCGTTATATCCATAATAATAAATTATATATTTCCCGAATATAAAACTCCAATTACATTAATAATAATTAGTAATTTTGTAGCATTAAATATTAATTTATTAAAAAAATCTATAGACATTACTGACATAGACTACTGTTTTAATATGTTTACTGTGGTCTTACCTAATGTCAAGCTTTTTATTTGCCCATCATCATTCAATGGATCTCCAAGAAATAGTATCAGAATTACTTAGATGCATTGTCAATTGTGCAACATTTCGGAAAATCTTCTGTATTTATTACAATGGCTTGCCATTCAAGTTGGCCTGAAATAGTTAACAACATTGAGGAAGATGTCAATTGAAATTTAAAAAAAAGACACAATGAAACACAATGAAAGAGTTTTTACAAAAAACATTATTTTCAGATATATTTTAAACTAGCGGCCCGCTCGCGGCTTCGCCGCGTGAACTACATATCTGCTTCGTTATATTGCAACCCTCGGAGGTGGGTTTTTTGAAAAATAAAGCCTATGTTTAAGCTTAGATTATTACTATATTTATGCCAAAATTCATTATAATTGGTCAAGCGGTTTAGATTTTTCATATAAACTTTCATCCCCTATTTCAACCCTTTAGCGGTTGATTATTGCAAAAATAAGTAGCCTATGTTGGACCCAGTAACTTTTACTACTTTCATTCTAAATTTCATTCAAATCGGACCGGTAGATTAGACCTGAAAGCATGACAGACAAACACACAGACTTTCGCATTTGGTAATTTAATTATCACATGTGATAAAAAATGCTGGTCAATGGATAGCATTTTTCTTTAAGATATTACTGTTTAGCATCAACTTATACCATGTTTCGTCTTAATAAAAAATAATTAAATAGGTATTCTTTATTTGACTTCTTTTTAAACTTCATATAATTTATTTAAAATAAATAGGAAATTAAGAAAAACCTTTGCCAAATCTGTGGTATAGTAGTTGAGTCTTTACATTAAAACCTTAATAATGTTTGAACATAATATCATATTTTAATAATAATATATTAAGTAACTTATAATTTACATTCATTATAGTCGATTTTTGACTACTACTGGCCTCTAGTAATATTTATTATATATTGCCATTTGCGTAAGATAAGGATAAAAAATACAAACATTTATGGTGGGAATTCGGATCGTAAATTAAACACAGGCTATTTTCATTCAAAAATCATTATCTTAAATGGGTCTAAAAGGTTAAAGGGTTCTCTGAAATAGAGGATGGAAGATTGTATATAAATTTTAAACTGCTTGATCCATTTCGATGAATTTCCGCAGAAAGATAGTTGAACGAAAGGAGCGTAGCGCCCTACTAGACATTTTGTATTCTTTGTGCGTGCATTAATTAAAAACGGCTGATCATTATGTAACTTTGCGAGCTTATTTAGGCTGATGGTCTGATGGTTAGAAAAAAAATCTTAAAAATTTGACGAAGGAATAAGGATTAGGAATAATCGTTTAAAATGTAAACTAAATGTACCCATAGACACTAATTAACATGTGCTTGCTTCGCTCAATATGTAAACTTCACCCGAGATTTCGCGAGTGCGGCGAGTCGAAATTGAGCGTCTGGTGGTGCCCCTAGATTATGACGCAAGACTTAGACTACAGTTTTTCCGAAAGCTGATCTTTAAGACGCTAAAATAGCAGATGTAAATTTAATTACCTCTTACCTCAAGTGAGAACACGGCTTGAAAATATGATGTCGCTACAGTAGTGTAGATCACACAGACGAAGTTGCAACCGGGTTGGTAAAAAACATAGAAAGATAAACCGCAATAAGAGCAACAGAGCAGATGTCTCTAGAACGTCTCTATAGACGAGGAACATGGAGAAAGTGGAATGCTATGAAATTCTATATCATCTACTATTATTGAATATCTATCGATTAATATTGAATAAATAGATAAATTTGCAAAAATGTCACAACTTTTACTGCATTTTTCACGAATAGCCTTTGTATATATATTGAAATTTTTGTGTTGGAATTTAAATCGACATTTTCATCATTTTCTAGAATTTCTGAATGTCCAAGTTTGACAATATTTTTAATAGTTTTGCAAACAGCAGGTAAGATTATTGCTTTCGGGATTGTTGTAACAAATTTAAAATAAACGTCATAATATGAGTAGTACCACTGTTTCGTTCAAAACGGAACGATTTCGTGGAACACTTTTTTTTCCAGTTTTCAAAATTAGGTTATTCGTATGCTTCGTAGACAAAAGTTAATGGGAAAGGCGTTAATGAACATGGATTTATTATCATGCAAAACTGATGGAGTGTATATGAGATACTTTGAGAGTGTAATGATTTAGTAATAAATTTATATTATTATTAGAGTCAATTATGATAACTACGGTCACTTTGTACAAATAATTTAATGACTTTCCGTCTAATTCTTTTTGTGTCGAAATACAAGGAATCGGATGTAATGAAACGGAACTGAATGAAGTTTAAGCAGACTTTTTTGGTTTTTTCAAGTATTTATCCAAGTATATAAATATACCTCAATTATTATACCTCGTATAACATCACTGCACACTATAAGCTCAAGCCAAAAGTTAACTCACAAACAATTACTCATTAAATGAGTCAAACGTAATCCTCCAATAAAATTTTGTCCTTTCGATGGTGTTCGGGAGGTGAGGTCGGCTTGTTACATTACTGAAAGAATTAAGGATGCCTATTATTTTCAAGTTTTGTGGAGGCGAATGAAGTTTTTCTTTGAACAAAACTTTTATGTCGATACTTTCTAAATAATATGCTCTTTAAAAATACTACATTAAGTACTTATAATTAACTTAGTACTTAAAAACATAAAAATAGTGCTTTTCTATTAAGAGCGTCAAGTAATACTAAGAATATACCGAATACGAATTTGACGCGTGTCCAAATGTGAATACGAATTTGACATGGTTTTTGTCTGTTTTTTATTATAATATTTAACTCCAATTTGATGAATGTCTCTTTTATGTTAAAGTATACAGGAGCCTACTAAACAAAATGTTACAATCAGGTCCAACGTTAAGACCGTGTTTTAGCCTGAAAAAGGTGTGATTCGGATGAAACGGTGGAATCACTCGTATAACTAACCGACGATATTATTTTTAACTATAGCATCGTTTAAATATTTCATCAAAAACTAAATACGTATTTCAATATTTTGAGTCTTTAATTTAGACATACAATTTTTTAACATTTTAAATTATAAATTAAAAATTAAATTAAATTATATTACAAATATAACATTTTAAATTATATTACAAATAATTTAGTCTGCCAATCTTTTAGACCATTAATTGTACAATTCATATAATTTGACATGATCTTATCTTTTCAGTACTAACGTATTTTTTTCCTTCACCCAAAACGAGTTTTAGGGCAATATTGACGTAGCACTAACAATTTATGACGTCAATTGCTACAGTCTCTCTCTGTTCACATCAAATTAGATAAAAATTTTTAAAATATGTATTTGTTATATTATATTTTACACTACTTCTTGTCGGAAGAGAGGAAAAGAAATCTGTTTAAACAAAATATGCTTCTCTAATGTTATTTTCGGGTTTTATTTAACCCCTTCTTGTTTTTTTAAAAGTAACCCGTTTGAAATAGATATTAAAAAGGGAGTAACTGACTAAGTGGTCCAAAAGCACATTTTAGTTAACGATGTTTTCTATATAAATTTATCATATATATTTCATTAAAAATTAACCTAAAATCTATCGAAATTAATGTTTTACTTTCTTCATTAAGAAAGTAAGACTTGTATAGTACTCGTAAGGTTAAATAGTATTCTACCTAATTGTTTGTTTATAAAAAATACACGTTAAAAATCAACAAAAATGGTGTAATATATTGATTACTTTTAAAATAAAATTCAACAAAAGTAACCTTTCAAAGAAAAAAAACAGTTTAAAATTCGTCGAAGGCGACTCGGTTAAAAGTTTCTAAATAATTCCGACTGGTATATTTTTGTCGATTCAAGCCCGAGCTCGCAAACATTGTGTTTTTATTAAATCATATCAATCAGGCTAATTATAATCTAAATATGTAACCTTAATTTTCCTAGTTTATAAGGAAGTAGTTGATGCCTACTTTGTTATCATTACGTGGACATTCTAGATGGTAGCAAAGTGTAAAATTCCATTCTTTCTTATTAGTTTTTAAAATTTCGGATAGTCTTTACTGGTTACTCTCTAAGGAACCTATATACCAGAGTTAGTGGCGTAACTAGATGTACGAAGTCCACAGTGCATACGGAAGGAATCGCGATTTTTTTTTATAATAAGGTAGTCAGGTCACCGTACTGAAATCCGGCAAACTTTTTTAATGGGGAAAAAATTGAAAAGTGAACCAGAATTAGGGGATGGATCTTCTCGTTTTTTTGCAACTACCACTCAAATATTTTGGCTGTTTTATCACTGACCTCAACCAAAAAATATGATGTCACAAGCAATTTAGGTTATAAGCATGCCTATAGTGCCCACTACGATTGATCCGCGGTTGGTTAGAGGGCCTCTAAACGCGCTCCAGGGCTCCGGTGCTTTGCACCGCCTAGCCCTACGATAGCTACGCCACTAGTGATTCTGCTTTCTATATCCAGTAGTTTCATATGCGAGCTATCTGTCAGTCACTCAACGAATAATGGAACATTTAGTTTGGAATTTAGCTCCATCGATGTGGAATTTTATAGACAGTACAAAATCTACTTTTATCATTGTAAATGCTCAATTATTTTCACTGTAGGTTATGTTGTTAAAAATTTTACGTGCTGTCGATATAAATTACATAAATCTCAACATACAATATAGTTATATTATTGGGGATTCACTCTAGGATGATATAAATCATCTCAACTCAATCTAGGATCATATAAAAATTTCAAGCCATTGGGTCCCATTGCCGTTGCGTGCATTGTGTTCTGCCACTCAACGGAGTACCAAGTCAATGCCGCGCTTTTTTCACCAGAACGGAGAAATGTAAATATCTAAATTATGATCACTCCACTGTGTAAGAATCGAATCCATAATCCAATCCATTTCACTGCGCTCATCGATTGGTTCCCGGTATTTAATGTTATATAATAATAATGTATATTTTAATAGGCAATTTTGTGCATTCCACGAGTCGGCATCAAATATCAGCTGAATGTGGTATAAAATTATTTTGTGGCAAAAAATGTGCTAAATTTTTATAATATCAATATGGTTTGTAGTAGTAGTAATAGTAGTTATAAACTGTTGACTATACGCGAGCTATTCAAATAATATTTTATAACATGTTATTGAATACTTATGCAAGTAACAAATTTATGTATCATCATATTATACGTCATTTTTATTAGTACACTAACTCAAAAATTTTTGTATGTCTATAATAGCTTCTCATAAATTGGGAGTCTGATCCGTTTTTACGACTTTTTAAAGTAATTATTATTTCAAGCGATATAAATAAAGAAATTTTATGAGGTCTACAACTAATATAGGATTGGTAGGATTTTTTTATCTTCTGTTCCGTCATCTGGCATACACTATTTGTTATAAGCTTTCACTTCTTAACTCGCTTGATTTTAGAAAAAGATACTTTAATATATAAAAGTAATGAGTAAATTTTCATTTGTATATTGGCGGGGCGTGTTGATATCAAGGAGGGTTATCGTTCTATAAACAAGCACCTACATTTTAGGTCGTGTGTGCAAGCAACGAAGACAAAAGATAAACTCTATTTAGCAATATTTACATACAGTCTCATAACTTCTTATGATTATGCCTAAAAACGTTCGTGATACTGGTGGTCTAGAGGTAAATGGACTTTGACTAAAGTCTTTAGGTTAAGTCTTAAGGTTTGATTTAAATCTCTACTCTCTCTCTGTACAAATATATCTTAACAGCTAACTTATTCAATTAAATTTATGAAAATAGTAAATGAAATTAATATAATTGTTTGGGGTTTTATAAGGATCCCCTAAGTTTAAAATAGTAATTCCCTATTGTAAGAGTTTTGGTTTCGTGGGATTTTTTCGTGGGTTCAACCTCAATGCTGGCCAAAAATATATGCAATAGCTCGATTTCGAGTGGAGTATAAAACGTAGTATCATTACACTAGAAATGTGTTCAATTAAAGAGAAATGTGTTTCATTATATTGCTGTTGTAATGGTAATTTCATTTTCGTGCTTCAAAATTAAAACTTTCTATGGCTTTGTATTATGAGTTTTCAGGCGTTTTTGCACGATAAAGCTAGTAGAGCAACTTCAATATGAGTTAACTTGTTTACTGTACAAATTACTATATAAACAAGTAGCATAAATGCATTAAACACTAATACCACGGGATAGGCAAGCAACACGTTTTCGGTTTTTCTCCACGATGCAACGCTTGTATAACGATTTAGCACTTTGCCAATGTAAGACGTAAAGTTGCACTATATATCAATTATATGTATACATATATTTTTTTTGAAAATAATTAAGATATTATTTTATTAAATAAATTAAAGATTTCTATAATTCGTGTATACGATTTTAATGACATATTTCTATCCTTTTGCATAAGAATATGTATTTATCAAATGTAAGTATATCCTAAAATAGTCACTGTGATGTAATAGTCTTATATTCATTAGGCATCATTTTTCATTAGAGTTCCGCCCAAATTGGAGACATTAGCCACGCTTTAAATAGTCTCCACTCTGCGTTTAGCCTTGTTTACCAGAGCGAAGAAATAAAAATATTTAAATTATGATCATTCCACCAGATGGAGTCCAGAGCCAATTATGACTAAAAGTCAGGATCTGGCTCACTGCCCCATGATGACCTATGGCAGTATCTGAAATGTTTTAATATATGTATAACTAACTTGTTCGTCCGCCGAAAACATCTTCAATGAGTTCCGATCCGGTTTTCCCATCTTCGAGTAATCTGAGGAACATACATATTAAGAACCTCCTTCTTTTTTGCAGTCGGTTAATGAAATGAGATGATAGTCAGATACCTATCTCCCAATTGCGTTATTATACGAAAAAACCGCATCTGTGCCTTTCAAATTTGAGGGTTGCCCTCAATTTCTCCAGGATTCCATCATCGGATCCTGATCTCCTTACCATGGGAGCAGTTGTGAAATATAGGGTATATTTCACAATTGGTCCCAGGGTAACTCGAACAAAAAAATAATTTTGAAAATCGGCCCACCCATCTTCGAGTAATCGGGGAACATATATAAAAGAACCTCCTTATTATGTCGGTTAAAAATCCTTATAAATTTTATCTTATTATGTTATTCTGATATTAAAGCTACATTACTGCAAAGTTTCATGAAAATCGGTTCAGTAGGTTTTGCGTGATAGAGTAAAAAACATACACACATCCGTTCAATCTTTCGCATTTAATTATATTAGTAAGATGTATATGTACAATTGACAAAAATAAATTACGTAGTAAATTAAAATAATATTCAAGCAACTACGTATTAGTAGATATATATGGACAGTAGTAATATTAAATCGTCATTACTCTCGAAAACTTCGTACACGAATGTGATAAATGTGCTAACTGATTTAATAATAGATTGATTTCGTAATAGTCTTTTCCATAAAATTTTCCATACAAGTATCCTAATTTCAATATATTTTTATGGTAACTATATTCCTCGGATATGGTGTTGACAAAAACAATTCACAACTTTAGAGAGACGCGATTTTTTAAGTTTATTAGTTTATATATTTCATGACTTTGTCACATTTGTGATAAGCTTGTATCAAATAATCATTTATTGGGCCACGGTACGCAATTGTTGTAGTTCGATTCTCACTCGAGGACATGTTTATATTTAAATTATTTCGATTTTTTCCGCTCTAATACATAAAAAATGTGGCGTTGAGTTCTGCCAAACTATTTAAATTATAAAAATGTTTAATGTTTAGATTTAAATATGTAAAGATCTTTTTTGTACACGTCTTTGATCATAATCCAGTAAAATTATTATTAAACATAAAAATGAAACATACAATTGACGTGGTAACGTCTGCAAAACAGAACTTGAGGACAATGTTTTTCAATTTACATATTTATTTATTATATCTTAGGAATGTTGAACGATGATAGGAATTTTTATACAAAGAAACTAATTCCATACTAATTTACGAATAATTTAGGTATCGTATCTCTTAATTATAATATTATTATAGGCTTAAACTATCACATACTGTGTCAAAGCCTGAAAATTAGTGAAATTCCATATAATATTAAATATTGGACCATCTATTTTTATATTTAAAAGCTACCGTATTATGTACGGCAAAATTAATTCCTAACTAAGTGAGTACAGGATAAATTGAGGAAGTGAAGTTTAACCAGCATCGATGCATATATGCTAAGATTTTAGACTTTGGAGCCTATTTTTTATGCGCTGCATTATGTACATCCAACTAGTGTTTCGAGTAGAGTTTCCCGCGTGAGATCATGCAACTTCTCATAAGCTTTCAAGATTTTTCCTGTAAGCTATATTTTGAAAAACCTTAACTACTACCGTACAAAAGTGTTTGAAAAGATTTTCCAACAAAAGTGAACTTTTTGAAATTCATACAATTTGCTTGTTTTACTTGTTGATGTACATTTTTGACCCGTTTACAGGTACAGAAAATATACTTCTTATTTCACTCAAATAATATTGGTAAAAATATCTTATTTTCTTGATATTAAACATAATAATAAAAAATATGTATCATATAGAGTATTAAAACATTAATTACAGTATTTTAATTTAAATACCATTAACCATATTGGATTTCTATATCGATTTTGAAGAGTACAAAACTCAATAAAGTTTGATTGATGGATGTTCTTAGGTATGTTTTATCGTGTCAAACTAGCAGGGGGCGCTGCGGTAAGCATTTGTTTGTACTTTTTTTATATTTATTTGTGTAAAATCGAAATTACTAATCAGATTGGATTGAGTTTTCAAAACTAGAAAAACAAAGGGGAACTTTGCTTGATGCATATTTTAAGATTTTTTTTTGATACGGGGAAAATTCGCCAGGGGGCGCTGCACTTAACTTTTGTTTATGCAAAGCTAAAATTACTAGTCCGATTTAGATGCAACTTTCAACGATAGGGTCAGGACTGGTGCGTCTTTTTGTATTACGGTGACCACTCACCAGGGGGCGCTGCATTAGTTACTAGTGGGATCTGTAATTTTCAGTAATTTGATTAGATTTAGGTTTCGTAGCGATGTTACGGTGACAACTCGCCAGGGGGCGGTGCAGTAAGCATTAAGAAGCAATTGGTTAATGTAAAATTATATAATGTGTATCTATATATATAAGAAAACCCCACGATGGTTAAATTGTAATTGAAACAGGATAAAATAACTAGAAATCCCCCGTCTAAAAGGATATGTGTATGTAACGAGACGATGGGAAGACTTCGTCGGAGGCTGCCAGTTGCGATCATTATTTAAGGTTCATTATAAATTTCGTTTATAGAGTTTTTGAAAAGAATACCAGTTATCAAAACTTTGAATTCATGTTAATGTCTCATTTTTATCTAAACCTGTTTTAACAACATGAGAAGGCTTGGTCAAACTTAAAGTAATGGCAACCCCCAACGAAGTCTAGATAACATATCACACTTTATTCACACAGACTGTGTCTGACAATAGTCAGTGCGCAAAAATAGCACGAGAATAGCATAGAATATAAATATTGAAATTTACCAGGCGAGGCTTACTCTATTTTTATAAGGTAAACAATTAGAACGAATTTTTGTAGCGTGCGCACCGACGTGCCGATGAAAACACTTGTAATTATCATAGAGGAGCTGTATAACATGATACAGATTATACTTTGTTTCTATAATAGACAACGTCTGGCAGTAGGTATACGCGATTTGTTGTGGGTTCGGTTCCACTGAATGATTATATTTAATTTATTTTCATTTCTTCGTTCTAATACCTTAAGTAGCTAACATGAAATGCGTTGTTGAGTTCCGCTACTAAGCACGAACTTAATTCGTGCAGAAAGTGGAGAACGGAATGTGTCATGCACTAGGTCCTCTAAGACTACCCTGCTGCGCGGGGAAAAAGGATGACGATTTCGTGATATACAGTATCACGAAATCCATACTTCCATATTAATACTAATATTAATATTATTTTATTCATACATACTTATCGCCTGCCATTTCTACATTAATGTATGAAAGTTATATTAAATACTAAACATACTTTTGTTTACGTTACTTGTATATATTTAACTCTATAAGAAAATCTTACAACATAAAATTCAGATGCACTTCATGTCCTCGTCCTATAAAAATTTGCACACAAGTTCGGTTGCAATAAGAATACTATATTTTTACACCATGTAAAACCTGCCTGCTTGGACAACCAGAGTAAAAAATATTTTTAATTTGCATTTTTATTACTTTTAACAAACTATTATAAATTTAATATACAAAATAATTTAGTATACAATATATAAAATATTTGTTATTGCCTCGAATTTTCTACATTTTTTGCAACTATAACAAAGGGGACTGTAAAATATAATTAATAATAAGCACTATCTATCGTAATTGAAAGCGTTGAAATTTTTAAATAAAAAAAACCTGAGAAACATTTCATCGAAATGTTCGATGTAACAAAGATAAAAAATAGCTCAAAATCAAAAATTGTGCCTACTTCACAGAAAAATTCCAGCTTACAGCTTTCCCGAGCCAAGCTTTGATTTATCGAAAAGCTTGGAGCACCTTTATCGAAATATCTGAAAACACTTCACAATATATTTGAAAAATTATTGATGTATGATGAATGCACCTAGATAGGCATACAAGGCAGTTAAACTTTGTACGTCTTTCCTGCAAACATAATGAAAAACTACTAAAACCATATTAAATCTCTCTCTCTCAATCTCTATGTATAGATATATATCTTTGTATGCCTATCTAGGTGCATTCATCATACATCAATAGTCTAAGAAAGTAGTAATAGTCTAAAAAAATGCATTTTACAGCGACCAAAAAATATCTAGTGTGTCACACGTACGCTCGTACGTCAGCGTTATCTTGGGTTCGAAAGGATTATATTAACAAATATGTCTTAATTCCGTATTATTAATTCATATTATCATCAGTTTCATACCAAATTCGTGAGCCATCTACGATAAAATTATTAGTAGTCCTATTAATAATCACGCAAGTGATGTTGCAGGTAAAAGCTAGTTTTAACATATTTAAATATATTAGCGTTCTGTATTTTGTATCGCAGATGCTTGCAGGCATGCTTATTTGTTAAGTGTATAATAAATTTTGTCTATTAACCCACATCTGTCAAACATTAATTGAAGTTTGAGATTTAAGTGCGTACAGCTCGGTATCGGTTAAATCAAAGTTTAACTAAACAATATTGACTTATATATTCAAATTTCCAATAACATATTGTTAATAATTTGGTTTATAATTTCTTAAGTCTATATTCTTGCTATAATTCAGAAATTAAAAGAAGTTTTGGTCGAAATGTTGGAGTACCTTTTTAATTTACTTTATAAACGACTCGATACAATAGCAAATATATACTTACAATCAATATACCTACATACATAGAATAAAATATAGCTATATTTAATATATATTTGCAACTCTGCACAATTTGAACCCTGAACGTGGATTTCAGTTAGACTCGAAGAAACTGTATATCTACTTCTATATTATACAGTTTTTATTGCACTTTTAGTAAAAAAGCAGATATTTTTCCATATAGCGGAGTAGGTAGAGAACCAAATGTCAAACACTCCGTTTTCCTCTCTGACTTTGAGATATTGTATATTGGATCCCCAAATTTAATGCCGTTATTTTTACAAGATATGTAAATGATTTTAATTTACACAACAACTCTCTCAAGTGGGGATCGCCCCAACAACCACGGTACGTCTGTCATTGCCTTACAGTGCCACGATTTTTATAATTATTATGAAAACTGAAAATAAAAGTCAATTTTAAGAAATTCTTGACTCGTTCTAGAATATAATCTGCTCTTAGAATTCGTTTGCGCAACTTCCTGTTATATGTGGATAATCTTATCGAGATAATGCTAACGCGATTGACGTCAAAATATGTTTCTCAGCTATACAATAGGCTTTCATTGAAGTTCGTTAGAATGATTGTTGCAAAAAATTACATTAAAAGTTTAAAGATGTATTTTTAAAATGAACTTAACTTTTTATTGTCAGTGGATGTTATGTTATTCTCAAGTTTTTTTAATAAATTAAACATTTTTACGTGCAATTATGTAAAGAAAATAATAAATAAAAGGGGAAAAAAGCAAATAATTTATAGAATCAGAATTATAAAATTAAGTAACGATCTAAAATAATACAAATCAATTTTTGTTACTACATAACATAATAAAAGAGGCCGTGGTGGCGCAATGTGAGCGTCCTACTGTTTACGCGGTTGCGGGTTCAATTTCCACTTGGAGCAATGACTACATTTAAATTGTTTTTATTTCTCCGCTTCGGAGATAAGACATATCGTGGTGATAAGTTCTGCTCCTCAACGTGCAATGTCTAGGTTTCGGGCAGAATCTGGAGAACGAGATGTGTGGACATTAGGTTCTCTCGGCCGACACCATAACAAATGAACACACGAACTCCCATTTTTTTTATTTCAATATAACTCAAATTATATATTAAACATACATATATATTGAAATAAAAAAAGTGTAGTCGCAACGAATTTGAACTCACGTTCATTCCTAGTAGTCTAGCAATACTACTGAGAATTTCTTTTCTAATAGACTTACTGATATTAGGAATTAGTGGGGGTCACTTTTTTACCAATTATCAGGGCATAACCTAATTTGTATCGCACCCAGCATTCTCTTTGAAAGATCAATGTTTTTTATGTACTGAAGAGATAATAGCAGAATATAATAGCTAAACCAAAACAGACGCGGCTATGCAAGCGAAATGTAGTGTATAGCGTGAGAAAATTGTCAATGAAAGACAGTATTTCAAATCTTGCTAGAAATCGTAATGATGATTGAGGTCGAGCAGTTGCTGAGCGTCTTGAGCATGTGAATGATTTGATCGCAACCGATGCACAGTACCATAATTCCTGCATGGAAAAATTGTATCAAACACCACCAGCTTTTTTTTTGCTCTTTGTTTTTTAGACGCCACAGACTCGAGGTCCGTGTACTTTCCAGCTTCTTTTCCTTTTTATGTTTGTGATGTTTTACTTGAATTTATTTTAGCGAGTGAGTACACTCGGTCACACGTTTCTTAATTAATTTATTTATGTAATAGAGAGACTGTAGCAGTCCCTATAAGGGTCAGGTCCTGTGGTTGGTAGGTGGCTATCTTCCTCTCAGCCTGTGCAGATAGCGCCAGAGTATAGTTCCTTGTTAATTTTGATGACCGTTGTATACCCCACTATGTCAATCAAGGAAGAATCCATTGCTCGACGGATGAATCTGCCGATGGCGTCTTCTTCAGCATTGGTGTAGTACATACATTCGACGGTGTGCCTGGTGATTGCGACGATAGCATGCATGGCACTCATGGTAGACTTTGTCTGAATGATGACTACAGACTCGTAAGTTAGTCCCTGGGACTCGATAATAGTAAGGATACGCGAGTTGTCTCCCCTTCCCTGCGTATGAGGTCCGCCTTCTCCGCATGTGTGTGGACCAGGTACAGTGTGTTTGGGGAGCCTGTTGCGATGAGCGCGCCCGTGTATCTCGACTTCCCCAAGGAGCGAGTCCTCGTTTGGGCTGAGAATATTCCGTGGCAAGCCTCGTTTAGAGCATATGTCACGTCTTGTGGACACCTATATGATCTTGTTAGCTCTTAGCTGATGCTCGCCACGAGGCTCGGACTGACATAGTGCATTTGGAAAAGGTTGTGCCGATCAATGAATGGCAGTTGGTTGATATCTCCGACTAGTGTAAGTATTTTGGCCTTTGATAGGATGGTCACCATTACGATCGCTTCAAAATGGTTCATTAGGGCCTCGTCCACAATGAGTCTTTTGGGACTTTCTGAGACACCATTCACCAGAATTGAGGCGATCGTGCGAACTCTGACTTTTGAATCCCTTGTGCAACTAAAGGTGATCCTACTCCTGAGATCCTCCGCCGCTTCAGTAGTAGTAGTAGTTGCTAGAAGGTCACTTTCAGGGACAAAGTTGTTTACTAACCAGGTGGACTTAAAAAAAAACGTGGTGGTGCAGATGAATAATACTTTGCGGCGCTCGTACGCCAAAAACTATTGATTTTATGAAAAAAAATGTTTATACATAAATTGTAGGAAATTTTGTGTAGTTTGAATTACTATATAAATATTTTTTCGTAAAATGCGCCGGAAAAGAGAAATTCCCAAAAAAACATTTTTAGGCGCCTTTTTTTCAATGCAAAGTTGAAATTCGAAAAGAGCATACCGAAGTTTATAAATTTATCAATTTTCGAAACTCCCGGAAAACTTTCCAGGTAACCCCCTTTTTCACCAAATGACTGGACTAATACGTTAATATTGTTTTGTTTTACGGCTAAGTCTATTGGGACCAAAATTCATAGTAATCTATTGAAAAGTTTCCTTTTTAACCAGTAGTACTGTTGTTATATACGAATATATATACGTCGAAACTACAAGGAAAGGCCTGAACTGTTATTTCGAATTCGATCCAGGCGCTCTAGATAATTAAGGGGCTTAATCACATCCGCTTAATATTTGTATGTTATGGAGTATTTGTTGTCAGAGACTGATTGGTGAAGAGATGCATGACAGTGACAAGGGTTTTTTCTACACCTACAATCTACAATCTCGGACAATTTCATGCTGCGCCACAATGGCTTAAAATATGCGGCTTGTTCGAAAGATAAATTAAACCTTTATTTTGCAGGAATCCCTACGGCACCTTCACGTTGTATTTTTAACAGTTTCAACCTTAACCTTACATTTTTTTACCTGCTTTAACGTGCATAGTAGGGTAGTTAAACAGAACTTAGTGACGACATACTTTGTTCTCCACTCAACACTGCACCTTGTCTTTTTCATCAGAGCGGTATGAAATTGATTGAATTATCAATTTTCCTAAGTGTGGAATAACACTTTAAACATGTTTAAATGATTGAATTATATTCGTACCACTGAGTAGAATGGAATCCACTACCAATCACGATTACGGTTAGTTGCTGTGCCAATGCGCCACGACGGTCTCAATGTTATTTTTACGGTATGTACTCTTTGCAAGCTTCCGTTGTACGAACTTGGCCAATGATTGCTTGCATAAATGAAGAAAACAAACGTTGTGTGCTATAACGTTTCTCCATAGCTTAGTGTTGCAATTATAAAAAGGTAATCTCGGTATGAATTTCTAATTCTCTATAATTTTCTTAAACTCTATAGTTTATTTAAGGTGCTTCAAATTGTAAAATAGATTAATTTATTAGTCCTTTACACTTCTCAGTACATTTTTCAGTAAAAAATAGATTTTTAGATTTTTATTTTCAACAAATAACCATATTTGAATAAATAGTACTAATAGAAAAATCCAATAGTATTAGGTAGATACTACACATAACATAAGCGTAGCTTGCCTTGTCCAAACTCAAATTCGAATAAGAGCTTTATGAAACCCTTACTTAACAAACTGTAAAAAATATCCGAAGCGCTTGTTTAAAAACTGAAATATATTGAACTTGTAGATTGCAAATATTTTCTCGTAAAATGAGTTCCTTTTTGCATTGCTTTTATAACTTAATATTAAATTTTATTTAAATTCGCTATAACATTTTTGTATAGATTTATTTATTTGATTAACCATCTCTTATAATGCCGGACGGAATTTATTTAATTAACACGTAGAGATTTTAAAGGTCATGGCAGTGGGTGTGAAATGTGCAAAATTTGTTCATTGTTATGTTGAAATCGGCACTGTAGGTTTTTAATACAGTAACATAGTACATGCGTGTAAACAAATAACAAGGTTACTTCTTTTACTGAGAATATTTGTTTTTTAATTATTTTGATACATGGATATATGGACACTTTTTTAATAAGCAATAACCCAAATTTTGGGCCCCCGTTTGTCTTAATATAAAACATATGTTGTCTTCTATAATACGCATAAGTAACCTTTCGCAGCAACGTTTCTATCTACGTATTCTATGACGAAAACATAAAAAACGGATTGAATACAAAATATACTTCGCAATCCTATTTCATATTGGTAAAAGTAGTATTCATTTCTTTCAACTTTATTTATTAGCACTAGAATAACTGTAACATATATAAACACTTGGTAGGCCGTATAATTTTATTATGCTAGCCCCTGACTGAACCAATCTAGCTTGGTTTCATATTTAATAAATGTCTTTTTCGTATTTTCAGGCAATAAAAATAAGACAAAGATATCATTAGTATACAAATGTCACTTACATCATTATAGACAACGTTATAACAACTCAGGTGGGTAAGCGGGTATAAATGAAAGTAGAACTCCCGATACGCCTCCAGCCATCCAGTCATTTTATTTTTATTTTTTGTCATATTTATGTCATAAAACTTTTATTTATTATATACATATATTTTTTAAATTATAATATAAACACAAAATTAATCAACAATACCTGAAATTTGTTATTAAAGTAAACAAAATCAAATGTGTATATAATAATTGTAATACCTTAATTCAGTTACTTCCCAAAAAGATTTTAGATTTCCAAATTTTGAAAATACGCTCCAATCTACGCTTCAACTGTATAATACGAGGCTTAATCGAAACACTGTACGTAGTATTTACTAATGATCATAGCACCGCTAATTGATTAAATGCATTGAATGGATCACTCAGTTCGAAATTAATTTTCGATGAATTTGTAAGTGCTGGGTATTTTGAATCACAGAGACTGGCAAATACCAAACTATTAACACATTGTAATTAGAATAAGCTATTATTCTAGGGCTATCATTCAGTAGAATAAATGTATTAATGTCTTAATGGTGAAGTTGCTAAATGCTTCTAGGGGACGGTTATAAGTTTAAAAACAAGAGAGAAATCTTCAATAAAACATATCCATATTAATATTGCAAATGCGAAAGTCTGTCTGTTACGCTTTTACGGCTAATCTACTGAAAGTAATTTGCTGTGTTAAGCAGTAAACTATTTTCGTTAGATAACTTTTTCAATAATAATTTTCTAAAGGTTTACAATAGAGGATCTATTATAGGAAATTATTTTTGCATAATAATAATAAAATAAATAAACCATGTACTTCACAACCAAATATTACATTTAATGTTCATTAGTTCCATGTTAATGTTAGTATATATAATATTTTGTTTATTGTATTTAAGAATATATATACTATAATTAATTGTAGTGTTAGTATGGTTAGTTATCAATTTCCTGGCTGTAAACCCCAGATTGGGTAAAGGCCTCATCCATCTTTACCCATTCATCTCTGTCTTTTGCTGTGGTCATCCAGTTTTTTCCTGCAACTTCTATAATGTCATCAGCCCACCGACTCTTTGGTCTACCTTCTTTAAGGATTCCTCTAGGTCCCTTCCATCGTGTGGCTTGTATTGTCCAGCGTAGATCAGTGTAGATATGTGACCTGCTCATTACCACTTGAGCTTTAGAACTTGTGATAACGCAGAGGATATAAGTATGTATGTAAGAAAAATCTAAACCGCTTACCCTATTTGCTTGTGACTTTTTTTCGAAGAGAGATGATAACACAAGTTCAGGTATAGGCTACCTATTTTTTTAAAAACCAATTAATAAAGGGCTAAAATGGTTGATGCAAATTTGCTATAGTTGTGTATTTCCCGCCAGTGTAGAGTAGAGTATTTGCCTATATAATTAAAATTTGTAGTATGCTTGAATCGATTCTAAAGAGATTGGTAGTTTCACTTTAGATATTTCCTACGGTTTTTTTTAACTTGCCATATTTTACTAAAACACTCTTTATTATAACACTAAGTATTAACTAGTTGGCTACATCGATTACTATAATAAATCTGTAAAAAAGTTGTGTCTGTACGTACATTGAATATTTGTGCGAAAAATCAACCTAGGGGGGTGTCAAAATAGTAATAGAATACGAATCTACAATTTTTAATTTTTTTGTCTGTCTATTTGTCTGTTTGAACCGAACATCTTTTGATCCACTGGACAGATTTCATTGAAACTTTTTTGTTGCATAGCTGTTGACCCTGAGCAGGCTTTATACTATAAAGGATTTCAAAGAGTGAAACACCTGATGTAGAATCACAATAGACCTGGTAAAATATATTAAATACGGAGTAGCCGCCATAACAAAATTTGCTTGTGCATTTTGCAATGATAATTGTTTTTTTGGATTTGGAACACCTAATGAAGAACTATAACAGTACATCTTAAATATAATATATACGGAGAAGCCGTCATAACAAAATTTGTTCAACGTGATGTGCATTTTGCAATGACGATTTGGTTATTGCCAAGACAAAGCGCGGTATTGAGTTTCGCCACTCAACACACAATGTCTCAATTTAGGATGCAAAGTGGAAATCGGAATATCTTGACACTAGGTTCTCTCTGAAAAGGCGTGGCGAGCTGAAAAAATTTACTATATTATTGTATCTTTACTAAGTGTAGCTGTTATAAGTTTGGGCTGAAGGTTCAATGTCAACGTAGTATATCGAAGTAGTAGTGTTTTAGTAAAATATGGCAAGTTAAAAAAAACCGTAGGAAATATCTAAAGTGAAACTACCAATCTCTTTAGTATCGATTCAAGCATACTACAAATTTTAATTATATAGGCAAATACTCTACTCTACACTGGCGGTACAGTATATATATAAAGTCATGAGGTCCACGCAAACAGCGCTTGAACAAAAATCTTTTCAATTTGTATAATATTGAATACTTAAAAAATAAAGTTTATAAAGTTAAAGTTAGTCACATTGGCGCAGTTACGAAGTGTCCGACTTTAAAACAACAAGTTACAAGTTTTATTCTAAGTATATTTTTCTAAGTATATTTTGAGAAGTACTTGAATACGTACTCGAGACCGCCGCGGCGCACTGGAATAGTGTCTGACTACAACACAATAGTTATGGGTTGAATTTCCATTCTGGGGAATAATAATATTTCAATTTTCATTTCTTCAGATAGCGTCTGAACTAAATGTTTTGATTATTAGGTTTTTCTCCGATGGTACGGTTATATTTGAATTTTCATTTTCTGCCCAGTAAGACTAAATGGGGCGTAGAATTCCGGCATGTAATACGCAGTGTCTCAAATTCAGTCTTAAAGGGACTCGCCAATCTATTTTGATTTTGACTCCAAATTTCAATGTAAGGTAACAATAGGAAAAGTAGATATATAATAGTCATAAAGTCCACGGAAAGTAAGTTGCAGGCAGTTGCTAGTATTTAAATAAATCACTATTTACAAATACGATTTTTCTTTATCAAAATTAGAAGTCATGAAAAGAACAAAGTCAAAATTAAGTAAATGATATATTTATGAAGAAGTTAAATATGCATATGAAAAATTATATATTAGCTAGACACAACGCCTCCACAATTAACAGAAATATCCATAATTGACTAATAAGCCTTTTCTGATTTATATAGAAACTATCTGACATTTTCACATTATAAGTATATTTCTTGAAACATTCAAATTGCATTCGTAATCTCTTATATCCATTATAAATCACCCATCGCCATACGTTTGACAGCGAGTATCACTCAGACTACATATAAGTCCTTGACTAATCCTCTTGGTACACACACCGAGTCCCGCGTTAGACGGTCCGACGCATATAAATTGACTGGCGATTTGGCGTAACTTATACACATTACTCCTTATATATTCGCTTGGAACTCAATTGGTATTCGATATATGAAAAATAAACTTAAACTAGCGATGTTAAGCTTTTATATTAAGTTCCAAAGATCTTCTCAGAATTTTATCTGTAATAAGACAGTTGAATTATTCTTCGAATTTATGTCTTTGTTGTTGAATTGGTTCTGAATAAATTTAATATTTTTCTAATATCGCTACTTTTTTAAAAAAAAAAGATTTTTTATTTAAAAGTTTAGTCTATCATTATGACTCTGTATGTCTGAAAATGTAAAGCTATTGAGAGGAGTTAAGTATTGACGGTGCATATGATGATTTTAGTTTTAATTCTCACTTGGAGTAATATTACTTTAACCTTTAATTCTTTTTTTCGTATTATATTTTTTTGTAGACGAAGGACAAAGTGTGCAGATCAGTTTGACTATCTAAAATGTCTTTAAAATTTTAAGATATTAATTTACATAGCAACTTGTCTCAAGGTTCTATCACATCGAGTACTGCGTTCGCTCAACCTTTTGAAGTGTTCCAAATACATAATAATACAATTTTCGAAAAACAAACACAAATACAGTATTTATCTAAATATATTACAAAAATAAGTTAACAAGAGTAGTAGTAGTACTAGAACAATAAAATAAAAAAAATAATATATAAAAAAATATTTCGAGACTTAAATGATACAATTTAATACTTTATTAAAAAAACGGTACAAAAGTAGGTTTTAATCACGAAATACTTTAAAACTGTTCCTTACGATTTCTTCGAATAAGTTAAGTGTACTTTTTTATTCACACCAAAGTTTCACCGTTTCGCTGAAAGCCAAAGCTGAATAAGTATTGAGAAAGAAAAGTGGGCTGAAGGTGCCTGGAATATCAATACTCTTAATGACAGTAGTCCTTTACTGAAGCTAATTAGCTTGCAATATAAAGAATAAAGTAGCCGTCCATGTAAATAAATAACGATTTAAATTTTTGTTCAGCTTTACTATTTTCTGGATAGTCGGCTCGTCAAAGAGAACTTTGTTTTAAGACACTCCGTTCGCCACTTTCCGCACGAAAATTGTTATTTGTAAAATAATTTGTTTCATGATCATCATAATCACATATTATATTCGAGTGAGTTGGTGGATTAGAGATGTTCTGTATTTAATGACCACTCTCAACCCACTCTCAACGCCGTGCTTAGAGCAGCGATATGAAATTAAATAAAATACGATCATTTCACCGAATGGAAGTCGGACCCAAAATCGTTTGTCTATCTATTAAAATATAAATAACAAATGTAATACAAATTCCAAAAAAGTTGTCTTTGCAAAATGCACATCATGTTGAAAAAAAATTTTTAGGGTGAATTCTCCGTATATACTATATTTTAGATGGACTGTTATAGTGCTATATCAGGTGTTCCAAATCCAAAACAAAATTCGTCATTGCGAAATGCACATCACATTAAACATATTTTGTTATGGCAGCTACTCCATATATATTATATTTTAGCAGGTCTATTGAGATTCTACATCAGGTGTTCCACTCTTCGAAATCATTTATAGCCTAAAGCTTGCTCAGGGTCATCAGCTATGCAACAAAAAAGTTTCATTCAAATCTGTCCAGTGGATCAAAAAATGTTCGCGTTCAAACAGACAAACAGACAGATAAAAATTTAAAAAATTGTAGATTCGTATTCTATTAGTATTTTTACACCCTCCTGGCTTGTTTTTTCGCAAAAATATTCAATGTACAGACACAACTTCTTTTACAGATTTATTATAGTATAGATTAGGTACTAGAAATTTGTTGCCCACTCGTACTAAATCATCACACTCTCAATATCATATTATCTTCCGAGCCATCATCACACTCAATCAATTTTTATGAAAATAAACTATTTTGGTTAATGTCTTTCCCAATAACGTGAAAAATGGTGGAATTACTCATACATGTTGACGAACTAAATAATAATATAATAAAATTCAGTTGGTCCACTCACAAATTAAACGATCGTAGTTCATGAATTACGATTATTTCATGATATACCTAATCAACGATTTCATAAAATAATTAATTAAACTAATATGACTACGTCGTAATCAAAAGGAAAATGTATTTGACAGTATGGATAGATAGTTGGACTTATCAACAAACAAATAACTTTTTTTCATTCAACGAAAAGCAAAAAAGGCCTGTGTTAAAGAACTGTGAGTATTAGTGCGAATTTAATGGTTTAGCGAAGTATTTAATTACCATAAAATGCTACGATGGGAACGTCAAAATGTCGGTCGGCTGACATGTAACTCAAGTCAAAGAACATAGGCAGTGTAAAGAGGGGAGAATTGAATAATATAATAGGGAACGAACTTCTCAAGTGAGCCACTACTACTGAAGAACACATACCATCGACTTCAAGCGAGAGGCAAAAAACACACGATCAAATATAATATATACATATATACCTATGAACATCTTTAATATAATACAAGATTCACCACATTCAGGAGCACTGTTACATGCGTCAATGGTAAAAATAAATTTCATTAGACTTAAGATTCAATTAGATCTTATGTGTAAGCCTTTATAGTCAATGACGTAGAAGAAAAAAAAAGAAAATAAAGGAAAAGGAATAAAAAAAAAAGATTAGTCATTATAGTAAACGATAATTACAATTTTCATTATCAAAGAGCTGATGAAATGCGGAGTAACTTAGGCTCTTTTGCTTTCACAGTTGTAACTGCTTTATTAAATTCTACATCGACGAAGTCGCTGGCATAGCTAGTGTTAAATATTCCCACTCCTCGAGCGAGATTCAAACACTGTCGTGTTTACAATCACATTTTATAATACTGCGCCACGAATGGCATCAAATTTTATATATAATAATTAAGACTTTTTTCCTTTGTATACAGTAAATTAATTTAGGTTAGAATTATTAATTGTAGACAATAAAGCGTACGTCAAAGTCCTTCTATCGTGTCACTATATAGTGACTGCAGAATCAGTATTCAATAGAGACTTTTACAAAGCTCATGCATTTAATAATTGAATGGATTAATTAGTACATATGCCATATTTTATTACTCGGCAGCTTCGCATTTTTATTGGGGTAATCAGAAAAACCCTAGTGTTAAGACAATCACTCACGTAATGCACATTCCAAAATTAATTTTCAAAATTTTAGATGACATTTATTGTTATTTCAAAAACTATCTCTTTAGATACATAAAATTTCTCATAACGGAACATAAATAATTACTGATGCTAGCTCATTGTCGCGTAAAATACGCATTGCCTTAGTAACGTCACTCACTTTATAGAAAAGTGTCGGTCATATACTAGATAGTGTGCAATAGTGTTTTTTATTAATTTAATGTATTTTTCTTCTACTTACGCTTTTTACCACTTAGCAGGGTAATTAGAGAGAACTTAGTCTCAAGATACTCCGTTCACATTTTCCACGAGGCGGAACTTTACCCCGCGCTTTGTCTTAAGTGCTGGAGAGAAGTAATGAAAATAAGTTAAATACAATCATTTTCTCACCGATTCCTACTCAGGAAAGTGTAAATCGAATCCGTTACGCTTTGTATGTGTAATGGTCATCCGCATGAAAATATTGAGTTAAAAATATTGAAATCTTTAACTATGTCGACAAAAAGTCGTTAAAATATATCTGAATAGGCAGAGTAAATTTAGATAAAGGTTATCTAATTCTAGAATCTACTTTGAAGGTTACAAGCTATTTAATATTTTAATTCTTTAGTACTCGGTCCTTGGCGAGCTTGTAGATGGAAAGCAAAGGTAATTTTATTTAAAAGCTAATATCACGTTCAGTCAGCTGATCACCTAAGTGCTTGACGAAGCTTCAAGCCCCGTAGTAATATTAGAGCTTATTATATTTTTTCTTATTCTTTTTCGCTTTATAAAAGTTTAAATAGAATTATTTGTAACACGTCATAGAACAATAAGACTGACTTTTAAGGTGCAAGTGTATAAAAGTTTGAATGGTTGACGGTTTGCTAACGGCATATCTATATTTATAAATATTCATTTTTCGGTGAATCACATTTTGCGAAATATTTTTTAAGAAAATGTACTCTTTGATTTTTTCATTCAAAATTGGAATACGCTGATTTTGCAGGTGCAATTAAAACAATTCACACCTACGTGGTTGGAAAGTAGAGAGTGAGTGAAGAATAGTGAGTATTTAAGGAATATATAAGTATTCAGTTCAAATCTTTAGTTATGGAGCTGCGAATGGGCATATTGAGCACTAATAACTTCGCCAATATTACGTTGTATTGAGAATACAGAAAGGAACGATAAGAAGATCGTTAACAACTTGACAAAGCTTATCTGCCAAAGACATGTCATAAACAAAAAAAACAAATTACAAGAGAGGTGTTAAAGGTCGAAGGAATGGAACGAAGTTCCTTTCGATTAATTAATGAAGGAATTGTAATAAATATTTTTTATTTTTTTTAACTTATAATAATTCTTTTTTTATTATTAACAAGTATAATCTAAAATAAACTGAATCAGTAGTATATTAATTAAGTAATATATTAAACGTAATCAGTATTTTTTATTATTTATTATGTACAAAAGACATGAAATAGAAATGAAAATAGAGAGACAGACAGAGAAACACGCTTACGCCGCACAGCTTACAATAGCAAAAAGTGACGTTACAACTTTTCGTGAGATTTTTTTCCTTCTAGCCCCCTTTCACAACGGGCGATAAGGAATTTCGTCCCAAAATGCTATTGTAAAAATATATTGTCATTATTTTAAGTTTGATGAAACCTTCTCAAACTTTTCATTTTATTAAAACATGTTTAGAAAAAAAATGGAACATTAACATGAATTCAAAGTTTTGATAACTTTAAAAACTTTATGAACGAAATTTATACTGAACTTAAAATAGTGATCGTATCAGGCAGCCCCCGGTGAAGTCCTTCCCATCGTCTCGTTACATATATTTTTTTAGGCGGGGGATTTCTAGTATTTTATCCTTTTTCAATTACAAGTTTTTTTTAGTATTCAAATATTTTTGCGTCACGGACTTCGGACCATGACTTTTATGTTCTCTATGTTTTTTGTTTTACTGTTAGGGTTAGTTTTTGTTTATTTTCATTTACAAGTTAACCGTCGTGGGGTATTCCAACATTTTTGATATTGCTTTTTATTTTAAACTTTTTAAAGAGCATTATATATTATTACATAACATCGAAATACTTGATTTTAATCTGCATCCAAAAAGAAAAGAAATTATAAACCAAATGCTTGCCGATTATCTAATGCTTATTGCAGCGCTACCTGGCAAGTTGTCACCGTAACATCTCTACGAAACTTAAATTTAACCAAATCACTGAAAATCACAAGTACTACTACACTGGGGGGGCTAGTAGTTTTGATTTTGCACAAAGTAATGTAGCGCCCCCTGGTAAGTTCTCGGTGTGCCATACAGGTAAAACACGCAACAATTTATCTTGAACCTATTACAGAAAACCGCATCTAAATAAAATTCGTAGTTTAAACTTTGCAAAAACATATGTTTACTACACCGCCCTCTGGTAATGATGATATAACTGTAGCATATAACTAAAATTGAATCTACTAATGAACAACATTCAACAATGTTTACTGCAGCGCCCCCTGGCGAGCTGTTATCGTAACACATATATAAAAACATGCACTAGTTAAACTTGAATTTTTCTTTGAAAATTGCCTTCAAATCGGACACGTAGTTTTAGTTTTGCACTAACAAAAGTGTTTACTGTAGCGCCCCCTGGTGGGCTTTCACCGTACCATAAATCTAAAAACATACACCAAGCCAAGCCAAATCTAGCATTAAAAACTCTTTCCAGTTGGACTAGCCGTCTTGGTTTTACACAAAAAAATATCAAAAAATGCTTACTGCAACGCCCCCTGGAGGGTTGACATCGTAACACGTATATGAGAATATGAATCAATTAACTTGAACCTATCATCGAAACTTCACCTAAATCTGATTCGTAATTTTAGCTTTGCATAAACAAATGTTGACTGCAGCGCCCTCTGGTGAGGTTTACCCGTATCAAAAAACATCTTAAAGTATGCATCAAGCAAAGGTGAATCTAGTTTTGAAAACTCAATCCAACCTGATTAGTAATTTCGATTTTACACAAATAAATACAAAAAAGTACAAACAAATGCTTACTGCAGCGCCTGGTATGCACCTGGTAGTTTGACACCATAAGATATATGTATACCTAAGAACATTCAACAATTAAACCTGAATCTGTAATTGAAAACCGTAGCGAAATCAGACTACTACTTTTTGAGACAATTGAAAACAATCTTTTGCACGTAAAATGCTTACTGCACCCCTGCCAGAGGCCCCCCTCTGGTGAGTTGGGGCGATAAAACATATCTAAGAACATACATACGCCAACTGAACCTGAACCTATCATTGAAAACCGTATCGAAATTGGACTTGTAGTTTTAGAAATAATTCACATAGTATTTTGCACAAACATACAAACAACCTCTCACCCCAAATACTTCGTCTACAATCGTCTACCGTCACGGATAAAAATATTTAATTAAAAACTATAATAACGGATTTGACGGAACTTATTACATTATTTTTTATTTAAATAGGATTTTATTAGAAGCACTTGCCATATTAACCATAAAGTGGCTGTTAATCCGAAGAATTGTATGTAGTAGTAGTATTAACTACACGTGATTGCTATTGTTGAAATATATAATAGTTGGAAGTAGTATAATAGTTGAAATATATAATACTATTATTTATGATTTCGCTCTATAAATAAACGCATCAATATAATATACATAAAGCACAGAGTACTAGGGGTACAGAGAACTAAAATTTGGCAAAAGTAAGTTGTTTGGGGAGTGTATTCAAATACTAACAGAAAAAGCCTCCTTTCGGTTTGTGGGGATCACCGAAGAAGAATTTTCCCAAATTCTTACAGAATGAAAAAAACGGGATCTTACGCCTTTCAGTTGAAAGTGGGTAAATTGAGGGCGACAACTACTTTCATAATCTTAAGCTATAATTATGAATATATTATAGTACTCAATTCATTTTTCTCGCATATATCAGGATGGATAAGGTAGAGAGAATCTAGTCTCAAGATGCTGTCTCTTCCACTTACTTTTGCGTATTGGATGGCGGAGCTCAACCTCACGCTTTGTCTTGTCATCGAAGCAGGGAGAAATAATCTAGTTATCATCTTTCCCGCGAGAGAGAATTTATCTCACAGCTCATCGTGTTTACAGTCGCATTATCAAAGTTAGTTAATGAATGTATTATGTACTAACGTCGCAGAGATATAGGGTCGGTAGCATAATAATTCACAAGCGATATCACCGCTGGATAGGTACATATATGTAATTGACGTGTCATTAATTTAACCCTTTTTCTATAACAATTTATAAAATCCTTATGTCTTAAGAAAACACTTAAAATAACATTTGATTGGACCGAATATCGTTCTATATCGTTGTCGTGGACAGTGCAATAAAGTGTCGGTGTGAACTCCAGGGACTCGAATCTCACTCAGAGAAAAAAATACTTCTTTACTGTTACAAGCTAAATTCTCGTTGCCCTCTCAGCCCTCGCAGAAAAAGCATGAGGCTCACAATGTCTAATAATCGTGAAAAGATAAGATTAACATAAGATATTTTTATATGGCAGAATATTTAAAATTGGTATCATCTTTGCATATATGTATTTATATACTAGGCAAAACTTGTTAATTCGGACCTCAATCACGAAAAATATATTCATCTGAAACATTTCACATCCAGTCTGATTAGATTATTGTGCGTGATAAAAAAGCTTCAGATATTATTATCTTACTGCTGCAATAAGAAAGTGGAGAGGCTCCAAGATTGAAAAATTGTTATTATAGAGACAAGTTAAGTTGACAGATTCAATAACATAGACATCGCTAACAGGAACGCTCACCCCAGTTTGTCATTATAACATATCCATCACAAATTTTACTGAATATAATTCTTATATATATGTATATAGCTTTCACGAGTGTAATAACTGCTTAATCCTTCTATATTTTAGAGAAAAATGAAACTACCTAGTTCTGACAGTAACGTGAAAGCGTCAGGTCGTTAGCTACTCTACTTATAGGTTATTATATTTATAAACGAGATATTTTATAATACAAAATCGTTTTCGAGTATTTCATTAATAATATATGTGTTTTCGAGACAGTTATACAAATCATCTTCCGATTAGTTTATTCACTTGAGTTAGTTATCTTTATGATCTGTCAGACTCGCACCGTAGTATGAAGACAAATATCGAAGTTAAGTAAATGGAGTCAACGTAATGTAACTTGAAAATTGCTTTTTGTACTATATGATGTTAAGTTCCAACATGTTACGTTTCGATATAATTTTCTCCTATTTTACTTATTAAAACAGTACTGTAACTTTAAATTGGATATCGGTTGTTGGGTACAACTGAAAACTTTTCAATGCTACGTCTTCAATTAACACATTTAGACTGTGTTGTTTTATATAAAGAAAATATTGGCATTCTGCACTCTCGTATAGCATAGCAATCGTCGTATAGCAAGTTATGTTATAGCTATTTAATTCGAATCACGCCTATATATCGTATCACACAATATCACGTCACAAGTACCCAATAAATATTTAATATTACTATCCAGAACTTCTAATATTTCAAATTTTTAATATGCTTTATCCAGACACGTAGTCGAGGCGTCGCTATCGTTGAACATTTAAATTAAACCGTCACACGTCACGAAGTGACGACTTAATTTAAATGTACCTGTACATCAGGTTTTAATTATAAATTACTAGACTTGTTAGTTATAACTAATATTATGTATTACATATTTACATATACTATATGTACCTAATAGAATACCTAATAATTACGTATTTATTATATTTTTTTTATTTTGATAAAACTTGACCCATATCAGTGCTCTGAACTTGCCTCACGTTTATTCACTAGATAGGTTACATTTTTAAGGTTCTTTTAAGGTTCTAATTAAAGAACTTAACCTTTAGAAATTATTTTGAATATTTATTTTTTTACCCGAACGCTCGTTTGTCTTGCTGATCCTTACTACTGAAATATTTTTTCATTATTTTTATAAAATCCCTTGTGCTGTATCCCTTGTGGGGTAGTCAGAGAGAACGGAGCGCCATACGCTACGGTCCCTGCATACTTCTTTCGCCTCGTCCACTGTCATCAACCTCTTCATACACGTCCTCCAGTGGTCCTTATGCGTTTTACGTGACCTTCCTTCAGTATCGTCGATACTGTGTTTTCGAAGGTCAACCAAGGTCTCCCCCTGCCTCTCTTACCACTGACCTTTGCTGTATAAATCTTTCTTACCATTCTTCCAACCCTCATCCTGTCGATGTGCCCAAACCACCTGAGCACGCCCTTCTTCATTCTTACTATGACGTTCTCGCTAATACCTGCCATTCTGTGTATATCTTAATTGCAGATTCGATCACCTATGCTGACTCCGCACATCTTTTGAAAGAACTCACCTCCACAGCATTCATCTATCTCTCAATGTTCTTCTGCAATACCCATATTTCGCTGCCGTATAACAGCGTCGGTACCAGCACTGCATTGTGCACAGCTAAACGTGCGGCTATGCTCACGTTCCGCCATCGCATCAACGCAGCGAGGGCACTGTTAACCCTGTTACCGGCAGCAATACGCCTTTTTACATCCATATCATATCTTCCATCTCTGCTAAACATACTTCCCAAATATACCACCTCATTCACTTGTTCTAGTTTCTTTCTGTTAACCATGATCTCTTGCATTTCGATCTTTCTTCACCTCTTTCAAACACCAGAATCTTAGTTTTATTTGCATTCAGACTTAGACCATTATTTTCACACCCATCTTTCAGGATAGTGACCAGTGCCTGCAACTCGTATTCTGATGATGCAATAAGCACTGCATCATCTGCGTACAACAGGCAGTTTATTCTCCATATCACTTTGTTTCACTCCTTGAAGACAACTATCGAAGTACAAATTGAACAGCCAATCTGACATGGCACAACCCTGTTTGACACCCGATTGAACATCAAACCGAGGCGACATGCCAGCTCTTACTCGTACATAGGCTGAGTGATCTCGGTAAATACACTTTACAGCCTGCCCTGCAACAAGGATCCGTTCACATTGTACCTAGGCAGTATCTCCCATAACTTCTTTCGCACACCTCTGTCAAATGCCTTCTCCAAATCCACAAAAGCTAAACTTTTTGGTCAACATTTTAGCTTAAATTTTTTGGCCAAAAAATTTTCTGTGATCATGCGAAGGGAGAAGATCTGGTCCATACACCCTCTTCCAGGTTTAAAGCCTCCTTAGGCCTCCCACAACAGCCTCACAGATCTCTCTTGCATTATTCTCGCTAAAATTTTAGCATAAATTTTACTACCTAAGCAAATCAAACTGATAGCCCTATAGCTAGCACAGTCTATCTGTGAACCTTTGCCTTTATACAAAGGCACGATGACTGCGCCACGCCAATCATCTGGGCCCTCCCCCTTTTTCCAGCATAAATTACACAGATGAAAGAACAGGTCGCGCGTCTTGGACCTTGGAAGGCAGCGGGAGCAGATGGAGTTACTACTGAGACGATCAAATATGCCTTACCACATTTCAAACGGCACTCTCTACTTCTTTTATACTGATTTGACTGACTGACTGACTGATGCCGTCTGCTACATCAAGATTCAGCATATAGCTGTTACTTGAGACAGAGGCGTCATCACATTCATACATCTCCTTATAGAATTCCGCCCATCGTTGCAAAACTGGTGTTGACTCCGTATGTACTTCAACGTCCTTCGAAAGCACCCATTTCATTCTGCAGGTTGACAAAGAACCCCGAGAATCACTAACTTCTCTCCAGAAAAGCTTCATGTTTTCTCAAAAGTTGTTCGTCAACCTTTCATCTCTTTTCACGCTTTGCTTTAATCAGTGCTTGGTGGTGCTGCTTTTGCAACTTATAATCTTTCTTCATGATCTCTCCCATACTTTTTTTCTTACCAGAGGCTTTATCCTGCCGTGCTTTCTTCTTTCTTTCTACGGCATATTTCACTTCATCATCCCACCATTCATCGCACTTTTTACTAAAGCCTCTTTTCGAGTTCCAGCGAGTTGCTGAAATATTTATGGTTACAGAGAAAACAGAAGATGTTCCTTTCAGAGTTCCATATCTCACGAGAAGTAGACGTATTAAACTTTTAAAAACAGTAAATTGAAGCTGGATAAACAAGTTATCCGATTCATGTAGTGGTTAAGTTAAAAAAGAGTATTCCAACTTTATAGACCAAAAACAAGAACTGAAAAAATATAGTTTTTTCTCTCTCGGTATTCATTCGAATTGAGCGGGGCACGTCGCTTGAAAATATTTTTCATGTTAAAATCTCAAAAATTTTGTCTTAATTTCAATGCGATCATTTTTGAGTAAAATACAGCCACTTAAAAAACCACAAAAAAATTGGAAAATTTTTATGATCCATGATTGGATGATATTTATGATGATAATGATATAACTATTATTGGCAATGTTAATTTCCCATTTTTTTTGTAGCAATTTATCGGTCTTTTTTTGGACTTTTTATTTTGAAAAAAAATATAATTCTTTGGTATTTGCCGAACTAGAAGATTTTTATAATAACGGTAGTCGCAGAATTACCAAAAATACAAAATCTCGTCGGCAGCAGCCGGTTGCACTTTAATAGTGCAACCGTGCTTTCGTCTTACCGTTCTTCTGGGGCTTCTGCTCCCTTGAAACAGGTTTCGCTGGTGTCACGATAGTGGTGACCTGTGTTTGGGCTTGGCGGGCATGTGCGTCCTGCTTCCTATCAGCTGCCACGGGAGGCGCAATCTCTTGTCTGAACTATATACTTTTCTTAATAAGTAAATAAATGGCATAAGCAAGACATACACATGTTCCATGCAACCATGCAACCTAATATAATATGAAATAACTAGTACAATATGTAAAGTCAAAACGTCGCTAATGGCAGCGCTATCAAAGACACAATAGAGCTTCATAATACGACATAGATAAAGAGCCCCTTTTATCCTGTTTCGTTCACGTTATACCTTGTTAGTTAAGTAATAAACTAAAAAGAACTATGCACATAATACTTATGTTATTATCTTAATAAGAATATTAAAAAAATATGAAAGAACAATAAATGCGAGCTCTTTTTCTCGCTATATCAAATCTTTTTTTCTTTCACTTAATTAATACACGAACTATTTCAAGTGAATAAACATTAAATCATGAGAAGTATTTATCAACGTGTTAATCACGGCCGTATGCTGTCGTGACGTGGAGAACGGAGTGTCGTAACACCAACTTCTATCTAACTACTTTTCCATGCTGCTGGTAACGGGAAAAGCGTGAAGCTGAAAACGAAATATCGAAAGTATAACATAATTGCTAAAATGTCATGATTTGTCTCGTGACACGAGCGTCACCATAACAAATCATGACATAAAAACGAACCGCAATACGATTTAAAGTTCCACTTGCATTTTGGGAGACAAAGCTTTCAAGCGAATCTGTCTATTTATATTTTAATTCAAGATTCATTCAAGTTTCTGAAATATTCAAGGCCCGTAGTATCTTGTTTTACATTAAACAGTTGTTTAAGTTGTTAATGTGTAAAGAAGATTTAAACTGATTGGTCGTTTCTAATTAAATAGTACTTTTATTATCTTTATACTTCACAGGGTAAGCCTATAACATCTACACATAAAACACTCCCGTTTTCAACTTTCTGCTCTTTTGAGTAAATCATTAAAATAAAAGTCAAATATTTGATTACTACTAATTCTACTTAGATACTCTAGGTAATGTACATTTATGGTATATAGCATAAAATATTATCTGTTAAAATGACACCCTTCATTGACTTGTAAAGAAAAAAAATCAAAGAGAAAATCAAAGCTCTCTTAGACCTCATTCTTATTTTAGATAAAATTTATAACAACACGGTCTCATACATATAAAAGTTAGAAACAATAAAAATTATATAAACGCTTCAAACTATAATATAATCACAGAGTATAGTTAAAATTACTTTAAATTGCGATGGAAAATTGGACATACCTTCCAGCCATTTTAGAAATAAAAATAGTGAGGATAGTAAGGAAGGTTAGTTTAGTACAATGGATAAGGGAATATTTTGACAGTAGGTTCTCTCCGCTCATCCTGCTATGTGAGAAAAAGTGAAGCTGATAAAAACATGACTTTAGCCTGAAGCTAAACGTTGACCATAACTAAAAGATATATGTGCATCATAAAATGTATTCATTAATATAACACGCAAGCCAACGACGGACAATAACCGATCATGACTTCTGCGTTTTGTAATATATTTTATGTTTTAAAATTATCTACAATTCAATACGTTTCACAAAATTCAATAGAAGATACGTAAACCAAACTAAAAGAAGTGAATTATCTTACGATAACAGTATAAGATATATTACATTAATGTAATTGTTTGTTATATATTCATAAAAGCAGCTTCAAGCTTTTTTCTGTATAGCGAAGTCGCTACAGAGAATCTAATGTTGAGACATCCCTTTTTCCACCTTCTTTGAGACATTACGTGCTGAGTAGCATTGATGAACGTCTCCCTTTATTCTATCAGAGAGGAAGAATAACATAATCGCTAGAAACGCTTTTTGTTTATCAGCTGTTCTTAACAAAGTCAACATTTTAGTTTTAAATATGTTTTCCTTTTATTAAAAGCGGAATTAATACTCGTTATTTTAAGTAAAACGAATTTTCTTAATAAAATATTCTTATTTATATAAACTCATTTTAACTTTTTTCAAATCAATGTGCGATATAATAATATTAAATTTAAGTAATTATATAGTAAAAACTACTTTTATATACTAAAATCTAATCTGTTAAATAGAAAAAGTTTAACCTAACCAACTTATCTTGATTGATTTTAAGTATCTTCACACAAAATAAATCTAATTACGTAAAAAAAATTTTAGGTTAAGGTAGGTTAAACTTTTTTTAATAAATTGATTCTCTAGAGATTTAAAGTGTTTTTGTCTAAAAACATCGTCATTATATATAATGAGATCGTTTGACGCACGTATTCTAAATTTATATTAAATATATTATAAGTACACCTTATTTTACGATATGACCAAACGTCGATAACGAAATCGTTAAACGGTGACAAATCAACGATATCGTCAAATTCAGTTGGTCATTTCATGAACTGCAACTATTTCATGATATTGTCAACGATATCATGAAGTCGTCAATTATACGATATGGCCACGACATATACACGATTACCTACGAAATGAACTAAATAAGTAATTTCTTTTTTCGACTGACATTATAAAAGTCCTGAGGGTCCCATTAAGATCATATTATTATGCCCACTGCCATGCTCATTTATAATATATACTCGCACAGTCCTATGTACCGTTCAATTTTATTCCCGGTTTTTTTAATCACTTAATATGGCACTTAGGGTGAAGTTACATTTTGTTTAAGCCTAACGGATGTAGATTTAAATATACTTAATTATACAATAAATACCAATATTAATACTAAGAAACTTAATTAGAACTATATAATTTTTATGATGATAATTATATAATCTCCATAAACTGTATGGTTTGTTTCTCAAAGTTTTAGTTCCGTAATATTTAAATGAGTAGTAAATAGATAAAGTAGCGTTCCTACACTAGGTTTTATACAAACGCAAATACAAACAACAAACAATTAGTTTTACTTGTATAACAGACTGCTGTGTATATATTTATTATCTCACAGGGGAAATAACTTAAAACCGTATTTAAAATAGCTGATTTAAAATGATAGTTATAAGTGTAAGCTTTAATATTTACATAATATATTAGGCAATTCTATTTCTTTTTATCACCCTTTTTCAGACAATGGGTGCTTACTTGCTTAGTGAGTATTTATAGTGTATATACACTCAGAGATGTATGTTTTTAATTGGTATCAAGCTTGCATATATGTATGTATTTATATACTAGGTAAAACTTGGTAGTTCGAACCTCAATCACGAAAAATGTGTTTATCTAAAACATGTCACATCCGGTCTGATTAAATTATTTTGTGTGGTACAAAAGCTATAGATATTATTATCTTACTGCTGCAATAAGCATGCGGAGATGCCCCCAGGATTGAAAAATTGTTATTATAGAGCTTGTGAAGCTGACAGATTCAATAACATAGTATCTTGCCTTTTTGACGTTAGATGCTTTAATATAATAGGAGCTTTTACTTCCTCTGTTAGTACGTTTAAAAGGAAGTTGAGTTGCTTTATTATGTTCCTTACAGACATTTTCTTGATCATTTCGCTAACAGGATGCTCACCACAGTTTCTCATTATAACATATCCATCACAAATTTTACTGAGCATAATTCTCGTATATATATACAGCTTTCACGAGTATAAAATCTGCATAATCCTTCTATATTTTAGAAAAGAATGGAACTGCCCCGTCCTGACAGTAACGTGACTAATCAGGTGGTTAGCCATTCCATTTATGGGTTAATATATTGATGAACGAGATATTCATACTTATATTATAAATGCGAATGGCTGTGTTTGTCTATTCCGCTTTCACGGCTAATCTACTGGTCCGATTTGGATGAAATTTAGAATGAAAGTTGTAAAAATGACTGGGACTAACATAGGCTATTTAGTTTTTCAAAAATCAACCTCTAAAGGGTTGAAATAGGGGATGAAAGTTTATATGAAAAATCTAGACCGCTTGGCCATTTGTAACGAATTTTGGCATATATGTATATAGTTGACAATCCAAGGTTAAACTTAGGCTACTTTATGTTTCAAAAATCCACCCCCGAGGGTTGCTATATATATACCGAAACAGGGCCAAAGATCATGCGGCGAAGCCGCGAGCGGGCCGCTAGTTTTATAATATAACTTTTTTCGAGTATTTCATTAATAATATATGTGTTTTCGAGACATGATATAATTTATTTCTATTCTACAGTTCACAAGTTCGCTTCCGATAAGTTTATTCACTTGAGTCGTTTATCTCTATGATCTGTCAGACTCGCACCGTAGTGTGTGCATATGAATGACAAATATCGAAGTTAAGTAAATAGAGTCAATGCAATGCAACATAAAATTTGCTTTTTGGACTTTATGATGTTATTATGCCCACTGCCATGCTCCGAAAAGTTGCAAAATGTTACGTTTCAATATAATTTTCACCTATGTTCCTTATTAAAACAGCTTTGTAACTTTAAATTGGATATCGGTTGTTGGGTACAGCTGAAAACTTTTCATTACAACGTTTTCAATTAATGCATTTAGACTGCATTGTTTTATATTAAAAAAATAGTGGCATTCAGCACTCTCTCTTCACAAAAACTTTATGTTTGTCGTATAGCAATTTATCTTATAGCAATTTAACTCGAATCACGTGTATATATCGTATCACACAATATCACGTAACAATTATCCAATAAATATTTAAAATTACTATCCAGAATTTTTAATATTTCAAATTTTTAATATGTTTTATCCAGACACGTAGTCGAGGCGTCGCTATCGTTGAGATACGATTCGTCGAGACGATTTCATTAAAATGTATGTAATGTACATCAGGTTTTAAATATAAATTACTAGACTTGTTAGTTATAACTAATATTATGTATTAATTATACTATATATGTATCTAATAGAATGATAATTACGTATTTATTATATTTTTTTATTTTGATAAAACTTGACCCATATCAGTGCTCTGGACTTGGCTCACATTTATTCACTAGATAGATTAACAATCTAATTAAAGAACTTAACCTTAAGAAATTGGTTTTAAATATATTTTTTTTTTACCCGAACGCTCGTTTGTCTTACTGATCCTTACTATAAAAATAATAATAAAATAAATATGAACTTTTGTAAGTGACACAATATTAATATACGTAGTTATTTTGGAAAAAGCTTATCCTTTTTATTAAAAACGAAACTAGGATACACAAAATATTATGCAAACAAACAAAACATTTTCACATGTCTCCTAAATTAAGAGTTCAAGATGATTTTATGGTTTCAAATGTCAATCGTGTTTCTCCGCATAACATGGACACCTCAGTGGGAATTCATGTTGGTGTATACTCCTTTCCCTACTTACCATTCGAGTTCCAGACATTGTGTGTTGAGGCCATTAAACTAATCAAGTTTACAGTCAGACACTGACTTCCTGCGCTAATATGATTCAATACGAAATGAGAAAAAATGAAATTATCGATATCTTTAATGTTCAAATAATTTCTTCCTTAAGTGGACATCGTCATCCCAGCCAATTTGGACACATGTGCGAACCCACAGTGTCCAATGAAGGGGTCATTAATAATTTTAGGACGAACCAGGAATACAGCCTTTGAAACGATTTAATATAGTTCCTTTGATCTGAGGACGTGAATGTCACAGTCAACAAATTTCCGACACCCTTTACTGTCAAATGTCAATTGTTCAACCATAAATGTCGACCTGTTCCATTTCCGATCGCAATCTGAACCACAGCTTCATGCAGAAATACCTAAATTGCACGGAGAATCCAAAAATAGGAAATTGCTATACCTTCCAAAGGAGATATACACTAAAATAATGTACTTAATGATGTAATATGTACACTAGTATGTACATATACATTAGTATGTTATGTATAAAGTGTATATTACATTATAATGTTTTCTTTTTTGTAAATTAGATGTACCTATATGATATTTTCTGTTTAAAAAGAACATGTAATTGTTCTATAAACTAGTCGAGGTTATGAGGGCAAAAATAACAATTTTAAAGTAATATTCTCTTTTAATAGTTTTCTACATTTTCATCCAGAATTGTATAGATGCGCTACCATGAATAGCTGACTGTAAGAAATTGTTGAGGATGTGGCAATTGTTCCAAAGCGGAAAACAAAGTGTCTTTATGATACTAGGTTCGATAGCTGTTTTAAAAATATAAAATGATAAACATTTTAAAGCGAATTAGTCTTTATAAATGCTTTATTAATAAAATTTTAAGGCAATCATTATGTCATTGTGATTAGTGGTGGGTGCGAATACGACAAGGTAGAATTAATATAACTTAATTATTTCCATTTCTCTGCTCTGGTGAACGAGACAAAACACGGCGTTGAGTTTCGACACTCAACACCCAACGCTTGGAATTCGAAAGAACAGAATAACGTTAGGTTTTCCCTTTTAAAAATTTTTTTAATAAAAAAATGAGATTAATAAAACTCGTATTGACAAAAAATATGCTTTATATCATTTCATTGTCAAGAAGATATAAGCAGTATGAGATAATTAGATTCAAATTAGAAAATATCTCTATATATATTTTTTTTTAATAGAGAAACTCTGTTCATGGGCTCACAGGTGCCCATAGCATTTGTTAGTATTAATTTGTATTGTGACAATTTTAAAAGCACTGAGACTTATATTTAATGTAATCCAATGGTGATGTCCATCACTGACTTTGGTCTTGTAGTTTTGCGAGCACAGCCTCGGTGACAGAGACGTCATGCTCGTAAATACCTGTTTTGAGGTTGTGCTCCATAATTTGTTTTGGTGAGGCCGTCATCGCTCGGCTGATGAAAGTGGCGATCGCATCACTACAGTCGTCGGAGTAATAGACACAGGAGTTGGTATGTCTTGTTACTGCGACGACTGCGTGAGGGATGCTGTCGTGAATAAGGAACCTCTTGCGTCTGGTACGGACAACGGATGATGACGTCGCCATACGTCTGTCCTTGTGCCTCATGAATAGTCATGATCCGCGATCTGTTTCCGGATCCATATCCCTGATCCATCTGGATTTTCTTTTCCTCCTGCATATGGATCAAATATAGGGTTCCTTCGTTGTCCTTTGGTATATGCGTGCCAGTATATTTTTCCATTTTAAGGGAGTGGATGATGGGGTTTGAAGAGTAGATACTATTGTACACTCCGGCGATGGCATAGGCAATGTCCATGGGGTTTTAGTGGGCGCAAGACAACTCACATGTGATGTTTGTTGTCAGGTTCGGACGGCAGTACCTTAAGTCGAATAGATTTCCTCTATCGATGTAGGGCAGCTGGTTTACGTCTCCGATCAGTGTGACCATCTCCGCACCAGACAACCTGGCAGCCATTACTATGGCTCCAAAATGGTTCATGAGGGCTTTATCTACCGTCAGTCGGTTTATAATGTTTTCCTCATGAAACCCGTTGACTAGGATGGATGCCATAGTGCGCACCTTTCTTTTGGCCTTCGTGCCAAAGCGGTGCGCGAGCTTCTTCTTCAGATCTTTTGCTGCCTTGACCGTGGTGGTAATCACTATTTCACTTTCCTCATCGAAGTTCCCGATGATGTATGTTTTGCTGCAACCGTACTCCGTTTATCCAAGCCAGTTTTGGTAGTGTCCAATCTTTAAGAGCTGCGCCGGGCTCGGGATCGCTTGAGATAGTATTTGCCATCTCAAGTATCCGGTCGTCCAGCATTACTCTCGTGCACTTGGCCACTAAAACAATTGGGTCATTCCCAGGTGTTTTAAACTTGAGAGGTTTGTCCCTCGATTCTTCGATATCTTCGACCACGTCCACAAAGCCATTGGTGCTATTGTACACGGCCATGTAGTGTCCCGACATATTTCCCTGTACTATTTGGGATCTGTCGTTATCGTAGATCGCCGCTTCAGCTTCATCAAGTTGAACTTCCAGTAGCTTTTTGTTGCCTCTCCGGTAGGTTTGCATGATGTTCTCGCAGGTGGCTTTATTGACCTTTCGGGTCGTTTTTAGAATAGCCTGAAACTCGATGAACGCATTTATTGCATGCTCTTTCGGGCTAGATGCTGGTCTCAGTTGGGGTGGGCTGACCCTTCCTCTGCTAGGTCTCAGCGGGCCCCCACGGTGTCTTTCTGAGTTCTGTGATGCTGCAAAGAAGGTTTTGATCGCATAGTATCTTTATATTACGTCTGAATGTACAATAAAGATAAAGATTAACTAATTCTTACTTTTAAAGTATGTTTTTGGGAAATATTTCGTAGAAATAAACATACGAGTATTGTACGTATATTGCGGGTGTTGTTGAAGAGAACTTTAGATAATTGCCTAATTAATTTTCAGTTAACCTAAAGAGTACGCTCAAGGCACATGATTGCCCAAAACTCTCCTATCTCCCCTACATATAGTTATTACTATAAATTTATTTTATATATTTTAATATTTTTGACAAGTGATGCATGACTAAAAAATGAAACGCACGTTACCATGTCTTTTGTATTGAAAGTAAAATGTCTGTTTTGAATTTAAATAAGGGTAACGTTATGAAATATAAAAAAGTTTCTTTTTTCGTTAAAGTTAAACCGACAAAACTATGTCAAAAAAGCTTGTTAGGCACAAAGGTGGCTTTCCAATACATCTGCGTTTGATTTCGAGATATGCAAGTTTATTTTACTGTAAACTGAAAATATTTTGTTCACCTATCGACTCTCGAGACCATCGAGTCAATTAAAAAAAGACAGCTTCACTCTTTATTCCGCATAGTAGAATGGTCTAGTGTCGAAACATTCCGCTCTCCACTTCCCGCCCGAAATCGAGATATTGCGTGCTAAGTAGTGAAACTCAACGTCGCTCTTTGTCTTAGCAGTGTAAAGAAATGAAAATAATTTAAATATATTAATATAATAATCATTAGTGCGAAATGGAAATGGTATGGAAATTACAATCTGACACTCTTCCACTTCGCCACAATGGCAAAATATATATTTATTAAATATGCAATTTAAAATAGAGTACTCCTGCTTAGTAAATACTGTAGCACACTTCTTTTTATTCCACCGGGAGGGTAACATATCATTGATTTACTGACATTTATAACTTTGCAAATTTAATGTGAAGATTGTGCACTCATGAATAAATGTTACGATACAAATTAGTAACAGGATACAAATTAGTGACAACTCAGTCTAATTTTGATTTGTGGATATTAAAAGCTAAATTAATCTACATACTCGTACATATTTACGTCCATCCCGTATTTTGAGAGGCAGCCTAAAATAACTTAGGTAGGTAGGTAGGAAAAGTATAAGAATATTGTTTCAATTGCTAGCAATTGAAATGATTGTCAAGTTACTAAAATACATTTCATTTTAATAAAACTTTCTATTTTACACATTTATTAAAATCATTTTCTTAAATAAATAATCATAAATTGTATGGGAATATTACAAATTTTAATTTATTGATTTAAATTGAAGTTTACATTTATATTGGTGCAAATCAAGAACTATCTCATAAAGTAGAGTTTTCACATTATGTAAATATTATTTTACGAGTGATTAATATCACTCGTAACATATTGCATTTACATTCTGTTTGTTTATTTTTAAACTGTTAAAATACTGTATTGTTTTATTTAAATAAAAAATCAATTACAAATAACGTCAATAACAGTTAAAGCATGTTGAAGCTACAACAGTTGCTTAAACAAATATTAATTTATATCGTTCAATCCACTGTAACCACAAATATATCGAGAGTAATTGAGTTGAGCGAAGCTAAGGCTCTTACTAGTCAAAAGTGTGTTTCGTTGTGGTTTAACTCTTCCTGGACTATTTGTAGTAGACCTCTGAAATTTGGCAGGGATATCGAGCACAGTGTCTTGTATGCTGTGAAGTTTGGTGACAATTGTAATTGTAGTTTTCGAATAAAAAAGTGCATATAGACTTAGGTTGTGAAACGTTAAGTCTTATGTTAGTGTTAAGTGTTTGCTTTTCGAACTTTTTTAACATGTAATAACATGTATGTACTTCTCTCAGCTCTTTCTGCCATTCAGAGCAAAGAGGACGTTCCTAGTATTTGTATTGTTAACAATACATTGAGTTGCGAATTGTTTGTTTCATATTCGATTAATTTTTCACACTATTGTAGGTTAAACACAGGAGTATTCGTATGAAAATATTCCGCTCTCCGCTTTCTGATGATTAAGTATGCTATATTTTCAGTTTATTCACAGGCGCAAGGTGGGTTACGACTTCTGATGTCAATTTAGTTTAATTGGTTTAGAGAAATGGAAATATCTAGTCAATATGAATTACAAATGAAATTTAAACCGAAAATTCGTCGAATGTAGTCGAGCAAGTACAAACTACACCACAATAGCATCTCGATCATTTATTGAAGTCAGTTCAGTGTGTAATTTTCAAAAGATCACGTCTCATTGTATTTATATTTATGTTATATAAACACGTCCGCAATGACGTATGGATTACTCGTTTGAAATTTTATGTCTGCGATTGCGCGAGAGACGTGACATTTTTTTTAAATAATAAACACAAACTAAAGAAGTAGTATGAAATCAAACTTTTGATTATTTTTATTCTATTATTATTTAAAACTAGGTAAGAGTAGTGGTACACTAGTGATATGTAACTATGTTTTCATTATATAGTGACATCAAAGACATCGACTGTTAGTCGACGTAACTTAAATTCACAATGCCTAAATTCATTTTATGTAATTAGTACGACTTTTTTTGTATTACTACTTAAAAAAACAGTTTTTAATAGTAATATTAAATAGTATAGTAATATAAGGTGAGCGCGCTCCGGTCGGTATTCCTTTCGAGAAATCGTTATTTTGAAATAATAATTATAATTAAAAACAGTTAAAATAAATAAATATTATAATAAAGTAATGTAATAAATTAAATTAAAAATAAACAAAAAAACATGCTACCTAGACAAAGTCACTTACAAATTTCCAAGAACTATTTTTCTAAATACCTAGCCATTATCCCCATTATCCCGGTTCTAAGAATTGTTTTGCACACATTTCAATCACTGATAAGCTAAGTTTTATAAATACCCCTTATTTATAGAACTTAGCTTATCAGCGAAGTGTTAATTAGTTGCAATTTTGCTTCTAACGAGAAACATGTGCTAGTGAATTTTATACTTGTGAAAATAACTGTGATGGATTTTGTAGCTGAAGACATGTTCTTTTTATTTTAACACTTAAAGTACCTATATTTTTTCCCACATGCATAATTTTAATATTTTTTATTAATTTTCAATGTTGATGGACCAGAAACTCTCTCTTTCCCCCAGGTTGATTTTTTATATATCATAGCCATATTTGTCAGCTTTTGATTTTTAGTAGTCATAAAATTCACAAAAAATTACAACTTTTTTTTTTTTTTTATATCGAAGTAACCATTTCGAAAAAAAATTGAAAAACGTTGGGAAGAATGGGACCCGAAAGAAAATCGTACCAGTGTATTGTATCAATATATAAGGAACAGACACGGATTATTGGGTATCAGCGATGATTCCATGAGAGTTAAGGAACCATATCAGCAAAACTTCTTCAAAATTTGCTGAAAAATGGAAAAGTTTCGGAGACAATCATGAACGCTTCTTGGCCAACCATTCTGCTTAATTGGCAGAAGATTTCAAGTTTAAAGTGACTGTCCACCATTACAAACCCTCAGCATCCACTCCGGATCGTCCTACTAAAACTTTTGATGACCTGAGTGATAAATCAAAAAGAAAGGTGACTCGATGATTTACTCCAAAAACGGGATACAACCCAGTTGATTGTGGCTGCTGAAATTTCAGCGCGGTTGACTGGACACCGAAATCTCGCCGGTGATTAGACAAACCAGCAACACCACAGAGAAGTGTGAAGACATAAAAAACTATTAGTGCACGTGTTGATTCGCAAAGGTGCCTTTGAAAGGAAGAAGCTTTGGCTTACAATGTGGACGCCAGAGCTACAACCCATTCTTAGAAACAAATCCGGGGTTGTTTGTTAAATAAGGTATTTCCTTCATTTAATAGTGTTAGACAGGCTAAAGTAAACTGTTATCCCCCTGGGGAACAGATTTTCGTTCTTCTACCTACTAGGTAGCTTTCTGAGTAAGCTCACAATATAGATTATAAAAGATTCCGAGAACACAATATACGAAAAGTTTCACGTATTGCCACGAATAGAGATTTACTTAATATGTTAATTATCACACCTGATCCTGTATTAAATAGTCTTCGAGAAATTCCCAAAAACCGACAAGCTCGACTCAGAGGTTTTAGAATTAATTATATCCTCTAATTTATAATAATAAATTCGAGTATAAATTAAGTGGTTCTAGTCTAAATGTTAGTTCTAACTATAATATTGAAAAATCTTCTTCAGAAAAAGTGATGTAGAATAAGGAAAAGGACTATTGTATTGGTTATTATTATATTAATTTTCTTAATTAATTTAATTACTATTTACTTTAATATTTACTTTAATATTGTAAGAATGTAAGTAATTTAAGGTAATTTGTTACAAGTAAGGTTATGAGGTCCCATTGTACAATTAGTAGCTATGATATTAATAATTGAACCATATTATGTATTGTTACCCCTTTTATTCTATTGTATTTATATTTACGTGCCTTAACTACACAACTTATCTGGTAATCTTTGTTTTCTTGAAAACCGTAACCCTAGTTACCTACCACCTTTTATTTGGGTGTTTTGCACGATTTACGCAATAAATCATCATATGAAAGCCGTATAAACAAGAAAACATCAATATCGACAAAAAACATCAATATGTAAATAATTTCGTCTAACTAGCATGTTCAGGATGAAACAGTGTGCGTCCGAGGCAAATGCGTTAAATCAGCTAATTATATCGCTAATCTGTTTATTGTACTCGCATCATCCATGCTACTGAGCCACTATAATCTAAGCTACTACAATTACTACTAGCTCCTACAATTGAACAATTCTAATCGAAATTAGGTAATTTGCTTTATAACGTTCAGTTCATTTTAATAAAGTAAACCTGTTATTTTAAAAGCCCTTATTATTTGTTTTAAATATTTTTTTTAAACTAGTTGTGATTAACTGCGGCTTCGCTCGCGCGGTCAATAAAAGTGAAAACTAAATTCATAAATATACACATGAGGTTGGTGCCTACTTCCGCCACTTTAATGTTTACCCTACGTAAGTTATTGAAATTTGACTCCTGAAATTTTCATTAAGTAGCCCATATTTTTCAACTTTCTCAACTGCAAGGAGAAAGGATTTTCATTAAAACTTTTTTGTATCGCTGGGCAATTAATTCACGCAGACCACCTGTTCGCAAGGCATGTCACGCGAATGGATGGATACTGTAGGACTGATCAGTGAACTACTAAGCCTAGTGAAAAACAATTGTGGGCTACTATTGCCTTCAGGAAGTTACGGGATTACTTCCAGAGAAAATCACAACCCGAAGACTTGCAGAGAGATCACCCCGAGTCTTCCACAGTTGATCCTCTAGTATATTTGAAGTAGGATTTTGGGAGAAGCCATGTTATATGAGCTCTGAGATTGGCTTAAGATTCTCGCTTGTGAGGGAAGCCATCAAATGACGACGACGGCGTGGCAAGGGCGTTTCGGTTGAGCCTCCGCTTGCGACACCGTTTTAGTGGAGGACTTTGCCTTGCTTATCTCGAACTAGGTCTAGCTCGGGGCGCTGGTGCTCTGAGCTATATCGACTGAATAAGACTTTTAAACATTTTTAAAGTGTTATTCCACACTTATAAAAATTAAAAAAAAGATTTCTCGTAGAATATCTTTGATCTACGGGTAGCAGAAATTTGTAAAAATCTCTCTATGGAGATGCTAACAACATAAATAAAGCGTATACGAATTTCAACGTAGCTGGCTGTAGAACGCATGGCTTAGCATTCAGAGCGCTTGGACGGTATTCAGGAGGCGCGTGTTGGAATCCCGCTGCGTTATAATTTTTATACGTTTTCTAAATGTCTTTTTTTATTTTTAGTCTAGTTTTTAACTAATTCTGTGATATTGTACAGTTAATATTTAATTATTATGATCATAAATAGATATTTCATAAGGTGAATTTGATTTTTAACTTCTCGCTAATTTCCAAGGGTTGCCTTATTGATTTTGAAACAACATTTTTTCCCCTAGAATAAATATTTGAAAATATAGAATATATTTGAGCTGAAAATAATTGAGCCGAAAATAATCGAGATTAACCAGATACAGGTTAAATAGGCCACAACTGTGTTGAATTTAATACGTGAATATATCAGCCGTGCTTTGTAAGCTTTTTATTGTGCGGTCTGATAGGACAATAATTGGCTTTCACTCTTGGCCTTGTGTTGGAGTGTCTTTACACTAGGATCACTTTGATTACTTGGGATTGGGGGGAAAAGGGAAATTGAAATTATATTATAGTTAAAAATGTAATTAATTCCGATAATTGTGCAGATTGAGTCTTTTCCGAAAAATGAGAAAAATAATTTTCTAACTTCCCGGGGGCTGTTCATTGGAGAATCACGAAGAATATTCCACGGGGGCAATCTGGCATTTTAATAAACTTGCCTTCGAACACACAATCATATACTTATTTAATTGTTATAAAATAATTTTACACTCGGATAACTGTTAATTTCATTTAATTTATATGAAAACATTGTTATTGCACCTGGAGTACGGCACTCCTAGTAAAAAGTTTGAGGGTTAGGTTCAGCTATTAAGCTGAAATTTTTATAAAATACCCGTAAAATTTCCAGTTATTTTAAAATACCATTGTATTTTTATATTTTTAGTACCAATACCGATCATTTCACTTCACTAAAGTTAGGTACAAGTTTAGTTCAATTAGGTCATTATATGACAGTAAGTGTTTTATGCAAAATTTATTGTGACTAAATAACAGCGAATCTTATAATGTTTTTATTATATTATTATTTGCAGCGTGACAACTGACGTAGAATCGTAGATAAAAAAACTATGGTATAGCAAGCGTTGTTTACCTAAAACAAAGGTTTAGGACATCTGATGTGGAGTTCTAACTGAACCAAATATACTATAATATTTATTCGTATAGCTGATTAACTGATTAGGATTTTGTTTTATCACATTCATGATAACGGGCATTCTGTAACAAAAGAAATATGCCATGGCTAATAAAGGCCAGCAAGCGAGAGAAATGGCTAGTATAAGACCAAAATATAATCGAAGTTTAATAGAATGATTTGTATCATAAACAATTCCCTAATAGTAAAAAAGTAGAACAATTAATTTTATTTATTTTATCCTTGCATATTTTTCCTTGTACGATGAGTTATGTAAGTAAAAATAATATAATTAACAAATAAGGACAGTTTCACGAACTGCAAGTTATTATTTGACGTAGTGTAAAGACACTCGATTCATGACTTTCCGCCGTATATTAAGACGATTGATACGTTACGTGTGAATAGTAGTGGAGCTTCACGCCGCTATTATCTTAGGTACCAAAGCGCTGAAATAAAAATAATATATAATCCTATCAATGAGTGACAATCGAACCCACAATCGTCACGTTTATAGTCCGACATTGTCCCACTGCGCCACGACGGCCTCATTAGTATAATCCTGCTAAAAGCTGGAATAAAATATTGCATACTTAGTATTTCCACGAAGTACAAGTGCATTGTTCCATTCTATAAATATTTTTTAACATACTACTACCACTACTAATAGATTAGAAATACAATAATTGCTAAATACAACAATTACTTGCGATTGACTTAGATTTTTTTATAAAATGATAATTCCTTATAAAACGATAAATCCTTGCTAAGAAAACGCGGAGGTAATAATATCAAACTAAACTTAATAAGCATACATCAGTGTCAAGGGAAAATTAATAATATATGACTGACATTCCTCGTTGAAAAGTCAAGTTATTTAAATTATATGAATACACACTTCATATGACATTTTAAAGTAGAGTTACTATAAACTGATGACACTGCAGCGAGTCGACACTTTTGCACTCCTTAAGCATCTTCCTTAATTTCTACACAAGTTATTGTACAAAACTCTTTAGTATATATTTACTATTGCTATCCGTCCGAAGGTATCTAATACGAGTATGTCAACAATTACAAAACGTAGAAGTAAACATAATTTTTAAACGATTTTAAAAACGTTTAAAGTATAATGCAGTTGGGCGAGTCCAGGTCGTTTCAGATAACGATGGAAAACCTATTGAACTAAAACACATTAGAGACGGTGACGCTCCCTGCTATTGTGTCCAATTCAGTACTGAATGAACGTACTATTCTTTGTTATTACGGTCATTTATATGCGAGTATAAATTTAAATACTATTGAGGCAGTGTAACTACCTAAAATGTTTGAAAATATATTAATCAAATCTTGCCTTGGCTCATGATACGTCTTGTGGTTAGGACCTTTATTGTTATGTATGTAAGTGACAAAAAAATCTTTTTGAGTATCAGAGGTAACAGTGTTAAGAAAGTTTATGTACAATATATTAAATATATATAATAAGGCATCAGAAAGTAATCTTTCTCAATTATATATTTGCCAACAGAAGGTATTGACTCGTTTTATGTATAAATTAGCCATCAGAAGGTTTTTCTTTTTAATTATAAATTTGCCATCACAATTAGCCATCAGAAGAGTAGTCAGAGCTCGTGACAATGTATGTTAAATGAGGTAATATGACTGCATTATTTTACCAGATGGGTGTAATTAAAATAATTTAAATACAATAATTACTGTGAGTTGTGTCGTACAATTACATTTACAATCAGAGGCGGAGCAGCACTGCACTACTTTGGCCTCGCTATTACTATTATATTAATAATAAAATAATGCTCATCAATATAGCAAGCGGAATAATTTGCATCGAAGCCTCAACACTATACAAGGAATATTAAATGGAGCTAAGTGAGCTAAATCTAAGGATTTAACTGATAGAACGGTAACTATGCAATTTGCTCTTAATAGTCCGAACTTATGTAAATATACTGGTTGTCCGTTTAAACAGTTATGCTTATTTAAAACTATAACAAGAGGTTTTACGTTTTTTGACAAGATTTATATTGAGAAAAGTAGCCAATTATAAGAATATACTTTCATGAGATTAGTGGTTGACTTGTAAGGAATTTGTTCAAAAACTTCGCTGTAAGTGGGCGTACCCGTATATGCCCGTTTGAGTTCAATTTAATCAGTTTATGTTAACAAGTAAAACACACAATATACATTGTGTCCATACTAATAATTTTGTTAATTTCATTTGTCATAAAATACGTACGAAATATGTATAAATATTTCGTTATTATATATTTAAAGCAAAGAACAATAGAGCAGAGCTTTCTAATTATATTTTAAGAAATATTCAGTTAAGGAAAAAACCTGTACAATATTATAGACTTATCTTGTTTAATACTTTTATAAGTTTTGACTAGTATAAAAACAATTTGACACTATTGCCTATTTCGCTTGCGCGGTCCAATTCAACGTTACCGTAACGTTGAGCTGGTACGGATTACAATTTATTGCCCGTAATTGAGATCAAAAACTTATTTAAGAATTTTTCATTTTATTTAACGTACTAGAGGCCCCCGCAACGTCGTTAGTTTTGGTTTTACGTCCTGCTAACGTTGAATTGAACTTAAATATATCCAGTCGGGTAATATCCAGAGTAGGAATCAAACCCACAATGAAACACGTGTAGAATGCTTTGAAATGCTCACCACGCCATAATGGGGCAATGTTCCATGAACTTCATCATCAATGAAAAATTCACGCCATACTGAAGCGTTATTTTTACTACTTTTACTAATTATTTACTTGTTTTTCATAGTTTAGCTGGCCTATTTTGATTGTACGTGAGATGTTCGAAATTAAATTTAATATGTCAACGACAACTTGTGAAATGTTTTTGTACTTAACAACTTTTACTAATGCGGCATTCACATATATCTTATAGCTAAACTATATGCTAACTGCTCTATCAGGGTTCTTCATTAGATTTTCCAGATCTTTCAATATTATGTAGGTAAATACAAAATTCTCATCACGTTAAATAGTTTAATAAATTAAGAGGTCATTTATTTATTTCTTATAGCTGGATTGTTACGGTTCTTTGTCAGTTATTCCGATTTTTAATTTATGTATATTGTATAACTATACTATTATACAATAGCAGGAAATAATTAAAGGGTCGGAAAAATTTTCTAAATTTCCTCGCTGAGATATCGAACTCTATCTAAAGAAAATATATGTTATTTTCAAAAATCCGTAGCTCGTTTTTATGGGAAATTTACTGTAGATCTTAAAATACTCCTTACGTTTCTAAAAAAGACAAAAATATCCTTTTCCAGTCAGAGTTCGATATCTCAGCGAGAAGAAAATGTATCGATTTTTAACAGCAGCAAGTTGAAGCTAGATAAACAAGTTATCTGATCCATATAGCGGTTAAGTTGAAAAAAAATGTTCCAACTTTTTATAGCAAAAAAAATGAACTGAAAAAAATTTGATTTTTTTTCTCTCTCGGTACTCATCAGGATATAGTGGAACACGTCGTTTGAAAATATTTTCCATCTTAAGGTCTCAAAACTAGAAACTTTAAGTTTTAAAATGCTTGTTTTTTTACTTCAATGCGACCATTTTTGAGGAAAATACAGCCACTTAAAAAACGTCAAAATATTAGATTTTTATTCCGATCCTTTAATTATTTCCGCTTGTATATAGAGAGGTAAAATTTGTAAGGCGTAATCTTCGTAAATACTGAACTAATCAAGAAAATTCTTTCATATTCAGAAAGTTATACTGTTCTGGAGCGTTATAGGCTGCTTTTTTATTGTTTATTATCGAACACAAAATTCGGAGAAAACTAAAGTTCGGTAAGATCGGCGTAAAGCCGCCGGGCCGACTAAATGTGTTTGCGTTGAATTTTGTTTGACGGAATATTCTATATCAAGTGTTCCACTTATCGAAATCAATTATATCCTAAATCCTGCCCAGGGTTAACAGCTATGCAAAAAAAAAAATTATTCGAATCTGTCTAGTAGATCAAGATCAAGATGTTCGCGTATAGACAAACTTTTTTTTTAAATAATAGGTTAACATTCTATTGCTATTTTTACATCCCCTGATTTATGTTTTCTTCAAAATATTTAATGCACACATAATTTTTATAGATTCGCACATGAACATATTTTTTATAGATTTATTATAGTAGGTACTATATATTAAATAATTTCAAAAGGCCATCAGGGCGGGGTGGGTTAGCTCCTAGATGTAACGCCATGGTGTTGGGCTCTATCCCGTCTCGAGAAATGATAACTGTTAAATTATTTTAATTTTCGAATATAAACCGGGGCGTTGACCGACCAATTAAAAGGCAGTGTCTCGATGACGGAAAGCGGCAAACAGAGTCTCTGGATTAGGCTATTTGTGCCTGCTACGCTATGCGGGGTAAAGCGTGCAGCAAAAGTAAAATATAGCATTATTTGTAATATCCTAAAATTTAGCATATGCTAACATCTAATAGCCAAGTAGTTAAAAAGCTTTTAGTGAGATCTAAAAATATTATGTTTGAAAAAAAGTTTTCGTTATGACATATATTTTAACCCAACAGTTACTCACTTTAACATGTCGAAATAATTTTGATAGTTATATTTCTGCCTGTCCAAACGTTTTAGTAATGACTGAACAATATTTTTGTAAGTAGTCAAAGATTTACATTTAGATTATATGTACAGATTTACCTATCAAATGTTTCCATATTTTACCGTCTAAAATCATGGTCATACATGTTGTATTGGTTTTAAGCGACTTCAAAAAGGAGGTTTAAATTTTTCGTTTCTTTTCTTCTCTCTGATATTTAAGACAAAACGCAGTGCAGTGACACACAAAATATATTGATTATTGTTGAGTGGCGGAAATCATCGTCTTTCAACAGGAAGATGAGAACCAATCACGTTTACAGTCACACCGTGAAAACTACGCCACGATGGCGTCATAAAATAATAAAAATATTCATATTTTTTTTACGAAAATATAATAAATACTGCCCAACTAGTAACTGGATGACTTTACAAAGCAGTTGAAATATTGCAATAATTGTTGAAAAGAGCATTTTCTGCATTGTATAGTGCAGAGAAAAATACCTTGACATTAAGTTCTTTCTGCTTACTCTGCTATGCGAAAAAACAAGTAGTTGAAAATAATAAATATCTACTATATTGGCCGTGGAACAGTTATAGTCAGACTATTGAATTACTGCACAATGGTCGTGGGTTCGGTCGCCATTTAGGGAAGTTATTATCTTTATCAAATAAAATATTAAGATTTTAATATACATATATCGTCTTATAACGTTTTATAAACATATATTTCTGTTGTTCCAGGGACGTGCGTTTTAATCGCATTTTCGATATAGCACCAGGAGTGTTTAGCAGCCTTCACCGGCTACGCTCTTTGCTACTTAACGACAATCAGCTGACAGAATTGCGATCTGGCTCTTTCCATGGCCTCCGACGACTCAAATACCTCTACCTCTATCGAAATCGAATCAAACACATCGATTCTGACGTTTTCCATGGCATGGCTCATTTGGAACAACTGTAAGTACTTTTTGATTGATTGATGTATTTATATTGTAAGTGAATTGATTGAGTTGAAATTTGAACGATATTTGGCAAGCTATTATAATTTAATTTTAATAATCTCCTTATTTTTCCAAATTATGCAGGTATGTATATTGTTTTTTTTTAATTTTACCAAGCAAATATGATACTATATTATATCAATTTCTGACACACTGCGGGAGAAACAGAATTAATAGCGATTGCATAGTAATCTATTGAAAGCAAATTATAATAATAAGCTAAGTAAAGTTCAGTTCAGTCAGGTGTTCTAATTCTTTTACATGTAAAATTTTGTTCATTTTTTTAAAAATTGCTTATTAAAGTAATTATAAAAATGTAGGTATAAAAAATTGAGTTACAAAAAAAAAAAAATTAAATAGCTTCACGCTATATCCCGCACACAGCAGGGTAGGCAGAGGGAACCTAGTGTTAAGACACTCCGTTCCCCACTTTCCGCCGATTCGGAGGCTTGCGTGTTAAGTGGCGGAACTTAACGCCGCGCTTTACCTCGACACCAGAGCGAAGAAAATGGAAATATAATTTCCACTCCTCGAGTGGGAATCGAACCCACAATCAGTCGTTTACAGTCACACGCTTGTGCCACTGGGCCACGACTGGCCACAAATTGAGTTACAATTGATCTTAAAAACTATTCGTGAGGATTATCATGTTAATAGAATGTTGAAGTTAATAATTGCGTTTCGGCTACGGTAACAAGACTAGCGCGACGTTTGTATTGAAAGAGCCATGTCATTAAGCGACGATGAAAAGAACCTCTTGAAAGTTACTTCTACACTTCTTGGCGTCCAGGACGTATAACTAAAATATTGCCTTACATTTACCCTAATAAGATAGATAGGTGTTTGTTTTTTCTTTTGAAGAAAGCTTTTTTATTTATTTTAAAATTCAATAATATTTTAATATTTTTTTTTTCGCTTCACGCTGTACCCCACACAGCAGGGTAGGCAGAGGAAACCTGGTGTTAAGACACTCCGTTCCCCACTTTCCGCCGAATTTGGAGGCATTGCGTGTTAAGTGGTGGAACTTAACGCCGCGCTTTGCCTCTGATACCAGAGCGAAAGAAATGGAAATATTAAATATTTCCACTCCTCGAGTGGGAATCGAACCCACAACCAGTCGTTTACAGTCACACGTTCGTGCCACTGGGCCACGACTGGCCCCAATAATAATTTAATAATACTTTAAAATGGTTGAAGCCATCGTGAGTTGAGGCCAACGTAAAAGTATTTGACGGTGGTCGTGAGTTCGATTCCTACTTGAGGGAATAATGATATTTGAGTTATTTTAATTTCTCCGCTCTGGTAGCAATACAAATAACGGCGTAGACTTATACAATTTAACGCGCAATATCTCCGATTCGGGTAAAATTTGGAGAATGGAGTGTCTTGTTAGGGACTAGGTTTTCTATTTTTTGTTGTATTACAATACATTTATAGGTATATTTTTAGTAAAAAAAAACATTAATAAAATGTGATTTAACGTTTGTAGATGTTTGTTTATGTAATTCGTGTATTTTATATAGATTCTTTTATATTATATTTAGATTCTTTGAACTGACTCACTGTTCCTTCTGTAAAAGTTATATTTCAGTATTTTATAGTTTTGATATTATTATTTTTTATACTTTATACACGATTCTGTATATAGACGAGATTGTTTTTTTAAGACGGTATTTGTTTAAACATTAAATATGTGTTATTTTCCATAGTTTCACCGTATAAGTAAAATATTTTTTTATGCACTTGGTATAAATAAAAAAAAAATATTTGGATGACTTGGATTTTTTTCAAAATTTAACTCTCCTGCAGTCACTTTTATGACCTAATATATCCTAATATAACGCATTATCATTATAATTCAAAACTACTGAACTGGCTATTGATACCCAAAATCGCAAATGTAAACGTAATTTAACGTTGTATAAAAATGAATCGTAAATGTATTTATTTCTATAACTCTAAATTAGCTGTAAATTATTCCATCCTCGTTACTTAATAATAATTTAACACGCTATTTTACAATGCACTTAAGAATAACTCATTCACTAATATTAACTATTAATGTTATTCACTTACTAAAATGAAATATCATTGCATTGCATTTATGCATTACATATGGTACGAATTAAGTCAACGCGATAATTATGTTCTATTTATTATTTGTGTCAACGTGTATGTAAGCATAATTTCAATAATTCATTAAGTAATTAGTTATTTTTTCCTTAATTAGACAATATGCAAATGCAATATGACTTTTTAAAATATTTTATGCAATCCTTAAAAATAAAATCTGACTGATCAGTGGTCAGTTTAAGTTGCAAACAAAAATAATTCTAGATGAATTTATTACGCAAATCACTAATTTGTTTGACTTTTAAGTGCATTTTGACGGTACTATACGTGAATAATTCCATACAAAGTTAATACGATATGACCACGACATTTACAAAAGACAGTCCAATAAATAAAAAAATAATATTAATGTTTTAATTATCCATAGCATTCCTACGAAATTTAGGTAGAGCACCTTTAGATTCAAAATTCTTCGTTCGTTTACAAATTCTGTGAAAACAATAACTTTTCTAGAGTTATTACACAAAATAGATATGAAAAGGGCCCTTCGACAAGGTAGTTAGATTATATTAATTTTTATCACTCCAATATCTGGTACGTGGCGACTTAGTTTTCAGATTTGGTAACTCCTAGACCAACAGGTACTTTCTCGGTACTTTTATACTTATCTTAATAAACGCTGAAATTTTTGTTACTTTTTGCACGACATTTTGGAAGGAGAATAATATAGGTTAAGTCACATTATTCTACAAAAGGCCCAGAATCTGGAAAATTAGCCTAAGTTAGTGTAAACTAAAACACGTTATCAAAAAAATACATACATGTACAACTGTTTTTAATGTACAATTGCAATGCTAATTGTTGGCAAAAGAAATTGTAATCAGAGCGTATAAGCATTTCGACGCAGCTGGTAGTAAAACGCATGGGTAAGCGGTCGGAGGGCTAGAATAACTATTTAAGCGCTCCGATCGCTCCAAGCACGGGTTCAAATCCCGCTGCGTTCAAAGTTTTTATATGTTTTCTAAACATGTCTTGAACAGAGTATTTGTATATTGTATAAACAATCACAGTTATAGATACGTAGAACAAAAAAGAAGTTAAAATTATTTGAAATTTAATACCCTTCGCTTATGCAACGGCACAAGACTACAACAACCTGGACAGAACGTCATTAATGCCAGCATCTTAACAGTAGAAAAAGGTGAAAATTTCACTAATGTCTAAACTACTACTACTACTATCTATAATTTCAATTTAAATTATGTTTTTATGTAATTTACTATTAAGTTAAGTGTAATATTTAGAGCATTAACACAACACAACAAAGCGCAAAGGGTATTACAGAAAATGGGGATGAACTTAGAAAAATTGTGCTTCTCTCAATTCCCGAATCTTCTGTTTTTATTCCCAGCAAAAAGACATATAATATCTTACAATACCGTATCAACTCTATTCTGCGTCCAGAGCGGTATATACATAAAAATATAACACCAATGTTGAAGATGAAACACGCTCTCGGTTTTAAAGGTGACTGTATGCACCGAAAAGATCCACCAGCTATTAAGGTTAACTTAAAGCTCAAGCGCATCGCATGTACGTACACTTTGCGATTAATGTTACCTTGAATTGTTTACCTGTACCTTTAAATTGATGACATATTACTTATCCATCCTTACATCGTGTAGGCACTACTCATGTGTCAGGTAGAATTCAATTATTGTTATTTCCTATAGGCAAAGCGGGCGAAGCCGCGGGTAACAGCTAGTTGCATATATAATTTGGATTACTCTATGACAACACCAAAAAGTAACGAGCTTAATTTCAAAATATTATAATTATAATATTTAATTCGATCTTAGCATAATTTCGTTTAGTTATTCAACGAAAGGCTACCGTTCATTTTAAAATGTAAATACAGCAATTGCTAAATATATTATCAAGAAATGATGTCATTGTGGTTGCTAAGTGGTTGCAGTATGAGTATGACAACTGTCCTATATGGAGAGGAAAATCAACTATTGTTCTTAGAATAGATTGCTCTTATATTTTGTTGCTTAATTTGGTCGGGTCTGTTTGTTTTTAAAACTTAATATTATGCATATATTACTTAAGAATTAATTTAATTATATTTTTACGTGAAAGAAAACTTTCAATCCTTTTTACGAAATTTATGCGGAATTCCTTACGAAATATGAAGTACGTCATATGAAGGAGTGTAGAATGTCAATAAAAGACAATAGCAATAATGAAATATTGAATATTAAAACAACTAAATAAACTTGGAACACAGCATCACTCTTTTGACCTACACATATATGACTTAAGAGTCACATTGCTGTAGCATGGCGTATTTTCTCGTCAACGGACCCACCAGCTTACTTAACTTTACAAAGGGAAAGAATTTCGATTAAGATAACAAATTTAATCTCGTTTTTATTAATTCTGAATACCAATGCTATACGAATATTTTTAATATTATCTCCTTATATATTTCATAATATATTTGTAGATTTTAAATCTGTGAGATGCGATCTCATTGAACTCTATTGACTTTTATTAAGGTTCATTCTTTACCAAATTTTAATATTATGATTGTAAATAAAAACAACTAAGCCAATGCCAAGCAATACCTAGCTTTGGCATTGGCATTAGCATTTTCGAGCACTTATTTATTTTTATATCTAATTGGTCTTAAAAACGTAAAGATTGCTTTTACAAAGTACAAAGGGAACTTGAATATAACAGAAACAGTCTTTTGTAAGCCATATTTCTATACTTTTCACTTATCTATGAAATTTCATGTGACTTTATACAGTAGAAATAAATATACATTAGTGAAAACAGTACAAAATAAAAGCTACGTTACGTTTATCAATTTTATTACTTAAATTTCAGTTTAACAGGTCTGGATCTTTTACTTTATTTAATAATAGGAAAAATGAAACAAAAAATTTAAAATACTTAATTCTAAGCTTGTAAAGATTTATAATATTAAGGTTAATAAAATAACATAAAAACATTTTATTTGACTCTATATGAATGTCACGTGGATTAATATTACTATTTATTTTATGAATATATATGCAGAAGTACCTCATTTAGGTTGTTTGTTCTAGATATTTGCATGTCAATGATATTCATCAAATTGAACCTGAAACTTTCTCCAACCTGCCGCGCCTTGAGCGATTGTAAGTTTTTTGTTCATAATAAGTCAATACGAAACATGTATCCTTTAATATTAAATTGATTTATTTTTTTATTAGATACTTGCACAATAATAACTTGAAAACTATTCCACCTGGCTCCTTCCGTGGCATGCCGAAATTGCACAAGTTGCGCTTGGACAGCAATGCTCTCGTCTGCGATTGTGCGATGCTCTGGTTTGTCCGTATGCTCGCCGAACATAGTGACATGAGTATCGCGGCCACTTGCTACGAACCCGCCGGGGCCACTGGAACATCTTTAGCTGCGATGAAAGAAAAAGACTTCCATTGCCGTGAGTTCTGTGTTTAATCTTATTAAAGACTAGATTTCTTGTTTTACTTAATTCTCGGAATCTTTTCAGAACGCCCTGAAATCGAATCCGATCCCGAAGATGTAGTAGTCAACTTTGGAGATGATGCCATGTTCTCATGTGTAGCGAAAGGTGAACCGACTCCTGAAATTGTATGGTTTAGAGATTCAGCAGTTTTACCGATTGACAGCTCTAGATATGAAGTTATGGATAACGGCACCTTAATGGTTCATAACGCAGATCAAAATGACATAGGTGTATTCGAATGTTCAGCCAAGAACCCCGCTGGTGAGGTGAAATCAAAGCCAGCAAAAATGATGGTGCAAATCAAGCCTGACAGCAATGGTAAGTATTTTAACAAGAAGCATTACTTGTATTTATTATTAATAAATAATATGTTATTAAAATTGGAATCGTTTGTTATTTCCTTGCAGGTTACCCGGTATTTATCATATTACCTCGTAAACAACAAGTTAAGATCAATCAACGACTTGCCCGCTTTGACTGCGTTGCAAAAGGCAACCCAATGCCTCACATATCGTGGTATTATAATGGTGAACGAATGTTACTAACTGAGAGAATTTCAATGCGTCACAATGGTTCTATTATAATAGAAAATATCCAACATGAAGATTCTGGATTGTATACCTGTCAAGCTGAAAACATTAACGGAAAAATAACCGCTTCTGTTACGCTTGAAGTCATGGGTAATATATAATTATACAGATATAATATATAGGTTATTTTATTTTTTTATATGCAAAAAGTAAAACAATGTTTTTTTTTGTTTTAGTTGCTCCTGCGTTCATTTTAGTACCAAAGGATGTAACTGTTACAATTGGGGATACGGCTCAATTTCAATGTACAGCCAGAGGAGTGCCTAAACCGGTTATTTCGTGGTATAGAAATACTATGGTACTGCCACCTACTGATAATATACTTTTAACTGATGAACATCAAAACTTGACAATAATCGAAACCACTGAAGAAGATGGTGGTTTATACCACTGTCGTGCTGAAAACTCTGAGGGACTCACAGAAATATCTGCAATTCTAAAAGTTCAAGAATTTAAAATTACACACCCTAAAATAACACTTAAACCACAAGATACTGATGCGTTTAAGGAAACATCGGTGCTATTGCCATGTGAATATGAAAGTGATCCGCCCGCTACAGTTGAGTGGAGAAAAGATGGAAACCGCATCACTGTCAACCACCGATTCACCATCACGGTGATAGGCAGTTTAATAGTTAGCAACGTAAGCTTATCTGATGCTGGAAGTTACGAATGCTCCGTATATAATGAATATGGGCGTGATACTGCCTCGGCATTTCTTACTGTCAAGGATCATGTTCTACCAGGTGACGAATATGTAAATATTGCTTTAACCGAAGCAACGAGAGATGTTGACCAAGCCATTGCAAGAACTGTGGAAAACTTGTTTAACGACAGAACGTCAGTAACAAGTATAGCAGAACTTTACAGGATGGCACGATTTCCTAATGCACCTGAGAGAGAAGTAGCACGGGCCGCTGAAATCTATGAGCGAACATTAGATAAAGTCAAAGAATTTACACAATCTAGATCAAATATTACTGCAATTCAACCTTATTATTACCAAAGGATCTTGTCCGGTGAACATTTAGAAATTATAGCTCGCTTATCTGGATGCGTAGCACATAGGGAAAACAAAGACTGTTCAGATATGTGTTTTCATAAGAAGTATCGAAGTATTGACGGCAGCTGTAACAATTATAATCATCCAAATTGGGGTACTTCGCTTACCAGTTTTCGTCGACTTCTCTATCCTATATATGAAAATGGATTTAGTCAGCCAGTAGGATGGAATAAAAACAAAAAATACAACGGGCACTGTTTACCGAGTGCAAGATTAATTTCTACAGAAATCATAAGTACCACTGTTATATCTATGGACATTGAAATAACTCACATGACGATGCAATGGGGTCAGTGGTTAGATCATGACTTAGACCATGCCTTGCCCTCTGTAAGCTCGCAGACTTGGGATGGTGTAGATTGTAAAAAAACTTGCGATTATTCAGCCCCATGTTTCCCTATTGATGTTCCTAAAAATGATCCAAGAGTAACTAACCGCAGATGTATTGATTTCATTAGGACAAGTGCGGTCTGTGGTTCTGGAATGACATCAGCTCTTTTTGGAAAATTACAACCGCGAGAACAAATCAATCAACTTACATCTTTCATTGACGCATCTCAGGTTTACGGGTTCGAAAAAACGGTTGCTGAGGACCTCCGAGACTTAAGTAATGAAAATGGTACTCTTCGAGTTGGGGCTCAATTTCCCGGAAAAAAACCTTTACTTCCTACTACTGGCTTAAATGCTATGGACTGTAGACGTAATTTAGAAGAAAGTACCCGCAGTTGTTTTGTAGCTGGTGACATTAGAGCTAACGAACAAATTGGCTTAGCGGCAATGCACACTATCTGGATGCGAGAACATAACCGTATTGCATTGATCCTTAAGGCTCTGAATCCATTCTGGGATGGCGACAGGGTGTACCAAGAAGCAAGAAAAATTGTAGGGGCTGAAATACAAGTCATAACATACAAAGACTGGTTGCCTCTTATTGTAGGACCGGAAGGGTATAAACAATTGGGCGAATATAAACAATATGATCCAAACCTTAATCCGTCTGTCTCTAATGTTTTCGCTACAGCTGCCTTGCGCTTTGGGCATTCAATCATTAATCCATTATTACATCGGTATGATGAAAATTTTGAAACTATACCTCAAGGGCATTTATTATTACGCAATGCTTTCTTCTCTCCTTGGAGGCTGGTTGATGAAGGTGGAGTTGATCCTTTACTACGAGGCATGTTCAGCACCCCTGCTAAGCTTAAAACTCCCACACAAAACCTCAATACCGAGCTTACTGAACAATTGTTCCATACAGCACATGCTGTAGCACTTGATTTAGCGGCAATTAATATTCAAAGAGGACGTGATCATGCTATTCCTCCATATACAAAGTGGCGTCAATTTTGTAACATGAGCGAAGTTAATGACTTTGATGATCTAGCTGGTGAAATATCCGATCAGACTGTGAGGGATAAACTTAAAACACTTTATGGATCTGTATATAACATCGATGTTTGGGTAGGTGGAATTTTAGAAGATCAAGTTGAAGGGGGTAAAGTAGGCCCACTTTTCCGTTGCTTGCTAATCGAACAATTCAAACGCTTGCGTGATGGCGATCGCCTCTGGTATGAAAATCCTTCGACTTTCCAGCCTGAACAACTGCGCCAAATTAGGCAAGCGAACTTGGCAAGAGTCTTGTGTGACAACGGGGACAATATTGACACAATAAGTGAAAACGTGTTCTTGCTTCCCGAAGTTCAAGATGGCTTAATTTCTTGCGAAGACGTCCCGTCAGTTGACCTCCGCTTCTGGGCAGATTGTGAATCTTGTGGAGATGATACAAATGAAAATGAATCGAACCGAATTCGCAGAGATACTTCAGCCCAAATGGATCTTTACGCTCAATTCACTGAAAGCGACCATCGTCTGAACACATTAGAAGATTCTTATTCATTGCTGGAAAAAACTATCGAGGATTTGAAAAGGAAAGTGGAATATCTAGAAAATACTTGCCATAATAACTGAACATTATACAAGAATGGCATAAACCATTGAAGAACTGTACACAGGTAAAAATTATAATTGAAATGACCCGGTAACCAGGAATTAGTCCCTATTTCTATTGATATCTATGTTGATGTATTAAAAAAAACGTTAAAAAAAAAAAAAAAAAAAAAAAAAAAAAAAAAAAAAAAATGAATGTCTTAAATGTAAGATGATATCAAACAAAAAAATCATATATGTGTCTATAGCATACTCCTATAAGCATATTAAAAAATAAATAAAAAAAAACATGTTCTTAGTGTATTTATGTATGTTTATGAAACGTAGTCTACGTTTATATATTATACTCCAACATAGCTTTAAGCCTTCTCTATGTGGTCCAACTAATTAAGAATTTATTTGAATTCCATTTTATCAATTGTTATGCCTGATATATTTTTTACGTGGTTTTGCCAACTATTTCTCTTATAAATAAAATTATGTTTATTACTATTACCATTTTACTTTGATTAAGTTTGATATGTTCGAAACGCTAATAGATTAAAATAATGTTGTGTAGACCAAGAAGATTTACCCCAGTTACAATTTTTAAATTTTAGGTGTCTATATGCAACATAATCTAGTCGTAATATAGGATTAGATTTAAGAGGTAACCTATTGACAGTATGATTTTATTTCACAAACATTTTCGACATTAGCTAACAGCAAGAATCCTATTTTGTGCCATTTAAGTATTTGCTAAGTAACGCAGTTAGCTTTGTTCAGTATTAAAATACATTTTAACTCGCAAGCTTTTACACAATAACTTCTCTCGTAAGTAGATCGGTTTGTATGTGTTCATGTAGGAAGGTCAAGATCCGTCCCAAATTTAATGTATCGGGGTCCGTGACACGAATTTTGAATGTAATAAGATGGACTGAGTATTTAGAGGGTGGATAGCAGGTATAAATAATATGAACGCGATTGCAAATTGCACTTTAATATTTCTTAGTTTATGTACTATAGGTATATAACTATATATACTCAGGTAAGCTATTTTAATCGTTGCGCTTTTTAGCAATATCATTTTGAGTTGCTTAAGTTTGTCACTTATGACCTAAAAGATTATACATACTTCTATTTAATAAAGGAAATAATTGTTAATCTTTATACATATAATCTCGATGTTGTTCTGGCTGTGCGAACCAGCCGTATGTAAGTTATATTCGTGAAAATATTGACTACTGTGCATTGAACACTAACGAAATACAACTTGAATTAAAAACGAACAGATGTTCTGACAATCCCTACGTAGCGATGCACTGTCTATCATACGGCTAGTTCGTTATAAGCCTTCGGTGTCCATGTTATCTAGTATATACGTACATTAGGAAAAAGTGTTGTACTCTACAACCATTATTAAAACGGGAATATGTTATAGGATAATCAGGAGTTATGCGATGTCCATATTGTCGATAATAACCATCATCTATTTTAAAATGATTGAAATCATGGTTTGAATTGCTATTTTGCTATTTGGTATTATATATTTTTTCATTTCTGATGTAATTTAAACATTTGAAATATCTATTCATAATCAAATGTTAATCTTGTGTTCTACTTTAAATATTTGTATAGGTTATCAAATATTTGTCTTTGTACTTACAATTTAAACCTAAATGTCTACTATGTCTATCAATGTTTATTAAATGGAGCGAATTTTCGATGCTAAAATAAGTATTTATATAAATATAATTAGTTACGTCTTTCTTCCATAATACACATTTACATAATATCTTTTCAGATTAGTAAATAATTTTATTAATCTGAAAAGATATTATCTAAAATAACCTTTAAATATTATCCACAATTTAAAGTCCTAAATAATAAAAAAACTTAAGGTGGTCTCGATAAACTCAGAATCAATAAAAAAAACCTACTTTAAAAGCAGTTGGGAAAAAAGAACCTGTGTAGTCCACACAGGTTATACCTAATAGTTTTCCGAAGCGAAGATCAATTACACTACAAGCCAGTTTTGAGTAACTATTGTGATTTTTTAGTAAAAAATGATTAAATTAATTAAAGACAATTTTTGATCGTATAATTACATAAAACAACATTAGTTGATAACAATTTAACTTTCAAATTTCTAATCTCAACATCTGTCTATGCCTGGCAATAAATTTGACTATTCCTCGAGCATCGAATATTCGCAGCTTATGTTTAATTTATTCAATACTTAAAATAGATATTTTACAATTTATCAATATAAATGTATTATTCGATGTGTAGATTAGATGTCGATGTAATCTAGTTATAAGTATAACAGGGAACGTTTGTTTGCGCTTTTTAACATTGGGTTTTGGGACTGTCCATCGAGTTATGGCAAAAATTCCTATTTCCAACAACTTATTATATTCCAATGACAGACATTTTCAATCAGTGTCAACTATATATCAAGCTAACAAGACCATTGTAGTGTGCGCTACATAAATACTACGGGCAAGATTAACAATGTCATGCTCGTCTCGTATCCCGTTGTCTTAGATAAATAATCAATATGAACAAAAATATGTTTGTAAAAAATATTTTTACAAGCAACTGCATTGGAATTCAAAATAACATCTGTATTGGACTCACTACTGAAAAGAATTAAAGTTTTCAGTTCAAAGATCAATAGAGCACGAGGGAAATCGGGAGATTAAAGTTTTCGAACTGTAAAGCTGTAAGTTATTTATTTTCATCAGTTCATTGGGAACTATTTTTGGTGGAGAGGATTAGACTGACATATACGTAAGGCTTAATTATGCTAAGTTGTTGACAATATTGTAGTGACTGTTCCTTAATAGTTCAACAATTGGCTGATGAAGATAAATAATTCATAGTTTATATGAAACATAACCTTAGACATATCCATTCAATTAATAAAAACTAACAATGAATATCTGCGTTTGAAATGACTTCGACTCTTTGAAGGAGCATTATCAATATAAAGATAATAATTGGCATAGTAATAAATTAAATTTTTTCATCGTTCCAATTGTCAACATCCAATTAGGAAGTCATAACTTTAATGGGTCCTACATTATTGATGGCCAGTTCCATCACTTTACACAATATTTGTTAGATATGGGTTTCAACGTTTATACAATTAAAAAGATCTGTAAATGTGTATTTTCCATTACAACAAAGTAGAATTTAATTGCAGAATGAAAAAACTGAAACCTGTACGAAACCGATCGATATTTTCTTTTACAATTATAAATGAATATTCATCTGATGAAGAATTACAGTTTCCTAATACGTATAATTTGCATTGTATTTACATTGCGTCGTAGATAGTCAAATGGAGTGAAAGTGTTGACAATTTGTTATAAGTACATATATATCAATACCTCGCTTTGCGTCTTTTCGTTTTGCGTTTTTTTCGATGTTGCGTCGCTGCTTATTTTTTACTGATTTTCACTGTGCGTCGTTAGATTTTCGAAGTTGAGTTGTTTTGGATTCGAATCTGATTTTTTTTTAATTCTCCAATGAAGAACTATTGCAACTGGAATTGTATTTTGCTAATGAACAAGATGACAGTGACCGTTTAATAGAAATCTCCAAAGAACAATATTTAACCTCCAAACAAATTTCTAAGTGTTATGTTTGATTGACGAAGCTAAGGAGATATTTTTAAAAAACGATCCTGACAGCCGGAGTAGATTAAAAGCGTCCCAGACGGTAGCTACGAATATCAATTGCAACAAGGAAATTTATCTTACGTTGAAAAAATAAGCTGTTCAACTAACATTATACCAATTTTTGTGAAAGAAAGCCGACCTACTACAACAGCCACTATGGACTACAGTGATTGATTTTAGATAGATAGATATACTTTATTGCGTACAAAGAATACAATGAAAAACAAAACAATATTTAATTAAACTTTCATAAATTAAATGAATATGTAGTTTATTTTGTTTAATACGTTTTTTAGATTATTTTTGTTTGAAAAATTTGACATTGTTCAATTTTATTTATAAGAGGTAGTATTTTCGTAAGCCTGAAACCTATATTCGATCATTCAATAGTTTGCTATAGAAAATCTATTTTCACTTTCCGTCGTTTTAATTTGCGTCGTGTTTTTTTGGAACCCCGACGCAAAGCGAGGTATGGGTGTACAAGACAAACCGCTTCTTCACAAAATTACATAAAAATTAAATTATAAACAACCAGGGGACTCAAAGCCCTAACTTACTCCATGTATGTCCATCGACTACCTACGACCTAAGTCCGTCAATCAACTTGGTAACTTCTTAACGTTCAAATTTTATATTAATATTGAAATTGATTTATTTTATTTAAAGTACTAAATAAAAACAAAATATTTATAAACGGGAGGTAATAACATTACTAATAAATATTAAATAACGTACATCATTAATTGAACTATATGTGTCCAATCTATTATAAATTCAAAACGTTAAACGTTAGACATAAAATTGGACATATACCTATTTAAATCCTTTCTATATACAGGCCAGTTGAGATAAATATTACCACCGACTCGAAATTAGGTAAAGGAAAAAAATCTGATAAGTTTTCTTACATTTTATTGATAAATTTTCTTATACATATATATAGATACACATAGCAGAGCAAATACCATGTTGTGATTGAATAATTTAATGATCAAAAATTACCTTACTTTTACTTATTTATTTTTAAATTTGGTGTCATATTCAGACTCTTGTATTTTTATTTTTATCTATAGCCAATCAATATTTATGGCGAGAAGTTACCATTTTCATGAGATGGATTTTTTGAAAATTATGTTTTGTGAAAGGGGCCACAATTTTTATCCTTTTTTAACAATTAAATATTCTAAGGCGCTAACTGTTATATTAACATTTTTGTAAGTCATATTTTTTTTCTAATACAAATAATAGTCTTATTTTTACACAGCGGTTGATCTTAAGGAAATTTTACATTTTTACTAAAACAGGTATTTATACATTTTAATTGGACAAAGTGTGTTCCATCTAATATGATATAGCTTGAAATCCCATTTCAAGTGGTTGAAGTGAAAAAAAACTTATTTCATCAATTCTATATGCAGTGTTAAAATAAGTAAATAAATATCCTAGATGAAATCACTCTATTCAAATAATAAGTGAAAGCCCGATTTTAATGAGGTCAAAAACCAGATTATGAAGGAAAATGAATATAGTTAAAAATATCGAGTTAATTTGTAAGTGCAAATGAAAGGGCTTTTTAAAGACCTAAATAATAATATTAACCGTTTATTAATATTATTTAATATCCACTAATTACAATTAAAATAAGCTCATATAAGAGTCTAAAAATTTTAATAAAATCTCAAAAATCTACACTTTTGTGCTTTTCAATGCCGGAACATCACAGTACATTTACAGTTATATATATTTTTTAGGTTACATAAAATTGTAAATAGGTTCTAAGTTCATTTAATATATTATTTATATATTCTAAGTATTACATACATATATTCTAAGTATTCATTTTGTATTTAAAAAAACAATGTCAATTTAATAGACTTTATTTTAATGTAAGATTTTTTTTCATTATTATTGTAACATTTTTATGTAATTTTCATAGTCACATTTGTGTTCTTTTGTATGAAAATCGTTTTGTAAAACTTAGAACCTAATGAGAAATTTATTATAATGAGTTTTGTCTCTGTGGCTCCTTATGTATTTGTTTTCTTATGCTTAAACAATAAATGAAAAAAATAACTTGGTTGTATCATTTATCCTTTATACTTTTATTGAAAAAATAATTATTAAAGAAATAAGTATAAACTTAAATCAACAAAAAATGTGTTGATAATCTTATAAAATAAAAAAAAATAGCAATAAAATTCCATTTTAAATATTAATTCAATTTATTACTCCTAAAAAACTAAATGGTAACAATACCTACACTGATTAAAAACTCCACTACAATTTGTGTTCATTAAATACCAACATACTTTGTATGTCTCCCAGTTGCTAAAACTTTATTGTTGTCTTTGTTACGGACTTCCACTTCTAAAAAGGCAATTTTCTTACCAAGTTTCCTAGTAACAGCTTCTATTTCAACATTATCACCTGGTCTTGCTGCATTCATGTAACTGAACAGAAATATATTTCCTTGAAATTCAAGTAGGTATACAAAAACTAAAAGTTTCTCAACATCACACTTTTAACTGCATAGTAAAAGTAATCAGAGAGAACCTACTGTCAAGACACTATGGTTTCCACTTTTCTCAAGAAGTTGAGTCTCTGGATGCTGAGAAACTCAGCCTGTGCTTTGTTTTTATATCAAGATAGAGGAATAAATATAAATTAAATACACCTGAGTGACTGAGTGCGAATTGAACTCAAAACTAATTGTGTTTGAAGTCAGTTGCTGTCCTACCAAAAAATAGTAGCTTCAATATGTGTAACTCAATACTTCAATTACCTAACATAATATAGTAAACTAAATATTATTCTATTACCTTACACTAAGATCTATTGATACTCCCCTAGTATCAATATTTTCATGGGATGCCAGAGCACATGTAGATATTGCATCTACTAAGTGTGCGATAAATCCACCATGCAAAGTGCCACGCTGGTTTAAATGTTCCTCAGATACTTGAAATTCAGTTACCATTTTTCCATTGCCTACACTTATGACTTTTACCTGTATATTAAGGAAGTCTATTAAACTATTTTATACTAAAATGTTTAAGTAATCGCTTACAAAGAATAAAAAGTATAAACAATCTGGTATTACTACTATTACTACTACTAGCACTACTGTGTTAAATAAATAACTTTTATATTATTAAGTGGAGAAGATTTTAAACTTTAAGATATTAACAACACTTTTGATTATAATAATAAAAAATACAACTTTTTGTAAAGGTATTACGTAACGTAGTGAATTCGAAATAATTCTAACATAGCTTACTATGTGATAAGTAAATAAAAACTAAAAAAATATTATACAATTGATTTTATAAGAAAAAATATATTTTTCTAGCTTAAAAAAACAATATTATACCTTTCGTAGGTTGTGATCAAAACATTTTGTTGAAGCAATAGTTTTGGTAAACAATTCTGCTATTTTCGCAGCCTTGGAAGTCATTTTTCTATACAAGTGCGCTTAAATACTAGTAGTACATAATAGGCTAATAGGCTCGTAATTAAATATGAAATTCCGTATGTTTACATTTAATATTGACGTTTGACAGATGTGTTATTTGGCAAGTGACAGTGATAATTATGTGAATATATCGTTATCAATGTATTGTTTTTAATATATGGAAAAAATATCAGTTAAATAATTGTTCGTTATTAAATTATTGAATGCTCAAATTATAAAGGAGTTTTTTCGTAATTGATTTTTATTATAGTTTGATCTTGTACGGAAATCAATTAGGCAAAAGTCCTGGCAAATGTTGGTATCTATAACACTGCTATCATTTTAATTCAGGCGTTAAAAACTACTCTTATTTTGGTTATTAAAAATAAATAAAGTAATTTGCACAATAATTTACACTTGTTACACGGAAAGTTTGTTATAAGTAAAATATTCATGCATCTATAAAATACTGCTGTTATAACTGCTGTGTTTTACACTAAAAGATTACATCTATCCCTACTAGTCTAATATGTTAAATAGGTAAGCTTATTTTGTGTGAAAATCGAAAAATACATACATACTATTTTTTTATATAAATAACTCTTCTTTAGGTACATTTAGGTATACCTATAGTGGTAAAAATTGTTACTGTTCGAGTATCTTAAAGTAGACTGCTCCCGTTATTGCCGCATAACCGGTCGAAGCAAGAAGTTTATATAACATATTTGTAAAGAGACCATAAAAAGTTGCTCGAGATTAATTAAATGTATTTAATCACAAGTCAATTGAATCGTGATGGCAGATTGTAACGAAACTCCCGAAATACTTTCATTTTTGTTTTTCGATATCAATTAATACACTCGAGGTGTAAGTAAATGGAATATGTCTGGCTGTTAGCTATGATTGTGTACCAAAGTTTGTCTTGTAAGCCTAAACTGTTTGGTAACTCATTTCAACAGGCTGTACCTATTTGTTTTTTTGCTGCCTAATTCATAATATGTTAAAAATGGGTAATAAAATAAAAATAAAAAAAAAGTATTGAATGCTACGTACTCGTCTTCGGTATATGTTATTGTAATATAAATAATAGACGCTGTGCAGATTTTATATTTAGATATATAGGTGTAACATAAATTGCAATTTATTATTTTTACCATTTATCAGTAAATGCATTAGTTTAATTAATTAATGAATAGTACCTATATACTTCTTATTTTAAAATTATTTTACCACTCTAGTCAACCTACAACCAGTCGCTTAACAGTCACACTTTGTGCCTCTGCGCCACGACTAGCCCCTATAACCCTAAGATATTACTATCTTTAAAAATTACTGTACCTACAAGAAGAACACTTATAGTGAAACTATAGGTACGTGCGCATGGAGACTGAAATAAAAGTAAAAAAAAAAACGAAACTTACTAATTCAACACTGTCATTTTCATAGTAGCATATGGTAATAAATTATTTAAACAAAATTTTATCTACCTTAGTTAATCGCAAACTAAAATAAATGAAATAACCATATTACCTAATACATGAAAGAATAACGTTTGACTCATTTTCGACGAATTTCATGTACCTAGATGGAGAACCCCTAAATTTGGCATCCTCAAAGTGTATATATAGAAATGAAGAAAAATGATATCTGTTTATTTTTAAGAACAAATTCATCCATAAAATCCATAAAATTTATAATCCAAACATTATACACAATACGCACCGTCTGCCATACATTTCTTTTATTAATTGGTACACACGTTGCTATGGCAACGTTTATTTTGCACATCGATCAAATCTGTCCATGCATTAAAATCTAAATAATATTATTCTAAAACAGATTGAAAAAATATTTTTGACACTTGCGCTTCCTAGTGGTTTGTCGGATACCAGGGTAACTAATTAATATATTTTAATAGAGTTTTTACAAATATTATAACTTGAGATTTGTGGCCAGTCGTGGCCCAGTGGCACAAGCTTGTGACTGTAAACGACTGGTTGTGGGTTCGATTCCCACTCGAGGGGTGGAAATTATGTTTCCATTTTCTCTCTCGCTCTGGTGTCGAGGTAAAGCGCGGCGTTAAGTTCCGCCACTTAACACGCAAGCCTCCGAATTTGGCGGAAAGTGGGGAATGGAGTGACTTAACACTAGGTTCCCTCTGCCTACCCTGCTGTGTGCGGGATACAGCGTGAAGCTACAAACAAACAAAATAACTTAAGATTTATTTACAAAATCTTTCAGGTATTTGAATAGGTGGTCAAATAAACTGATTATAATTTAATAATTTCAAATCTATAACAAATTCAATGTCGTATAAACTACGAGCATTCTCTCTTAAGGGGATCATCTCGTACGCCCCTTCCCTATACCTATATAAATTGCAGTAAATTACTCTGACTACTACACTTCAGTGAGCTAATTACTAGAGCCGGATATCGGATTAGCTTGTAAATGATATATCAATTTTACTTTGATGCAGATATTAGGCGAAGGCTTAACTTTGTACGTACCAGAAACTATGTACGCGACGTCGAATCATGAGAACGAAATTTACACTCGGATAAATTTCAATGCCCTTAATTATACTTTGTACAAGATAGCTTGATATTTTTGACAGATGTAAATTTTTTTGTTCGATATTACTTTGCAATGACGGAGAGTGCCATCGTCTAGGCATCTCCACGGGAGATCCAACATAGTGGGTGTATGTGAGAGTTTTACGTAAATAACAACGCTGTTACGTTGACTTACAATATTTAATATAACTATTTAGATACAATGTAAGATGTTTAAAATATAAATGAATAGAGCCAATGGTTTTGACAGCGTGCACTGTGACAATTCAAATCGTAATGGCGACCCTAAATTTTCTTTTCAAAAATCAACAGTCACACACTGACATATCCATTCGGTGTTAACCGCTCTAAAGTAATATTTTTTTAGTACAATTTACTAATGATATTTTACACATAGTTCAATAAAAGTAAATTATTAATGCACAATAATGTAAACGCGCCGTCACGGCCGCCCTGCGTGTTCACACGTCCTCGTGGGATGTCTCTCCTTCTTCTGCAAACAAACAAAATTGGCATTTTGCTAACATCATCTGGGCACTCAGTCATTCTGACAAATAATTATGCTCACTAAAATTGAAATCATCTTATCAATTATTAATTTTATCTCACTATCCTTTTTTTGTTCTGCTTGCAAGCATGTATCGGAAATTTCTGTTAGGTGGATGTGTTTTTTCTCCACTTTAGTAATAAGTTGCCCTGAGGTTGTAGCCTCCATTGGTAAAGGGTTTCGTGAAAGAAAATCAATGTGGCTCATATTTTTCCCCATGCGGTATTCTATATTAAACTCAAAAGTTTGAAGAAAACACTACCACTTGTGAATTCGGGGAGTGAGGTCTACTTTAGATTTTGACGCCATAACCGCATTTCAATCAGTCACGACCACAAACTTTCGATCATGCAAGTAATCACGAAAATGTTTTAAGCATTAACGACTGCAAGGGTCGTACGAGTGATACCTAGACTCAGCACTGGTTCGGCGACTATAGTATTCTATCACGCGTGCTTTTCCGTCAATTTTTTGTATCAATATTGCACCGTAACCTTCAACACTGACGTCGTATGCAACTCTATTGGCAAGTCTGGCTCAAAAATTTCTAAAACAGGTGAGTCTGTTAGAATACCAACGATTTCTTGCCGTATTTTCTCTAATGATGGTGTTCACTGAATTTTACCTTTACCAAATGTTAGTCGATAGAGAGGAGCGGTCTTTTGAGAGAAACCTGGCATGGACTGTCTGAAGTACGAGGCCAGCCCTATAAATTGACGTAGTTGGATGACGGTCTCGGATGGTGCAAGCTCTGTCAAAGCTCTCTGATCTTGCGCGGATTTGGTCGGATTTCACCCGCAGATATGTGGTAACCTAAAAATCCTACTTCTGTCTTCAAAAAGAAGCATTTTTTTCAGGTTAAATGAAAAGCCCCAGCCCCTTGCAATGCCTGTAAAACCTGACATAAGCGGTCAAGACCTTCTTCAACTGTGCGCGAGGGAATTATGACGTCATCGATATAACACAATGCCATGATTCAGCCATACCCCCGAGCGCTTTATTTATTGCACGTTGATAAACTGAAGGAGCATTTCGCAAACCAAATGGCATAGTTAAATATTCAAACTACTTATCCGGTGTAACAAAGGCAGTACGCTTAATCGACCCCAATTGAACTGGTATTTGGTGATAGCCGCTGGTCGTATCGAGAGAGGTAAAATAGTGTGCACCTACCAAGCGTTGTATCTGGTCCCCAATAAGCGGAAGTGGATATCTGTCCGGTACTGTGTTGCTATTCAACTCTCAGTAGTCAACGCATAACCGATCAGAACCATCTTTCTTTTTTACAAGCAAGATGGGGCTTGCAAAAGGAGAACAACTCTTCTGAATAACACCTGCATCTAAAAGTTCCTTCACTTTCGTTCGCACTACCTGTCTGTCTGCCTGTCTAATCAGGGCTCAGACGGTATGGTCGGAGTTGCACAGTACGGCTTGGATCTAACAACCTAATTTCTAGTTGTCCGATACTAACTCTACCCGTCGGAGTACCCTCAACAAAACTACCCGAAAAATTTTGCAGCAATGACACTAACTGATTTCTATTTTTAATAGGAATATCACTATCAATATTATTAAAGTTGCTAACTTTTGTACCTAAGTCACAAACAGAGACCACTAGAGTCTTTTTATACAAGTTGATCTTCAGAAACTTCAACAGAAAATCTTAATGTAAATAAGTCCCGCCCTATCATGATATTATCAGAGACGCAATGATCTGGTACGACATGAAACCTACTCGCTACCGCTTACCGGGAAACCTACTCGCTATACTTTCTGTGATCAAAGAGCGTTTGGCACCGGAATTGAAAAAATATGAAAACTTCTCACCCAATTCACGCGAAAGCTGGTCCATCGCTGGCTTTATGGTACAGACATCCACTCAGCGCTCCAGGCGAGTCTCATTAGTTGTAGGAGTTTCTTTACTCTTCTTCGGGCAATGCGTCATTATGTGGCCCGGCTCCTGACAGTAATAACAAGTGATGGGCAGAGATTTTTTCGACTGTAGATTTTTCTCCTTCGACTATTTTAATGCAATTTTATTAATGATATTTTTACACACAGTTCATACAAATAAATTATTAACGGCACAATGTAAACACTATGTTGATCTTGGCTGTGGTCCTCACCCTGAATAAAAACTATTTTAAAGATAAAACTATTTTATTTTTCAACCTTTATTTTTACGTATAGGATTATTCTTGGACCTCCAATAGGTGGTTCAGACCATGGGCCAACGACCAACGTTTCCAAAGAAATATGGGTCAAAAATTGTGAATCTCGTCTCAGTTTAAATTATTCTAAAACGTTATTTTTGGACGGGCTACCAGATATTTTTTTGTTTCCCTTTACTAACCTATCTGTCAAAAAGATCAAACTATCTTATAACTATCTTTATAAGCTATAAAATGTACTCCTTAAACTATTTGTTTGATTATTTTAAATAAAAAAGCATCTTCACGCTTTTTTCCATTCATAGCAAGGGAGAATGTAGTGCCATGATATTCCGTTTCCATTTTCCCGAAATTGAGACATTGTATGTTGAGGGGCTTACATCAACAGAGCGCTTTGTCTTGTGTATATAATGCGCGTGCTGTGTATGTAATATAAGTACAATGCCATAAAATAGTACTTATGTTACTATCAAATGGGTACTGTTTAAAATTGTGTGTTCGAAGTAATGGGTCTCCTATTACTATAATAACAAAATTATATATATATATATATATATATATATATATATATATATATATATATATATATATATATATATATATATATATATATATATATATATATATATATATATATATATATATCTATATATCTATATATATATATATATATCTCTATATATATATATATATATATATATATATATATATATATATATATATGTCCACTCAGCTCTTCCCTCTCCTTTCTCCTTTCAAGACACCATAGCTATTTAATTGTAAAAGTTTGGACAAAAATCTTGCGAGGCTATCACCTTACTATTGAATTTAGAACCGGATACAGAGGGCTATGTTATTTGAAAGTTGAAAATGCTAGGACTTTGACGAGGAGCTTTTTAAAGAATTTATTTAATAAGGACAAATACCTTTGTTGTTGACATATTACTTTAATATACGAATATCGATAAGTATAGAGTTTAAGTTTTTTTTAAGTAGTGACGAATATTCAAACTCAGTATAATAAATATGTCCTTTGTGAACAATGATTTCCTCATTATTTCAATACAATTTTCATCCCTATATCCATTTGTAGCATCCTGAAACACCGGTTCTAGTCTAGACTTCGAATGAAAATAGTTATTGTCAACAGGTAATGCCTTTTGAACGGTAAAAGGTTTGTTATTGAAGCTTGTCTAACGGATGATGAGAATTGGTTTTCGATTTTTTAAATTACTAAAACTAATTACCAAATAATCAACTGTGGAATGATTTAACAACCATCAAGTTATACTTTTGGATATACGAGAGCGTTAGTTTTTTTCATATGGGATAGAGAAGTAACCAAATAAAGACCCACAACGTGCAATAGCACTCCTATTGCACGTTTTTTCACTAAATTAATCTGTTTAAGCGGAAGTACCTCTCCCGGCCATTCAATATTATGGGACTTGGGATTGTAATTAACAGTTATTAATATATTCTGTTACTCTATCAGTTTTGGTTTACTAATTTCCCAGTCCCTAATGGCTTTTAAAATTTTCCATTATCATGAAGTTAAAACTTGCAAATATATTTATGAGTAGAAGCTGCCCGCAACTAAGTTTGCTTAGATTTTATGGTTTTATGGCATACTAGTGGCTTACTCGCGGCTTCGCCGCGTGAACTACGTAGGTGTTTCGTTAATTGCAATCCTCGGGGATGGGTTTCTGAAAAATAAGCCTATGTTTAACCTTTAATTATCAAATACTAATAATCAAAATACATTTATGCCAGAATTCATTACAATCGGTCAAGCAGTGTAGTTTTTTCATATAAATTTTCATTCCCTAACAACCCTTTAGAGGTTGATTTTTGAAAAAATAACTAGCCTATGTTAGACCCAGTAACGTTCATTCTAAATTTCATTCAAATCGGACTGGTAGATTAGCCGCGAAAGCGTGACCAACAAACAGACAGACATTCGCATTTATAATATAAGTATGGATTTCATTTATCATAAAATCATAGTAACTTTCTTTTAGTTGGCAAATTCTAGGGATAAAGAAGATGTGTGATCAATATCTATCTAAGAATAAAGAGGATGTAGATACACTCTATTTACCGCTTTTCATCCGAATTCCAGATTCAACACCAATCTTTGTCTGTAGTGAAAAAATGAAATGAACATTCAAAATATAACCGTTACCTCAAACGGGAATCCAGTTTCACAATAATCGCATTTGCTTTTAGTTTTTACCTAAGCTGAGTTTTTACATGGCTAAAAAAAATTGACCATCACTTTCCATATTTATTTTTTCGGCATTTTCGTATCTTGACGATACCTGGTCTATCAAGATTCGGTATCAATATTTTAAGATCTTAATTTGTATTATTCAGATTTTCATTAGGATCTTTATATATTTTATAAACTTCCCGTGTTTTTGTTTAAATTATTATACAAACTTTGCTTTGAAGCAAAAGTTATAATTTTACTAAATCATATATTTTCTTTATCTACCACCATCTCAGTAAATTTATTGTCTTAGACCTAAGAAGAATTTCGTGTTTTCTAGTGAATCAAACAAATTGAAAAATATTTTTTGTAAATGACAATGATGCCTTTGAAACAGACTGGAGGCACATTTCATGCTTAAGGCGTATTGTAATTTTAAACTCATTAATGTAATGAACTTTTAACTCATTTCAAATGACGATGGTTCGTATTGACAAATGACGATATTCTTTAAACACTATTATGTACTGAGTATGATATTTAAAGTGAAAATGTTTATATCAAAAAATATATTTTTCCCAAGATTAAATTAAAGTCATTATTAATAATATAAAAGTGTTAATATCAAAATAGTTACGTTACGGGAAAAGTTAAATGGACGTATAGTGGGATGACATAATAATGCTGCTAAACTAATGCTACTAAAACAATTAACTCAAATATATATAAAAATATGAAATATGTGTGAATATATTTAGTTTTTACTAGTCGTTTTTCTAACAATTATACAATGAAGAGAAGGATTCTAGCTCCACTTGCAAATAATCAACACAATTTGACTGTGTCAGTTTTTTATTTTCTGCGGAAGTTGTATTGAGTACCAGGATAAAGACTATCCCATATATTACTCTAGTCTCTAAGCTAACTCCATATAATCATTAATTTCTATCCAGTAGATGTCACTACGTCAATTGACTTACTTATATCGATTTTTCATGTTTCCCAAAAAAACTACATCGTATATATATTTCCTAAAGATACCTTTAGACTATGAGCTACCATCATGCTAAGATTCATTCATTTCTATCAAGTAGTTTTAACGTGATTGACGAACAAATCAACAGACAGACAAAAAATCTTCTGAGTGGATATTAGCCCTTGTTATCGATATATTAATATAGACTCAATTAATTTTTTTCAGAAATTTCATGTACAAAATTAACTTTTCTACTCTTTTATTATATACTTATTATATGCTATTGACCAGCTCGCAGTTTCGCCCGCCTGAATTATTCAACTGTAGCTGTTTCTTCTATTTCACCTTCTTTAAGCAAATTTTTCCAGTTTATGATATTGGTATAGATATCAATGTCAATGTGATTTATATGAAACAAAAAGCGCGACATGTCCTTACTTTATGGATTATCTAAATATTGTATCTTAAACAGTTTATTGTTTGTTGTTTTTTTCTAATAACTAAATTAACTTTAATAGAATTTAATAGCGAGTTTTAAAGACATTAACTTACCCAGGGGAACTGTATCGAATGCGAAATTAAAACTGAAGACGTGATATTATTACAAAGTTAAATGTATACCTTCTTTTTCATAGTTTGTGTTATTTACTCTAATCCACGCACAACGCAAACTAATAAATAAATAGACGGACATAAATGCTTGTAAATGGTTTTTTCGCTTAAATTATCGGAATACTAACCAACTCAATTTACATTTTCCTTAAATCTTCCGAAAAAAGATAATAATATAGTTAGTACGTTAACGCGTATACTAGCTTTGTTGAGGTCTAAAATACTAGACCTCCAATTTTTATTGTGTTTAGAAAGTCCTCATCACGCTGAACAATTTTTTCTAAACCATATTCATATCTCTTAATCTCACATCAGGTGCTCCAGATCTTCGTTTTTTTTTAATGCCAACAGAAACTGCTCATTACATTGTACAACTTTCGTACTGCCGATATAACTGCAAAGGTTAATTGAAATAAATGAAGGATGACATTCCGCTTTTCTTTTAGAATGCCAATACCTGAATAGGCAATAGTAGCAAAAAAATAAATAAAAAAACAAAACATTTTTTTTTTGAAACATTAAATGGAAAACTTAAAAATATAATCGTGCAGTCAAGTCCAATCCCTACCTTACTATCGTGTTTCCAGTCAGGCTATGTGGCATTGAACCACGAAATCCATTATACCTAAATATTCTTGATTTGTATAAATATTCTTCTCAAAGCCACGCTATTTTTGTAAATAAGACCGTGATTCAATCAATAAATAATCTAATTTTGTATTTAAAATGTTGTCAAGTAAAACACACTTAATATGCCAATTCCCTTATTATACACCAATTCGTACAGCAAAATAACTTATGCAAACAAACCATTTAGTTTTACAATATCGCCGTTTGAGAGATGAGGTCGAAGCAGTGCCTGGGTCTTGCGACCCAGGTGTAGGTTTAAATAGCTTTAATATGCGCACTAACCCTTATCTCCACTATCCGAGCTCTTCTCGCTTATAAACAAGCAAGCTACAATGTATTAGTTTTGTCTACTCGGTACAAGATGTGAAATTCTTCTGACCGAGAAACTCATTACAATACTCAAGGAAACCTTTAGACCCTAACGCCCTCTATATAAAACAGTAAACAGTGCCATTATTAGTCAATACAATTTCCAATTATCAACACTATGAGCACTAGAAGTCAAATCAAGGCACAATGTTGGCATAACTAGTCACCTGAGATACACATTACTATCCTTATGTATATATACGCAATTGCAATAACAAATAAGTTAACAATAGTCTGAGCTAATTACTATATATATTCCCTGATAGGCAAAGGACAAATCAATTTGGCTTACAATAAAGTAATTTGATCTGGGGCTCAACCAACAACCTCTAAGCCTGTAATATTTTTATGCATTTTTAACCAAAACGTAGTGTAATACAAGGTGTCAAAAGAAACTTTATATTTATAAATATCATTAAAAAATATTAAGTAGTTTATTAGTAAAATGTTTATTTATTTCAAAAATACAGACTTTGGGAATTTATTTTTTAAAAATAATGTCATCCAAATGTTTACCCTCGCGTTCACGGCACTCATTCAACATAACGCTAAAATTTCTTATGACGGCTTGCCACGTACGCTCAGTGATGGCTACCATTTCGTGGCGAATATTTTGTTTTATTTGTGCCAGAGAAGTTGGGATGTTGACGTACTTTAGATTTAAGGAAACCCCACAGGAAAAAGTCCATCGGAGTCAAATCAGGACTGCGTGGAGGCCAATTTATGTCATTAGACTCCTGCACATATTGAATTTTATAGGGGCACAGCTTTAGATCTTTGCGCAAAATGCGTTAAAGCGATGATCTATGCACGTTTAAAGCACTTGCACGCTTTCGAATTGAGAGGTCAAGATCAACACAAACAAACTGATTGACTCGTTCTACGTTTTCTCCTGTCTTCGATAACCTTGGCCGTCCAGATTTTGGTTTATCTAAAGTTGAGTCAGTCTCTTCAAACTTCTTAACCTCAACATCATTTAAGTGACGAAAATCACGAATGTTGTAAAAATTTCGTCGCGCCATAGTCGCAGAATTACCGTTTTTGTAAAATTCACTCACTCACAACGCGCGGTCCGCTCCCGAAAATGCTCCATAGCCACTAAAGTCCCAAGAGCCAGGCTATCGAATGACATACCCCCGCGTTCCTCTAATGTATTGCGTTCACGCAGCAAGCTGATCAAATATATAATTTCTTTTGAGACATCCTGTATTTTTGTCAGTGCTACAATGCTCTTATAATGTGTCATTAAAACTTTTAATATATTCTTTAAGCCCATAAAGTACATACAATTAATGCTGTACGAACATAAAATTATACAAGCTTTAATTTCACTGACGAGAATGAGCAGCCGCACAATTTAAATAATCGCATCGTTAATTACTTAAAAATGTTTTATGCTAGTGGGCGATCTTCCATTACTCATTACATTTAATTACTTTCTACTTTGCTTGGAAACATAAGTTCCAAGTGTACGAATCTACCATTATTAGTGGGTATATCAGAAGTATTAAATTTGTTAAAGTTAAAGTTTTATATGAAGAATTAGTACACAAAAACAATGTTTTCTAATAATGTTAGATGAATTAAACAAATATTACACATACATACACACACTACCATGCGCTTGATATATGGCTCCTGTGACAACTAATTCGTACTTTACGTCAAATATATTTCTCAATTTCTCCCATCATCGTCACCACCTTAATTATCGATACTATTTGTACTAAAAGTTTCTCAAAAGACTACACTATAGCGGATAGAAATCTACACTACAGTAAGGAAATAAAAAAGTGATTTTTAGGGAGATGGAATTTATAATTTTTAAAATATTAACTGTTTGCAATTTCTGTCGATATGTACGCACACATTTGGGAATCACTTGGGCCAATATAAGGGGAATATTTTTTTTCGATTTTTTATATATATATATATATATATATATATATATATATATATATATATATATATATATATATATATATGTACAACATATTGTACAACTGAATGGTTTGTTTGCATAATATGTACTAGCGACCCGCTCGCGGCTTCGCCACGTGAACTAACACTTTCATCCACTATTGCCTCTTTGGTAATTATATTCTTGCGAAAATCATCGATGCATTTAGTACAATATCTATACAATTTGATAACGTATAGTGATAACTGATCTAGTAAGAAAACGTACGAAATCTGCTATCATATATCTATATGATAGCAGATTTCGTACATATATACCATCAGGTATATAGTATTATAAACTGGTCATAAATAAATTTTAGACTTTTTATTTTATTTTACAATTGTGTTACTTACTGGTATTAAAAAAAATACCTTTACTTGCAAATAATCAATATAACTTGACTTTGGTACTTTTTATTTTTCTGCGGGAACTATATTGAATACCAGGGTAAACTAACGACCCTCTCGCGGCGTCGCTGGGTGAACTACTACTTTCATACCCTATTTTAGCACCTCTGGAATTATTTTTAAAAAAGAGATGTAGCCTATATTTGACTTTGCCTTATCAACTATTTCCTGAGAAAATTAATCGAAATCAGTCAAGGACTTTAGATCTTTCATTCTCACTATATTCTTAACATACATAAGTTTCATCCACTGTTTCAACCTCCTAGGGTTTGATTTTTTTTAAAAAGTAGCCTATATTTGACCCTACGACTTCTTCTTTTCGAATTTCATCTAAAGCGGGCTAGTAGATTACCCGTGAAAACAAAACCTATAGAAGAGATACAGATTTTTGCATCTTTATAAGAATATTAATGAGTACGAATATATCTAGTACAATGTCAAATATATAATAACCGATGGTGACAGAAAACGTAGTGACATTTGTTGTCATATAGATAATATAAAGTTTTGTAGACCGGTCAAATGTATTTTTAATAGCAAATTATCTTCAATAAATGTTGTGCTCAATTTATTTTATAATTATTTTAAGTAATATTAGTGATATTAAAACAAATTTAGTTTCACTCGTGAACTATCAACACAATTTAAATGTATTTTTTTTTATTTTATTTTTCTGCCGCAGTTGTATAGAATACCAGGATAAAAACTATCCCATATGTTGCTCTAACCTTTAAGCTAACTCAATACAAAAATTCATTAATTTCTACGCGGTAGATATCAGTATATAAATAATTTACTTATATCGGTTTTTTATTTTTTCCAAAAAAACTACATAGAAAACCGGGATAAAAACTATCCTATATGTACCTTTGGACTATAAGCTATCTCCATACCAAAATTCATTCATTTCTGTCCAGTAGTTTTTGCGTGATTGGCGAACAAATTAACAGACAGACAGACAGACAGACAGACAGACAGACAGACAGACAGACAGACAAAAATTCTACTGAGTGGTTTTTTCGCCTCTGTTATCGATATATTAACATACCCAATTAAAATTTTTCCGAAATTTTTCATGTACAGAATTGACTTTTCTACTCTTTTATTATATATATAGATATATATAATAAACGAATTGGTATATTAAGTTTGTTTTACTTGACAACATCTTAAATATAAGAATACACTATGTATTGATTGCAACTTGGTCTTAGACATTTAAAGAAAACGTATAAAAATTTGAATGATTGAAAATGGGAAAAATGGGATTTGAACCCGCGCCTCCTGAATACCGTTCTTTAAATGTCTTTTTCAATTTTCCTAAGTGTGGAATAATACTTTAAAAATGTTTAAAAACATGGTGTTATTTACAAGAATAGCATGGCTTTAAGAATAATATTTATACTAATCTATTTATCTCACTTTCGATCCTAACCCTCATTCTATGCGGGTAAACTGTGAATCTCGTGAAAACTTATAGAGTTATTTGCCAGATCTTTTGTTGTATGTAGTAGTGGTACATGTAGTTGTGGGTGAGAAATTTAATTCACTTAAAAAACTAAAATCAAGTAAAATATGACTCAAAGAGATAAATGTGTAAAATATGACTTTACGAGAGAATCTGAACCTCGAATCCGTGCTTTGTCGTGATGACGATTCTGTCAAGAGTAACAGATAATAAAACATAATTTTATAATTGAGTTCTTGGTAACTCAGTGAAATAACACATCAATATGTAATAATTATCAGTTCAATCTCCACACGAGAGACTGTTTATATTTAAATTAAGTTCATTTCAATATGTATTATTGCGTTTGGAAACGCAATGCCTTGACCGCAATACCTTGTTCAAATAACAAAAGCCTTAATTATAGAGAAATAACAAATGATGACTAATTAATTCATGTTGTTTATTTCATTTACATGCGTAAATTGCGATTTTTAAAAAATAAATAACATTCATAATTTCTGTCTCGATTTTGAATAGAAACATGCTACTTGTCTTCAGACAAGCTTACATAATTTGTTGAGTTGCATTGCAAGGTCAATTCAATTGTAAAGACCTAGTCATTTCAGAATGCCTACAGCGTGTGATGTTTTAACTACAAAGCAGCTGCCTTGCACTTTAACATCTACTAAAATGGAATACGAACTTCACGTTAGCATTTAAAGCGTTCATAGTCTTATTGTTTGCAAAAACATTAACTTAACCTGTGTTACTAAGAAATTTAATAATATTAATTCTTGTTTTTTCCAGTTTCATGCGTAATATTAATATGCGAATAGTCAGAGAGAACATAGTGTCAGTTCTTCACTCTCGACCTGTATTCAAAACATTGCGTATTTTATGGCAGATCTCAAAGTCGCGATTTGTTATTCAGAGGAACTATGATATTTAATTTAAGTATAATCATTTCTCCAAGTGGGGATTGAAGTTCACTGAGCCACTGTTTCCTCACTTACAGACAAATTCATTTTGGTATTCAATTCATTTCATTCAATTAATCATGAATTTGGTATTCAAGATATTTGTTATAAGTCTGGGGTAAAATATGTAATTGTAACTCCATTAGATATATTAAAATGTTTTTTTTTACTAAAATTATAATACTATTTGTCACGGCCTTTGTGTCGTAGTGGGATAACATCTCACTGTTAAGGCGATGGCTATGGTTTCGATTTCGGCTTAAAGGAAAGGTTATACTTAGATAAGTTTATTGTTTTCATTTGTCTCTACGGTAAAACAAAACTGGGCGCTGAATTTTGGCATTCATTATGCAACGTCTCTAGTCCGGGTTGTAAGCAAGGAAAAAAATGGAATATAGATACCAGTTATAGGATAAGAATTAAAGATTTTTAAAAGTTAACTAGACGACTTTGAATAGGATATTTTTGTTGTACGTCTAGGCGCAAAACTGACAGAAAGTCCAAGTAGTATTTAGGTATAACGGATTTCGTGGTTCAATGCTACACAATGCCTCATAGTCTGACTGGAAACCCGATAGTAAGGTTTTAATTGGATTTGACTGCACGATTATATTTTTAAGTTTTCCATTTAATGTTTCAAAAAAAAAAGTATTGTTTTTTATTTTTTTTTTTGCTGCTGGTAAGATGCGTTTACAAAGATAATTTTAAAAGTATCCTATAAATTTAGGTATTGGCATTCTAAAAGAAAAGCTGAATTTCATCCTACATTTATTCCAATTAACTTTTGCAGTTTCCAAACATGCCGATACGGCATGTTTGGAATCACGTGAAATGTCGATTGAATTCACATGAAAGCTAAGCTCAGTTGCAAATGATCGAGTAAATCTAAACGATAGATTAAGTTCCCGTTCACGTGTTTCAGTAGTGAAAATATACAATCACTGCGTGAGATTGAAATTTAGACTAATCTTCTTTAAAACTATACTAAGGAAAGTAAGTAAATGTATCCTTTACAAAAACTGTTGAACGTGATAGGCTTTTTCCTTTGATATTCATAATAATGATGATAAATCTAATGAAGTGCCACGATAGACCAGCTTAGCTTTATGAAATAAGTAAATGGCACAATAGCAAAGGTTGTTAACCTTTATCTTCATTTTGTATAGTAGGTTTGTGAGTAAACTCAATAAAAAAATACCTTATAGTAGGTATTTTTTTATTAAGGACCTAAGGACCACCTGATGGTAAGTGGTTACCTTCGCTCATGGACATCCACAACGTCAGAAGAGTTGTGGATGAGTTACCGGCCTTGGGGGTAAAGGAGGGAAGAAGGGAGGAGGATAGGGATGATGGCATTAGGGAGAGCTGGCTTACATGCCATCACGCTGTATCCCGCACACAGCAGGCTAAGCAGAGGGAACCTAGTGTTAAGACACTCCGTTCCCCGCTAATTGTGCACTCCGCACTATTAGGTACTACTATTTATGAAAATAATAGATTCATTCTTCTTTCTTGAAAATATTAGAAAAAATCGAAAATTCAATTTAATATAATGAATTTATTTTTATGTACCTTACAGGTGTTGTAAAATATTTATTAGGCTATTAAATAACGCGTGAACATTGAACGAGCTTGTTGAGGTCGCATGTAAAATGTCGTTATTAAGATGTATTACGTAAATTTTTCACTAAACAAACGAAATAAATAGCGAAAATTCTCGTTATATAAATACACAGCTATTTATGTAATATATTTTAGGCATAATATACAGATCAATAAAAACTAAAACAAAAATATAATTTCAACATGATTCATTGGAGAACCGACGGGTTTCGGTACCGTAAGTCAAAGTCGATTTCTTTATTGTAAAAAATCTATTCTATGCACTGTCAGTAAAGTTACATTTTATTATTCAGTACTATTTTTATTTTTGCGTACTTCGCGGATTTCATCTAGTGGATAACATGAATTTAATATTACGCCACGCTTTATTCCACGCTCCAGTCTGCGTTGTTAGTCGACATATACAATATGTTTATGTATATATGAAAACATATAAGGGATAGTAGGTTATTACTAGTAAATCATCATAGCAAGATCAATATTTTAAGTACTTTTTGTAAAACCTCCAATATAATCTATTTGATACTAATTATAACAAACAAAACTGTAGTGGTGTTGTAACTATACTCTACCTGAAAAATTTTGGAAATATATATATAAATATCCTAAATATTACTGCGTGTCCTTTCACCTTTATTATTTCCTATTTTTATAAATACCATTTCCCAGTTCCTGTAATGCTCACTCCATTTGTATGCGGACGATCTACAAGTTAACGTTTCCGCTCACCCTCATAACATTAATAGTGCTATTGTAAAGCGATTAGACCGCCTTTGCACACTCTGTACTATTTTATGAATTATTATATTATATACTGTATTCTGTATTGACTTCGTGTGCAGATAAAGAGTTTCTATGTATCTATCTGTCAATTTTTTATATATTATATAATATAAGTGATACAACCTATTGCCGAAATTATCTATCCAAATCAACGCAACAAATGTATTTCAATAAAGCAGTTCTATGAATAAGCATTTCAACCAAAATCATTAAATGTGAAGTAGTAAATGGGAAGTTATTGATCAGAGTGAGGTCATTGAGGCGTAGTAGGCCAACGCTGACTGCACTCGCGTCAGTGTCGCTTCATGTATTGGGTGTTCGCTTCCCACTCAGGGGAGCGGTTATATTAAATTAATATTATTTCTTTGCTTTATTATAAAAAGAGCGTTGAATTCCACTACTCTGCACACAATGTCTAGTTTACAGGCAAGAAGTGGAGAAGGGAGTGTCTTGACACTAGGCTTTCTCTGTTATGCGGGAAAAAGCATTACAATATTTATTAAATAAAAATATCGTCATTCAGTTCTTAATATTATTTGGACTTTCACAGACATCGTCGTGTCTGATGGAATAATGTTGTGTACGGATGCGAATAACAAGTCGCTTTGTTTCGTTATCTACTTACATAACTTTCAACTGGTGAATACACAGCGGCTACTGAACAGGGCCTATAAAATGTAATGTAAAGTTTTTATTAACGCACGTAAGTGCAATGAAAGTTTAATAAAATAATAAATAACAATATTTATTTATACCAACCTCTAGGTGCCACACAAACACTATCTTTTAAAATAAGTATAAGGCAAAAAGTATAAAAATATTTATTACTTTAATAATTTGTAATTTAAGTGTCGACGATTTTGTTAAATATTTTCTTATGATTTCATATATAATATGAGACGTATGTGTTCTCTGTATGAAATTGTGGAATTTAGAGTTTACAAATTCTTTTATTAACTAAGATAAGGTGGACTTAGACAAAACTCATATTGCAGTGCAGATTTTGTAGGTTTTTATCACTTTTAAGGATACTCCATGTCGCACCTGCATTACCATATATTTTTTTAATAATCGTGTACATAGAGGATAGACGAGTAGCACTGATTTTTAATTGATTCCATCGAACTAAACTAGTAGAATATCTGAATATTATTTTAATATAATATACATAACAATAAAAAAATAAGTATAATTGCATTTATTGAACAGTAACATCTTTATAAAGATTAATAAAAAGAAATACTTTTCGTTCATCAAATCTCATCCAACGTATTTTGCCAACTAATTTCAAGTTTTAACATACGAAGTCCTTTATTTTGTCAGCTTCTACTTAAGTGGGTGTAGGACGCGGTCCGAGAAAGTAATACGACTCGTTCTTAGGTATCATTTCCGTGACCCGTCCACTTTGTGACTACAGCCTTAGGGCTATCGGGTTACATATAAAATGATCTTAAAATAACTATCGATGCGATAAAATTTTAAATATAAAACAACTTACGTTCATTATTTGTCACTACAACATGGCTTGGTTCGGAGTAACTCTCACAAGCTCTAGATAATTCATTAAACGATGTCTTCACCAAATTATTCGGCTGGCCCAAGATAATCATAATCTTAAGCAGGTTATGAATTGGCAAGGCATGGAGCGAAATTTCACGTTATGCTCAAGATCGATCAAAATAGACAGAATGTTCAATCCTCCTACTAAAAAATGTGTTTTAAGTGGAAATATTTTTATTTAAAATGTTTAGTAAGACAAACTGCTTCATAAAGTTCCTTTATTTAACACACAATATCTTTGAAATTTACGAAATGTGGAGGATGGTCTCAAAAGGGTTTTTTCACTAAAGTAAATTTGTCTTCCACAATCAAATACAAGACCGCATTATGGCTATTTATATTGAATCATTATATATTTACATAAACGACGACAAAGTAAATACACATTAACAACCTGAATTATACAGACACTAAATATACAGTTGGCAACAAAGCCGCAGCCACTGAATCCTGATAAATTAGTTAATTTAAGTAGGTAAATAATTTTCTTGGCCATTTCTATTCTTGGAATTTTATTGTAAATTATTTTTTTACTTTATAGGTTCAGAGTTTTATATAATATTGTAAATAATACACGTATTATCAATTTATATAAAAATGCTAGTACTGTCAATTTTTTTATAGGTGAGAAACTTAATATTTGTTCATTAAACTTTAAACTATGGTTTGTTGTACAATAAGCTTGAGGCAGTTGTGAGCATGAGAACATAGATTGCATATTAGTTTACACAAAGTAATCTCTATATTATATTGTGTTTATTACGTTTTCAGTCTTGACTATAACTTAATTTAATATATATACAAAATTTAAAAATAAATATATTTATGAACGGATTAGCGGATTAATTAATATTTTAGTATTCGAGAATACACTTGCCTCAAATAAAAAAAAATAAGAAAGGTTAAGTTTTTCTAGAACTGGATTATTAAATTTTAATCTAAACTAACTTAATAATTTCGAATCCCGAAGATTTGACTTACATTTAATAATTAGAAACTGTGGCAGCCCTACAGTACCGTCTGCTTCCTCATATCACACCTTATAAAATATTCGCCATATATAATCTGGATTGACTACGTTCTCGTAAAGGTGATAGCGCCTATTATATAACGACAAAACGGATTCGTTATTCTCTTTTATTACAGTTATGAGGTAAGTGATGTCACCGGCTGTATTGCTTTCAATGGGCTGGTGAAGGATATACGATTTTGTATTATGGTCAAGAAATGTTGAAACTATAACAAAAGTAATTAATTTTAACTAAACGCCACATGTTACTGTGTATATGGAATATATTTTATTACATTGGAGTGCTATTTGCAAGTTATCATTAACAAAGTGCAATGTCATCGGTTATTTCGAAAATCGGTTTCTCCAGTTGGTATCAATTTATTGTGTCAAATTTAATTAAAATATTAATAATTCTGTAAGAGCAAAATTTCATAGTCAGCAAAATCTTCCTTTCATATTTGTGTACCTTAAATTTAGTATACAATTGTCTACATTATGTAATTTATTTCGATTGTAATCACGTTTACACTGTTTTGACCTTGTGACATCATCGTAATATTGTCACGTCTGTTTGTATAGCGGTCAGCTTGCGCCATGTATCTGCTACATAACTTGGAGGATACGCAAGAAACTTAAATAGAGAAATTTGCTCATTTATTATGTATTTTTTTTGTGCATTTTTTTTTATTCGTATAATATTATCGGGATCGGTAAAAAGATTTCGGAAACAATTCGTTTTACTTTTTATTTTCTGACTGACTGAGTACTGAATTACGAAATCTTCTAGACTTCGCCATAAATTAAAGACCATATAGATATAATAGACCATAAAGTAGAGATCTAGAAGAAGCACTTTTAGTATAGGTACGCAGGTCTACTACGACATGACAATATTCTTTATTTACATGAATCTTTATTAACATAAATCTTTTTATTTAAATCAATGAAAATTTAATAGTATACAAAAAGCTAACTACGGCAGAGGCCCTAGTACACAATTTATAATATGAAGATCTTCATCCTTTAACTGAGTACTAACATGCATCTCGTATGATGCTTTAATCTGTGGTTTAAAGCCATATAACGCTGATCTCATAAGCTTATTGCGTATTCCTCTATATGGGAACTGGAAATTTAATGTTTCTGTAATAATCTGCTACCAATTAAGATGTGTATAACAATATACTGGTATAGTTCAATTATACTGACAGATTAATCTAATGTGGCTTAAACTAGACTTGAGAATTTAGTTCGAAAGGTCTTCTTTTAAAAGAAAATGCATTCGCAGAAAATGATTGCGTTTTGGTAGGACATTAGGGAAAAATGAAAATAATTAAAAAAATATATAAACAATTTAAATATTTTCTTACTGCAAATACAATAAGCAAACGCTGCTTCATTGCACCACGATGGCCTGTAAAATCCTATGGCTTCTAGTGAAAATGAAACGTATATGAATAACTCCATCCTTCAATCCATCAGCATCCTTCCGTGTGAGCTACACAACTGCAAAGATATATTAGCTGGTATTGGTATTGGCTTTGGTATTTTCTACAGCGCGTTCTCGGTTAATTTAAGAGATTTAGACTTTTTATAAAAAAAATCGTCACCTATCAGCCATAAGGGATTGGTTTTTAAAAAAATAGATGGCTTACGCTTGACCTTCCGTCATCAACTATCTTCCTGAAAAACTCGTTGGTTGGTTGGTTGGTTCATCCTCTATTTTAATCCTTGAGAGGTTGATATTTGACGAAAAAATAGCAACTAAAGTAAAAACTGTTTCTCCCTTTGTCTTCAACTATTTATAATCCGAAGGCTGGTATTTGGATATGGAAAGCATAAAAGACACAGACTTTCGTATTTATAATATAAGTTTGGATACAAAATATTTTAATATCAACTACACCACTAAATAAGAAATGTGGTGTCAGATGACGTAAGTTGAAACATGTAAAAGATTATTTTTAATAAGTAAAAGGTACTGAATAAATAAATAATTAAAGTTGTTTATTGGCGTCCGCTGCGGCGCGGCGGTATCGGTTGGGTGGCATCAGTTAGCGAGACGAAAACGAATGGCATTCGGATCGAATAACACTATAAATAAAATAAAAAATAATGTTATTGGCATTATTTAGTTGGACGTTATTTATCACAAACAAAATGTTAGGATTTTTAAATAAATGAGAAAATATAAATAAAGTATATTTTTACTAAAATCTGAACTCATCGTTTTGTAGGGAAATCTGTTTTATAATATAGCTGTATAACGTTCACAGAATGCAATTATGTATATGAATACGAATTTTTGAGACAAAGATAAACTTTTGTCAAATACATATTTATTACCTGAAATTATAAGGTTAATTTAAAACTAATTATAAAGTTAATATTCCGACGTGGAACATTACACTGGTTAGTATAATTATGTTATGTAATTGGGGCTAGTACGATCGAGATCGGCGTGAACTTCCGGCTATTATTTTGTAGCCGACGGTCATGGGTACTTTAAGTTTTCATTTACTAATATAGTTAGAACTAAGTTAGCACTTAGTTAAAAATGAATCTGTAAGTTAATATTATTAGAGGTATTTTTTAATCCTTCAGTATGATATCTGCTTATTTTTAGTTTAGTTGTTGGAATGCCTATATTTAGCATAAGTTCTGTTTTATTTATAATCTTCAGTTTATATAGAAATGTAACAGAGCGAAAGCACTTTCCATGAAATCTATACATTAGGTTATAATTGGCGGTTGCAGCGGTAATCTCCTCTCGTTTCTGTATTGTTATTTTATTTTTAAACAAGAACTTTGATAATACTTTTTATTTTGCAAGTTCGTTATTTGTATTGCTATAAATGTTGAGCATTAGAATTTGTATTTATTGACGGCCACCACGAAGTAGGAAGCCAGCGTCTGACTACAAACACAAATGATTATGGGTTGCGGGCCCGCTAGGGGAACGCTTATATTTAAGTTATTTTCATTTCTTTGTTCTGATAAAACAAAATATCACATTAAGTTCAGTCTGCCGTGTTAAAATATCTCATCTAACGTGAACGTGCCGTGTTAAAATATCAAATGTAACGTGAGATACATTCAATTAAATAAATATCAAATTTAACATGAACGTTGCATTGAACTGTAACGACTAATGATTGACTGTAACGATAGATTTAATTTCTCCGTGGAGGAATGATTAAAAGATATATAATTTTTATTTCCCCTTTAACTAGTCTCTAAGAACCCCAGCGCCCGCCATTCAACGCGGAATGTCTTCATTTTGGTGAAAAGTGGAGAATTGAGTATCTTGATACTGGCTCTCTCAGTCTACTTTACAAGGCGTAAAACAAATAGTATCTGGGAAAGGTCCTCTTTTCTAGCCATCGTTTTTAGGAACACTGTTCCTAAAAACGATGCTACAAACAAATTAAATTATTAATATTCAATAAATTATAAGATGTAAAAAATACAATAAAACATTTGGCTGTCAGCCACAGCTATGAATGCAGAAGAAAGCAGTTCGTCTCTAGTTAATTATCTAAATTCAGTCGAACGGCCGGCGTACCCTAACATAAGCTCGAATTAAAATTAGGCGTGTCAGTTACGCATATGCGACATTTTGATGCCTCGATAATGTAACAGGATGAGACGTCTTGTCTGGCAACTTGAATGGAATATAATTACCATCTTAATAGGTGTAGATGTATAGATTCCACAAATTTTCATCATTTCCACTTTCATTCCAGCTCAAAAGGCTGTGATTTCTTTTTAGGGTGAGTTTAACTACGACCATTGACATAACTCAAGTTGGAACGGTAAAGGTAATGGAGTAAATTCAGAAAAACCATGCTTCTCACTCGCAGGTATCAATGAATGTGAATCTACCTATGATCACGAGGCAGTGAGCGAAGTAAAAAAAATAAATAATCTTCCTAAGTTAAGGTTTTGTGAAATATAATTTGGAATCTCACAATATATTTAATTAATCCAGTTAAAATATTTTTATTTTAAACTGTTAATACCTTGTGTGTTGTACTCGTTTGTTATAACAGTTATTTCGTTATTCGAAAGTAAATTAAACTGAAAATTTAAGCTTTATTTTTTATAAAAAAACGCCGTTGAAGTTAAATTTCAGTCCTATACACGTACGTACTTTGGTAAAATCTTTACGTAATCAAAACAATTTAATGGTGTTACAACGTGGTTAACATCACGTATTGTATAACTACTTAGGTAGGAAACAATGATGGCTGACTGTGAGTCATGTTATGTTAAAAAAATATATTTTTTACTTTGAAAAATATTTGAAGTTATATTTGGGTAAACCAGAAAATATCAAAATTTATTTGAAATTCGACTATCGTCAGCATCATGGTGGGCAGTGCGATAACGTAACGCACATGCGATTAAATCACGTTCACTATTATTATTTTAAGTACATTATCATTTTAATTACATTTAAACTATTTTCGTTTCTCCAGGTTAACAAAATATAGTGCGGTCTTAAGTTCCGCCACTCGATATGTAACGTCTCCAATTCGAAAGCAAAATAGAGAACAGTGTCTTGACAATACTTCTCTTGATTTGAAGCCAGAGAGAACCTAGATTCTCTCTCGTTTCTTTGCTATATGCCGACGTGTACAAACTAGATGAATCTTACATAAGATTCACCATTATATTATATCTAGTACTCCATCGAGTCTAGTTCAGTGTTTCAGTATAGATCTACTCAGGTATCTCATATTTTCTATCTCATTAGTAATTTGCGGGTACGAAATTTAACCAACATATTTTAATCGTCGGATTGCGCTATTGTTATAATGGCATATAGCAACAAGGATTCTCTGTCTATTTCATATTCTACAGGAAATAGGTGAAGATAAGAACAATATGTTCAATTGTATATGTATTATAACTATATGTTATCATTTATACAAACATATTCAATATAATAAATTTTTCGTACATTTTTAATACATTGTAGGTAAACGTGACATTATATAGACAAATATCGACCTCATAAGGTCCATCATTGAGCTAGTTGTTACTGATAAAAACGCAAAATTTCAGAGTGAGTTCTCTCTACCTAGCCATTCCCTCTAGGCGTAAAAGTACAAAATTGGATATAAATGTTAACATTTAAGTCAATGTATTCAATACTATTTACTTCTATAGCATGCAATATTTATAAGGCAACTCGTAATGTCTAGTTCCAAACCTCCCACGATGTGGTGTAAAGGAAATCCGACTGGAGTATCGTTATATCGCAAGCTTGCAACTGAACTGCGGGAAATGCACAGTACCTATAGTTGGCACAGTCAAGAATCCAATAATATAAAATTACTGCTACGACATAAATTAATAAGTAAGTAGTAGCTTAGTTGTTAACTATTCACATCTATAGATTTAGCTAGCTCCTTAGTTTCCTTAGTTAATTAGTTTTTTTAGCCGTATTACCTATATAAAAAAGATTGAACAATTGCATTAAGACTATATTTTTGTATGTACACAGTTTATCAACTAATTAGTCATATTTCAGTTAAAACATTTGTAATAATTTTTTTCAAACAAAATCGGTGACTTATTTAGTAGGGCAACAGTATAATGATCAGCTATCTGATTGCAATATTATGATAATGCATAAATATCTTTCATAGAACCCTATGAAATTTATTAGATCTCAATTGAAATGGAAGATAGAGATTACTGTAAACAAATTGTTCATTAGACTGAAATAGCGTTATTAGAATATGTTATTCAAGACATAAAAAATACAATTTCCTTTAAACACGACTCTTTTTAATTTAATCTTTCACTTTATACATTCATACAATTTCTAGAGGCAAAGGAGCAGTACTTAAACTTATGCCGTGGACTTAGGGTACTCTCTACTCGGAGAAATATTAAAATTATTTTTATCTTGTTGATCTTCTTTGTTGTTGATCACAGTTCTCCCACACTTCGAATTCTGGAAATTATGGAACGAAACAATATATTGAATTGGAATCCTTCCCGTGGGGGGACGGGTTAAGAATACAATTCCCCCCCGCCGCTGGGTAGCGTCCCGTAAAAGGCGGGTAACCCAGTAGTTTGGTGGTAGGAGATTCGTTCTCCGACTGGCTCGCGACCACTATCATGTCAAAGACGAACCGCCAAATATCTTATGATGTGTTCCGGTTCGATGGCATGTAAGCCAGCACTCCCTATTCCCACCATTCCCATCCTTCCTCCCTCCTTCTGTCCTACATTCCCAAGGCTGGCAACGCATCCATAACTTTAATGTTGTGGATGTCTATGGGCGAAGGTAACCACCTAACACCAGATGGGCCTTTAGCTCGTTTGCCTCCTTTATTCCATAAAAAAAAAAAGAATCATTAAGTAAATGCAAGCTTAAGGCAAAATCGCTGCTCACGTCTCGATCGTAATTTATTGATGAATTTTTCACGAGTATTTTCCTTGAGTGTGAATCTATGTGTATATGTATCTGTATGTGTGTATATGTATGTAGTGTGCATCCTTCGAAAGAAAACAGCGGCTCTAGTTTCCAGTCCCAGTTACACATTATAAACACGCCTTATATATGTTTTAAGTTATTCCTAAATATAAATAGAAAATGTATATTCATTGAAAATGTGTGTGCATGTACCTACATAAAATATTCCCCATCCCGCAACTTAGATGTTACGTGCATAGAGAATGAGCAAATATTATGACAACGTTAAAATATAGTAAATTAGTTTTGGTTCTTCCTTGTGCGGAAGAGTTACTTAAAGTTTGTTTGGAAAAGGAGTGCAGCAAAAGGCCTATATTTTTTAGCGTGATGGACATAACATACATAAAATTAATTAAATAAATATAACTACAAGTGTTCGTAATACACTTTTGTATTAATTAACTATCTAATTAATTTTTTGGATATTATAATGTGATTATAAACAGAAGCGTAGTAATGGCTTATAGCCAAAACATTCCCCATTGAGAAAATTTCCTCTATTAAATATCTGTCTAGCATGACGGTGAAAAATAGAATAAATGGTTGCGGAATATCTATTTGGTATAATTTTTAAGACGTAAACGAGTAAACGTTTCCGCTAATTGGGTTGAACTCAAACTCAAATACTAATAGTATACAGTCAGATATCAGACTCATAATGACTTTTAAATGCGTATTAGGTTGTCCCATAAAGGTACTTTCGCTCCACGAAGTGCCTTATTCAACCTTTGAAATTCAAAAGCGCAGCGCCTTAAAATGCATATAGACAAATCATTTTGTCAATAAGCTTTAACAAAATATCCTTTCGAATTGAATGAGAAATGCCTAAAGATGTAAGAAGGCCATAGAACAAAAAGATTCATATATTACATAATAAATTGAGTTTAAACAAAAAATATCGCCTATTAATTTCACACCAAAAAAGGGCAAGAACTTATGGGACACCCTAAGTACATAGGGCGTAGGGTCCTATATGCTATCAGAATATGGAGATTCAGTTACCTCGATAAAACGAACGTAGCTATTTTATTTTTGTAGTACAGAATCCATAAAGAGTGCAACGATCTTTGTACCACGGCCTTTGCGATCGACGGTATGTGCTAACAAAGTTGAATATTTCTCTCTTATTGTGAAATATTATATAATAGAATGTATTTACACTTTGACAAATTGATTCAAAAAGAAACCACAAGAAGTTTCTATATTGTTACTGGATCTCTTTATAAAATGCATTTTATCATACCTGTAGCTGTACTGTACCTGTAGATATTATGAACGATAAACATATTTCGCCGGTTCGCCATCAACGTGAAATTGCCGAATTGACACATGCAGTACAGACCCGTTCGAAGTGCTATATTTAATAACTGAACGGAACTGAAAGAGTTTCTGTAATACAGTGCATTATTCAATTATTCTGTTTTACAAAAAATGCGTATGAACGACGAACATCATAAGATACTAGCATTTTCCTTTTATAACTAAATCGATTTACTCATGAAATTTGAACCAATTCTAGTGTAAAATTTAAAGTAAATAACCTAAGCAATATTATTTAATACAAAATGTATGCCATTTTTTTACTCTTTTTATTTACATTTATACGGAAACTGATTGAAGCGTATAGTCAACACGCTTTGTGTCTATACGCTACGGTAGAGTAAAATACTTTTATGGCATTCAACTGACTATCAACGTTTGGTGGACTAAAAACATAAAAGCTAAAAATATACATCTCTTACATCAATATATAACCTATATCGAAAATACGAAACAAAACAGGAGACTAGGAAAGTAGCATTAATACACTCTACTATCGACTTTCCGCCAACTTTTTGAGACATTAGGTGTTCAGTGGTGAACGGGAATAAACAGAGGGAATTGGCCAGAACAGGGCGAGGAAAAAAATAATATAAGTCTAAGTTAATAATTTCACTTAGTCGATCGAATCCACAGCCATTTTTAACCAATGCTGACTTTTTTTACATAATAATAGATTTAAAATATATACAGATCTCATCCATTATATCCTTATAAATATAATCGGTAAGTTATGGTATGAAATGGAGTCACTTAACTCTAGACCAACAGGCTCATCAAACTAATACTTTTCTTAAAATATTTACAAATATGTAATATAAAATATAGAAATTCAGTAACCTACAAATATTTATAGAATACACTGACGCCTAATGAAACAATATTGTTTGATTACCAAAAAAATATCATGTTAAAATATATTTATTTAAATCTTATGTATGGTACATAAGAATATAGATAAAATAGAGTAATAAGGAACACTTCCAAGAGAGAGGAAGGTCTTTTACTTAAAGATACAGAGAGTATAACTTTAACCCCACAGAAATCTGCAGAATTTCTTGCTGAAAAATTTTATCCGGATGATTTTGTGTTGCTCGACCAGCTAGGTCATACAAAAATCCGAGAACGCACGAATGACAACTTAAACAAATATCTCGCTGAGGGTGACCTGCCATTCGTATTATATGGCCAGAATCCGAACAATGCCCCTGGCCCTGACGGATTAACGGCGGCCATATGCACCTCGGCAATTAGGAGCCACAGACGTATTTTTAGCGTTAGTGGACAATAACCTAACGTTGACGTATTTTCCAATGCAATGGAAAATAGCTCACGTTGTGATTCTGCGTAAGCCAGGAAAAGAGGACTACAGCCATCATAAGTCCCTTAGACCTATAGGCCTTCTCCCCATTCTTGGAAACATTGTCGAGAAACTCCTTATTGTACGTATACAATGGCACATCCTCCCAATATTGAACGACAATCAATACGGATTCACTCCCCAACGTAGCACAGAAGATACTCTGTATGACTTAGGTGGACATATTCACCTATAAATCGGAGAGAAAAACATCGTGGTGTTGGTCTCATTCGACATAGAGGGTGCGTTTGATAACGTGTGGTGGCCAGCACTAAAAATATGTCAATTTTAATATGTCAATTTTTAGTAGTAAGAAGTCTATGTAATAGTTGTAAGAAATAGTAGTAGTTATACACTTATAATAAATTAAGTTAGGTTAGTAATTACGTTTAATATTTATATCGTAAGTTGTATAAAATGGAAACAGGCAACTCTAATTTTGTAATAACTAAACTCTCTTAGGGTATATTCTTTAAGTCTTAGTTTTAAGTACTGAAATTGTAAACAAAAAAAAAATATTACAAATGATAAAACAAGAATCATGTTAAAAAGGTACAGACATTAAGTCCATAGAGTGATAAAATAAAATTATAAAAAAAAAATACCGTGTATATCCAACGTGATACAGTTAGTCAGGATTCGATTCTAAGGGCGATGGTTGTGATTTTGATTCCAAGTTAAAGTGATATAATTAAACATATAAATGTTTCTGGTAAGACAAAACGCTGCGTCAAGTACATCCGTTCAAAAGACAATGTCTCGTATTTAAAAGAAAGGTGGAAGTGCAGTGTCTTGGGATTCTATCCGGGAAAAATGTGAAGGTCAAAAAATCTGCAATCCTCATAATTATAAAATATACACACTGTGGTTTTATATATTATTAAATAACAATAACAGAATGCATTAAGCTATGTATTGCACAAGGTACTTAAACTTGAAATTTTTATGTGTTTTGAATATTCCGACGTTTCCATTTTGTTATATTTACTATACTTTACTATACTTTTAATAAAGTAAGAACGTTAGAATATATGTAGGTACACACATTAGTATATTCTAAGTTGATTGCGCATTTCACAATGTCAATATTTGAAATTTCAAAAGGAGTTTGCAACTATCAAGGTTTAGTTTAGGTTTAGGTAAGGAGATTTTGTATATCTTTGATCTACATATATCTTGTACAAGATATTTTGATCTTTTTGACAGATGGGCTAGTGATGGGAAACAGAAAATATCTAATATCTAGTAGTCCAAAAAATAACGTTTTAAAATAATTTAAACTGTGACCAGATTTACACATTTCAACCCATATTTCTCTGGAAAAATTGTTTGGTCCCATGGTCTGAACCATTTATGGGAGGTGGAAGAATAATCCTGTATGTAAAAAATAAGGTTGAAGAATAGAATAGTTTTATCTTTAAATTGTTCTTAATAAGGTAAAAGAGCACAGCCAATTACATAATAACCAGAGTCGTCGGAGTTTGTGTCACCATCTCAAATTTTAATTATTATTTCGTGTTCGATAAAATTGTCGAAGTGGACGTAGCCAGTAGCCATCAGTAACCATCATCCGAAGTAACTTTGTACAAACGTCTATTATTTTCAGTTTTCCTATTTAAATTTTACTTTGAAGCAATAAAAGTTCTTGAAATTTTTGTATAACTCTTGAATCTTTAGGCACTTTTGTGTTATATGTACTTTATAACACAAAAGATAATTAATAGTTATTTTACTGATTTAAGCATCATTAAATAACTAGTAATTATCATGATTTAAGAATCATTAAAATAATAATTGACAACAAACATCACACGTGAGTTGTCTTGCACCCACCGAAACCCCATGGATGTTGCCTATGCCATCGCCGGAGTGTACAACTGTATCTACTCTTCAAACTCCATCATCCACTCCCTTAAAATGGAAGAATATACTGGCACGCATATACCAAAGGACAACGAAGGCATCCTATATTTTATCCATACGCAGGAGGAAAAGAAAATCCTAATGGATCAGGGATATGAATCCGGAAACCGGTCGCGGATCATGACTATTCATGAGGCACAAGGACAGACATATGGCGACGTCATCATCGTCCGTACCAGACGCAAGAGGTTCCTTATTCACGACAGCATCACTCACGCGGTCGTCGCAGTAACAAGACATACCAACTCCTGTGTCTATTAGTCCGACGACTATAGTGATGCGATCGCCACTTTCATCAGCCGAGCGATGACGGCCTCACCAAAACAAATTATGGAGCACAACCTCAAAACAGCTATTCACGAGCGTGACGTCACTGACATCGAGGCAGTGCTCGCAAAACTACAAGACCAAACAGGAAACAAAGCGTGAGCTGGGTGTTTGTTTTTATTAAAATTATATATATGTACATATATTTACTACATAAAACAAAAAAAAAATATGCTTACACTTGGTCAGTGATGGACATCACCATTAGATAATAAGATTAAATATAAGTCTCAGTGCTTTTGAATTGTCACACTACATACAAATTAATACTAACAAATGCCATGGGCACCTGTGAGCCCATGGACAGGGTTCCCTTATTAAAAAAAAAATCATTAAAAAAAAAAATAATGTGCGTCATTGCAAAGTTCTTTCACAAAAAAATACATCTGTCAAAAATATCAAGCTATCTTGTACAAGGTATAATTAATTATAGCAGTCTCTGCTATTACTTAATGATTTGTTTTGTGTAGTGAAAGATAAACTAGTGCCAAAACACTCCGTTTCTATCCAAATTCAGGACATTGCATTTTGAAGGGTATGAGAGGGAAGAAATGAATATAATTAAATTATAATTACTCCGAGTGGAAAACACACCCACGACCAATCGCGATTACACATTTAAACGCTGTCCAACTACCACCTGTGAGTTTTTAATGCAGATTAGTCGTAAATACTAAATTATTGAATATTTTTTGTACTGCAGATATTCGACCAAGATATGACCATTGTCTTGCAAGGCTCAGGGTTCCAGCAATATTAGGTGATTTCACATACAGATTTCTTTATTGTTTGCTTATTAGACACAATGCCTACAATATTCTTGTATAATACTCATTCGTCAATTACTCGCTTTGTATCGGCGTTGATCTCTGCTACTCAAACAATCATTACTTATATATATATATATATATATATATATATATATATATATATATATATATATATATATTTTATTGTTTGCTTATTAGACACAATGCCTACAATATTCTTGTATAATACTCATTCGTCAATTACTCGCTTTGTATCGGCGTTGATCTCTGCTACTCAAACAATCATTACTTATATATATATATATATATAGATATATATATATATAGATATATATATATATATATATATATATATATATATATATATAATATATATATATATATATATATATATATATATATATATATATATATATATCTATATATATATATATATATATATATATTATATATATATATATATATATATATATATATATATATATATATATATATATATATGATCGTTTTTTTTTCTTTGTCCGTTGTCTCGAACGCAGGCGTGATTCTTTTTGCCTACACACCGTTATGTGGGAAAACATGTACATTTTTAAAAATATTATTTTTTCTAATGCAACATTCATTAAAACATTACACACTAATGCAGAATTGAATATTTACACGTCATATTTTCTTCAATAATAAAAGTTTTAAGTTATTGTTATAATAAATTATCTTGAAACAAAATTTCAATCCATTCTTTTTGTATTCAGCCAAGCACATTTTACCTGCATCAATCTGAAAATGAAATAAGCTTTGAATGATTTTTTTTTTATTTTCTTCGTACTAGCTGTACTCTCCACGTGTTACTGCGTCACCAACTGATACAAATACAAATATTTAAAATATCATTTTATTGATTTTGTTCACTTCGAAAACATTGGTACATTGCAGCGATTCCCCGAAACATTCGTGGAAACATACAACAGCTGTGCTAAAAATTTTTTCATGATCAAATACATACTAAATATATAACTATTCTATATAAAAATACAGAGTCAAAAATAATAAATAATAGTTACTGTACTGTACTGTTATTGATGATATAGCTATATATCGGCTTATAACGATACGATTTTTATTAAATATTGTTGGAATTACATTGAAGTACAATAATACTTTTCTCTTGTCCCTTCACAAATGGCCTATTTGCCTGTGAAGTCCACCTATTTTTTTAGCATTTATATATGTAGGTACATAGTTCTCAAGCACAATTAGATGGTCTAGCATCTTTAAAGTAAAACGTCTCATGCATGAATAATTACATATGCTCGTAAGGTATTCTCTTTGTGATTAAGTTTTACAATTTTAAAAACTAAAATGTGATAATACAATGTACGACATTGGGTTTTGCTATCCAATATGAATATGTATTTTAAAATGATGAAAGTGAAAATTAAAGGAAAAGTTTTAAAATAATATCAAATTTCTTTTTGCTTTAAGTTTTTAGGAAATAAATAAACAATAAACAAATGTTTTTAATAAACAAATTGAAAAAATGATGAATTTTCAGCTTTTGTATGCTTTTTTATTGATAGGGTAAAATGAAATCAATTAAAAATCATGAAAAAAGGAGATATATAGGTTTTCGTCAGGTCATAAGTTCTGTCACACAATAGAAACTTTTATGGTCAACAATTATGGAATACTGGCCACAAAAATCATTCTTAAATTTGAATTTAGAATCTTATGCGAAAATAAATTGTATTGAATTTGTATTTTTTCATATTTGGCGTATTATTAAATATGAAGTGGACGCTTAAAGAAGACCGTGTCGCGCTTAATGATGTTACGCGGATGTGGTTACGCGCCAATTCAGATTTTTGCTATAATAAAAAAATTGAATTTAATCAAAAGATTAATTTATCATACCATCAAACGGTATAATGAAGACTCAAGTCAAATTCTCTTTTCGGGCGAAAAAAATTTTACCGTGGAGAGGAACTACAATAAACAAAATGGTAAGGTGTACGCCCACAGCAGTGAAGAGGCCAGCAACCGTATTCCACGTGTCCAACGAGGTCATTTTCCATCCTCACTCATGGTTTGGTTAGGAATCTCATAATCGGGTTTAACTGAGGTACATTTTTGTGAGAAAGGCGTTATTAAGTATACGTGAGGACTCAAAAAGAAAAGGACCCAAAAATTAAAGAACTATGACTAAAAAATGTCTAATTTAATATTGTTGGGGACAACAAGATGACTTCTGCTACATATTTCAGTATTGAAGGTACTTAACAAGTGCTGTTTATTGACGAGAGCTAAAATAAAGTTGCCTTACTGTTAGAACTTGGCTAATTTCGTAAATTTTTATAGTGAGATATAAGTGAGGTTTATAATAGCAAGTTTAAAGCAGGACCCTTTGAGCTCTCTCGACTAGCAATAGGTGGGATTTGGAAGCCCCTCCCCAGGAGGTAATGCATAGTTGAGGATGGACTTGCGTAAGCTTTGCTTTGTAAGTTATCTTATATATTTAAACGAGCAATTCTTGTATATACATATAATATCTGGTGTCTGAGCTCCGCTCAGTATTCCTTTCGAGAAATCGTTATTTTTAAATAATAATTGCAATAAAAAAATGATAAAATGAATAGAAATTGTAATAAAAAATAAAATAAATTAAAACCAAAACATATAAGTATAATAAATTAAAACAAAAAAAATTAATGTCTGAATGTCAGGACTGTATCGTGAACTTCTGGTTAGTATATTGCTGAAAGCTGACCTACAAAAACAGAGCAATTCCAATGTTCAGTCTCCGTCCGCGTTCAATAAAATTAAAACATTGTAATTCTAAAACAAAAATAGCCTAAGTTCTGCCTCATTACAGTTATCTGGCAGTGAAAATCCCGTCGAAATCGGTCCAGCCGTTCCAGAGATTAGCCAAAACCAACAGACACACAAAAATTATAATTGGAATCTCAGAAACGGCTCACAATTTGCATGTAGGGGGGTTCGGCGGAGAAAATTCGATGTAGGTAGATTTTCTTTCCTTAAAATGTTTATAATTTTTTTATAAAATATCATTAGTATACGAATGTCGCAACTGTTGACAACATTATGATAGCTCAATTGAAAGAGCGGTTGCTTTTTATGGTTAATTTTTAAGGGTTGTTCACGGAACTTATTTATTATAATTTTTTTTCAATGTTAATTTTTTCGTTATAATTTATAAGATTTTTTTAATATATTTTTTATTTGTTTTATCATTTCTCGACGAATACCGAGCGGAGCTCAATCACTAGATATTTTTTATAATGTCAGGTGCAGCAGATTGACGCAATTTCTTAAAACAAATATGGGAGACGCACGCGATTAAATAATTCCACAAAATAAACAGATGAAACTTTTTCTTAGATTATACAACCTGCTAAATTGTTGTTGAAATTAGAATTACTACAAGTTATACTATAAGTTTCAGCAATTGAAATATTTTTTTTAGCTTTATAATGTATCCCGCACAGAGCAGGATAAGCAGAGGGAACGCAGTGTTAAGACACGCTGTTCCCCACTTTCCGCCGAATTCGGAGGCAGGCATTGCGTGTTAAGTGGCGAAACTTAACGCCGCGCTTTGCCTCGACACCAGAGGAAAAAAATCGAAATATCAATATTTTCACCCCTCAAGTGAAAATTGAACCCACAACCGCTTACAGTCACACTTTTGTTCCTCTGTGCCACGACTGAACCCAATTTATTATTGCATTAATTATTGAAGTCAACAAAAAAAAATTTTTTTTTCGAGTCTGTTATTTAGTGATTATTTTCTGATTATATAAATCGAAAAGTAAACAGGAACTTCCATTATAATAAATAAAGTTTGCTTTTCTACTTAATATAATGAAAACTAAATATACGGTGGTTTTACACATTTTTTTAAAAATTGTTGCATTTATGATCCAAGAGAGGGGTAAGGGACGGGTGAGGGTCCCCCTCACCCGTCCCGTGTGGGTGTGAAGTGGGAGGTAACAGAGTCAAACTGCTCAAAGAAAATTACAAAAGCGTTAAAATGGTTCTTCAAGTTTTAAAATATGAACAGTATGCCTGGCCCGTCATAGGGGATTTCAAAATGGTTGGTTTTCTGGTGGGAATGCAAGGGGGATTCACTAAATATCCGCGTTACCTTTGCTTATGGGACAGTAGAGCCGATACACTTCACTACCAGCAGCATTCATGGCCTCAACGGAGCGAGTTTCAAATCGGACGACATAATGTGAAAAATAAACCAATTGTAGAGCCTGATCGTATTTTAATGCCTCCACTGCACATAAAATTAGGACTCGTGAAGCAATTCGAAAAGGCTCTTCGTCAAGACTCCGAAGCCTTTCAATATTTAAAATCATTTTTCCCAAAACTGTCAGAGGCTAACATTAAAGCTGGTATTTTCGTCGGTCCACAAATAAAGAAAATAATGGCGAGTGAACATTTTCTGTAATTCATGAGTACGCATGAAAAACAAGCGTGGCTCAGCCTTAAGCAGTTATTCATGGCTTCCTTGGTAACAAGAAGGCCGAGAATTATGAAGAGCTTATTTCTAATATGCTTGACAGCTTCAAAGTCATGGGTTGCAGAATGTCACTCAAAGTGCACATGCTACATGCGCACTTCAACTTCAAATTCAAAGATAACTTGGGTGAATATTCAGAAGAGCAAGGGGAACGCTTCCACCAGGATATAATGAGCTTTGAACAAAGATATCAAGGACAATATAATGAGAACATGATGGGTGATTACATTTGGGTGCTCATACGAGAAAGTTCTGACGATTATACTAGAAAGACTAAAAGTATTCATTTTTAAAGCTTTTTTTGCATCATTTTTTTGTATTTTCATGTTTATTTGTGCTGTATTTTATAATATAAATTAATTAAAATATATAATTCATACCTTGTTTTAATTTTAAATATGATTGAGATTGAAAAATAGAGCTTTTCCATAAATGTTGAAATTTCGTTCTGGTATCTACAAAAGCAAACTTTATTAGATAAAAATATTTTTTCTTTCTTTAGTTTGGCATAAGTAATCAGAATCAGAGGTACAGAACTCAGACTCAAAAATCGTGTTGACCTGTGTTATTGAAGTATTGAGATTACGAATATTATTAATTTAGTTTTTAAGCGACTTCCAAAAGGAAGAGGCTATCAATTCAGCTGTATTTTTTTATGTGCGTTACCGCCGAACTTTTTACTGTGTGGATCGATTTTGATAATTCTTTCTCTAAGTGACTGGAAGTGGTTGCAGTGTAGTTTAATTTTTTTTCAGTCACTTCTTCAACTTCATAAAAAGTGAAAAATTGACAACTCAACTTCATTTTCATTTTAGGAAACATTTCCTATTAGCAAAGTAATTATTTATGCTGTTAATAAATTCATTGTTATTTCCCTTTAGTTGCAATAGTTGACAGGGAGAGCATTGTTTCTTTGCAGTGTTAGGGGCAGTTTTAATGACATTCTACATCTTTCTGAATTTTTTGCCAACTTTTATAAATTTAAGCTTATCATAACCATAAAGCCTTTTGTAATAAATTTATACTGAAGTTACGATATATTTTGTAAGAGATCCTTAGTACATCACTTAGCTGGTCCTTTTGAAGTTTTTTATGTAGATTAGACAATCTACACCTATGTCTCATACATCTTAATATTTCTGGGGCTATCCAGGCTTTAGTGGATCTGTGTTTGCGAGGGATGTGAATAATTTTTTTTATAGGCTTAAAATAGTACTTGCAAGGTCAGGGTCATCAGTAGTAAATACAGGATTGAAATTAAGACTGGCTAAGTCATGGGACAATTTAACCTCATCTATTTTTATGTAAGTTCAATAGATCTCTGTTTCAGTAGAATTTATTACGATTGTCTTAGCAGAATAAAGAGTCTTTAAAATTGTACGATAAAGGCAGGTAAATCTGTGAGTTGGTATATTATGGCTAAGATAGAAACCATAGTGGGCGAGTAACTCAAGATAATAAAGTGAGTAATTATAAAGATCTGCTAGAGCAATATCTATATTTATATCACCAACAATAATATTTTTTTTATGAGATTTCAGTTCTGAGAGGATATGGTCAGGTAAAAGGATGAGGCTAATATACAAATTAATGCAAATTCCATGACTGTTGCAATTAACAAACAGTTAAATTGAGAGACTGTTGATATACTAACTTTAATGTTAGATAGAGAATCTTTTATGTAGACAACTGCGCCCTAGTTTTGATTACTAAAATCTTAGAGAGAGATTCAGATGTACATCAAATTTTACTTAGTTACTAAAATCTTATGATAATTATATCCTGGGAGGTTCGGAATAACTAATTGTTACAAGACAGCCAGCATTCAGAGAGGACGATAATAATAACAATTTATTACTCTTTTTAGAAGTGTAGCCTGTGTAGAATGTATTGAGAAAAAGAAAGAATTAGGTGATATTTGTACAGTAAACTGCTACATTCGTCAGCAGAACACAGTATTGTTTCGCCAACAGATGTATTACCAATGTTTGTAAATAAACTATTATTATAGAGAATTTTAATATTCATTATAAAATAAGTATTATTAAAATAAGTAAGCCAAGAGTGACAAGTTCATTAATGAATTAAAGTTAACGGACACTCTGTAATAATTAACCAAAAATGTCTCAAGTGAAGTTTTACTTACATGTAGTGGTTAGTATACCACACACAAATCTAAGTAACTTATGGAGTAGCTAGCCAGTCTTTCGTTTGATCTTTTCGTTACGTAGGCGTCTTCATGTTTTGATATAGATTTAGATAATATAGGAGGGCTATCCGAAGAATTTTCATACGTCATACGGCAATTCCATACGTCATATACTCGTTCACGAGTTGAACTGAAGTAAACCGCAGCGCTTTTTCTAAGACAATGGAGAAATGAAAATAAATTAAATGTAATCAATCCGAGACTCGAAGCCACAACCAACCGGAGTTACGGCCAGACGCTGTCACATTGAGTCACGAACGCCTCATAACTTTAGTAATTATTAGCTTACAAAATTTACAGTTCAATATTAGTTAGTAGAAAGCCTTTAAAACTCCTAGATAATATATTTTTTGTAAATCCTCTGTATGCTCAGGATTAGATTAGGATTAGGCTATCCGGCTTAACACGAAAAAGTTACGTTCAATTTTGAAAATTGGTGCTGCTCGACTAGAGTGTTTTAACAATTTTTATAGAATTTTCATTGATTTTCAAAACAGAATTAAGAATATTCTTTAAATATGATTTTTATATATAATGGCTATTTGCCTTACATATAAAAAGTCGAAATTTTATATGTATATGAGAATAATTTAAGGAACATAATTGATATGGACGAAGAAAGTTTAGTTATAGCGATAGAATTGTACTATTAAAATTCGGAGCTTCAAATACTGCTTCGGCCATATTTTGGTGTTCACAAAAAATATTTATACTGAAATTATATCATTTGGAATATTATTACATCAACATTTTAGTACCAATCTTAAAACAACTTTCATTTCGTATTTGAAGTTTGTTTCTATTAAAATAAAAAAGCTTATATAATGTCATTTAATTTATTACTAAATACTAAGTAATTAAAACTATACCTTATTTCTAAATACTAAGACAGAACACTTACATAACTAATAAATATATAACGTTGGCATATATGTACGTGTAACTGTAAACATGGATGCGATTTTCACTTGGAGGAATATTTTTAAATGATTTTCATTTCTCTGCTCTGGTATTTAAGACAAAGCGCCCCGTTAAGATCCGCTACATACCGCACAAGGCCTAGCATTCAGGTTGAAATTGGGAAAAAGGGACTTAACACTAGATTTTCTCTGACTCTGATTTAAAAAATGGCTATTTTAATATACTGCAGGGTGTAAAATAGCCAGGGTGCATAATATTTTTTAAATCATTTTAACTAAAAATATTAAAATAATTTATAGATAATTTAAAGATGGTCTTAACACACTCTTTTCTCCAATTTTTAGTGAGTTTCGAACCAAGGCACAATGAATAATAAAACTGAACGATACTTTATTTGACCGGGAATGAGGAAACAAAAATCATGTAGGCACGATCAGAGACCCATGTTGGATTGAGCTCTTAACTGCCATAACTATTTCCTACTATGCTGTGATTCTTTTTCCATATAAGATTACATTATTTTAAAGTAGTTTAAGAGATTCAGATCAATATCAAATTTACATTTAGCTTCAAGCTATCGCTCGGTTCACTTACCAGTAATAATTAACGAAAGTAAAACTAAACAAGAGCACATGTTACATTCGTTATGTAAAATACCACCATCAATTATTACGGTCCCGAAGGCCATTAAATTCTGTTATTAATTCAAATACTTTCGCTTGCTCTGTATGTGCGCATATACTATACATATATGTTGTATTTATATGTTCTAGATTTACTAAATGTGATCTACTTAGTCCTAAATTCAATTTGTTTTTTATTTTATATATATAATATTTCTAAGAAACTAGAAGGAACAATTGAAAATATTTTAAATATAGTAATTCCCCCGTATTCGAATCGAACCCACGGAATACTGAACTTACCCAAGTCCAGTATAGTTAAGTAAACATTAAAAAATCTTAAAGTAATTAAACCTAAAATTCGCACAACTACGCTACATACATTCGTTACAGATACATTCGTAAACTACGCTACTGTAGTTTTTAGGCATTGTCGGCTGCCCGTGTTCCCGCTTAAATTACAAACTTTACTTTTGAGCAAATTTTGTATTTTAAGCGTTTATAATTTTTTTTTAATCATATACTTTCTTTATCTTGGTAGATGAAGAAAATATATCATTTGATGGTCCAGTTCACTAAATTTATTACCTCATACCTAAAAAGAACCATTTTCTAGTGAATTTACAAATCTAAATTGTTTTTTTTATTATACCTTTGAACCTTTTAGAACACCTAACACAAAAATTGTTCAAATTAATGTGCTCTTGAATGGTGAAACGGTGGATCCTGTCGATTCTACGGTATTTCTCGGTATCACCATTGACTCCAAACTACAGTGGGGACCTCATATTGATGGATTGGCGAATAAACTTAGCTCAGCAGCATTCGCGGTTAAGAAAATTAGATCATTAACAGACGTAGACACGGCTCGCCTTGTTTATTTTAGCTACTTTCATAGTATTATGTCATATGGTATCTTACTTTGGGGTAATGCAGCCGCAATTAACTCGATCTTTATTCTGCAAAAGCGAGCTATTCGTGCAATCTATAATTTAGGCCCGAAAGATTCATTGAGAACAAAATTTAAAGAAATTAATATATTGACTGTTGCTTCTCAATACATATTTGCTAATGTTATGTATGTTAAGAAAAATATTAAGGATTTTATAAAAATTGGCGACACACATAATATTAATACTAGAAATAAGCATAAACTGATTACACCTGTGACTCGATTGCATCGAGTTAATAATTCATTCATGGGACAGTGTATACGCTTTTACAATAGGATCCCAGAAAACGTCCAAGATTTTTCTATATCACATTTTAAAAAAGTTGTGAAGAGACGTTTGTGTGTTAAAGGTTATTACCAAATTCAAGATTTTATAAACGATAACACGCCTTGGGAATGAAATGCTCGCTCCAGGCTACTTCAAAAGTATCATTGTCTGCAATAAATCTGTATATCACTTTAAAAAAAAAAAAAAAGAAGTCCCGCTGAGTTTCTTGCGCCGGTTCTTCTCAGGTCTGAGGCATTAAATTTAGTGAACCGGTGGTAAACTATTTGACGTTCAAAAAATGAAGCTTGTAACTTCTTATTTTGAATAAAATTATTTGACTTTGACTTTGACTTTGACTTTGACCAACTGAATATAACATTTCATGCTTGAGGTAACAAATTTTTTTCACAACTAATTCAAATGAATAAAATTCGTTACCTGCGTAATGACAACAAAAAAGAAAGTTTTTCACAAATTACACAATTTTTAACAATATAAAAGTAGTATCAATTTAGCATTACAATAGAAGTTAAATAATCGTATAGTGACCATGACACGAAATTTAAGAGTTATATCAAAATATGAAATATATGCATATTTGTTTTATTTTAATTGTTATTTTTATAATAATTATATTATTTAATGTAATTAGAAGGATTTTTGCTTCACTTGCGAATAATTTAATTATGTCAGTTTCTTTATTTTTTTGACGAAACTGTATTGAATATCAAGATAAAAACTATCCCTCGAATTGATTTTGCCTCTAAGCTAATTTCATGCAAAATCAGTTATTTCTATTCAGTAAATATCAGTATATAAGGTAATTTATTTTTGTGGGCTTTTTCTAAAAAAACTACATCGAATACCGGGATAAATCCTATATGTACCTTTGGACTATAAGCTACTATCATGCAAAAATCCATTGATTAGCATCCAGTACTTTTTGCGTGATTGGCAAAAAAGTAACAGACAATCAGCTAAAAATTCCACTGATTGGATTTATGGCCTCTGTCATCGATATGTTAACGCACGCAATTCATTTTTTTCTGAATATTCTGATGTCCAGTAATGGGTTATTTACACTTCTTTTATAAATACAGATTCAGAATATTAATTATATTAATACATAAATATACCTGCCACGCAACACGCTGTTTGGATTCCGGGTAGAAAGTGGAGAATGTAGTATCTTTAGTCTAGGTTCTCTATGGTTGCCCTTCCATGCGGGATAAATCGAAAAGTTAAGGAAATTTTTTGGATCTCATTTTACGAAAATTATGCTTACATTAACGTGCATACTCATCACATGACATTCAGCGTAATTAAATTTTATATAGAGCAGAACTGTAGCAAACCATTTAATATATCTAAAATAATACATTGGAAATATTTTAAAGTAGCGGCCCGCTCGCGGCTTCGCCGCATGAACTACATAATTGCTTCATTATATTGCAACTATCGGGGGTGGATTTTTTAAAAATAAAGCAGCCTATGTTTAAGTTTAGATTATCAACTATATTTATGCCAAAATTCATTATAATCCGGCAAGCGGTTTAGATTTTTCATATAAACTTTTAACCCCTATTTCAACCCTTTAGCAGTTGACTTTTGAAAAATAAGGAGCCTATGTTAGACCCAGTAACTTTTACTACTTTCATTCTAAATTTCATTCAAATGGGCCCGGTAGATTAGCCGTGAAAACATGACAGACAAACACACAGACTTTCACATAGAACGCGCATGTATTTGACATAAAACGTTTTAAATACGCATTGCCAAGGCAAGCGTATTTAACGAGTCAATGAGTCTACTAGCATTTATAATATTATAATGTTTAGACGTATTCATTATACAAAGTGCGGTACTATGTTATGCCATTTACCTCGTAATATCTGTAAAGTAAATTCATTTTATTCTATCAAGTTGTATACGTGTACGTGAGATAATTGAAAACCTTCTTAATTATTTATAAAATCATTATATTTAGCAAAAAGTATATGTTCTAATATTAAATAATAATTTTCACGCATAGCATTGTAGCCAGAAAGAAATCAGTTTCCAGACACTCTGTTCTCCACTTTCCACCCAAAATTGAGACATTACCTGTTGAGTGGCAGAACTCAACGACGCTCATACTCATAGGAACTAGAACGAAGAAATGAAAATTTAAATATAATTATTCCCCCGAGTGAAAATCGAACCCACAACCATCGCTAAACTTTAACTGTTGGAATTTCATAATGTATTGTCTAGGCAAAAGTATCTTTGATCTAGTTAAATAATTTGATACATATGTATTTAATACGTTCAACAGACTACATTTTTAAATTAGTTATTATTATATGAAAACGTAGGCGTCACTAGGAGGCATTGTGTCACGACTCACAGTCTATTCTAGTCATTTTTTTGTTTTTTTACTAGTATTGTTTGTTCATGTTATGAATATGGTTTAATATCTTTATAGTCAATTTATCGAAACGTTTTTTAATTTTTTACGCCTTTTCCCGCGAAGCAGAAGTTGTTTTGGAGATAATCTAGTTTGAAGATACTCCGTTCATTTTTCAAACGAGACATTTTGTTTTAAGCGTTCAACGGGGAAATGACATCAATTAACTAGAATCATTTCCTCGAGTGGAAAACGAACCTTGTTAATCTTGTGTTGTCGAAGAATGCTTACTTTTCTTGATTGAAGCAAGACGCTTCGTGACAATGGCCTCTGGTTGATTTTTGCTGCTTTTTTAACGTCAATAAGAATCATTTTAAATATAAGCATGAATAAAATGCGAGTATAACCCGCACGCGAAATGACTGATATTGAAGTTTGATCTTAATTTATATAATTCAATACTTTATTCTGGTGTGGAGTATGCAAACTATTTTTATGATTCTATACATACACTAACTATACTATTGACTTTATTTTATTCATTTTCAGTCATTTTATCTAAACACCACCAGGTCAGATAAAAACCTAAAAGCATTTGCAGCCACAGGCTTTTTCCTGCATAGCAGAGAGCATAATCAAGTGTCAAGACACTCTGTTCTTCATTTTCCGCACGAGTCAGGTACGCTTTTATTTACCAAAGCGGAGAAATGAAATATACTTAAAATCATTGTTCCGGGTAGGAACCGCCAGCAATACCATTGGATTTACAGTCTCTTATGGCGTCACGAATTTTATAATTTAAAATTGTACATACATTTAGTCGGAGACTTGATAATTATACAACAGTTGTATATTCGGTAGTAAGCTAGCTGTATATACATATACCGTTTTATTATTTATTTAATTAGTTTGATGTATTTCTGATGCATTATTATATGAACATCGCCTTTAGGGACTTTTCGATATTATGAACTTTACCAATGCCAAATTTAATGCTTTTTAGTCTATATGAAATTCGTCAAAAGGAGTGCAAAGTGTTTGGCATAAATTACATTTGATAGTAATATTATATATCATTTCAATACGAATATCACAGCCTTCTTTTTTTACAATAAAATATTACACTCTATCTAATATTCTCTACAATAAGAAAGAGTTTGCGAATTGCCTCTAAATTCGCAAAAATGTTCTAAAATTTAGCATCACGGCATAAATGTGATAATAAAGTAAATCTTTACCTCGGCAGGGAAAGCGCTCGCAAACTGAGGTCCTAATTGACACTAATTGTAAAAAACATCTTTTAAAATAAGAGTATGGCGATGTTATAATCCCGCAACAAATTTGTTTTCATGAAACAACGATAACTTACTTTGAATATAATGAATTTATTAAATGTTTTTTTTTTTATTAAATTAGCTTATACACCATCGCCGTATTTGTAATTTAAGGTTTACATGTATTATAATACAACACTTTATGATTTAATGACTAGTGATGTAATTGCATAAAGAATATTTTAGGTGTTATCATTATAACTTATTACAGGTTTCCTAATTTTTGTTCAATACATAGATATATCAATTAAAAAAGTTTGTGAAAACAGTAAAAGGACACATTGATACTAAGTAATATAAGACAATAACACCGGATGTCCGGCCATGTCACTGTTAAGCAATTTCATGTCTAGAAATATCCTTTGGACTTCCCACGCTTCCCGAGGACCTGATCGCGAAAGTGCGTCCCCTCCTACCGCGTCATAGGGTCGATCATATATAAACTGAAAACCAACACAAGCAAATCGAGTAAACAGTTTCTCGAAGCTATCAACGGCCGTCCCCGCCTCAACATGCGAGGGATCTGGAGCCTAGTGGTCAGTGACTTTTAAAATATCAATCTTTCTTTTGTAAAAAAAAATATAATTTTAAAATTCTTAAAAATTGGCAGTTGCTCTACATAATATATATATATATATATATATATATATATATATATATATATATATATATATATATATATATATATATATATATATATATATATATATATATATTAGCTTCGGTTCTAATTATTTTTTTAATTATCCTTTGTAAGGTAAGACTGCTAACTAGGACTCCGATCGAAGGAACGGATATCCGGCACTTCTCGGACTTTTTTGAGTAGAACTAATTACGTAGAGTTACTTTGTGTTATAACATTTATAATAATTAAAATATTATATTTTTGTATTTTCTAAAGCAGATTAAATTTTTATTTTAAATATGAAAGTAAATATTGGAAATGCTTACTTGTCAGTTTTAAAACTGGTAGTCAGTCCAAATATTGTACCGGACAAATTAAATAGAAACAGTCATTTACACTTGTGTAGCTGCTAGTTCGTGTTTAGTTAATAGTTGTCAAATATTTTGTGTAAAGTGTTCTTATACAATAAGATTTGATTTGTTGTCACTGTGATTTTTTTATTCCTTTTTATGTCATAGACAGAGAAACTAGTGCCAAAGTATTTTATGTACCATGTTTTAAGTAATTTGTTCATCAGTTGCTTAATGTCAACGGAAAATTCAACGTTATTTTTTTCCCGTGCCCTTCCTTATTCTTTTCTACTTCTACTACTACTTCTACTTTTTGATGTAGTAGTATTCGTCGTAGCTTACATTATTAGTATTCAAGCTATTAAATGAATTTAGTCTACCTCTATATATTAAATTGCATAATTTTGTTCTTTTTTTTATTCTCTCTCTCTGAAAAATACTAAGCAGCACTTTTTAAGTAGGCTTTAGAAACGTCTATATTTAGATGTTATCATTTTTCCTTTTTAAATCGTAACGTATAGAAAAATATATTTAAAAAGTCTGTAAAAAATATTTTGTACGAAATAATTTATTGTTGTATCCGTTTATATCACGTCTTAATACTATAGAAGTATATATTATGTTAATTGAATGTACGGATATCACCGAAGCTTATAGGTAATTAAAACCACGTATTTTAATGATCACATTATTTCCGCTTTGCACAAAAACACATGTTTATTAAGAGATAAAAACACTATCGGATGTGTACATCTTAGTTCCTCTTTGCGGGTCACATCATTGTTTGTAGCAATTGAATGCCTAGTGTTGTTGTTAATTGAATGCTAGTTGTTTTCGCACTAATTACGCGCTTAGTTTATTACAAGATTACATGAATACTTCTAGATAATGATATCTATTCATATGAATGAATTGTATTGAATAATCTTTTTTGTTTCAATGTTTTGTTACATAAGCGGCAGATTTCTTTTGGTTCCGGTCTCAGATCACCTTTTATTTTGGTTACAATTATACGTAATACGTTGGTGGTCGAACAAATACAGATTGCACAATACGATTTCGATACGAAGTGTGTGTGTGGACCTAAAATTATTTAGTAAATTATCATTTACAATTATTAATGACATAAAATGAATAAAACAAATGTGGAACGGTATTTTGTGAATGTGGGCGTGTGGTGTGGATATAATCTCCAATGACTTCAATTTATGTACATTTTTATAAGAAAGATTTAAACAATATTGATGTTTCTAGAACAATGGGCAACTCAATAATTGTAAGTTAAAAGCTGAAATGTCTAGCAGGAACTAATTCCTTGATAAGATCGTAACTGGCGTATGAATGGCCATTGTCACTGTTGTATAACTCTTGCATAATATTATCCGTGTGCTGTAGATTATTAGCGAGGTGCAAACTATGATAATAAATAATATGTACTTTCACGGGATTTTACGCTTTTTGCGTAATATACTTTTACAATGTATTCATTTTTTGTATGACATCATTTTACAATACATATTTAAAATCAAATATGTTTTAAACTAAAAATACAAGGAAGTCGTAATATGTATAATTTAAATTTTAAACACATTCGAAGTAATTAGCTTCTTTAGTGAGTGTTGTAATAAATGTTCGACTTAAAACGTATGTTTATGTAACGTACGTTAAAAGTTACTTTAAAAATTCTATGCATCGACAGGGTAACGAGAGTAACTCAGCAACTTTCACTGAGCTCGCCATAACAGCTTTGAGTTCTCTTTACTTCCTATTTCGTCTTAACAAGGACCGGTCATAGAGTTAGACCCACTTTCCTTTTATTATTCGTTTAATATTATTACGTAACAAGTCATAATTTATGCAATTACTACCAGCGAGTGAAATTGTCGTTTGTTATAAATGCAAGCCACGGAGAAGGTCATCATTGACTAATTTTATGATCGTTTGTTTATTCGTAAAGTGTTACGTTTTAATACCTCCTGCCATATTAGACGGGTACTTGATGACTACACACATTTATATTTTAGAGAATTGTTCATAATATTGTAATTTGTTTTATAATTTGCGTAATTAAGGCTGTGCGATTGAATTTTTAACTGGCATTGCGGTTTTTTGGTTTAACATATACAACTGTAATTGGTATTTGATTAATTGTAATTGGCAGTAATAATAGTAGCTTAATACTCGTAGAAGCCATAAATTCAGATTGTATATACGTAGGCATTTACAATAAGTAGGGGTTTTTGAATACAAATATGACTTTGTTCTTTCGATTATATAGGTACTTCCTTTATACAAATTAAGTAATTTCAATTGCAAGGCGAAATTTGTAACTAAACTTTTGATTTAATAGTCCTATTTATTGTTACAGATTACCGTAGCGGTAATTCTACAACTTGCTCTAGTATCAGGAAAGGCGTTAATACCACAAGATCAACAAGCTCAGCAGAAGGTGGTGCAGAAAGAGCAAAATGCTCAAAAACGTATAGGATATGATTACCCAGTGCCGCCAGATGATTTAATCAACCCTTTCCAAGATCACGCGAACCTTCATCCTCATGAAGATCACCACGAAGTTATCGAAGACAATGGACATGGTATACATCATGCGGAAGAGCATCACATTGAAGAACATCACGAACATCATGAAGATCATCATGACCATCATGACCATCATGACCCTGGTTATTGGAAAAAGAAGCTAATCTGGAAACCTGGATGGAAAAAAATTTGGAAACCAGCTAAGAAACAAATCTGGAAGCCATCTTGGAAGAAGATTTGGAAACCTATCTGGGTACCAACGAAAGTATCAGTTTGGAAAGACATTAAAGTTCCTGATTGGAAAAAAATTTACAAACCAGAATGGAAGCCTATAAAGGTACCTGCATGGAAAGAAGTTAAGGTACCAGACTGGAAAAAAATAACTGTACCTATTTGGAAAGACATTGTGGTCCCAGGGTGGAAAGATATTCAAGTACCAGCGTGGAAAAAAATATGGAAACCTGAATGGGTTAAAGTTGGAATTCCTGGTGAGAAATATTTAGGCAAAGATCATGATGGTTGGGAATATACATCGCACGATCTTTGGAAAAAGAAACTTATTTGGAAACCAATATGGAAAAAGTATTGGAAGCCAGCCAAGAAACAAATTTGGATTCCTGATAAAAAATTGGTATGGAAAGACGAATGGAAGCAAATTTGGAAATCAGAAAAGCAACAGATTTGGATTGACGATAAAAAATTAATTTGGAAGGAAGCCTGGCAACAAATCTGGAAACCATCGAAGAAACTTATTTGGGTGCCTGATAAGAAACTAGAATGGAAAGAAGCCTGGAAACAAATCTGGGTTCCAGATTGGAAAGAGATATGGGTACCAGGGGTAAAGAAAATTTGGAGACCTGTCTGGATATCTGAGTGGTTCCCTTCACCTGATCACCACGAACATGTTCATAGTTGGGATAGAAATGATAACAGTTTGGCTGCTAGTCAAAAGTCTGTGGCTGTTCAGCCGGCCCCTAAACAATTAGTACCTTCACAGAAACTGCAACAACAAGCAGCACAGCAACAACAGGCGACGTGGCAATTCCCAAAATAACTTATTAAACAATTAAACATAAATATAATTTGTGTGTAAATATGAGTCAAAGATTACTTTTAAGTTCTGACTTCAAGAGTATACGAAAGACGAAGTCATGGCCTGTTTGTTGCAAAGGGGTCCCCATTCTGAAGAAACTTTCACATCGCACTACATTATAGGTAAAGACTGTTTTATAATATACTAGCATTGCGAAGAAATGTCCGTGCGATGCGATTGTGTTCTATAGCAGAAATTATTACAATTTTTTTTCTAGTGGAAAGCTTTAATAGATTGTTACGAAGTTTTCATCAGTGCGAATAACAGGGCTTAAATATTTTCGGATTTTTATTTACATTCAACTTGACTGCAATTACAGAATTCCAATTTACAGTCCATCCAACTCGTTTACAGTCACAATCCAGAATATCTCCAATGGATCGAAAATGTTGTTATTAAATGAAGCTATAACGAGGGGTTATAAATTAGATCGTTCGTGATTGCAAATTCTCTCGCTTCGTGTAATAATATCTACGAGTTACCATTACGATAAGTTTCTAAACTAGTTTTCGTCTATCCCTAATAATGCGTGGCTGTCAATAAAAAAATAATCGATTCATTAGATTAGCGTTAAGACTGCCATACTTATTATTACATTAATAAATTTCTACCATTCGTTTAACATATTTTTTAAAATATTTGAGGTGTTAAATGAAAAATTCGATATTTACGAGATTTTTCTACCCACTGATACTTTGTTATGTTGATTTTTGTGTATTGTTAAGTTTGTATCTAGTTTTAAGCTTTTAGATGATATAGCGGAACCAATGAAATAAAGAATAAGATTTTTCTTCATAGTATATTGTTTTCTTTTATTCACTCAGGTAATTTTAAAAAAACACGTTAAGAGCATATGAGACGCTTAGAAAAATATTTTAATATACTAGTTGATAGACAATATTATCTCAGAGAAACTGTTTTCTTTAAATGTTACTAATATATTGTAATAATTAAAAACGGAAGAACAACGTCAAATACTTATTGACCAAGATTAATTGGTTTTGCTTCAGACTGTGACAAATGAGTTTTTAGTGTAGTCCCTTTAAAATATATGTGGCACTACTTTCTATCATAACGGCCCTCAAGAACTTAGTAGAAAACGCTATAATTTTTTCTGAAGTAAAAAGAAAATTTTCAGGTGAGTATTGATTTATATTACCTATTATTCTATTTCTATATATTACCTGTTTAAATGCAAACATCTGGTGACCGAACTCTGCTCGGTATTTCTTCTTAAGAAATCGTAATTTCAAAATGATAACGATTTTAAAAAAAAATATAAAATAAATATGAATCAGAATTATAATAGAAAAATATAATAAATTAAAAATAAAATAAAAAACTGAGCTATTGCACATTATCATTTGTTGAGAAATTGACATTCGTATAGTTATGATATTTAAGCAGATTTTTGATGCCCGAAAATCCAGAGAAATGAATATTTTATAAAAATAAAACCTAGCTAAATCAAATTTTCTCCCCCGAAACAAAATAAAATAAAATAAATAGCTTCACGCTATATCCCGCACACAGCAGGGTAGGCAGAGGGAACCTAGTGTTAAGACACTCCGTTCCCCACTTTCCGCTGAATTCGGAGGCTTACGTGTTAAGTGGCGGAACTTAACGCCGCACTTTACCTCGACACCAGAGCGAAGAAAATGGAAATATAATTTGCACTCCTCGAGTGGGAATCGAACCCACAACCAGTCCTTTACAGTCACACTCTTGTGCCACTGGGCCACGACTGGCCACAGTTTTTTTTTTTTTTAAAAAATCCCGAAACCCCCATTTTCAAAATTTTATAAAAATCGTTGCAGCCGTTTTCGGGATTCCAAGTATATATAAAAAAATTGCTCGTTTAAATAAGATAAGGTATCTTTTCAATTATTAGTAGTTATGTTTTGTTAAGTGGCTTTCTTGTTGCAATGAGACAGCGTCCGACTGTAAGTTCGATGGTTGTGGGTTTCATTATCTTTCAGAGCAATGAATATATTGTTCTCATTTTTCCGTTCTGATACCTAAGACAAGACGCGGCGGTACGTTCTGTTACTTGACACTTCGAGTGGAAAGTGGAAAACGGAGTGTCGTGATGGTAAGTTCTATCTAACAACCCTTCTATGCGGGAAAAAGTGTAAAGCTGAATGAATATATGTAGTTTTATAAATCTTTACAATTAGCTATGTAGGTATAGTAAGACAAAAAAGAACTATAAACGCAACGGTTCTGGGCTCGATTTTGTACGGAGAAATTTATACTTAAACTTCCCTTATTTCCTCGGTTTGCTCAAAAATCCCTAATTATCCACAAAATGGACGGAAAGTAGACATAAATTGGTGTTATTTATTTTGACAGGTGTAAATAATTAAGCAGAATTTAAAAAAAAATGACTTTAAATGTAACTTTCTAACGATTGAAAATTTATATCAAAGTAAGTTCAGTGCATACTGCATTGAATTGAAGACCATCGTGATAGATGGTAGGATAATTATAAACAATATGAAAGTAATTAAATGACTTCACTGTTGACTATGTAAATTGGGATATTATTGAAATAAAAAAATAATACATTTGTTAATTACTTGTATTTAACAGTAGCTCAACAACTGGTTGACATAGCAAGGCTTCAAGCAACATTCGTCGACCAGGCCAGAGTCTCTCTTGAGAATATGGTTTGAAAGCCATGGCCAAGTAAAGGTCCTCTTGCGAACGGCCCACACTGAAATTAATTAAAATCGTTTCATTAGAACAACAACTACTTTGTTTAATATAATTGAGACTTCAATAGAAATATCTAAACACATTTTAACGAAAAATCTTAACAAATGGATATATTTAGCCAAATACTGTATAAAATTTTGATTAAAAATATATAATTCCCATTTTTGGCGCATGGCAGGGAATCAAGTCAGAAGGAATCTAGTGTAAACACACATCTTTACGTTCTCCACTTTATGCCCAAAATCAAAGTTTTCACGAGAAACGTAAATCTTATCGAAAATTGTTTAACAAATTTTGTATTTCACTTATTTGAAATACTTAAAGAAAAATTTTTTATATAAGTTTTCATTTTATTTCTCCCTCTTGATGCTTCGTGGTTCATTAACGACTATGCATACTAATTCTTAATACAAGTCTCGTTCTGTATATTTTTTTATATGACATGATCTTACACTCTGAAGCCATCGGCTGAAGATATCGTGAGTACAAATGTGTAAGGCTGTGGGTTCGATTTACTCTAGGGGGAAAGATTATGTGTAGATTATATTCATTTTGTCTTAATAAAACCATTATGTAGGCGTTGAGCTCCATCAACAACACGTATTATTACGATTTCTAAAAGAAATTGAAAACGGAGTCTTTTGACACTAGATTCTCTCCGACTACCCCTTTAATGCGTAAATTCAAATTCAAAATATTTTTATTCAATTAGACTTTTCTAAGCACTTTTGAATCGTCTCGAACATAAAGCTACCACCAGGTAAAAAGGCAATTTTACGGAGAAGAGCCGGCGAGAAACTTAGAAGTTGCTCTTTTTAAATATAAAAGAATACATTTTTATTATTTGATACAATGGTAGCTGTAGTGTATGGCCGTCTACAAATGATATACGCACGACCTAAACGGAACAGGAATACCACTGGCTCACCACTACACCAGTACCGCAGCAGCGCAGGCGCACGTCCACCGTCCACGACGTCTGTCACAAGACTCCCACTTTCCCCCACTACTCAATACTGGTGTACATGAGACAATGCTACATATCTATTTAATAGATACAAACACTACATCCCTTCCTTTTTATATATTTTTATTTATTTACTAAATCATCAATATGTAAATATACAGAATTTATAATTACCAATTACTATACCTATTATATTATTTCTTGCTCATAATATTTATTTGAAGTATTTATTATTCTTTTATATCATCTTAATTTAAATCATTCCCTTCCTCCACTGTCTTCCATTGTCTTTCCACCCGCTTTAAGTAAATCACATTTCTTCTCAATCCTTGTCCTTAATCACCACATGTGTTGTGACATCAAGCGTACTTGCAAGTTCCTAGTTTTATCAATTTCCTTAACCCATACCTTCTCCTTTTCTTCAAACTCCACATGTTTTCCTTCTCTCTTTTTGTCCCTATATTCGTTTCCTTTTCTTTTTTTTTTGCCGATTTTTTTTTTTAATTATTATTTCACCGTTATTCTCTGAGGAATTCATCTCTCTTGTCATCGATATTTTATTCCTGTTCATTGTTCTAAAATAAAGTTCAGACGGAGTTGTAACAGAATGAGGAGTGTAGTTGTACATTATCAGATATCCATATATTGCTAGTTTCATATTCTTTTCCACTTTTACTTATCTTTAACCTCTTCAATGTGTCCCTGTTTTGACGCTCCTCCATTCATTTGACCAATATGGCACAGTATTGAAGAGTATAGTATTTAAAGTTTTACAAAATCGCCAACCTCGCTGCTGACAGCTATAGTGGATTGTAAGTAAGTAGGCTAGCCTAGTAAAAATTTCTTCCATTTTTTTTATAATATGTGCACTCATTATGGTTTTTGTATTTCTTTATAACGATTATAACAGTCAATAGTAACAAAATATAATCAGTACATAATAATGCCTCAATAAATAGATTTATTCAATATCTGTCCACGGTTCAGAAAGGAGTTCACTACGTTTTATAGGAGCTTGCAAATGATTCCTTTTAAAATAATTATTTCCTTTTAAAAGTATATTTTCTAAAATTCATCTTGAAATGCTTGTACTGCTTTACACATTCGTCACATTGATACACACTCATAAAGTTACAAATTCCATTTCTTACAGTATTAAGTTCCAAACCCCTTTCTGGAGTCGATTATTATTCGATCTTTATTACTATACCAGTATCTCCCAATATTAGCTTTTCCTCTTAGTTTCTGTCTCAGTATTTCTTTAAGAGGCTTTGTTATGGCAGCCAAATTAAGGATCCATTTATTTATTTATGTAGTTTGCTAATCCTAGAAACTTTGCAACTCATCTAATGTTTTTGGTACTCTAAGTTCAGATAAATATTTGCAGAGTGATTTTGCTCATTCAGGTCATAAATTCTATTCATATCTTAATTTTCATTCATATTCAAAATAGTTAATTATCTGCGTTTTGTACATTCATTAAATTTGATTTAATAACACATAGCTTGCCTTCACTTCTTATAGTAAGACTCTGCCTCTTTCTCATTGATTCCCCAAATATATCGACAATAGAATTTGTAACCTTTCCCACTTTATGAGCATTTTCCGACATTTTTTTTTTGAAAGCTCAGGACACATAACTCCGAATATAAATAGTTTTTTATCTGTATAAACCACTTGTTGTTATAATTGTAGTTAAATATCTCAAATTAGGATAAAGCTCTATTTGATAGAAAACAAAATATAAATAATATATCAATCTTCGAGAAATATTGTGTTTTATAATTTTAAGTAACAAATTTTCCATGCAAGGTAGGCGGTGATTTACACGTGGAATAGCTGTGCTTGTATAACGCATAGCAATGCATAATGGGATACCCATAGTGACGGTTCGTGTACGTCTTCTATCTTTTATTTTTTTTTTTTAGTTATTTATTCTTCGGTATTGGTATTCTTCTATATGATTGTATAACTGATTTTATTCAGTCTGATTTTAATGGGCTGCTGATTGTAATAGGCTTCGTACGAAATTCTATTTAAATTTAAGTATATTTATTCCCATTTTTAAATTGTTTATATTTACACCCAAATTCAATACCTCTAACTGTGTATTGCTATATGTTTTCCTAGTATATTTCGTGATTTATATGTCCTAGGTAATGTATTTTTATAGTATTGCATTTCTCCTTTTCGTTTATTTTTATTATTGCTTCAAATGACTTCTTTATTACTCTATATTAACGATAGCGTTTTATTTCCATATACGAGTAATATTTAATTGAATTTTCCTTCTTCATTGTAGCCAATTACTTTGTTTTTCTTTAGATATTCCTAAGGTCTGTCAGTTAATAAGTTTATCTTGCATAAAGAGTTGGTTATCATTTTTAAATATAGTCCTCCTATTTTACATTTGATTGTTGCATCGTCAGTCATATATATTAAACTTATTAATTTTTAAGACAATTTAGTGTATTTCTCTCTGTTGTCGCTTATAGTAATTTTTTGCTCCATCTTCAAAGTTTTTTCTAATCTTTGACTGATATTTCCAATAATTTTATTAATTATATGTTCCTCACGTTGTTTCTTGTATTTACGTTTTCCAGCTTAACTCCTAAGTTTATGAAGAATTTTCCAAACTTTTCCCTTCTCATATCAAGAGGTTGAATAAATGCCTCCTACAAGTCCTGTTTTGTTCCAGGTGGAAGTCATTGTTTAATATACAAATAGCGACCTCAAAACATCAAGATAATCTATTGATACTCTACTTGCTCTCGTTATATTATATAACATTTCTTGAACGCAGTCCAACCAAGGACGCAGTGTAGCTTCTTAATAAGCCTAGCAATATCAGCGACTTCAAAATATATTTGTAGATACCGATTCACACTAGTGTACCATCACCTTCCAGGTCTAATTTTCCTGGTGGAGGTAGCTGACTCGCCATAGCCTTAAATAGTTTGTGACGATAAGAATTCTATAGAACTCCAATAGAACCCAGACGAATAATTCCAATTTAAAGAAATCCCACACTTCCAATTTAATGAAAGTTCGTCGAATAATTCCAATTTAATGGAAGTTCGTCGAATAATTCCAATTTAATGGAATACCATAATTCCAATTTCATGGAATTCCACACTTCCAATTTAATGGAAGTTCGTCGTATAATTCCAATTTAATGGAATACCATAATTCCAATTTCATGGAATTCCACACTTCCAATTTAATGGAAGTTCGTCGTATAATTCCAATTTAATGGAATACCATAATTCCAATTTAATGGAATACCATAATTCCAATTTAATGGAATACCATAATTCCAATTTAATGGAATTCCACACTTCCAATTTAATGGAAGTTCGCCGAATAATTCCAATTTAATGGAATTTCCTACTTTCAATTTAATGGAAGTCTGGCGAATAATTCCAATTTAATGGAATTCCAAATTCCCAATTTAATGGAATTCCGATAAGTAATTCCAATTTAATGGAATTCCGATGAGTAATTCCAATTTAATGGAATTCCGATGAGTAATTCCAATTTAATGGAAAAGATAGAACTTCAAATTAAATAAAAGTATACAAACTGTACCCAAACCTATTACTTGATATAAATAATGTAATTTAATAAACTTTATTACGTATTTAATACTTCATATGAATACTTACTTAATTTTAATTATGCCCTATGATTCCAACAGAACCAAATTCAACTTTATAAACATTTTAATATAAAGGATTAAAATATCTGTAATATGAGTCATATAATATGTTTGTTTTACATTTTATTATCTATACTATAATAAATCTTTTTAAATAAAATTTCAATTTATTAACATTAGTAGAATGGAGAAAGTAAATATAATAATTAATAGAATGGGACATGTAAAAGTAATGTATATTAATAAATCAAATTGGAGCGTCCGTCAGCAATATCAAAATAACCGCTTTTTACCAAACATATGTATACACAATAGGTAAATCCACCAGACTTTCACTGGCAGACCACTGATGTAACAAGGATCAACCCAGGCTATTTGTATTTTAGAATTATATATTTTATAATTCCACGCGGACAAAGTTGCAAGCACTGCTAGTCTTAATGTATATAAATTACGCGTCACGTTGTTTGTCCGCGATTGACGCTTAAACTACTTAACCAATTTTAGTGAAATTTTGTAGGTATCTATTGTTTGGTCCAACCTAAAAGATAGGATACTTTTTATCCCGGTATTAGGATCCAAGGGATAATTTTCTTTAAAAATCTTAATCGTGCGAATGAGACGGAGTATTTTGATAATTTAACATATTGTCAAAACTCTGACATAGTGACATTCAGTTATTTACTTAGTGTACGTCTCGTAGTTATATCATAAAGTTGACGACAACACGATAATATGAAAAGGTCGCATATTAGTACATTACTAATTGTCACCTGGCCAGACCATGACGTTGGATGATCAATGATAAGTTATAAGTTGTCGTTTAACGATATGGATCATCCATTTGTGACCACGTCATGAAATCATCGATCTTATTGGACCAAATCGAAAAACAATTATTTAACCAACCAAAGAAAGGTCCACTAGTTATACATAAAAATTAATTACAATTAGACACACATAATGGTGAAGTAAATAAACGTAATATCAAATATTACATAAAATGATATTACGTATCTATATCCTGTAACCAGCGTTTTAAACCATATTGCAATACAAATCATATGTTTTTTAGAAATAGGGAACTGTTGAACAATACAAGTCTATGTTATATTAACATTTATAAAATATTACAACTTTAATAATTTTGTATTAATATTTAATAAGTTAGTTCTTCGCTAACTTTACTACAGGCAAATCAAATAATCTCTTATTTCCAACCAATAATACTGTATATTTTTTAAATAAAGAATTGTTGGACAATTCTATGTTACATTAAGATACATAAAAGATTAAATTCAAATTCAAAATATCTTTATTCAAATAGACTTTTGAAAGCACTTTTGAATCGTCAAATGTACATAAAGCTACCACCGACTCGGAAGGCAGTTCTGCTGAGAAGAGCCGGCCAGAAACTCAACAGTTGCTCTTTTCAAATATATAAATTACAATTTTATTATTTGATACAATGGTAGCTAACCGGCATTGGACTTATTCAGATTAATCCCACGCATTTTTATCCTTTAAATACTCTTCTACAGAGTAATAAGCTTTACTTATTAAAGTATTTTTTACAAAGATTTTGAATTTCTCTAGTGGTAAATCTAAAACAAGCTGTGGAATTTTATTATATATGCGTATACTCCGACCCATAAAAGATGTATTTACCTTTTGGAGACGATAACGTGGCGTTACAAGTTTATTTTTATTTCTTGTTCCTATAGTATGTATGTCACTGTTTTTAGCAAAGCACAGAACATGTTGTCGGATAAATAAAATATTATAGTGTATATACTGTGAGGCGACTGTAAGTATACCTATGTCTTTAAAAACATCTCGCAAAGAATCTCTGGCTCTTATATTATAAATGGATCTTACGGCTCTTTTTTGAAGAATAAATATTGAATCAATTTCTGCAGCACTTCCCCTTAAAACTTTAATATAATGTATTTTTGTATTATTGTTAATATCATTTAATAAGTAAGTTAGATCTACGATAACTTTACTAAATGCAAAGCAAATCAAATACCGTCTTGTTTGCGATCTTTGTACTCGTTTAGTTATATAACCTAGCTGACATTAATAATAATTATAATAAAAAGTACGTAGGGTTACATTTTCTGATTACATTTAATAATATATTTATTTCTTGGTTATTGTAATAAGAAGTAAGATATAATTAGATATTTTTCATTCTCTCTAATCATTTTATTAACTTCTACCCTCCTTTCTTTTTTTTTTTTTTAATAATTAACTTTTTTACCTTTATCCTCGTCGCCATTTGTAGTGTATGGCCGTCTACAAATGATATACGCACGACCTAAACGGAACAGGAATACCACTGGCTCACCACTACACCAGTACCGCAGCAGCGCAGGCGCACGTCCACCGTCCACGACGTCTGTCACAAGACTCCCACTTTCCCCCACTACTCAATACTGGTGTACATGAGACAATGCTACATATCTATTTAATAGATACAAACACTACAGTAGCTAACCCGCACTGGGCTTAAATCAGATTAACTCCACGTATTTTTGTCCTTTAAATATTCTTCTTCAGAGTAATAAGCCTTGCTTATGTGTGTATCAATATTTTATAATGATTTTAAAATTCTCCATTTGTCACGTTTATAAATGATTTATTTACTTACTAGCAATTGTCCGCAAATTCGTTTGCGTGGACTTTATGACTATAATATACCTACTACTTTATTCTACCTACTACTTTATTCTATTGCTACCTTACATTGAAATTTGGAGTCAAAATTATTATAGATTGGCGAGTCCCTTTAAGCCCAAATTCGAGATACTGCGTATCGTATGCCGGAATTCAACGTAGTCTTCTAGGCAGAAAATGAAAACTCAAATATACCCCAGTGGCCAGTCGTGGCCCAGTGGCACAAGAGTGTGACTGTAAACGACTGGTTGTGGGTTCGATTCCCACTCGAGGAGTGGAAATTATATTTCCATTTTCTTCGCTCTGGTGTCGAGGTAAAGCGCGGCGTTAAGTTCCGCCACTTAACACGCAAGCCTCCGAATTCGGCGGAAAGTGGGGAACGGAGTGTCTTAACACTAGGTTCCCTCTGCCTACCCTGCTGTGTGTGGGATATAGCGTAAAGCTATTTAATTTTTTTTTTTTCAAATATACCCGTACCATCGAAGAAAAACCCAATAAAACAGTGCAGACACTATCTGAAGAAATGAATATAAAATATAATTATTTTCCAGAATGAGAATCGAACCCATAATCATTGTGATGCAGTCAGACACAATTCCAGTGCGCCACGGCAGCCTCAAGTACGTATTCAAGTATCTCTCAAAATATAAACAATATTAGGAATAACACCTATTCTTAGAGTCAGACACTTCGCAACTGCGCCAATGAGACTAATTTTAACTTTTTCAACTTTATTTTTTAAGTATACATATTGAAAAGACTTTTGATGAAGCTCTATTTGCGTGCGTCTTCCACGCAAAGAGCTTCATCAAAAGCTGTTATAACTTTAGGCTCAAGGTTCAATGTCAACGTAGTATATGGAAGTAGTACGATATATAAAGTAATGCGGACGTGACTAAATACAAAAAAAATACGTTATCGCAAAATATTCCTAGTCCTATTTCACTATATTTCATTAAGACTGGAAAAGTACCAGGTTCTATACGTTTATCGAAAAATGAGCGAAATGCGGGACAATAGCACTAAAAACTTTAAAAAACATGTCCCAGAGATTTCTTTTTCAAATTAAGGCTTTCAAAAGTTTTCTCAATTTCTTCCGGTTATACGGGCGTAAAAACAAAGTTATGACTACAGATATCTACATGTCGAGTTTTGTATTACTATTCAAGTTATCTTTTCTATATATATTTGATTTGGTGAGTATGGGCGAGTCACTTACAACAAATAATTCAGGTGAAAGTACACCAAATAACCACAACTATTTCTGTTTCATATTTTCAAGCACTATTTTTCAAAAGTATCTATATATGGAAACTTTAAAATAAAATGTTTAACTTACTGTCACTGTGAAAGCTTCTTTTAACATCCGTCGCTATTTCCGGTCCAAAGCAATACAATATACGCGCTTCAGCTAGCGCCCGGCCGCAAAAGACGCGCGGTCTTTCGTTCGGCATTGCTCCCACCAGAATTAATAGACACGTCAAATAGACCAAAGTCTTCATTGTGCACCTAAAATGTCGTTATTTTCTTTTTATTCTCTAGGGTAGCCTTTTATTTTTTAATTTTATACATGATGACACCGTCGTGCTGCAGTGGGGCAGCGTCTGATTGTAAACGCCATAGTTGTTGGTTCGATTACTTCTCGGAGGGTTTACATGATTTTCACTTCTCCGCTCTAGTACCTAAGACAAAGCATTGCGTTGAGTTCCGCCATTCAACACAAAATGTCTCGATTTCGGGCGCAGAGTGGAGAGCGGAGAGCGGAGTGTCTTGACATTTATTAATTTATTTGACAAATGAGAATTGTAGCTTCTTAGACATACTTTGGATCAATTTTTTTGGCTTTGTCTTTCACTTTTTAAATATAAAAGTATTCAATACAAATTAATATAAAAGTTTGCAATAAAACTATATTTTTTCAGAGTAACAATAGTCACTGTAATAAAATGTGATTTGCCCTATTAGTGAAGAGTTAGTATGACCACAGTTCACTCAACTGTACACTGTGTACGCTTGCGGGAACAATAAAAAGTTTATAAATGAAACCATGCTCTATAAAACAACGGCTATCTGAAGCTTAATGCTTGGAATATTAACTTTTTTTACTGAGGCTTTCAATTTAGTTAAAAACGAACTATGTATACGTTCTATATTTTAAAAATATTATGTACTTAGTATGTATTTTTAATTTAAAATTATATTATCTATATCTATGTATATAATAAATGAGGTGTTTTCCTCATGTATTCTTCTCTATACATTCTTATGGTACGTTAATATATTGATAACAGAAGCGAAAAAAACACTTAGTAGATTTTTTGTCTGTCCGTATGTTTATGTCAGTATTTTTATGTCTGTACGTCTGTCTGTCTTTTGATTGATCAAGTAAAAACTACTGGATATAAATATAGATCAATTTTGGCGCGGTGGTAGCTTATAGTCCAAAAGTACATATAGAATATTTTTTATCCCGGTGTTCGATGTATTTTTTTGGGAAAAAAACAATATGAGTAGATTACTTTATTTATCGATATCAACCAAGCAAGTGAAACTAAATTTTCTTTAAATTTCACCACCAATTTTCACCGCCAATATTACCATCAACTTAATACTTTTTTCATCAAAAATAATAGTGGACAATTGGCTTCACTAAAGGCAAATCCACTACCGATGCGGGTGTTGATTACCGATGACTTCTAAAACACATTTATGATGCTTGAGAGAAGTCGCAAAATGCTATCGGAGTTTTTTGCGATCTATCCAAGGCGATTGATTGTGTAGACCACGAAACTTTATTACTAAAGTTACATCATTATGGTATTCAGAATACAGCCCTTGATCTTGTTGCCTCTTATTTAGATCAGAGAATCCAGAAGGTTAATTTAAATAGTGTTAAATCGTCTTGATCTCCCCTAAGGATGGGCGTTCCACAACGATTTACCTTTTTATGCGAGGAACTTAAGTGATATTGTTGTGTTCGCATATGACCTCTCTGATATTCAAAGTAGTCCAAATAAACTATGACGAAGTGAATAGTGCACTATCGCAAACTCTTCGTTGGTTTGACGTTATAAATAATCTTATGTTAAATGCCAAAATAACTAAATGTATCGAATTTACTCTGCCCAATGTTCGAAAGCGAGATTTTAATTTAACAATTAAAGGGGAAACACTCCCTATGAGAGAGGAAACAGTTTTCTTGGGTATAAATATTGATCATAAACTTCAGTGGAATTCTTACCTTAAAACACTTGCAGATAAACTCAGCTCTGCCGCGTTCGCGATTAAAAAAGTAAGATAAATGACGGACATTGATACTGTCCTTCTAGTTTATGTCAGTTATTTTCATGGGGAAGGGCTGCAGAAGTGAATTCAACATTTATTATTTTAAAAAGAACCATAAGATCCATTTATAATCTTAGAGCTAGAGATTCTTTGCGAGATGTTTTTAAACATATAGATATACTTACAGTCACCTCACAGTATATATACTATAATTTTTAGATTTACCACTGTAGAAATTTAAAAACATTGTAAAAAATACTTTAATAAGTAAGGTTTATTACTCTGTAGAAGAGTATTTAAATGATAAAAATGCGTGGAATGAATACATTCGACTTCAATTCAAAAGTGCTTACAAAAGTTTATTTGAATAAAGATACTTTGATTTTTTTTTAATTAATTTAAATATCACTGGTCTTTAATATTTTATGATTATCGTCTATATAATATACTAGCGGCCCGCTCGCGGCTTCGCCGCGTGAACTACGTAACTGTTTTCTTATATGGCAACCCTCAGGGGTGGATTTTTGAAAAATAAAGCAGTCTATGTTCAATCTTAGATTATCAACTATATTTATGCCAAATTTTGTTACAATCGGTCAAGCGGTTTAGATTTTTCATATAAATAATCATCCCCTATTTCAACCCTTTAGAGGTTGATTTTTGAAAAATAAGTAGCCTATGTTAGAACCAGTAACTTTTTCTACTTTCGTTTTAAATTTCATCCAAATCGGACCGATAGATTAGCCGTGAAAGCGTGACAGACAAACACACAGACTTTCGCATTTATAATATAAGTATGGAAAGTATGGATAGCAGGTGTCACTACGTTTTCTTACTTAAACACGTAGCGCTATCTGTTATCATATAGTTAACATTGTACTAGATATATCCATACTTACTAATATTATAAAGGATCTCAAACATAAGCTACTTTAAAAAAAACTATCTTTAGGGGCAAAATTTGGAGATGAAATTTGTAGTTCACGCAACGAAATGCGCAAGCAAGTCGCTAGTAAAATATAAATAAACATATATTTTCGATTTATGTTGTTAATTCTTTTTTTTTTAGCTTCACACTGTATCCCGCACACAGCAGGATAGGCAGAGGGAACCTAGTGTTAAGACACTCCGTTCCCCACCTTCTGCCGAATTCGGAGGTTTGCTTTATTATTTAAGTAAAAAACAAGAGATAGGACTAAATTGCAATAAATATTAGAAAAGCAATTTATTTTTAAAGCAACCCGCTCACAGCTTCGCCTGCGTAAATTGAAGTTTAGGTCAATTTAATAAAACGTTTATTTTATACCAAAATTGTCAAACAATATTTAAAATTGTTGTATTTTTTTTATTTATTGACCGATTAAAATGAAATAAAAACCTAATGTTAAAGAAAGAATACCAAAATACAATAGTCAAAACTGTGTACTGTATTGATAGATGTTCCCAATAATATTTTTTCCCAAATATATTTCATATTCAGAGAGCGGTCAGTTACATTTTTAAAGTATTGTATGGGTATAAATATTGTTTTATGCAACTAGAATTACAATACACTATTTTATATTGACCCCCAAATGCCTGTAAAAATCTCCTTTGTATGGATGCAAAGTTATAACCTTGACAGTTGCGAGCGCTTTCATCTCGAAATAGTACTATTTTTAAGGAAAACAAACAGTCAAGGTAGTAAAGCATAGCGTTGTGAGATTCAATGGGACGTATTTCTAAAATATTGAAATCACTACACGAATTTTACAAAGCGATGCTGTTACAAAAGGCAGGTTATAATAATAGAGTAAATGTAAAGTATAATTTGAGCTAAAACTGGACACAATGTCAGATTATCTATATCTATACTAATAAATAAAATTGAAGTGTCTGTTTGTAATATTAAAATAACAACTTTTTAATGATTGCATATGTATATATACAATACTTTTTAAAAATTTTTGTCTGTCTGTCTGTCTGTTTGTTTTCGATAATCTCTGGAACGGCTGGACCGATTTCGACAAAATTTACAATGATAATAGCTGATGTAACAGGGCGTAACTTAGGCTACTTTAATTTTAAAACTTGCTGTTTCCCGCGGCTTCGTCTGTGTTCAATAAAACAAAAACATAGTAATTCTAAAACAAAAGTAGCCTAAGCTATGCTTCATTACATCAGCTATCTGGCAGTGAAAGTCCCGTCGAAATCGGTCCAGCCGTTCCAGAGATTAACCGGAAAAATGGGCAAGGACAAAATTGGTACATGCACCGTGTAAACATACAAATGCATTTAGTAATAAGCAGTAACATGAATATTCATCACTATATTTATTTGTAAAGATATATCCATACTAATATTATAAACGTGAAAGTGTGTTAGTTTGTTTGTTCATGTTTCACAGCAAAGAAGCAATGTAATGTCACAGTTTTCTTAGTTGAACAAAGGCTAATTTATACTGTGAGTTACTTAATTATGAAGTTATCGAGAACATAAGCTTATAACGCCTGATTTTGACTATTACTTACTTTATTGATATTTTAATATATTGATATGTAATATTGCATTGTTTTTTAAACAAATATTTCAATACATAAACTTTTAAAAAAAAACTTTTTATGTAAGAGAATATAAACATATGAAGAAAACATATTCTGTTAAGTATAAAAAAACTATCATGGCATAGTGGGATAATGTCTTACTGTAAACGTGATCGGTTGTGGGTTCGATCTCCACTTTAAGTTGCGTTTAAATTACTTTCTTTCCCTTGCTGATAAAACTGGATTGGACTGGACTGGTCAAATCGACGCGTCATTGAGTCCCGCTACTTAGAACGCAACGTTTCGATTTCAGGCTGAAGTGTACTAGATAACTCTAGATTTTCTTTGACTATATTGCTATAGGAGGGAAAGTGAAGAAGTAGATAAATAAGAAAGAGGAAGCAAATCCTGTAGTAAATTTTAAATACAAGCTTACTAAAGACACGTATTCAAATCCAGATTTAGACTCCATACAGGAAGAAACTCTTCAGTAATCTATAAGTTCACTATTCGAGTACTGGCTTGAGCTGTTGCATTACAGAGAGAGGAACTCGGAGCAGTGCTTGGAATTTGCGACACAAGTATTGGCTTCAGGAGCCCATTTAAAACGTTTGCCTAGACTGCCCGAGATGTAGGTGCCTAATTAAAATCTAAATAAAAAATCAAATGAGGTGTACGAAAAGGTTATTAGTGAATTAAAGTATCCTAAGACTATAAATAGAATAATTTGTCCGTTTGTTTGCTTATATTTTAGTTTTTTTAATCTGTTTTTATTTAAGGTTTTTTTTAAGTAAATATACAAAAATGTCAGCCCCATCGTTCCTTAAAACAAATTTAGAGCACTCAAATATAACATTTCCTCTTAGGTCTACGAACACTACTTACACGTAAATTTATTCAACATTTTAGCTACAGAACTAAATTCAGACAATATCGACATGTAATAAATTCAAATTATAACGACGGATTGGTTTCTGACGAGCCTCAGCATTTCCGACACATTCCACCAAGAAATTGGGAATACACATAATTCACACTTCGGAGTAGATACCTTTTTCATAAGAAAACCACTTTAGAGGAAAATGTCCAGATGCGTTCTGGACCTGAGGCCTATAGCAATGTGTTGCCGTGTAACTTCCTTCTCACTAAACCATGAAATATGAGGAAGCTCATTTTAAATAACTCTATATCTTATTTCTTTCAATTTAGATCTTTCTTACAAATACTCCTTATAAATAATTTTAACTTCCTTTCTGTACTTTACGAATACTTTCGAAAATATATATACCTCTCTCTCTTCTACCAAAGCCCGCTTTTCTAAATTGTCAGCTTTCTTATTTCCCGTCTGTCCAAGGTGAGAAGGAACCGATTGAAATTTTACGGTTATATCTCTGGAATATACCTAACTTAATAATTTCATTTAATATGCCACTGATACTACTCTTGCTGTCACATAAGATAACAATTTTATACCAATTAAGAGTGGAAACGTATACAATGTTCATAAATATTTTTAGAACCATCTATGTAGATTGCAAGCCACCCAACATAATTCTGATTAATTTCGTGAATAAGTTCATATTTTGATACTTTAATGTCCAAATTTTTTTTTCATATTTATACAATTCAAATCAGTACTTCAGATACTTAGGGGCGTAAAGAAAGTAAAGCGTATAAGAATTCTGACGCAGCTGGTAGTAGAACGCATGGCTAAGCCACAGGTTCAAATTCCGCTGCGTTCAAAATTTTTTATATGTTTTCTAAACATGCCTTGAAGAGAGTATTTGTACATTGTATACACAATCACAGTTATAGACATAGAACAGAGCACTTCATATATGTAGTTGAATTTCTAAACACAGTTGAGCTGCCAGGTCTACCCTGTATCCCAGTTAAAATTATTTGAAATTGCATATCCCTCGATTATGTAACGGCACGAGACTGTATCACGTAACTTGGATAGAACATAATTAATGCCAGCATGTTAACCGGAGTAAGAAAAGATGAAAATTTCACTAATGTCTAAGCTACTACTACTACTATGCTACTGATCTATTAAGAGAAGAAGTGATTATGTAATATTCTATTAAGCTAAGTGTAATATTTGGAGCAATAACAAAGCGCAAGAGTAACTATTAAAGATAGTGGGGATGAACTTAAAGAGATTGTGTTTCTCCTAATTTCCTGAATCTTCTGTTTTTATCCCCAGTAGAAAGACATATAATATCTTACAATATTCTATTAAATCTGATGACTGTATGCACTGAAAAGACCCACCAGCCATTAATGTTTGAGGTTAGCTTAAAGCACAAGCGTATCACATGTACGTACACTTTGCGATTAATGTTACCTTGAGTTATTTTTAATACCTTTAAATTAATTATATATTATTTACCTATCCGTCCTTACCTACCCTACACGGTGTAGGTACTACTCACTTATCCGACAGAATGAAATAACGATAATTTCTTACAGGCAAAGCGGGCGAAGCCGCAGGTAACAGATTATACTTAATAAAGTTTCGAAATGTGTATATTATCATTATATTCTCAAGAAAAATCATATGGACGTAGGTGTTTTATATTTGGTGTAATTATAAGTGTTATGAGAGGAAAAAATGCAGAAATTTAACTTATTACTAATGCGATAGTTGTTTGTGTATACAGTAGTATAGTATCACATTAGTAAAACTTTTAATTTCTGCATATCATTCATCTCACAGATGCATATCATAGACGCATAAATTAATAAAAAAATTGTTATACATGTTAATTGTGTAATATGTTTGACATACCGTTACTATCGCAAAAGTAGGTCCATTGGCGCGGAAGACACGCTTCCGCGCGAATGGGTCGAATAGTTTGAATAATGATTAAATAGCTAGTAGTAGTGGTTTTAATTATAATTATAAAGGAATTCAAATATTCTGAATTTAAATTTTAAATAAGTATTTCTAAGAAAAACTCAATATACTCTGTCTATCTCAGATCTTCTCTCTCACCGCACGGGAGAGGGATAACGGTCAGAGGGCAAGGCCCTCTGACCGTTGCGATCAACTCCACCCACAACTATGGATGGGTCACGGGGTAAGGCTTATGAGGCCTTGTATGTGGCATGTCCGGTAAAGTCCCAAAAGGACAGGTATGGAAGGCTGAGGGGGGTGAGCTAATGACTGCCCGGGCGATCGACCCAGCCAGGTGAGACCCTCAACGAATCAAGGGAGGCCCAGCTTAGGCGATCTGCGACCGCGGTAGCCGCTCAGGGATTAGATGGGGGTAGGAGGTCCCTGGGAAAGCGACGGCGATCTGGAGGGCGTGAATGCCACGGCGCGATGTCCCGGATATGCGGGAAATCCGAGACATCTGCGCGGTGAAACATGTTGAAGGCAAATCTGCGGATTGTGGTATCGAGGCTCTCGATTCGGAGGTCACGATGTATAGTCGTGTTTCTCACGAACCACGGAGCCTGAGTTACACGCCGAAGAGCGGTGTTCTGAACAACCTGCAGCTTGCTTTTGGATGAGGGACTGGTGAGAGCATACCAGGCCGGCGCTGCGTACGTCAGATGCGGTCTGACGTACGTCTTGTACAGCGCGGCCTTGGTACGCAGAGGCAGACGAGATCGCAGTAATGGGCTGAGTAAGTAAAGAGCAATCTTGGTCGCACGGGTTGCCTTTTTTACTTGAAGGGCCATCTTCAATTGACCGTCCAGAATGACGCCCAAGTAGGTGGCTTGGCACTTCCATTGTATCCTAGTGCCCTGCAAGACCAGAGGTGGTGGATTCCTCCTGCGACCCCCAAACAAAACGGCTTGGGTCTTGGCTATGTTAAGGGTCAGCCTCCACTCCGCCAGCCAGTCGGGCAGCAGATCCAGGGACATCTGAAGTAACAAGGCAGCTCGGCGTGGATTTAGGGACTTCGATAAAATTGCAATATCATCAGCGTACAAGGCGAGGACTGCATTCAAATGGACTGGAACGTCATTAGTGTATAGGGAGTATAAAGATGGAGACAGAATACTCCCCTGTGGAACTCCAGCACAGATTTGGAAGCTCGCAGAGATGGCGCCATCAACCCTCACTTTGAATGTGCGACCGTGGAGGAAGGCGGCCAATATGCGAGTGAGGTGAATTGGGACGCCGGCGTTCAGCACCTTGAGAAGAAGGCCGGGGTGCCAGACCCGGTCAAACGCCCGAGCGACGTCCAGGAAGGCCGCTGCTGTAGATTCCTTCCTGTTCGCAGCGGCTGTTATGTGATGGACTACCCTCGCTACCTGTAGGGTAGTCGAGTGGCCACTACGAAATCCAAACTGTTCGGGACGCGGATAAAGGTGCGCCTGGACGAGAGGTAGAAGCAGTCTCTCGAACAGCTTGGATGACGCGCTAAGGAGCGTGATAGGGCGGTAATCTTCAGGGTTGCGCGGATTCTTGTTAGGCTTGGGTATCATTATGACCAGGCCCTCCTTCCACGCCTGAGGGAAGTAACCCAGACGCAGAATTCCGTTGAAGAGCCTGGTCATAGCTGCGATGGTCTTCCTCGGTAGATGCCTCAAGGCGGCATTGGTCACTCCGTCGCTGCCTGGAGCTTTCCTGGCCTTCAATGATTTAATCGCCTTTTTCACCGCTGAAACGGAAAAGAATGGTGGTGGCGAGGTAAGTGGAGCAAGTGGATTGAGGCGATCACGCACTTCTTCTTCCATACGGCGATGCCAGTCAGGTCGAAGGCTGGGGTTGGGAGAAAACTGAGTTGCCAGGTGTTCAGCAAAAATCCCGGCTCTTTCATCGGCGTCATAACGTAGTGAGCCGTCCGCATGGTATAGTGGTCTCACTGGTTGTCTGGCCTTTGTTAGTAGCCGGCACAGACGGTTCAGGGATGGCTGATCCTCCGAAGCCTCGTCGATACGCTTCTCCCAGCTACTGGCAGCTGTATCCTCTAGCTCGGCTCGAATGCGTTCTATTAGCCCGTTGAGTTTGGTTTTTAATGAAGGATCGCGGGTTCTCTGCCACAGAGCTCGAGTGTCCTTCTTTTCGGCTAGAAGGGCCGAGATGTGTCTGGGTGTCGGAGGTAAGCAACGGGACTGTAGAGGTAAAGTGGCCTCACTCAGAGCATTCTTAATGGACGAGGTGATTGACTGCTCCATACGGTCGACACTTCCAGGGTCCGACAGTGGTTCCAATAGAATGGGCGTCTGGGAAATCCTGGATTCAAATTTCTCCCAGCATATTTTGCCCCTGGGTGGAGGATTGCGGGCAAGGACCAGTCGGCCAGATACAGCAACGAGCACCGGCAGATGATCCGAACCGAATGATGTCTGCAGGGTTTCGAGAACGACGGAGTCCACTCCACGGTGCACGACTAAGTCTATAGTGCTGGGGAGGTAGTTGGAGGCATGAGGGTAATGGGTTGGCTCGTCGGGCCCTACTACCACATATCCATGTCTCACTGAGTCCTCGAAAAGCTTACGGCCGTTAGTACAGGTAGTGTGGCAACGCCAAGCAGGATGTTTGACGTTCCAATCGCCGGCGGCGAGGGTGGGAGTGGTACTGTTGAGCACCTTTCTCACATCTCGAGTCGCCAGAGAAGAGGCTGGAGGACGATATATGGCGAATAGGCGAAGAGGTCTAACACCCAGCTGGATTTCCACTCCGAGAGACTGGAACGTTTGGGTACTAAGGTCCGGCAGGGGCTGATGGATCAATGATCTCCTGACAGCTACAAGAAGCCCCCTCATTGGAAATGCTGAGGCGGTGTCCAGACGTAGCACAAAGTACCCCGGTATAGTGACCCTGTCAGTAGGGCGAAGATGGGTCTCATTGATCAGGGCCACGTCGATATTTTGTTCTCTGAGAAGCAGGCGGAGAAACTGGAGGCGGCTCCTCAGCCCAGCACAATTCCAAAAGATGATACGTAACTCAGCCATTGGTAAGCAGCCGCATCATACCGTCAAGGACAGATTGTATTGGGTCCTTGCCCTCCCGAAGGGCAACCAGGATACCTCTCAAAGTATCTATAGCCGCGTCCAAGGCTATGTGACGAGTGGTGCTCTGAGGTTGATGATGGACAGCAGAAGTTGGGGACGGGGTGACGAGCTCACCGGCTGATGGAGCCATTGTGTTGCTGGAGGTGGGACCCGACTTCTTAGTCTTCTTCTTCTTTTTTTTCCTCTTAGTCAGACTTCCCCGTTCAGTCGGGGGATTTGCTGAGGCCATAAGGTTGGGAGCTTGAGTGTCGGCTGGGACCTCGCTACGAACAATGGGTCCACTTTGAGGCAAAGGCATCGTGGATTTGGTCAGGGCGATAGTGCCAGCCTTCTTGTTCCGCAATTCCCTTTTGAATTGGGGACATTGCTGGTGGTTGGCCGGATGAGGGCCACCACAGTTGGCACAAGTCGCCGGTTCCTCAAGGGGGCGAGGGCAATCTTGTGCGTAATGTTGACCACCACAACGAACACAGGCCTGGCGGCGGTGGCATCCGTGGCTTGAATGCCGAAAGGCCTGGCAGCGATGACACTGCGCCGGGCCTTTTTTACTCTTCCATGCTTCTATTTTAACGCCAGGCATATTCAAAAGTTCGTTTATGTTGTATATACCCGGCAGGAGATCCGGGGAATTATACTCTGTCTATTAGGATGGTACTATAAATAATCGTATTAAAAATAATAGTTATAAGACTAATGAAGAACTTAAAAGCCAGCCAGTTGTGGCCCAGTGGCATAAGCGTGTGACTGTAAACGACTGGTTGTGGGTTCGATTCCCACTCTAGGAGTGAAAATTATATTTCCATTTTCTTCGCTCTGGTGTCGAGGTAAAGCGCGGCGTTAAGTTCCGTCACTTAACACGCCAGCCTCCGAATTCAACGGAAAGTGGGAAACGAAGTGTCTTAACACTAGGTTCCTTCTGCCTACCCTGCTGTGTGCGGGATACAGCGTGAAGCTAAAAAAAAACAACTGAAAAGCTGATATTGTATTATTTGAAAATTAACAATGCATTAATATTTTTAAGGATCTTAAAATGGAGATTAGTGTCCTGACACTTGGTATTTCCGACCATATGGAAAAAAGCGTGAAGCTGAATAGTAAATATTTAAAAAGAGTAAAAAGTACGATACAAAAACCTTATAAGTTGGTAGTACTTGTGAAAGTAGATGACGGAAGATATTTCAAATGCTAAAATTCAAAATTAAAATGCAGATTGAAACAACGGTAGTTTGCCTTTTCACACGCTACATTACAATTTGATCTAAACATATGAAATTATTAATAGATAATAAATAATGAAATTTTTTAATTTACGATAATTATTTTGTATAATAAATTTAATGTAAATATGATGATGTGAGTCAACTTATTGAAAAAAAAATATTTTCAAACGGAGACCATCAGGGTGCAGTGGACACTGACTAACTGTAAACACGATTGGTCGTGATTTTAATTCCCACACAGGAAAATGATTATATTGAAAATATTTTCATTTCTCTGCTCTGATCTAGGGCAAAGCACGGCGTTCACCTCCGCAACATGACGTCATTTACTGATATATAATATCTAATTATATACTTTTTTATATTAAGTACACAGTGTATATATTAAGTACTTACAAGGATGCTACAAATATCAATGCCACAAGAGTTGAATACCACAAATATATTTTACATTAACTGGAGGATTACGGTTATAGTAGTATTGAAAATATTAAACTGTATTGATTATGAAAATATTATACTGTATTGAAAACACATTAACTGCTGATACACAACAAATTGTGAAAATTATTCCATTAACGCAGCTGAAATTTAAGTAGGAACCTACTCAACTAGAAACATACTCAATTTGAACTTATCTTTCCTAAGAATAAAAAATGTTGAAGGGCACTAAGAGATGTTTTTCTGATATGCATCCTAAGTAATCATCTCGCTATTCTTTCAGATATATGGTACGAATTCAATTATTAAAGTACATAAACACGTTGTCTGATTGATAAACAAACAATATAAAGTTGGGAACGTTGAGTTGCAACAAGTAAAAATACAAAAACTATACGTGTAAAGTTTTGTGTAACATATTGTTACTTTGTAAACAACCTGCTCAAATTCTATTTACTTTGCAAGTAATGCTTTCCGTTTTGTAGATTCAGATAAAAAAAAACCTTTTTTACAAAAAATATCTGCTCTCATGAATTCATCCGTAGCAGTGATAAAACAAATACGCGGAACGTCATGATGTGAGTCACAAGGTTGTCTGACATTATGAAATTTAATATGGATAGGTGTATATCATAACACAGAATATTTTGAAAAACATTATAAAACTGCAAAGAACGTTCAAGTTTCGATTATTTTACGCCTGACGAAATGGTTTAGCAATTTTTGTAACAAATGATGTTTAATTTCAGTACTCACCAAAAAGATAATCAATATTTCCAGTATCGTTACTGCAGCTTATATGGGATAGGGGATCTTACCTCAGAGAAAGACACATTGCAATGATGCAAGGATGCAGGGGCTTTTATACCCTGGAAGGGGACTATATTGACGTCAATAATCTATTAACATATGCTCCATTTAAAAAATAGTCCGTGTCATTCTGCTTAGAGGAATAGCTAGGAAACGAAATCGTCAGGTCATAGCACTTTACATGTTAATCAGGGTATGAAAAATTATTTATAGACCCTATAGCTTGACGAGATCGAACCTACATGGCTTTTTTATTACAAAACGCCTTTGATTACACATACCATGTTAGTAGCGCCAACTTAAAGTTCATCCATGCTTATACTGGAAAGCTTGGTTTATTAATACATATTTCAAAGGTAGACTATTTATTTTTATGCAGAAATAATTTGCATATATATTTTATACGCCGGTAAGATATTTTTTACCAGAGTCTAGGTACGTCCGTCTAGGTACGTTCCTGAGTAATATACCCAGATATATGTTTTAAAATAATTAGTTTTCAGCGATATCAATAAACATTTAGGATAGAGATGCTCAAATCGTAATCCCTAAAAAAAAGAACTATATAAAACTTAAGATTCATCAAATAAATAACAATTAAATGTATTATTCAATGCTTTGTTAATATTGGTATTATGTATTTTAACTAAATCAGAAAAACATATATGCATTCACGTAATAAAACTAAATTAGCAAAATCATTACGTACAAATCTTTTTGATTCCTCGTTAATCCCACCCTTAATTTGCATTTCAAGCATTGATCATGCTTTCTACCTTCCACATACATGCTTTTTACCATCTTCCCTACAAATAAAATAATACCAATCGCTTTTTTTGTTTTTAAATTATGATGCCAATTTCTTATTATTAGTTATTGCGTTTCTTTTGCTAAAATTATATTTTATCCCAACTGAAAAGCAAGTCTTCTTAGATCAGTTGTAGTAAGCCCAAAAAAGCTTGATTCTAAAGTAATATGTGTAATCAACTCCTCATTCATATTTTCAGTCATATCCATGGGCCTTCCACATTTGAAATTTTAAATTAAAATTTTTAGCCCTTTAAAAAAAATGCCGCAACGTTTGGTTTAGGGATATTATATGCTCTATGAGTTTGATTGAATAAAAAAACTTCTTTTAACTCTTCCTTTAACGCCTCGTTCTTAACTTCCTGTTTCCATGCAGTATAAATCGCTTTGACTGCCTTAACATAAATATGGCTATATTTGTCTCATATAAAGTAATCCATACTTATATTATAAATGCGAATGTCTGTGTGTTTGTCTGTCACGCTTTCACGGCTAATCTACTGATCCGATTTGGATGAAATTTAAAATGAAAGTAGTAAAAACGACTGGGTCTAACATAGGCTACTTAGTTTTTCAAAAATCAACCCCTAAAGGGTTGAAATAGGGGATGAAAGTTTATATGAAAAATCTACACCGCTTGACCGATTGTAATGATTCTTTGCATATATATAGTTTATAATCCAAGGCTAAACATAGGCTACTTTATTTTTCATAAATCCACCACCGAGCGTTGCAATATACCGAAACAGCCACGTAGATCACGCGGCGAAGCCGTGACCGGGCCGCTAGTCTGGAATAAAAGAGCTATCGACAAACATTTCGGCATACGCTCTTATTCATATAATGGGATACTTAATTCCTATTGGTCAAAAGAGGGTTTCGTTGTAGTTTCACTTTTCCTATCGGGCTATTTGTAGTAGACGTTTGAAATTTGGCAAGGATATTGAGCACAGTGTCTTGTGTACTGTGAAGTTTTTTGGTGACAATTGTAATTGTATTTTTTGAATAAATGTTAATTAAATGGTCATAAAGTGCCCATAGACTTAGACTGTGAAACGTTAAGTGTCATGTTGGTGTTAAGTGTTTGTTTTTCAATTTCTTTTAACATGTAATAACATTAAATATGTATGTATTTCGCTCAGCTCCTCCCGCCATGCAGAGCAAAGAGGGGGTTCCTAGTATATGTTACTACACATACGTAGTATTAAAATAAAATATTTTTTTGTTAATAAAACAATCTATGCGCTTATTTAATATGTATAAGTTTTTCAACATTACGTGAACGACTTTTCAATATCTTTTCAAGTTTTTAAAGAACACTCAAAATTCATAAGATGCATTTATTTTAATATTGTCTGCCTTGAGCGAACGCTTTGCGCTTAGCTGGAGAGATAATTGCATTCTCATTTTGTATATATTATGTGTCAATATAGTCCATGTTTAGATTAAATACTCATTTTAGTAAGATATATAGAATTTTAAGTATATTAATGCAGGTCATATAGCTTTCACGACATGTGACGACTGGGCAGACTACATTTCAATATATAAACCTCATTGTTAAAATGTACTTTTATTTTGAATTGTTTATAGTAGTAGTAGTAGTGAGCTATACTTCTACGTCTATATGTAGAACCAAATTGTACTTATGAAACGATAAAAACTATACGACGAATGTGATGTAATAAGTAGAAAATACTACGTTAAAAATATTTTTCATGTTTTGTTATTGATTTGTGTTTAAATTTAAAGTGTAAAATAAAAATACTATTATCAATGGAAAACGAAGGAAAAATCTGAAAAATCATCACGTTTTTAATTTCGCTAAAGGTGATTTTTCATAGTCGAAATCGCGATCCTTTAATTTTCTTCAAAAATTTGATCAAATTAAACAAAAAAAACGGCTTGATGGATTTAATCGAAACCTTGTGGGGTTTTTGTGAATATATTGAACTGTAAAACGCACAGTCAACATTACCAGTTTTCTTGATATATCCAGCTTAGCGCCTGAATTTCCCAAAAGCCACAAAACGTCCTTTTTTTAATGGTTTTTAAAATTAATGTAATGAAGAAGATTTTTTTTTTTCAAAATCCCGAAAAGAGCTAATTTTTATGGGAATTATTTTTGTGATTTTTTTTTATGGGAAATTTTTATGGGAAATTTACTGAGACATTTATGGTTAAAGACAAAAAGATCCTTTTCCAGTCAGAGTTCGATATCTCAGCGAGAAGTACCTATATGTATCGAATTTTTAACAATATCAAGTTAAAGCTAGATAAACAAGTTATCCGATCCGTATAGTGGTTAAGTTGAAAAAAATGTTCCAACTTTTTAGATCCAAAAAAATGAACTGAAAAAATTTCAATTTCTTTTCTCTCTCGGTATTCATCAGGATATAGTGGAACACATCGCTTGAAAATATTTTCCATCTTAAGATGTAAAATTACAAACTTTAAGCTTTGAAATGCTTGTTTTTTTATTTCAATGCGACCATTTTTGAGGAAAATACAGCCACTTAAAAACGTCAAAAAATTTAGAAAATTTTACCGATCCTTTAATTATTTCCGCTAGTATATACAATATCATATATACTGTAATATGTTATATAAAGTCATATTGATTTTACGATACGGTTAATATAGTTCTATAATAATACAGATAGAAAATAAAACCTTTTTATATGTTGATTTTTGTTATTTAAGTTTAAGCTGAACAGCCTGAAGTCATTCGTTTGTTCATGCTATATTCTGACATATTTTTAGGAGCCATTTGTTATTAAGTTTTTTACATCGTTACAACAAATAATTCAGACAACACTTGCTAAACATATTTTCTAGAACTATTTATCGAAAAAATAATAGTTATACGATAAATTGTATTACTGTTGTAGAAGTCTATAAATACAGTTGCCTCTCCGACTAATTTACCTGTTACAGTAATGATATATACATAGGGGAGATTCGGGTAGCCCCGGACACTTGAAATGAAATGCAAATAAATAACAGAAATAAAAAGTTGTATACCTATTATTTCATATTTAAGACAAGATTGGAATTTTTTCTACTCATTTTGATCAAATAGTTGTTTCTTATATCACATTTTTCTATAAAATATAGTACGAATAAGTTAGCCTAGTTTTTTTATGTCATTTCAAAAAGTGGCGGGTAGCCCCGGACACAGTAATAAATGATGGACCAACTGGTTTTTCACTTTGCACTATCCGACACGTCTAAATGAAAACAGTCTTCATGGGCTCAGTTTTCGCTTTCTTGACACCGGATTCAGGGATCATCAAATGTTTCCCCGCATATAATACATTCACTGTATGTCTTTATAGACTTTGGATATTTTCGTGATGTTTGACGCCTTTTACGTTTTTATATTTCTGTTTGATCATTTTTATTGTATGCCACTCTTTTCCTGGTTTTCCTGCACTTCTTATTTTTATATTATAAAATGTCATAGTCTCGTTTTTTTACGACTTTTACGCTAGCGTAAAAGAGTATTTATAGCGTTTTTTTTTTAAATGTTTTAGTTTCATACTATTTTACTCATTTCCTGGTTCTTTTGATTTGATTTCTTGGTTTGAATTCTGACATATCTTATTTATTTTTGCAAAGATACTAATAACATATTAAAAAGTTTTAATAAAGTACACTTTACAAAAAAGTAGAACAACAATTTGCAGTTTTAGTGATATGAGTGTGTCTAAATAATATTACGAATTTAGACATGTCTGGGAGTATATTATCGTGTCCGGGGTACCCGACACTTTAGTTTCCGGGGCTAACCGACAGATTTCGCCTAACAATTTTAAGCGTAGCTCTGAAAATATAAAATAATTGTTAGAATGACTATTATAATATTTAAATATATTAAATTCTATAACTCTTTTCTTAAATTTTCTATAACAATAAAAGACGAGTGGGAACTTTTCATTATTGTACTCAGTAATCTTCAATAAAATTTGGAAGGACCGACAAAACATTTTAGAGTGGAACAAAACACTCTGCCACTACTAATTTACCGCGCGTCCACGCCGTCATTCATTTGCATTTGTTGTTACTATTAAGAAGGTATCTTTATCATATCGCTTTGTCTAAGTATTGTGTTTAGTTTCTTAGAAATAAAATTGTCCGGGGTTACTCGCTGTCCGGGGCTACTAGAATCTCCCCTATACTATAGCCAATTTAGAAATTTGAAAACGACTTTTTAATTTAATCAATAAAATATATTTTAAGTAATTCTTGGAATATAAACGGTATAATAGATTTACTGAAATACATTTTAAATAGCTTCACATTTGATGCCGTCAAGATACTTTTTTGGTTCTTCGCTTTCTGACTGAATTCAAGACAAGACTCATCAACAATATATAACTTATTTAATATATACCTTATATAACAAAAAATATGAATCAACCATTTTTTACATTGTGAGGTGCTTTTTTTAATAACCAACTATTTAATTTTGAAATTCCTTTTTAAGCCCGTATACCTAATATTTTCTATTATTCTCTTAATAAGGTAGGCAGAGAGATGTAGTACGTTCCGTTCGACGTTTTCTAAAATTTAAAAGTATATTTACTCGTTATATTTTATACTTAAAAATAAGTTGAGCCAATCTATACGTACAATAAAATACAGCTCAATTTCGCTACGGAATTGCTGATCAATTTTTTACATTGAAATTATTTTTATTACAATTAATTAGACATAGTTATTATACAATATACATGGCGTGTAAGCTCTTAGACGCCATGTATTTTGCATACATGCTCATGTAACAGTAATAACAAAACTAGAATTGATTTCGCTAAGATACTACCTATGCCGAATAATATAAGATTTTAAGTAATAGATAATTTCTACTAATTTCTTAAGTGTATTTTAATAATTAACTTTGTATAAACCGTTAGTATTACCAAAGGTTACGAAGGTATTTTTCAAAATAAAACCCTAAATTTTACTACAACGCTATAGTTTCTAGTCTACTTCGTCCACTGTTATAAATTAATTCACTGATAATACCCAGACATCAAAATACTTTTTAACATTTTATAGTGTTATTTCTACACTTAGGAAAATTGAAAAAGACATTTAGAAAATTGAACGCAGCGGGACTTGAACCCACGCCTCTTCTACACCGTCCAGCGTCTACAAATATTATATATGGCTATATTATGATTTGACTTATGACTAAGAATAAAATGTTCATGTACAAACAGTTAGTATGAGATTTTAATTTTCAACCAGTATAAGTATAACGGGTTCTTTATAATGATAACGGGATCATTAAAATACTCATTGGGTTAACAACTTTTTAAAGGGTTCTAGTACAGTTGTGAACATAATATTTGGTTTATTAATTTAATGTATTTCTAAGACAATATTATGAGAATTATTAGCTTTCTGTCCCAAAAATTTTTCCCTGTCCTTCGCCTGGAAAACTTTTACGAAGTCTTTGGTCCTAGGCTCTTCCTGATTACCCTGCTATACGTAAAAAACCGTTAAACTTTTTTTAATATATTGCAACATACCTTTATCATATTCTTATTGAATCAAGGTTGACTTTTATATTAGTAGTATTATTATTATGTTAAATGTATAAAAGATAAATTTTTAGTAATACTTACAAGGAAGAAAAAAATACAGTCCAAGCATTACAAAATATAGCTGCTAATAATTGTTTAATATTTGCATTTTTTAACCATCAAAGAAAATCTATTTACAGCTTAAAATTATCTACCACATGGCGGCTATGATTTAGCTTGGCGCTATATAGAATTTATAAAAGTATATAGCAAAATTCAGATTCACTAAAGCCTATTGTAGGTTTACAAACAGTATTGATGGAACGGTGACAGAGCTTTGCAGCGGTACGCTAATTAATTGAAACAGGCTCAAAGCGCAGTCAGCAAACGTAGAGGTTTCCGTAACTTTGACCATAGATAGGCTTGTGGGGAAATTAGAAATCCAAATCAAAAATGACCTTTCCAAAAGCATTGTGCGTTGTAAAATAATATTCTGATTACAATGGAGAAGTGAATTTCATCATTTAGTTTTTTAGTCTGTATAAACAAATCTGGAGATGTAAAGTGAGGATGTCCATTATATGTATATTATTATATATTAAGGACCAAAAAAAATCCAAAACCCAAATCAAAATCAAAACTATTTAATATTAAGTTAATTAAAAGTATACCACAAATTTAACTTTAAATTTAAGTAATAATCATGACGTGGAATACGATATTTTATTTTAGCTATAGTTTAAATATTTTTTACTACTGTTACAATAGAGGATAAGTTTGACGAAGTATGACGTCTCATGAGGGTGGAGAGGGTTTCCGCTGGGTTTTAGCGGGTAGTACCGGACTCCTCGGTGAGTCCCACAGTATCATCCGTCCGTAAGGTAGTTTGCCTGTCTTACGTACGGATGGTCTGCGTAAACTTCATTTCCCAGCGAAAAAAAAAAAAAAAAAAGAGGATAAGTTTTAAGAAGGCAAGATATCAATTTTAGACAAATTATTATACTGTGCGACTGTTTTCTATAAGACAAATATAATTCTTAATAATGATGAAAAATCAGTTTCAACATAAATAGTACATTACATTACATTATATATCAGGCCCAGTACGCACAATAAAATTTACAATAGCTTCACGCTGTATCCCGCACACAGCAGGGTAGGCAGAAGGGAACCTACTGCTAAGACACTCCGTTCCCCTTTCCTTCCTCCTATCCTCCGAATTCGGAGGCATTACGTGTTAAGTGGTGTTAAGTGGCAGAACTTAACGCCGCGCTTTGCCTCTGACACCAGACCGAAGGAAATGGAAATATTAAATATGTCCTCTCCTCGAATGGATATCGTACCCACAGCCAGTCGTTTACAGTCACACGTTCGTGCCACTGCGCCACGACAGGCCCCTAAAACAATATAATTTATAAAAAATATTTACCTAAAAATAGTTGCCTCTTCACAATTATCTGACATATATGTTATATGATGACCGTCACGTAGTATAGTTAGAAATATACTAAGACTGCATTAAGGTCAAGTTACTGTTAGTATTAAAAGTCAGTATCTAATTTCTTGTTTATATCAAATTGATAAGTTACTTCTTTTATAATAGCAACTAATGACCTGCTCGTGAATTTGTATGCGTCAAGTAAATTATTAACAGCTGCTTCGTAATTTTGACTGCCCGCGTTCATGCTTCAGCTAAGCGTTCTTCATCCACTATGTTTGTGCGAAAATTAGTTAGATGAAGGCATTATAATTTTTCTAACAAATTTTAATCCCTTATTTCAACGTACATTAAAGTATATTTGACCCTAACTTTCAATTATTTTCATTTTAAATTTCATACAAATCATGCCGGTAGAATAACCTTGAAAATGTAGAAGACAGACAGATAGAATATTAGTATGGAAAAGTATGGATGACAACTGATGACAACACAAAAATCTCTTACACTTTAACAATGTAAGCTTATAATTTATATCTATATTTATATTACAAAGCGGAAGAGTGTCTGATCGAACTTGTTTTCTTAGAAGATATAAGATATAAGCTTTAAAATAACTCCACAACAAAATAATGATCATGTATGTTTGTGCAAGACGATAGCGAGGTGAACTCTAAGAGATACCGCATTGTCGGCAGACGGTTGCGTTGCGACCTCATTTGTTTCAATATTTTTTTTTTATTTTATTTCATCTGTACTAATATCATAAAGTAAAAATTTGCTTATTTAGATTTAATTCAAAACTGTAATTAATTAAAAATAAATGTAATTAAAATGAATATTTTAAAATATATCACCAGTTAAAAGAGAAGACAGAGTAGCCGTTGGGTTATATATACGTAAGTCGGCAGCGGCCGGAGAGTATGATCTTAAAAATTTTTTAATTCAACGTACGTGATACTTACATTATAGTGTTGCCAGACTCAAAACAAAATTCTACCAATACTAATTAACTACATAAATTCGCGGTCAGTTGATGAACTAAAATAAAATATACGGCAAGAAATGTCAAGCATTTCAGAGTGTACTTGCCGTGCAGTGATAGAAAATTTTAGTCGTCGTATACAGAAGTGCCCAGAACAAAATGTAGCACATTTAGATGAAGTATTTTTTAATAATAATTCCCTTTTACTGTAAATCATTAAAGAATAAACAACAATTTAATTTTATACGTAATTCTTTTTTAATATTTTTTTTAGTTCAATGGACTTGTGACATTCTGTATAATAGTTCATACTTATCTATTATTTAAATTTTTAAAAGAATTAGTATATTTAAAGATTATAATAATTATTGTAACAATTATTGAGAAAACTTATTAATATATATCTGTCGGGTACTCCTGGATACTGTAGTGTCGAGTATCCCCGATTACGATAATGTACTCTTACTTTTTAAATAGTATAAGTAGAGAAGATCCTAATTTAGTTAATACAAAATAAAACACACAAGATCTTTACTTGTGTTTTTTATTTGTAATTCGTTTAGTGTACGGGGCTACCCGACTTACCCCCTATAATTATTTCAATTAATTTGAAAATAAACAATAGTTATTTAATGAAACACATCCTTTATGTTGTAAACTTCACTATTTGAACAGTTTTATTTTCATTTTCATTACATACTGTTATAAATAAATTTCAAAAAAATCATATCAAGTAACACAAATCGCTTAAAATAGTGATTTATTTACGTGCCATCTCTGACACTTACTCTGATACATCCCTGATACGTAGCTCGTTAGAGTATTGTGTCAAACGCAACCTCAGAGCAAACAGGACTGAAGCTTCAGTCTCACTATAACAATCGATATGGATGCGCTATGTGTCCACTAATTTGAATCTAGGTAAATCAATTTAATTTGTTATCAATTCAATCAATTCGATTCAATGACTCAATTGAATACCATGCTTGTAAAAGTGATTGTTACGTTATTTGTATCTCTATTTAAGAAATTGAATAGAAATTGTATATAAAATTTTGAATATATCACTCTCGAATACCATTAAAGAGCATTGTAGATTGTAAATATTTCCACTTCTGTTATTGTATATAATATCAAATAGTATTTCAATTTCGCCACTCTGAGACCTAAGACAAGGCGCAGCGGTGAGTCTCGCCAATCAACACTTATGTTAGGTAGCATATAATAAGATATATTTTTTCTCGTATAATTGAAAAAAAAATCTAAACTTTACTTTACCTGAATAATGACTTGAAGAAAATAATTATATCCTGAAACACACTATGACTATGGCTACTTTTTTCGCTCTTTTTTCCTATTCATATTCTTTCTATTAAGTGAGAGAAAATATATTTTCTGATTATATTTTATTAAAGTTTAATTATATTTCATGAAAAGTTAGATATTTTATAATTTTAAGGCATTATTTAAAAAAAAAGTTCAAAAATTGTAAATACGATTTTTTACAATTATGAGTTGGGATTAAATTTCGAATAACTTTTAAAGGGACTCCTTTAAACTTAGCAAAAAATCATATCAGACCTTTTTTGTAGATCGTTAAATTCTCTACAAGAATAAGTTTTTGTTTTTACTCAACAGCTATCCATTCACACGCACAAAGTGTGTGGCCAGTCGTGGCCCAGTGGCACAAGAGTGTGACTGTAAACGACTGGTTGTGGGTTCGATTCCCACTCGAGGAGTGGAAATTATATTTCCATTTTCTTCGCTCTGGTGTCGAGGTAAAGCGCGGCGTTAAGTTCCGCCACTTAACACGCAAACCTCCGAATTCGGCGGAAAGTGGGGAACGGAGTGTCTTAACACTAGGTTCCCTCTGCCTACCCTGCTGTGTGCGGGATATAGTGTGAAGCTATTCACAAAAAATCCAAGGAAAAAAATATATAATTTGTATGGGAAATCAAAAATTACAAAACGCCACCTCTTAATATTGATATTCAAAGCTAAAACTTTACCAAAATAATGTTATCGTCATTATGAAAGATATTTTCATGGTATCAAATGAAAAAAAAAAAAACGTTTTTTTGGCCCACCCTAATATATATACATACATATAGTGGATTATAGAGTGGAGTCATCTATAATGCATTTGGTAAACTAATCGTAGCTATGACGTAACGTTTTGTTGGTAAGTCCGGTCGCCGGTATGACTAAGGAGTAGTGGGGGAAGCTTGTTTGTAGGAACGGCCGTTGGACCGCCGGGTGAACAGTTGACGTTGAGCCGCGGTAGTGTTCGTTACTAGGCGGGACGCTTTGTCCCTGTGTTATTTCTGATATAACATGATTAGGTGTTAGTTAGATGGTGAGAGGAGCTCGGGCAGTGAAAGTGAGTGTTTCTCGATTATAAAGCGATCCCTTAAGCCTGCACTTGGGTCACAAGCCCCAGGCACTGCCTAAGAGTTCCTCTCCCTGTAATCGTAAAGGGTCCGGTGCCCGAGTGTTGAGTATCTACCGCGTATAGTGAATCGTGTGTGTCGGTGTAGTTAACAACGTAATTACACTGTCCTGTGTTCCGAGCTGAGTATCAACCTACCTTCTTGTGGATTCATTTGCTGTGGACGTTGTGTAAATTGAATTTTACTAGTTGCCAACATTATCTAATACACTACTTACAAACGAGAAGCTTCAATGGTTAAATAATATTGCTGATGAGTTTTCTGAACACTTTATAGCTGGGACAGCTACATCCACAGTCTTTACGAGTAGTATGTCAGTCAAGTTGACTAGCAATACTCCCATCTATCGTCTTCATCGTCTCTCATACGCGGAAATTGTTCGTGTACGAGAAGTAGTTATGGATTTGTGAGATAAAGGGATTGTGAAAGTATCTGAATCTGGCTATGCAGCCCTCATCCTTCTCGTTAAAAATGGATCTGATAGGATGTGTCTTGATTACTGGCAGTTGAAGGAAATTACAGTAAAATACCCCACCCTAGAATCGAGGACCACATAGACCGGTTAGGTTTCACTAATTTTTTTTACAATCCTCGACAGGATTTCTCCAGATTCCTGTTGAAGAGGAGTGTATTTCTCTTACTACCTTTGTGACTCCAGACGGTTACTTTGAATATTTTAAAATACCCTTTGGTCTGGCAAATGCACTTGTAGCTTATCAACGAATTATAACAAAAACACTGCACAAATTCATAGAGTCTGGTGATGTTCTCGTCTACATTGATGATTTCCTGATACAAAATATGACCTTAGAGCGCGAATTTGTTTTGTTACACCAAGCACTCTATTAGCAAAGGCGAGTTTCCCCATAAATTTACGAAAGTGTTTGTTTTTAGCCATAGGTAGATATCGAGTGCGCAAGTTGAACTATTACTTAGGGTCAGGTATGGCCGAGCGCTGGTAAGGTTTGACTATGTCATCTGAGCCCAAGAATGTTAAAAAAGCTTAGTGAGTTATTTTAGGCGGTATATTGTCATTTTTGCTCAAAGGCAGCCTGTATTACGGCGTTATCTAAAAAAAGCGTAGAATATTAGTGAAGTTCGAGAAATAATCGAATGTTTAACTAGCGAGCATGTTTTAGTAATAATATATGTTATTGCTAGTTGAGATTTACAAAGACGCGAGTTCAATTGTTTATGCTGTAAAAGTACATAAGTGTAATAAGAAGCGAGTGATTGGTTATTTTTCTAAACTGACGTAAGGTACAGAGAGTAAGTGACATTTGTATGAGTTCGAGAACATTCTATGTATTATTATATAATGAATATTAAGATTAAAACAAACTAATATTCAAACATTTAAAGTGTTCATTAGATTAAGCAACATACGATGTAAACGATCCATGTTTCTAATGTTTCTATATAATGTCGAGAGTGAAGTTAGGATTAGGTAGCTGTGTAATTTATCTACATATTTATCTACGTAGCCTGGAGCTTTACGGTTGTTCATTAGGTATCTACATTTTCAAGACTATAATAAACCGGTGGAAATGACTTGCCTTCAACAAGAATCGAGGAAGTTAATTCTTACCTTCAAATTTATAGGAAATTTAATATAACAAACTAAATCTTCTGATAATGCATTTATAATAGGATATCGTTCTCTTTTTATTTATTTGTACTAAAAGCACACGCGATTTATATGTCCCAAACTAAATGAATTTCCGCTAATTGCGAAATGTATTGCAAAATACTAATTTATACTTACTTATCAACTGACTTAGAGCTGTAGTTATTTGTATATAATAACAACAATAAGATGTAATATAATAACAAATTAAAAAAAGAAACAAAGACACATTAAAAAAAACATTGAAAGATTTTCGTTCTTGACATCGATCCGGTAAGAAATCAAGTACATAGTAATATTATGAAGATGAAGAACACGTTCACCAATTTTCACCCAAAACGACTGACAAGGACCATTTTGGCGTACAAAATGGCATTTCAAGATTTTGTTACAACGATATGTAAATGGATAAATACAGGGGAAACTCATAAAAGTATGTTAAAAAACAATATAGCACTTCATTTTACTTTATTAATAACACTACATGGCATTCATATTTTCTGAATAAAATACTCTTTCTTTAAAATATAACATTTCCTTTCACACACTCTAAGTACCTTTTATCCGTTGTACGCGCTAGACAAGTTCTTATTACATTGAAAGCAATATTTTTAATAAGCTGAAAGGAAGAGAAAAGGTTTCCTTAAAGAAGCATATTCTGGATATTTATATAGTAGTATACGGTTATTGCAACGTTTTGTAATAGCTTGGAAGCTAAATTGACTAAATTGTCTTGAAAGGCTCACTTACTCTGCATTAGAGACCACGCGCCAGAACTTTTACAACCTGGTATACTCCAATCATTATGTATTTTTATGAAATAAATTACCAGATTCTATTATTATACTTCCTGAGCTATCCATAAAGGATTTTTAGCAGTTGACGTTATAGACAAAAAAACATTATTATTAGATTTAAAGTTCTAAACCGTTTGGTAACTAAGCTGTTGCACCCAATGATAGCTTTAAGAGGCTAAGCTTAAGGAGTTTACGATTATAAAACTTTGTTTTTTTTTTCTTTAAATGTATAAATAAAATATTATATAAAGATTTCCAAAAAGGAAAAGATCATGGCGAAGTCATGAAAACGGAAATGAGAAATGATGAAAACTGCGTTGTGGCGCATTAAATGGAGAAACAAGTCACAAATACGGATTTGAAACAAACTACCAACAAACAGTATTATGTAAAATATTAGTACGAAAGTAATATTTTGATCTTAAGTTGTTTAGTAAATCATACTTTATCTTTTTATCGGTTACTTAAGTGACGGGCAAAGTACGAGCGTAAAGGGAGTACAAATATATTTCAAATATTTGAGTATAATGGATGTTCAGAACTCTAACGCAAAATCTTCCACAAATCCATCAATGCAAGCACTCACAAACAGATCATGCTAACCGGTTAACATTCACAACCGATCATGAACGGTGTCGGTCATGGTAATTGAACGAACAACACAAGCCGATTGTATATACTGCTGTACTGTTTTTTATAATTAAAATTTTCAACATAAAATGCATTTTTCCTACAATTATAATAACCGTCCTTTGTTATTTCTAAACCTTTCAGGCCCCCGGTTAAAAAGTGTGCCCACCACTGGATTAGTCTTTGAAAAGGGTGGACCGATTTTGACAGGACTTCTATAGCAGATCGCAGCTCGTACGTTAATGTATATGTCGTGGTCATATCGTAGAATTGACGACTTCATGATATCGTTGACAATATCATGAAATGAGCATATCGTTGACAATATCATGAAATGAGCATATCGTTGATTTGTCAACTTTTAACGATTTCGTCATCGACGTTTGACCATATCTATATATATATATAGAGATATAGATATGATATATAGATAGTAGATATATATAGATATATATATAGATATAGAGATATAGATCTATATATATATATAGATATATATAGAGATATATATATATATATATATATATATATATATATATATATATATATATATATCTATATATCTATATATATATATAATATATATATATATATATATATATAATAAAAGAGTAGAAATGTGAATTCTGTACATGAAAAATTTCAGAAAATTTAATTGGGTGCGTTTAATATCCCACTCAGTAGAATTTTTGTCTGTCTGTCTGTCTGTCTGTCTGTCTGTCTGTTAATTTGTTCATTCAACAGAAATGGATGAATTTTGGCTTATAGTTCAAAGGTACATATAGGATAGTTTTTATCCCGGTTTGCCATGTAGTTTCTTTGGAAAAAATAAAAAACCGATATAAGTAAATTATTTGTATACTGATATCTACCGGGTAGAAATTAATGAATTTTTGTATTGAGTTAGATAAGAGGTTAGATCAACATATGGGATAGTTTTCATTCTGGTATTCAATACAACTCCCGCAGAAAAATAAAATTAAAGAAAAAAACATTCAAATTATGTCGATAGTTCACGAGTGAAGCTAAATTTGTTTCAATATCACTAATAAAAATAATTATAAAATAAAATAACCATAACATTTATTAAAGATATATTTGACCGGTCTATAAAACTTTATATAATCTATATGACAGCAGATGTAACTACGTTTTCTGGAACGGGTAGCGCCATCTGTTATTATAAAGTTGACATTGTGTTAGATATATCCGTACTCATTAATATTATTATTATAAAATGCAAAAATCTATATCTATATCACAAAAATCTATATCTATGTTTTCATGGGTAATCTACAGATTTCGTACATATATACCAAATAGTATATATGTACGAAATCTGCTATCATATAGATATACTATGATAGCAGATTTCATACGTTTTCTTACTATAACAGTTATCGCTATATGTTATCAAATAGTATAGACATTGTATTTGTATTACTATATAATAGTATAGACATTGTATTTGTAGATGTATCGATGATTTTCTCAAGAACATCTCAAAGAGCAACAGAGGATGAAAATGGCTGTTCACGTGGCGAAGCCGCGAGCGGGTCGCTAGTATTCAATATAAATTTAGAATATGTACGTAAACCGAACTCATTATATATAACGACTAATACTTTTAATATCTAGAGAGGATCAATTTAATAAAAAAGTTTAATCTAACCTAACCTAAAAAATATTATTTACTCGAAAAAAAATCATTAAGCATTTCATAATATAGTCAACGATTTCATGAAATCGTTAATTTTACAATATTACCACGACATATATATCGCATAATAATCATTCAAAAAGTATGATTCCTAAGGTCAGGAAAAGAATCCACTCTGAAGAAAGGTTCTTATGGTTATATATATTTTTCGAACAGTCAAGCAAGACATTAATAATAAATGGATATGTCAAAATAAAAATATTGGCATATTGGTGTTTTATAAGACTTGGTATATGTACACCTTGGTATAATATTTTCGATAGTTTGTGTGTTTTATTTGTAATTATTTGTGGAATAAAGTGAATTTTTTGGTTTGTTATAATTCGCCAGCATGATATAAATACTAATTATATTATGGTCATAATGGTCATAATATGATATATACATATATACGTATATTAGTGTCCGACCGAAGGTTTGGTTTCGATTTCGGTCAGTTTCGGTCAAAAACTGTAGTTTCGCCGTAGTTTCAGTTTCGGCCAAAAAACAGCCGACACAGCGTCGGTCGTGCCGAATTTCCGAGGTGCCTGAATTGTCACTCGTCAGTTAGCTACTTTTGTGTGATTTTAGTGTGAGCAATAGCCGATGGACTTGATCCAAATATACCATAAGCAACTTGATTTGGACTAACGACAAATTAAATGAACTATGTTAGTCTATAATGACACTGTGCGTATGTGAGACTCTGTGTATGTTAGCGTGAACCGTAGGTCCTTAATCTTTGAGGATCCTTGGATAGTTAGACCTGCCCACTTAGTCAAATAGTTATAATTAAAAAATACCATTTTCATCAGTCAATAAGTAAACATGAATAAATGTTTTATCCAAAATTAGGAAAACTTCACTGCAAGAAATGAACAGGGTAGCAAAATATTTTCATTTTCTTTCATAAGCTTCATAATTCTCTATTATTAAATGGAGACTTTAAGTCTTTAAAGTCACAGGGGCTACAATTTAAAAGCCCACATGTACCTACCATAGGGTCCTTGGGCAAAGACAACTTAGAACTGTAGTACTTTGTACCTTCAATCACTTCTCTGTACGGAAATTGGAACAAGTGTATGAAAGATAAGAATTTCGACGCAGCTGGTAGTAGAACGTATGGCTCAGTGGTGAGAGCGCCTGGACGGTATTCAGGAGGCGCTGGTTCGAATCCCGCTGCGTTAAAAAAAAAATTAAACGTTTTCTAAATGTCTTTTAAAATACTCGTATATATATATATATATATATATATATATATATATATATATATATATATATATATATATATACTATCAGACACTATAGACACTAATATACTATCTATTTCTGACAGTATTCAAATTATTGCTAATTTTGAGTAAACATAAACACGTAGCTAAAGTGTTGTTGTTGGATACGGCCTATAGTGGACATGGAGGTAGGGGATAAAGATAAAGTCCAACTCCCGGTCTTGAAAATAGCTCTGCCCTGCTGATATGGGATCAATCTATTATCAAGGTTGGCAACTGATATAGATATAGGTAGTGTTATTAAACCGATTAATGCGCCATGCTGTTGTGTAGTGCACATAATTGAGTACTATCATGTAACAATGAAAACTTGATTAAACACTAAACTTAAACTACTACTACTCAACTAGCCGAATTTAAAAAAGCAACAAATTTGCATTTAAATTTAAAATTAATTTCATTTTTTTAATCATTATAGCACATATAGCTTAGTGGGGCAGCCTTTGATGGTTACACGATGTGTGTGGGTTCGTGTCCCACTTGGGGGAATGATTATATTTAAATTTTCCTTTGTTCGCTCTGATAATAAGGACAAAACACGGCGTTAAGTTCCATCATTCAGGCCACAATGCCTTCATTTCGGGCGGAAAGAGAAGGACCGAATGTCTGGACACTAGATCGGCAACTTAGGTTATGTTTATTTTCTTTTTTTGTAAACTTCAAGCGAACCAAGTATAACGTAAAATTGTAACATAGCCGAATCTCTTTGGGTATGTTATAATTTTACGTTTTACTAGCTGTGCTCGCTCTTGTCGTCCTAGTGCTCGTAGGAAGCTTCCTAGTATATGCTTAGGGTCGCTTTCGATACTAACACTTTTAATTAATGTGCCCTGTTTATAACTCATCAATACAGGTATCAAATGAAAGATATATACATAATTAATACAAAAACACATGTCAATAGAAATAGTTTTCAAATTGTTTAATAATTTTCTGTTTCAGTCTGTTTGTGTAAATTATAAAGAGAATTACCCTAAGACTGACTATTGGGATATTAGACTAAACTAAAACATTGCTAGGTGCATGTTGTTTGAATACATAATATGATGACACTTAATTAATGCAGATAAACTTAAACTTTAGATATGCAGTTCTACCTAGGACTTGGACTAGTTAACTGAGTGAGTCGTTGGCTAAATTGACATATTACGCAATATTTATTAAAAGTATTCAGTAGGTTAAACTATAAAAACAATACAAATAACATTAAGATACATACATAAGATAGATTTGTATTCTATTACTATTTTTTAACCACCCCGTGTTGGTCTTTCGTAAAAATATTCAATGAATAACACAACTTTTTTGCAGCTTTATTATAGTACAGAATAGCTAAATGTTATTTTCTATATCTTATTGTAGCCAGAGAGAACCTAAGTCTTATGCACTTCGATCCCCATTTTCGATTTCAAGAGACTTATTAAGCGACAGAATTTAAAAACAATGCTTGTTTTACCAGAAAAAAAAATAAATGTAACGATTACACCAAATGGAGATCGAATTAACCATGAAAATTAGTAACTATATGTCGACATAAATGATGTTGAAGTCTATTTACGGAGACCTCACGAACTCAGTGGAACAAGAAACTACTATAATACGCGGACCGTTTTTCCATAGAATTGAACGTTCCGATCGCCTAAACTGTTGGTGACGCATCAAAGATTCATTAATATTTGGATAACCCACACCAAAAACACTGTCAATTATTTAAGAAAAGAACAATAATTAAAGAGTGACGCCACAATTATACATAATTACTGGCCTGCTTTTGGCTTAACCACGTGAACCGCATATGCTACCAGCAATATAAGGGAGTGGAAATTGTATTTCCATTTTCTTCGCTCTCGTGTCGAGGTAAAGCGCGGCGTTAAGTTCCGCCACTTAACACGCAAGCCTCCGAAGTCGGCGGAAAGTGGGGAACGGAGTGTCTTAACACTAGGTTCCCTCTGCCTACCCTGCTATGTGCGGGATACAGCGTGAAGCTAAAAAAAAAATATATAAGTGATTTATATTAATAGTTAACATTAAACCAGAGCCTGGATCAAAATGTGCAAAATCAACACGTTTTAGTGTAAAATGATATCGAGTAATTCGAAAATTTCTTCATATTCTAATTCTTCTACTTTCCTTGTCAGTGTGAAATCACTCGTAAGTTTGTGTGTCGATTCGCTGGTGCGCTGACTTGTGTCTCTTGATTATATGAAGTCATAAATCTCAAAAGTGTTTCTGAATTCATTTTACATTTAAGTATGAAATGAAGTGTGGCAAAAGCTGGCACCATAAACATCCCTAAACAATGTTATAAATGCATGACCAGCCACATTTTTTTATTTATGTACCACATAAAAAAAAATATATAATGACTAACATGAAAGAAAAATGTGCTGTTTTTTTTAGTTTCCCCCTGTATTCCGTACACAGCAGAGTAGGCAGAGGAAACCTAGTGTTAAGACACGTCGTCCCCACTTTCCGTCGAACTCAGAGGCACTGTGTGTCCGTGGCGGAACTTAACGCCGCGCTTAGCCTCGATACCAGAACCAGGAAAATGGAAATATTATATATTTCTACTCTTCGAGTGGGAAACAAACCCACAACCAGTCGTTTACAGTCACATGTTTGTGCCACTGCGCCACGACTAACCCCAAAAATGTGTTCGAAATATATAATTTTCTTAAACACAATATATATCACATACGTATTTATATAAAACATATTTGGTATTAGCAATTATTGTTATTAAAAATCTAATGCAACTAAATCTTTTAGATTTTTAAATTAGTTTGAAGATTACCAATTGCCAAACTTTACCTCGTAAAGACGTTTCTCTTATTATCTACTCGCAACGACAAGCGTCCTCAAGGAAAAGCCAAGTTACGTCTGTAAGAGATATATTGTATAAGAAATACAGAACATTATTTTAGGATAGCAAAAGTTCAGTGAAAGCTCTGTGGTATTTGATTTCGTATTATACAACATATAATACTAACTCCTATGGAAAGCTTTTCACAAGTTAGTGCTCCTCTCTTGCTTTGAGTTTAAAGCCGTCATAATAACTAGGTGTTCTAAGGATAAATGTTTTTTTTTTTTCATTTCATTCATAATAGGCTCACGTTTGACCACATCAAGCCTGATGTTAAGCGTTGATGTGGTCTACGATGTTACACGCTTGCCTAGAAGGTACCTATTCACTGTTGACTTGAAAATCTTCACATTGTAGGACTCTGGAAATACGTACGCTGACAATGAGTTCCTTTCCTTCGCTGTGCGAATAAAGAATGTAGACTCAAAGCGCTTAGTCCGTACCGTTGGAAATTCCACCGAGTACGGATGGCGTGAATCGGTCTTCCTAGAAGTCCGTAGGTAAATTAAATATGTACTCCAATACTCTTAAGCTTATAAAAAGTAAAATAGGATTCGTTAGAGTTGTACACAAACAACGTATATATAACAAAAGAGACTGTAACTCGCAATTTCGTTTGCGTGGACTGTAAAAAAAGAAAACTCGTTTGCTTGAAAAATTCTTGTCAATTGTTTGTTACACTCTTCAAGGTACTCTCTTACTAAACTTCAGATTCCACCGCCTAATAGTTCAATAAAATATATTTAATTACCATCGTCTTACGTTATGACGTTACCCTCTCTCCGCATATTTCGGAACGCTGCTAGCTAGGTGCTGAACTGAGGTTCAACCGCCCTGGGAAACTAGACCGAAAAATCGAAAACACCTGTCTATCTGAACTATCGTATTTATAGTCTGAAACTTATTTTTCCAGATTTTATTTACAAACAGCCTCCCCGGTACAGTTGTTATTTTATTTATTTATTTCATTTGTACCGCATACGCCTCTGTTATTCCTATTTTCTAATATTTTTGTATATCAGTGAAACCTGTACTAAATAATTTAATTTTTATGCAAAATGCTTCTTTTTCAGTATAACTTTCAAATCATATTTAGTGAATAAGAGAAACTATTTTTAAACAGTTCGTTTTCCATATTTCGCACATACTATCATACTTTTGTTATTTTACCGTGAAAAGAGAATAGACTCTAAATATAAATAAAATCCGCCAAATGGGGACGACCCACAACTATCGTCTGTATTCAGATTTTCCCTTATATCTTAACACGAAAGAAATTTATAATATTTACATAATTAATGACTCGCCTACAAGTCGTCTAAATCCCAAATGGCTATTGAAGCATGCTATTAGGACAGACTCAGGTGTGTACCTGAGTGTGTTTACTAATGCTTAAGTTATATTCACCGACAAGTAGAATTAAAGTACCTTGGGAATCTTCCTAAGAATCATTATAGCCTATAGGACTTATTGAGCTTATTTATGGTCTATTTTGTCACGTTTAGGCGATAACAGGTTCATTCATAACATTCTGCCAAACATATCAGAAGGTGGTAATTTAAATAAAGTTAGACAATTTTATCAATATAATATATTTGGATGGGTGACCGTTGCGCTAGATAAGGTAAAATAACAATTTTCCGTGATAAGATCCAGAAAGATGTTAGAAATGCCATGTAAGTGTGCTCAGCACTTAAAATACAGAGTAAGATATATCTAATAATAAATAAAAATGTCTTTGGTGTATTTATAATTCATTTTTGACGTTATCGCTTTAAAAAGGATACTGCAGTTGAGGATTCAAAGATCACACGAGAAAAGGTCTATATTAAAAATATATTTATTATTAAGGCTATCATATCACAGTAAGATGACTGTACGCATGATGGTTATGAGGTCTGTAGACTGATTATAAATTTATACATTCCTTCTTCCTGGAAAAACAAGTCTGACACCTGACACATAATAGGGAGATCTGACGCGATAATGACGTGACAAGATCTCGTGTTATACGGAGAACAAGATAAAGATACTTTTTTAATATAATTTTATCCCTGGACTATTGCTAGTCTGTAGAAAGTGTGACTGATTGATTTTCTATGAATAGATAATTAAATAAATTCTACTCAACATACAATGTATCTCCGTCTATAAGGACAAAGAACGGGAGATGTACGTGATAGGCAATACGTGAATACTCGCAATGTGTGAATACACATGTGGCGTGAAAATGCATGTTCACGCCACGCCTTGTGATCAAGTAAGCACTCTTAAAGCTTATTAAGATCAGCGTATACAGTGTAATTTTCCATTGAGTGGATAATATTGCATTGCATTATATTACTAGTTTTATTAAAGACAGATTGGGCTAAGCCAAAGAAATAAGTACTGGGCGTAAAAAACTGAAATTTTGCCATGTAGGTGTTTAAGGAAGTTTAGGCGAGCATTATGGGAGCATTTTCAAAACCAGAATTTTACATTTAGATATAGTGTCTTCGTAAACGTACCTTACCTTACCTTACCTTAAACTTAAACTTAAACGCCCGTACCTTACGGGCTACACCTTGTAAGTAAATAAATAAGCCTATTGCAGATCTGTTGAGGTGCTTCTTTTTACATTTACACGATTTTAATTATAATAGCCATTGTCGTTATTAGGAAAAAATAGAAATGATTATAGTCAAAAAACTGAAGAAAAATGTCCAGTAACATTAATGAATATATAATAAACAATAAAATGAATACGAAATTATAACTAATTAAAGATAGAAGAATAAATATTATAAGGTAAATAATAATATTAAGAGCATTAGATGTTAGGAATGTTATTTATATGATGATGTTTATTAAATTTACTATATTTATAAGTAAAACGTATGCCGCGACGCACCGCCATATTTAAATAGTGTTGTATGGGCATTTTAGTTTACATTATAGTTAATATTATGAAATATATAAAGTATTGAAAGATTAGGAACTACTAATAAGATATTAATACATAAAATGCGTTTAAAGAATAAAGGTTTTATAGTAAGATGGTATTTAAAAGGGTAAAATTTAAAAGAATACAATTAAATGTATAGCACGCTGCGTCATACAATGTTTTACGACTGTCAGGGTTTGGTGGACTAGTAGTTTACGGATAACCGATGTCGTTGACATGATCTAATGTTCTTTAGCAGCACCGAGGCTGACGCGTTTGGTAAAGTGAACCGCTTTAGCAGTGTTGGTTTAATGTATCGTATTTGACGCTGTCTTGCGTTCCGTGAGGGAGCTCGTACGGCGACAGCATTGGTATAATTTGTGGCACACGACTGTCGTGGGTTCAATAAGCTTATAGCTTTTTATAACCGTTGTCGGTGTACCGATACTGCTTTATCAGTAGTTCTAAATCTTTAATTTTTATAAGTCAACGATAAATGCGCATCACGCTGAATAAATTTTGCTTAGGAAACTTTTCCGTATTTGTTGTATTTTAACTGGACTCTTTTAGTTTGGCATCAATTGTCCCAATTCATTATTCTTTGTGTCAATTTAAAATGCACATCACGTTGAACAAGTTTTGTTATGGCGGCTTCTCCGTACTTATTATATTTTAGCTGGACTATTATAATTCTTCTCAGCTGTTTCAAACCCTCTCAAAATTGTACATTTTTTCTCCTATTAAATTAAATTATATTATTGAATAAAAATATTACGTTTTTTTTTGTTTGGATAATCTGTCGTTACACGAATTGGAGACATTGGACATGGGGCGTTGAGTTTTGGCATGCAATACATGCATGCCAAAACTCAGCGCCCCATTGAAGTCTTACTACGGAGAAAAAATTAAACTAGTTTAAATATAACCATTCCATCGAGTAGAAATTGAACCCACATTGTATGGGTTTTTTATACAAATCAATTTAGAAAAATTGTGGCCAGATAGTTAGCTTTCATGCTACATTAAAATATTGGATATTTTTGCTGTCACAAGAATACAATAAAGAAATATAAAGGGTAATAATATACAAAGTTTAATTGTAAAATACATTTATTGACAAACAATACGACACAATACAATACAACAAATTCCATTTAATAAAATTCACCTGTTGTTTCGTTCTACAAATTTCAATAGATGCGCTAGTTATAAGAAAAACCACTAAAATGTTATACATGTTTCAAATATTAATATGCATTATATTTAGAAAATATATTTAAAAAAATAACAATTTATTGTGGGCAGTTATGGCCCAGTGGCACAAGTGTGTGACTGTAAACGACTGGTTGTGGGTTCGATTCCCACTCGAGGAGTGGAAATATTTAATATTTCCTCTTTCTTCGCTCTGGAGTCGAGGTAAAGCGCGCGTTAAGTTCCGCCACTTAACACGCAATACCTCCGAATTCGGCGGAAAGTGGGGAACGGAGTGTCTTAATACTAGGTTCCCTCTGAATATCTTGATATCCTGCTGTGTGCGAGATACAGCGTGAAGCTAAAAAAAAATAAAAAATAAAAAAAAGAATAATTTATTTTAAAATTATTAAAACTTTTGAGAAAGAGTTGTTATATAAAAATATTTATCAATTTTCTTTAGTCACACACTAAGAAAATCATTCAAAGTGTTTTCACTTTATAATATTGAAACAAGCATTATTATTCCCACAAAACGAAAAAAAATAATCTTAAAACATTTATTGCAAAAAACTGCGATTGCATTTTCCTAGCTTTGCCAATATTACGTCACAGGACCCGTAGTTTTACATTAAAAAATACATATACGTGTAGGTATAGTCAGCTTTTCTCTACTTTATAGAAAATTCATTATTTTATAAATTCGAATTCACTTAATAACGAAATTAACTTGTAAGCAGAACACGTTTCTAACATGCTCTTCATATATCGAAGGCCAGAAGCCTCGTTCGTAGGAGTAGCAGGAGCGGTAAAATCAAAATGAAGTCCCTGTCGCTTGCTAATCTACGTAGGTCCACCTAAATGCATTTCAATTTAGGCTTACTATGTGACGTAATGGTATTCCGACACTTTGGCAAGTGAAGCATTAAAATCGAAGCTGATGGTCCCAGCTTTCATACATTAAACGTAAACGTAATACTATGTGAGAAATTCATTGGACTGGTTTTGAGTAGAAAAAATATTATTAAGTACGTACATAAATAAAAAAGTGTCTGTGGCTTTAAAAGTATAAATCCAATATAAAAAAAAAATATTAAATTCAAAAAATTCAACATACTCTTTTTTTTTTTTTTTTTTAGCTTCACGCTGTATCCCGCACACAGCAGGGTAGGAAGAGGGAACCTAGTGTTAAGACACTCCGTTCCCCACTTTCCGCCGAATTCGGAGGCATTGCGTGTTAAGTGGCGGAACTTAACGCCGCGCTTTACCTCGGCAGTCGTTTACAGTCACACGCTTGTGCCACTGCGCAACGACTGGTCCCTACATATTCAACATATTCCACAACTTAATTTAAACAAAAATGCTTTAAAAATACTAGAAACGTAGAAAACACTGACTAGTATAATATACTCCTTGTTCTAAACTATGTTCAATAACATTAAAACAATTGATTACAAACAATACGATAAACTCCATACGCGGAACGCTAACAAGTAAATATCGACTTACTTGAATATGTAAGGAGCTCTTGAATAAGAGCTCCTAAAATGCCCGCAATTTCCCCAATACGAATGAGCTTCCGTCTAGACTTACCTATATATTCGTTTTACACTAATTGGATATCTAAAATTATTCAATTGTAATAATTGAAGACCTACTTCGAATAAATAATAATTCCATTATGGAGAATTGAAAGTTAAGCATAACTTACGTATTATCATACATAATCGGATTAATGAGGAACTTTGAAAAAGTAATTGCGAACATCGTTTTTCGACGATCGATCGACCCAACCCGGTGGTGGTTTGGGTACCGGAATCCATTCCTTAACCTCAGCTGGTCCCCACATTCTCTTCCACACAGCTACATATATTTTCTTCTCCTGCCAAGTTTTTACCCATCGAGGTTTCCAAATAAACTTCTTTTTCCAAAACCCTTGGTAATTTGGCGCTTTGTATTGGTGTGACGATCGTTTGCTAAAATATATTTAAAAGCTGATAAATATGCAATAGTACTACTCAGTTTATACAAGTTAATCCTATTCAAATTTAGACGCTCTAAACGAAGATCACACCCACAGCTTTCGGCTTAGCTAGCTAGTCTAATATGGTATAATCGGCTAATATGATACACATCATATTAATAATCTTATCACAACGAATATAAGACGATTTTAATAGAAAAATGAGTCAAAGAAAATCTAGTGTCAAGACACTCTGAGATATCTGAACTTGAGTGACTTCAATTTCTGAAATTGAAACATTGCGTGTAAAGTGGCAGATCTTCCCATCGCTCTTTGCTTTAGATTTCTTGCTAGTTGGAATGGAGTCCACAAAAATCGCTTTTATAGTCAGACGCTGTCCTAATACGCCAACGCGGTCTTTTGTTGTTTTACATTTATATTTACGTAAATTGAACTGTATACTTCCAATCGAACGGTAAATGTATATATACACTTTATAATAGATAAATATTTTTAAGTATAAATGCAAATGAAATAATCGTTCTTGCAAATAAATATATTTCAGCGCATTTTTTTTTAGCTTCACACTGTATCCCGCACACAGCAGGACAGGCAGAGGGAACCTAGTGTTAAGACACTCCGTTCCCCACTTTCCGCCGAATTCGGAGGCATTGCGTGTTAAGGGGCGGAACTTAACGCCGCGCTTTACCTCGACACCAGAGCGAAGAAAATGGAAATATTAAATATTTCCACTCCTCGAGTGGGAATCGAACCCACAACCACAGTCACACGCTTGTGCCACTGGGCCACGACTGGAATTCTTTTTTATTTAATAAACAAAAATAGCTAAATTTCAACAGAATTAGTTCTATCTACAAAAAATTAGACAGTCCTTACTGCGTAAAGTACCTTTATATGAATGAATTCACTTCGTATTAAATACGTCATGAAACCTTCTAGAACTTCTAAGTAAATATTTTCCGGGAACTATACAATTAAACGGGAAGAGATGAATGTGCAAAATGTGTGTTGACTTAAGCAAGGCACTATAAAGCGGTGCCTACAATTGAATAGTAAACACGTTGCAACCAGAGTGATGCCCTGCCTTGCAAATGGTTTCCGTTGCTTATTAGATTGTAGTTATGACTCGTTTTGTGCTACACTAGAAATTAATAATGTATAATAAAAATATGTTTCGACGTAAGGGTCGTTTTGAGTAATTTATAATTTAAATAATAATTATTATTGTGAGTAACCACTCTAGATAGATACCACTAAATTATGTTAAGACTAACGACTTAAACGAAGATTTTCATTATTTTTAGAGACCATGATAACTTATATGTTTTAAAAGTAGTATAAGTAAGCCTTCAATAATTAAATTTAACTTAATATTTTTTAAGCAGTGCACACGCCAAATAACAACTATAGTCACCATTTTTGGCAATTTTCTTGGATAACATTATTGCTTTTTAATAAAAATAAAATACAGTTAATATTTTTTGTTATAGTTTCTCTAATGTTAATCAACTTAACAAGATACTTTGAAGAATGTTCATCGAAACTTACAGATTAAAATGTTGCTTTGTCATATTAAGCGACATCTACAGACTCATTACTTACTGCCTGTGACACTTTTAATTAAATTTAAAAATATGTCGGCTGCCTGCGTTTTAGAAATGTTATTAGCGTTTATTTCTAAACTTACTAGGCTACTAGGTAAATTTATAAGTTATTATTGAAATATAAATATATTTTAAATATTCGATACTAACATAGCGCTGAATTAAATTATCTTCGAATACCTCGTATTTAGGACAAAGAACCTTCGGCACCGGCAAACAATACTGTCAAACAAGCCAGTAATAAAGTTAGTGACTACTGGCTTGCCTATTGATAGAAAATTGTATTGGATGAACGTACTTGAAATGCAAAACGTGGTGGGAAGTAACAAATGCATACGTGATATGAATTATTATTTTAGGGTGCACTTTACAGTGACCAAAATATTATATGACACTCTCATTTTTTCAAGAATACAACATCTACGAAAGTTGTCATTCGGTTAAGTAAATAATATTATATATTTTATATACTATGTAATTACATTATTATTAATACTACGCAAGAAACTTTCCAACCGCTTCTGTCCGACCAAGCCACAAAATTTGCAGCAAGTCCAAATCCCACAACAGCACGTACCTGACATCTTTGCTACGAATAACGAATTACTGTTTTTCGTAGTTTCTTTTTTAAACTATTTTTTATTAGTTTTTTTTTTTTTATCTAAAGAAAAACATTAAACAAACTTAATAGCAATGTGAATCTATTTTTCCCTACAATTTGCGGCGACACAATCAAATATCAACCACGTATTGTGTGACCTGACTAATGCTATAGTGGTACATAACATTATATCATACTAGCGGCCCGCTCGCGGCTTCGCCGCGTGTACGGCCTAATTGTTTCGTTACGTTGTAACCCTCGGGAGTGGATTATTGAAAAATAATGTAGCCTATATTTGACCTTCGATTATCAACTATATTTGTTCCAAAACTCATCAAAAACGGTCAAGCGGTTTAGTTTTTTCATATAAACATTCATCCCCTATTTCAACCCTTAAGCGGTTAATTTTTTAAAAAATAAGTAGCCTATGTTGGATCCATGGTTATTTACTACTTTCATTCTAAATTTCATCCTAATCGGACCGGTAGATTAGGCATGAAAGCGTGACAGACAAACACACAGACTTTCGCATTTATAATATAAGTATGGATACATTAACTATACTTATTTATTAGTTAAAGCCGACTGCCGATCGAAGTCTAACCGTAAACGCTCATCGCGTTGCGAGTTCGATCCCACTCGTGGGAATGACTATTACATTTCTGCGGTCTGGCACTTAATATAAGGTTGCGGCGTTCATAAGACAAAATTCCACCACTTATAACGCAATGTTTATATTTCGTTTTAAAGTGGAGAACAAAGTATCTTGAGTCTAGATTCTCTTTGACTACTCTAATATGCAGGAAATACTGCTGTTTTTTCTTATTTATTACTTACATTGAAGATTCCTGAATCGTAGATGCGCCTTGAGTTTTTTCTTGTATTTCTTCGCCATTACTTAAGCACGTCTGTACTGACACGCAAAACACAAATATAATCTGAAACAGGTATATTTAATCTTAATAAAAAAATATTATATTTTAGTAATACTAATAATATGTCAAATATATAGTACGAAAATGTGAAAAACGCAAGGGGAGGTGTAGACGGATTGTGGCTGTAAGTTTGATTCTAGCTTCAAAAAATGTTTACTTTTCTAATTTTGTTAAGAGATTAAAATCAATACTCCTATAATTATGCATAGAACGTAAAAGAAAATTATGAGTGACTACTCTCTAATGTAATACAAAAATAATTTGAGAAATATGAAACATTGTCACGTTCCATACATTTAGCTAAGACAGCTGTTAAAACAGAAATCCAATCATGTGAATCAATTTCTGAAAAAGTTCAATATTCAGTTGATGCTTTTGAGCGGAAATCTCCTATTTCATTGTAGAATAGTTGTATAACTACAGAGTGGTTGTTGAATCTGTCCGGATTACATAGAAAGGAAATTGCTATTCAGTTTACGGCAACGGTTTATTTGGAAACGGGAAGTATTTAATGGTTTATTAAAAATATGTGAATATTGGGGAGAGCGGAGTGTCCTTGACACTTGTTGACCTGACACGGGTTCTCTTTACCCTGTCAACCCGTGGATTCCGTCCCATCCCAGGAAAACCCGTGAAACTGTAGCCTTTGTTAAATATATCTAAAAAAGCTATTATATAAATAGCTTAGCGCTTAGGTAAGTCAAAATCTCTTTAATTGTTTCACTTATAATCACACCACGTCCACTTATTACTCATAAAAATCATTAGATTATAGGTAGACCCACCAATATATTTAAATTCATATCGAATTTATTTAACCCAAAACAATGTTCTGCTCACTGTACACGACAGAAACTTCGTTATCACACTAATAATATATTTGCCATTAATGCCTTTTATAGGTGTATCTTATTTGGCATTTAGCCAGGGCCGGTCAAGCTTACTTCCTTCGTTACTATTCTAGAAATAAAATTTTTTCCGTTGAAATTGTTATTTCAAGAACTCAGATTCTTTCTGTATTAATTTCAAGAAATAAAATGATTGTGAATCGTTTTATACAGGTCTCATCAGAATTTAATAGAATCGCTACTCCCTTTCAACAATTCGTTTCTAGTAGTAAGTATTTTACCGTTACCATACAATAAATGTAAATAAAAATATTTCCTTAAAAATCCTTAAAAATCGATTGTATGGCACTTAGCCCTTTCTATTCCTCCTATACAATTGATAGATTCTATGCACAATAGACCTAGTATAATAAATTAAATATAAGAACTGGTAAAGGCAAGCTACACCTGCCCGTATCCTATGTTCCGCTTCTATTCACATAGCGCCCATTGTACGACATTGTCCGGATTCATCTTCAATCACGAGCAAACAATCTGTTCGGAAACAAATCGAAAAGATTGTTTGTCGATTGAATGCGTTTTCAACTTGTTGCAATAGAAATACCACTTTTCGAAATTGCGGAAGTGATAACAAAGAAATAGATTTTGGAGTTGTTATCATCATAAAATGAAGTACGAGCCATTTGTCTCCAGTGAATGAAATAAAATCCTAATAAAAAATATAGATTTGTTCAATTACATTTATACTTTAATTGCAGATATTTACATAAATGTTAATAGTAATGATTCTTTCTTTTCACAGTATTAATTAAAGCACATATATCAAGAAAACAGAAATATCTCTTTTTTTATTGAAATATTACTCTAGTTATTTTATTTAGACTTACAGTGTTGATGAGAGCAACGCTGATGGTCTACCATTACGGCAATGTTTAACGGTTTGCCTATAATAATGACTGTCATGGTAAAGGTAACGTTGATGACGAAAGTAAACAAATAATGATAGTGGTAACTAAGACAACAAGCATCATGGAGATAACGGAGCGAATAACACAATATTACGAAATAAATTGAAAATCACACACAATCAATCAGTGCAGGTCTATGAAAAAATATGATATTATATTACAATTTAGCTTTACTCTCTTAATATTTATATATTCTATATATAAGATTTGTAAGTAATGAATTTCCAGTCAAAGGTTGATTGATACTTGATTGAGTTCAAATTTGGTATATCAGATTCTCGATCAGCAGCCTATAGCTTTACAATGAAAGCATTTGGCAATTATGAAGCTGTTTTTCATCTTGCTAGATTTGTATTGTTAAAGCATTAAGTAAATTGTGTTATTTAATAAATTATTTACTAATATTATTTGTGGCCAGTCGTGGCCCAGTGGCACAAGCGTGTGACTGTAAGCTACTGGTTGTGGGTTCGATTCCCACTCGAGGAGTGGAAATTATATTTTCATTTTCTTCGCTCTGGTGTCGAGGTAAAGCGCGGCGTTAAGTTTCGCCACTTAACACGCAAGCCTCCGAATTCGGCGGAAAGTGGGGAACGGAGTGTCTTAACACTAGGTTCCCTCTGCCTACCCTGCTGTGCGCGGGATACAGCGTGAAGCTAAAAAAAAATTGTATATAAATTAATGACTACATTTGTATATTAACCGTTTTACACAATTAACCGTTTTTTGATGGAAGATTTTAACATGCTATGTATTATTTTCCTAATCTTATACCTTTTGTTATTGTTCATTTACTTTGTATGACTGCACTATATTTCGCTTATATCATTTTTTATACTCATAAAAAGTCAGTAAAAAGCCGGCGTTAAGGTCCGCCACTTAACACGCAATGCCTCCGAATTCGGCTGAAGGTGGGAAACGGAATGTCTTGACGTAGTTTCGGTTTCGGCACTACTCATTCATGAGGTACTCATGAATTTTCACGTCGCTTAAAAAAGTATCTACTTTTGAGTGTTTTTATAGCTTGTGAACCTAACAATAATTTTAAGATATAGTAAACAATTTTAATATATTATAAATTATAAATGAATGATGAGAATACTATGAATTGCTGACGACAGATTAAATGAACTATCCCTGTTAGTCTGTAACGAAACTATGCGTCGGTTCGTGGCTCAGGAATCGAATACCTATGAATTTTCCTTTCCTTGCCTTATCAATTTTTATTTAGATATAACCGTTTTCTATATTACTGTTACACAGTATATAGTCGAAAAGTTAATATAAATATATACTTAATGTTAATCTTACCATAAATTAGCACATAAATTTCCCTGCAAGAAATGTACAGTTAAGTAAAAGGTTTTCTTTTTTATAAAAAAAAACCTATTTACCAAGTGTTGCTAGTCTTAAGCGGAGAGGGTGAGGTGTTGATAACCCACAGGTCCCTGGGCTATAGCTCAAAAAGCCTCTATGTAAATCCCTAGGAGCCTTAGGCAAAGACAACTAGCGTAGGTATCTAGTACTTACTATTTTTTTATTATTTCTAAAAGGGGGCAAACTAACAGAAGGACCGTCTGATCGTAAGTTTATCTTCGCTCATGGACATCTACAACATTAGAGGAATTGTGAATGCATTGCCGACCTTGAGGATGAAGAAGGGAGAAGAATGAAATAGACAGATCTTACATGCCATTGAACCGGAACACATCATCAGATATTTGGCGGTTAACTTTTGACGTGATAGTGGTCGCGAGCCATTTGAATAGACACAAACAACTAGCTAAGATATTAAAAGTTAGTCTTGGATACGGCATTTCGGGATATAGAAGTAGAGGACAAATGTAAAGCCCTACTCGCGGTCTTGAAAATAGCTTGTTCTATCGGTCTATTATCAAATATTAATTGACTGAAGTATTAATAAACCCTTTTATTGCGCCGTATTGTTATCGTAGACATTGTAATTCTTCATAATGATAATCTCGTAAAGACAATAACGTGAAGACAATGGAAAAGTTTATTAAATAAAGTTTATACTACTACAACCAAACCGGTGATTGTGAAAAGGTATGCCCTAGACAATAGCGAACTTAAAAAATACTGCTATTAGAAGATGTGTTTTTTTATTTACATTGTTTTAGTGACTTCATGGCGCAGTGGGACAGCGAGTAACTGTAAAGGCGATGATGGTGCTTTTAATTCCCACTCAGGAGAATGATTATTTAATTTCACGGCACAGCCACAGACAAAGCATTGAGTTCCACCACTCAACACGCATCGTCTCCATTTCAGGCAGAAAGTGACGAACGAAGTGTCTTAACAATAGGCTCTCTCCGACTACTCGCTGAGCTCGCTCGACTACCCGAAAAACTGAGCGTGCAGCTATAAAAATGTACATCCATACTTATATTATAAAATAAAAAAATATAATAAATTCGACGTAATCACAATATATCGAATGCACATGTAATTTTTAAAGCGTAAAAAATGTATATTTTTTTACTTATAATATGTATGTATATACAAATTTTATGACGTCATCAGCAGTTTCAGTTTCGGCCGAAACTGAAGTCAGAGCGGCAGTTCGGTTTCGGCTGAAAATTCAGTTTCAGTTGGACACTACTTTAAACATATAATTTACAAGTTGTTATACGAATATATATGCGTAACTCTTTAAGCATATATATTCGTTAACAACTATTTTGATATTTCTTTTCTTAATATTTAAACTATCAGATTTACTATTTATAATATAACAGTAAAAACATACGTTAAAATTTATGTTGCGGCTAATGGTTTAACCGTCAATGGTTTTAAATTAAGATGCATCACTGAACCCGCAACGACTGCTATCCATAATAAAATAAACCGTACACTTGAACAAAATGTATTATTAATTTAAATAAGCACGGTATACTAAAATATACACTGTTCAAATATAATAAGAGCTAGAATGGCATATTATAATATATTTTCAGATTTAACAATATTTGTTTATGATACAATAGGAGTAAAGTAGATTTAAATTATGTGTGTATATTTATTATGTAAGTCATATCGTTACTTACTCGGGAATGCACGTAGCTATTATATAATAAGGAAAGTGACCTATCTATAAGGCATCACGTAGAATTGCGTGTGAGCAACACTTATCTATGCTTCCTTTTTGATTGACACAAAATGATACATACCAATTGTTCCAGTGCAAATGGTTCTTTCTACCTAGCCCTATTTATGTGTAGTGGCTTGAGTTTAGATGAATGGATAGATGATAGAGGATTTGTTGGACATTGAAATAGTTGATGGAAAATTAATCTACTTTCGCAAAATCATTGACGAAAGTAGAATTATTTCAATTTAAGAAAATTGTCAAAGATAAAAACAATCTTAAAAGAAATTCCGTTTTTAATGATGTAATTGATCGTGAGGTAATTAAGAAGTCTTTACCCTCTTTGCAAACGTCAACGAAATAGTAGTATAGACTAATCTAGTCTTAAATTGTACGCCCTTCCACTGAACTACAAACATCATTACTAGGTGTTCAGATGATACACAACGATACGAAAGTTTGTCACCAACTGCTACATTAATGCCTAAAAGGTGTTACGTCGTTATCGTATCATACACAACGTGACTCGTTGCCATACAAGTTAATTCATAGATAGTCGACTCATTAGTGTATAGGCTAGTACCAAGTTTGCAGTAAGATCGCAACACGTACACAAGTGAAGTATTGCAATATTCACATGCCTTTACACATTATAACAAACAATTTTAATGGTATATCATGCATTTCAACAGTAAATGGACGATACTATCTTAAATTATACACAACAACATATAGAACAATTATTTTGTATTATTCTTAGCTATGAATACTTTTTTCCAAAATATGTATTTTTTGTGTATAGATAGTGCAATTCACGAGGACGCGCCGCAATTTTTGGTTGAGGGGATCGCGGGGTGCGGGGAGGTTGTTCCGAGCGTCAGTTTGTAACGAAAGTTGCTCTTCTTCGTATTTTTAAAAATGCCGAGAAAATTTAAACGTGTTATACTGAAAAGCCAGGTATGCAAATTATTTTTTAGAAGTTTGTAGTTACTAAAAACATATGAAATAAGCAAAATAATTTAATTTTGACAATAGTAAACTTTATTAAGACTTCATTTTATCTTTAAAATTAAGAAACACCATTGTATACTTTATAATTTTAGGCAAGAAAAATTATTTCTAAAGTTTATGATTTTATGAAAAAAAAAGCAAGTAAAAATTATGCAGAAAAAATCACTGATGCACTATGGAGAACCGCACAGGCTGTTGGAGTATCTGAAAGCACAGTGACTAGAATTCTACGTGAAAGAAAGGAGTGTACCAGCACAATGGAGCAAACTACAGTACCTGCTATGGAATCAAATATAACTATGGAGACGGATTTGAAAGTTCCTACAGTCTCAAGTGCGGAGCGTACAACAGAACCGACTACGGAAGCGTATATTGAGTCTGAAAATGAAGCGAGTACGTCGCATTCGTATTTAGTAGGTAGAAGTGCTTCTATTTTTACATCACCTATGAAGAAGCGAAGGGTAAGACCACGAAAAATAAATTTAGACAAATTTGATATTGGCGTAGTCCGAAGAACTATCCAAAACTATCATATAGAACATCATCAATTTCCAACGTTATCACGACTTAATATTGCTTTGAGAAACCGCATACATTTCAATGGATGTGTAACCCTTAGAACATTGTTTATTAAACTTGGTTATAAATGGAGAAAAACTGAGAATAACAGGAAAGTGCTAACCGAAAAACATGATATTCAAATGTTAAGTTTGAAATATTTAAAACAGATAAAGTCTTTTCATAATGCAGGTAGACCTATAGTCTACACAGATGAATCATATATATATACCAACCACGTGCAAAAAAAATCTTGGGCCGTAGTAGATTCTAAAACAGCAAGAAAACAAAATTTAACAAAAGGAGTACGTATAAGTATAGTACATGGCGGCAGTGCAGAGGGTTTCGTACCAAATGCGTTGTTAACATACAGAGCAGAGATCAAATCCGGAGACTACCATGATAATATGAACACCGAAAATTACTTAAAGTGGCTAAAGGAGAAACTAATACCAAATCTCCCAAATGATGCCGTGGTAGTCTTGGATAATGCAACCTACCACAATGCTAGTTCGGAAAAAATACCAACATCCAACTCCAATAAATTGGACATCCAGAAAATATCCATTTTGAACAAAGCTACAAAAAACCTGAACTTTGTGACCTTATATTAAAAAACAAATAAAACTTCCGGAAGTACAAAGTTGACTAATTATTGAAAAAACATGGATGTGCAGTGCTCCGGCTGCCTCCTTATCATCCAGAGTTAAACCCAATCGAAAACATTTGGGGTATTGTAAAAAACGACGTTGCTACGGCTGGCAAGATTAATATTCTGGCGAATATTAATCAAAACTACACTTCGATTATGCCCATTATAAATGAAGCATTTAATCGAGTAAATAAAGATGTCTGGTTCAATACTTGTCAGCACATGGACGAAATAGAAGATGAATACATGAGACACTTTGATATTGATTTTAGTTTTATTATAAATGTCAGTGACATATCAGGCTCTGAAACAATATAAAATTGAAGTAGAGCATCTTTCACGTTGACCGATACGCTATCTCCTGATTAGTCTATTTATTGTAGTGTGCATATGCACTCATAGGCAATTAGTGTGTACCGATAACATTCAAACATTGACAAAATAAGCACACATATGCTATAAATGGTTAGGAGGTATAGTGGGGCGCGTCTTCGTGGATTGCACTATCCTATATAAGTTATTAAGACTAGATTAGTCTATACTAAAATTTCGTAGACGTTTGCAAAAAGGGTAAAGATTTGTTAAGGTTATGTTCAGTTTGTTAGTTTAGACTACAGAATGATTAAATTGCTGGATATCATAGTACAGTATTACAGACATTACTAAGATTGGCCGAAATAAAGAAAGTGATGAAAAATCCATTACAAGTACTGTATTAGAAATTATTCTTCGGTCTTAATATAAAGTAGCTACGAGATATCGATAATGTAATGAGTAATAGTAAAACACAAATATAATTTATATATATAAATGTGTAAAAAGGTTGTGTCTGTACATTGAATATTTTTGCGAAAAAAAAAACTATCCTATAATAAAATAGTAAAAATTGTGTTTTTACTAAGTGTAGCTATTATAACTTTGGGCTCAAATTTCAACCACAACGTAGCATATGGAAGTAGTATGATATATAAAGTCATGAGGTCCACGCAAACAGAGCTTCAACAAGTCTTTCCAATATGTATAAGAATGAATACTTAAAAAGTAAAGTTTAAAAAAAAGTTAATCACAGTGATGCAGTTGCGAAGTGTCTCACACTAAAGAAAGGTTATCAGTTTTATTCCATGTATCCATACTTATATTATAAATGCGAAAGTCTGTCTGTTTGTCTGTCAAGCTTTCACGACAAGTCTATCGGTCCGGTTTAAATGAAATTTAGAATGAAAGTGTAGTAAAAAGTGCAGTGTCAAACATAGGCTACTTACTTTTTCAAAAATCAACCTCTAAAGGGTTGAAATAGGGGATGAAAGTTAATATAAAAAATCTACACCGCTTGATCGATTGTAATGAATTTTGGCATAAGTATAGTTGATATTATTTTCCGGCATGTAATACGCAGTTTCTCGATTTCGATCTTAAAGGGACTTGCCAACCTTTTATAATTTTGATTCTAAATTTTTATGTAAGGTAGCAATAGAAGTAGTAGGTATATTATAGTCATAAAGTTCACGCAAACGAAGTTGCGAGCAGTTGCTAGTAATTAATAAGTGTACACACAGGTGTACGCCATAAGTTAAAATTAAAAGTACCCTATCTCATCACGGTAAGATATTATTCAATCCAATTGTGTATGTCTCGTGGCAAGGCACCTTCCAAAACATCTGGAGTATTTAGTCCACTAGCTAACCCCATCATTAAATAGGCAAAATAAATAGTCCTCTATAGCACTACGAAAATAAGCATTAAAAATAACACAAGCATGCGCTGTCAGGTTTGAATGCACGGTGAAGTATTTAGAACAATGAAGTGAACTAAGATTGCATTTTACTAATGAGAAATGGCAAAAAATTCTATGCGGCTGAGATTCTAGACCAGGGGTGGGCAAATATTTTGATAGTCGGGCCACATTGCAAATAAAAATCTGGCCCTGTATAATAATTGGCATAATGTATTACCTAATATTTTATCTAAATTATTCACCATTTGATGTTTGACAAAAACTAATATTTATGTTTTTAATCATAATATTTCAATGCTTCACGGGCCGGACAAATTCTACCGCGGCCAGTTCCGACCCGCGGGCCGCCATTTGCCCAGGCGTGCTCTAGACAGTTCGATCATATCTGAGCAACGATTGCTTATTGTATTATTATTCTTTGATATTATTTTATTAATTATTTCATGTTAGAAGAACTGCCATAGCTTGTAAAAATATTTCAATCCGACCATATTGATCTGTACAAATTATTACAAGACCTGGTTTTGCCAGATTGTCTATTTATGGCTAGAAAATCTAGCAAAATAAATATTAATTCCCTCTCAAAGCATAAATATTAAGAAAACAAATAATCTATCTAGAAGATAATGGTTATGCCAAAGTTGACAAACAATACGATTAACAAAGGTAGTAAGTATATATATATATATGTGTACAGTAAAAGTCATGTAAGTTGCTTGTAGCGACATCTATGACAAAGTTGGCTTATTAAACCGTACTTCGTTCCTCCCAGGATGTGTAACCAAGTGTATTTTACTGTAGCCGCAAGAGGTCTATTATAACAAACCTAAAGATGACTAGATAACTGAAACGCATTACAAATAAATGATAGCTATACAAATCTTTGAATCGACGTGGGCCCAGACGTGGGTGTCGAATGGCTGAAGTATCAATCAAATAGAAAAGTAACAGCTATTTAACTATGTATTGTCAAAAAATCAAAAATATTAAAAATTAGCGACACGCACGTACTTTGGTGTTTCTTGTAATTTTCCCACAAATTTTCATCCTCTAGTTTAACCCATTATGGCGTGTGGCGGCGCAGCTTTTATTGGGTAGGTAACTATTAGACATGTGTAAGTAATGCGAGTGATGTATTACATGTAATATCACTCGACCGCGTACTGTAACAGCACACATCACGCGGCCGAACTAAACATCACATATTACTTCTAAGTAGACATGTGTAAGTAATGCGAGTGATGTATTACATGTAATATCACTCGACCGCGTACTGTAACAGCACACATCACGCGGCCGAACTAAACATCACATATTACTTCTAAGTAGACATGTGTAAGTAATGCGAGTGATGTATTACATGTAATATCACTCGACCGCGTACTGTAACAGCACACATCACGCGGCCGAACTAAACATCACATATTACTTCTAAATAGACATGTGTAAGTAATGCGAGTGATGTATTACATGTAATATCACTCGACCGCGTACTGTAACAGCACACATCACGCGGCCGAACTAAACATCACATATTACTTCTAAGTTCTAAACATCACATTACACTGCTCGGACCGCTGTCGGCCGAGCGTCGTGCATCGTGCGCTGTGTGAAGAGGACGACATGACGTGCGTCTCGTGTCGTGAAGCGACACTTCGCGATCGAGGGTGGCTTAATGTTTATTTAGAACTGTATTATTATAAACATAAGGTTTATATTTGTGCCTGCACATTTCTTAGAGTGCGAAGCAAGAAAGCGCTCAGTTAAATGATAACAATTAGTTTATTTATTTGCGGAATGCTACAATTAATAAATTCATATATATTTTTTTGCAAAATCATGAGATAGCTACAAATACTCGCGGTATAATTTATGTTGTTGCGACTATTACCGTACTATGAAACCTGTATTACGCTACCTATATAAAATTCAGAATTGGTATCAAAAGTAATTATTATTTTTTTATAATATTGTGGGACCTACATTACCTACCACACGCAGCGTTCATACATAACATGAAGCATATGACCGTTGCGAGCCGAAGGCGCGCGGTTACTAAAGCGTAGGAGCATATACGCCGATGGCACCCCCCGCGGTGACGGTGCGCCCCTCACCTCTTGTACAATTCGTAAGAAATAATCATTGTTCTTACATACTCACTTGCTATTGGTAGAAAAGCCAATGTTTTGATTTGTACATAATTTTACTAAAGATTTTTATTTTTAATATAGCCCTTCCAATTGGTAAATCAGTAATTAAATTATAACTCACATTATAATCCAATTTCATTGGTTATAATGTGAAAGTTTTTATTGGAGACGAATTTCTGTAAATATTGTTTATTGGTTATTTATAATTGTCATTTTTGTCAGTGTAATTTTCAAATAAAAACCCCCCCCGCCCACCGATGACGCAAGCCGAGGTCCTAGCCCCGCTAGGGGGTGCCCTTGCGCCTGTCGGTTCCCTCTCGAGCAGCCATTTAGTGCTTGCATTTCGCAGGGACTGAGTACCCTCTTCCCTCACCCCCCCGGTGTCGCTGTAAAGACCACAGGGTCAACAGCATTTAAAAAAACAAAAAAAAATCAAATAAAATCATTCCACCTGAAGCATCAACAAGTGTATTACTATACCTCCAAGAAACCTCCGAAATAGTTAGGGAAGTAATAATCCCCTACAATATAAAAGTAAAACACTGTTTTACTGTTTAGATAGCTAATTTTAATATAAATATCAATACCGCAGGAGTGATAGTAATGTATGGCATTACGTGCAATTGCGTGTTATGTTTGAAATAATGGTAAAACCATACGACATTTCGAAAAATCAAGAGTTAGCTACTATTCAATCAACTTTAGTTCATTGTACAAATAGCGGTGCGATGGGCATGCCGTATTACTTATTACATTTCATATTACATGTCATCAGTATCTCAGTAATATCACATCACGCGCTGCCATGTGTGATATTAGTGTAATGCCATTACTTGACATTACGCGTGATGTTTAAAGTAATGCTAAAATGTAATATCACGCGGCACGAAACGTAATGCCATATCACATCACTTCATGGCGCACTGTTTTGCGCATGTCTACTTCTAAGTTCTAAACATCACATTACAATGCTCGGACCGCTGTCGGCCGAGCGTCGTGCATCGTGCGCTGTGTGAAGAGGACGACATGACGTGCGTCTCGTGTCATGACGCGACACTTCGCTCACGAGGGTGGCTTAATGTTTATTTAGAACTGTATTATTATAAACATAAGGTTTATATTTGTGCCTGCACATTTCTTAGAGTGCAAAGCAAGAAAGCGCTCAGTTAAATGATAACAATTAGTTTATTTATTTGCGGAATGCTACAATTAATAAATTCATATATATTTTTTTGCAAAATCATGAGATAGCTACAAATACTCGCGGTATAATTTATGTTGTTGCGACTATTACCGTACTATGAAACCAGTATTACGGTACCTATATAAAATTCAGAATTGGTATCAAAAGTAATTATTATTTTTTTATAATATTGTGGGACCTACATTACCTACCATACGCAGCGTTCATACATAACATGAAGCATATGACCGTCGCGAGCCGAAGGCGCGCGGTTTCTAAAGCGTAGGAGCACATACGCCGAGTTTTGTATGGGCGTTTTTTTTTTTTTTTTTTTTTTTTTTTTGATTGTGGAAATGCTGTTGACCCTGTGGTCTTTACAGCGACACCGGGGGGGTGAGGGAAGAGGGTACTCAGTCCCTGCGAAATGCAAGCACTAAATGGCTGCTCGAGAGGGAACCGACAGGCGCAAGGGCACCCCCTAGCGGGGCTAGGACCTCACTGTATGGGCGCAGACAGGCGCATATTTATATGGCACCCCCCGCGGTGACGGTGCGCCCCTCACCTCTTGTACAATTCGTAAGAAATAATCATTGTTCTTACATACTCACTTGCTATTGGTAGAAAAGCCAATGTTTTGATTTGTGCATAATTTTACTAAAGATTTTTATTTTTAATATAGCCCTTCCGATTGGTAAATCAGTAATTAAATTATAACTCACATTATAATCCAATTTCATTGGTTATAATGTGAAAGTTTTTATTGGAGACGAATTTCTGTAAATATTGTTTATTGGTTATTTATAATTGTCATTTTTGTATGTATACCAGTGTAATTTTCAAATAAAATTACCCTTTTCCCCCCCCGCCCACCGACGACGCAAGCCGAGGTCCTAGCCCCGCTAGGGGGTGCCCTTGCGCCTGTCGGTTCCCTCTCGAGCAGCCATTTAGTGCTTGCATTTCGCAGGGACTGAGTACCCTCTTCCCTCACCCCCCCGGTGTCGCTGTAAAGACCACAGGGTCAACAGCATTTCCACAAACAAAAAAAAAAAAAAAATCAAATAAAATCATTCCACCTGAAGCATCAACAAGTGTATTACTATACCTCCAAGAAACCTCCGAAATAGTTAGGGACGTAATAATCCCGTACAATATAAAAGTAAAACACTGTTTTACTGTTTAGATAGCTAATTTTAATATAAATATCAATACCGCAGGAGTGATAGTAATGTATGGCATTACGTGCAATTGCGTGTTATGTTTGAAATAATGGTAAAACCATACGACATTTCGAAAAATCAAGAGTTAGCTACTATTCAATCAACTTTAGTTCATTGTACAAATAGCGGTGCGATGGGCATGCCGTATTACTTATTACATTTCATATTACATGTCATCAGTATCTCAGTAATATCACATCACGCGCTGCCATGTGTGATATTAGTGTAATGCCATTACGCGACATTACGCGTGATGTTTAAAGTAATGCTAAAATGTGATATCACGCGGCACGAAACGTAATGCCATATCACATCACTTCATGGCGCACTGTTTAGCGCATGTCTAGTAACTATGGTGCGCGGCGCTTGATTTCTTACTTGCGTTAATTTCATTTTCACATTTTGTAATTACTCCGTAAATCTCTATATTTCTTCTATTTTTTTATTTTCTAAGCTTTAAGCCGATATCATCATACATAACTTTCACCCCCATATTCTTACCCACTTAGGTTTTTTTTTTACAAATCTTGAATGTCGTATTTATTTATATATCTAACAAAGAGTCTAAAACATAAATTCAAGCTTCTAACTTTAAAAACGATATACTTTTCATTTGTTTTTTTTTTCTTGTACATACATATACAATCCTCCATCATATATAATATTTATGTCGGTCCAATGCATAATGCGTAGCGCCATCTGTTACAGCTGTTACTTAACTTTTCAGGTGGCCGATATGACTAATGCGTAGTGGCAGAAACTTGTTAGTAAAAGTATAGTTGACGTTGAGCCGCAGTAGCACAGAGTACATTATATATACTGCTATAGAGTGGTAACTCAACTCTCTTGTGTACAACGCCATCTATCGGGAAGTTGTGCAACTAAAATATATATAACCATAATATGTATACTCTTTTCTATAGCACATTCCATAGTATCATACTTTATCCTAATTATTACAAGATCATATAAATATGCAACTTAAATTAATTAAATAATTGATTGTTGCATAATTACATGACCTTGTAATAATTAGGATAAACTATGTGACAATACATACAATAAAGGCAAATAAAACCGAAGATTATAAAAAAATAAAACAAGGTTTTTTTTTGGAACTTTTATTTTCTTTTTCTTAAACTTTTATATTTAAATGCCAATGCAGGTATCAAATCAATGTGAAAATAGCCTAGTCGTAATAAAAAGGAAAAAACAAATCAAATCACAAGGTATCAACGTCTGACCAGTAAGCACAGAAAAACGTCAATGTCAAAATACTTAAACAAAATTGTTACAGTGAATTGATTTAGCGTTCAGAAATGTTACATCTATGTTGTACATAATAAAAAAAACTGTATTATAAGAGATAGAGTTTCATTTATTTGCTACATTACTTATTTTTTGATAACATTATGAGTAATTTACTAAGTATAATAATTTAATTCAGAAGTTTATATTGTTACCCAATTATTTAATATTCAGATACACTTTTGAACGAAAATTTACTCCAAAATTTTAATTTTACAATAAGCGCCATCCCTTGACGAGTGTACGAACTAAAATTTCTATAGTAAAGAAAAAATGTACTAAGTTCATAGGCCCTGCGCAGCAGTGTTCGTTGCAAGGTCGGACGCCCTGTCACTGTTGCTTCTAAGGTATTACGTAACGTGGTTACATCAGGAGTGGGATATATTACCTTTTTACTACATATTATATAGAGGCTAGTCGTAGCGCAGAGGCATAAAATGTCAGTGTAAAGTGACTGGTTGTGGGCTCGATTCCCATTCGAGGAGTGGAAATATCTAATATTTCCATTTTCTTCGCACTGGTGTCGAGACAAAGCGCGGCGTCAAGTTCCGCCACTTAACACGCTGTATATGTATCCAGTCTAGTGTTTTTCCCAAGTTCCTTTATTTGCGAGAAAGGTTGACTGATAGATATTTCATAGAAAACATAAAACAATCTCTGTGCTTTAAAAAAAGGCACGGCAGTAATTATATTATTTAAAAAACTCACATTGTGCAAAATATATTTATCCCATTAGCGAATTTTCTACACACAGATAACTTTAAACTGAAACATATTACTGTTATGGATATTTATACAAGTATCTTCTGTTGATGACGTCAATGACTACCTAAGTCAACGACTGTTTGGTTTGACGTTAGACGAAAAAAATCCTTCTTCACTTGTACCTATAATTATTATTAAAATACGTACCAATTTAAAGCTGCGTCTCCACTGAAACTGTTGGCAACTGTTAGAAACTTCACAAAAAATAACTAATTCTTGCTTCAACTGTGTCTTCAACAAATTGAAACAAAACGTCAATAAATTGTGAGACATTTTAGTTGACAATGATTTTGAATGGTTGATCTCCACCAACATTTATTAGATACACGTACTGTACGTAAACGCAGCGGGATTCGAACCCACGCCTCCTGAATACCGTCCAGGCGCTCTCACCACTCAGCCATGCGTTCTACTATCCGCTGCGTAGAAATTAGTATTCGCGGATTCGCATTCCGATGCGTTCAAATTTTTATACGTTTTCTTTAAATGTCTTTTTCAATGTTCTGAAGTGTGGAATAACACTTTAAAAAGGTTTAAAAATGTTCAAAGGAATTAGTACGTTTGTTTTTAAGCCGTCACCCAAATTCAGAAGAATTTCATAAAATAATAAGAAACATAAACGCATTTTTTGCTCTAGCATCCTTCAATGCAGCAGATGATAGAACAATAAATAGCCTTGGCAATTATAGTTATATCGTTTGCGGGCAAATATATCATAAAATGAATGTCAATGATAGCTTACTCGACGTACGGCCACTGTCCGGGTAACTATACTTTTTAAATCCTGATGGAGCCGTTAATGGAAGGCTTAACCATCCACTTAATTCTGAAGTTACTACTTCAACTTACACAAGAACAACTTATGTTCAAAGGGTATATAATGATGCAAGAAGTAGAGACGAAATGACGAAATGAATCAATTAACTCCACCCAAGGACCCTACCTTCACCATATGTCAAGCTTTCATTTAGACTTCCAGATTAAGCTCATCGCAGAAGGCTTAATATACTGGCATGTAATGTAATATTTGTGCAGTTTTGAAATTAAATGCTGATCAAAGCTTTCCAGAAAATGAAACAATTGTTCACCAGCGCAATAAAAACAATGTCTTTTTAACTCCCAATTCGACATTTTTGCAGAAAGGAGCCATAGAATTTTTTGGAAATTAAATTTTAGTTACCATTAACGTGGTAAATTTCATTCAAATAAGACTTAATCAGATCCGGATTCTGGACGATAGCCCATCCTCCGGATTCATTCGAATTCGAGATGGTATGGTGAGAGTAGTTTAGTTTAGTTTAGTCAGACGCTCAGTGTTTAATATTTTTAATTTGTAAACGAAAACTGCTCCACCACACATGACAACTTTTACTAGGTTTTTTTGAGCTTAGCTAGTCTACCTCTGGTCTAGTTGTTTATTAGATTTTCTAGATCATTGAATAATTATTGTTAAGGAGGCATGTACCTACATAATTATGTCTTATAGTTTAGCTGGACTATTGTGGCTTATCGTCAGTTGTCCCGAATTTTTATCCATACTTATATTATAAATGCGAAAGTCTGTGTGTTTGTCTGTCACGCTTTCACGGCTAATCTACCGGTCCGATTTGGGTGAAATTTAGAATGAAAGTAGTAAAAGTGACTGGGTCTAACATAGGCTACTTATTTTTTTAAAAATCAACCTCTAAAGGGTTAAAATAGGGGATGAAAGTTTATATGAAAAATCTAAACCACTTGAACAATTGTAATGAATTTTGGCATAAATATAGTTGATAATCTTAGTATAAACATAGGCTACTTTATTTTTTAAATATGCGCCCCCAAGGGTTGCAATATAACGTAAGACTGCGGCAAAGCCGCGAGCGGGCCGCTAGTTTTTTATATATCTACGAAAAATGCGCATCCCGCTGAAAAAACGTGTTAAGGTGGCTGTCCCCCCATCTGTTATAGTTTAACTGGACAGTTATGACTCTACATCAGTTGTGTCGGTTCTTTGATCAATAACTCAGATATAAAACTTCATGTTTGTAACTTTAAAACTGACGGACTTTCATACAAACTTTCAACCCCATTTAACCCCCTTAAGAATTAAATTTCTAGAAACTTATTTAATAGAGAGCGTTTACTTCATAATATAAACTTACTCGCCCAAAAACATGCATCTATGTCAATTTAAGTGAATCAGATTAAACTATTACAATGGTGCAGTTCATTAAATTGATGCCGATTACTATATTATAAATTGGAAACTAAAATTTTGTCTGGATTTATAATGTATAGTCAAAGCTTAGCCCATCCTAAAAAATCATATACGTCTACTTAAAAATATAAATTAAAGAAATTGCTAATTAGTAGTTTTTTTTTATATATGGCAGCACCAAGTATTTTTCAATCCCCTGTAGGTATGTCGCCCAAGCCCCTAAGGAAGTCGACCGGGCCTGGTTTCAGTAACGCTCCGTCTTACTCTTGAAAGTTGCCGCGATTAGTAATAAAAAATAATAATAGTAGTATAGTAAGTCAAATTAAACGTACAAGCTATGTTAGTAAAAAAAAATTGATATTTTTTGTGAATTGAACTGCCCCTTATTTTAACCGCAACCGGAGAAAAAAGAATTTTAATTTTGGAGAGGTAGATTTTATTTTAACTGTATTTCACTAGTAAATATTGCCAGTTCAAAATATGTTTATAATATTGCCAGCACTGCTTTATAATCTAAAATCAATACATACACTTTGAGCTTGCTTTCAGCAGCACTCATTGTTTAGCTTCATTACTTTTTAGTCGGTGGACTAGTTGCCAAAATATTATAATCACATACCAAATACATTAATTTCATTTCAAGCGATCTATATGTAAGTGTCATGCATCCTTTTGTCTCCGCTATTGGTAAGTTGAAAATTACTATCAATATTAAATGTACTAGAGAGATAATTTTATTCTTATATTTTGAATTGTTTTTACTCGTTATTATTATTTCAATTTTTTATCTTATCTGTATCGTTATTCTATTTTTTTTAATTTGCCACATTTTGCTTTTAAAAAGGTTTTTTTAGCCCCCAAAATATAAAATAATAAGAATATATTTTTTAATGTGAACAGTATTCATAATCCTTTCATTAAACTCATTTACTTTTAAGAAATTATAATTATTGTAAACAACATTAGTAATTGTACCTATATAATATTAGTTAATGACATTGCTGTCTTATTTGTTTATTATCTGCACACGGAATTTAACTTTTATGTCTGACAAAATAATAAAGGGTTATTTTATCTCATATAATTTTTCAATAATATTTTGTTTTCTGTATTGTGTGTGATACATTTTTTTTTTATTTTATATTAAACTTAATATTAGAAACAAAACCACTGCTAAATATATTACGAATATTTTATAAAAGACTGGTAGGCATTTAATTATACAAAAGAATATCTAACCATAATATCAATACTAAAACTAATCTGATCATAAATTAATGTACTCAATTTTTAGCTGTGCTTTTTTAAGAAAAATCCTTCTCTGAACATAATAAGAAAATATAAACAAATAATTGAAAAACTTCATTTAAAGTAATTTGCTTTTTAATCACATGTACAAAAATTTTTTGGTCTTACTAACAAGTTGTTTATTCATATGAGTCTAGTGAGTAATAATTTGCTTGAAGAATCATTAAACATTTAAACTAATATATATTACAAATCTCAACTACATTATGTTTTTATTTCATACTATATTCTATTCTATAACATTATCAATTCATATTAGATTCAAGTTGGAATAGGAGAAATGCTTGTATTTAAAATATTCTGAGTCTTTGACCTGATTAAAAAGTTGAGCTCTGCAACTCACTACACAATTTCTTTGTTTTGGTGTGAAGTAATGTCCGGCTAGAAGATGTAAAGCTAAATTCTAGCTAGCTAGGCTTTAAAAGGCAAGAAGGGTATTATTTAAGATTTAAAGCAATTCTATGTCTAAATTGAAACAATATATTTCTTTAAAAAAGTAGGTAGGTTTTGTTGCGGTTTAACTCTTTCTGGGCTATTTGTGTATTGTTTTTGAATAAATAGTAATTTAATGCCAAAAAGTGTGTATAGACTTAAGTGTTACATTAGTGTTAAGTGTTTGCTTTTCAAACTTTGTAACATGTAATAACATTTAATATGTACTTCGCTCGGCTCTTCCTGCCATGCAGAGCAAAGATTAATAAACTAGGAACCACGGTTCCTAGTTTATTAACTGCTCTCTATAGTAGGCAATAATAAAATCAGTCCTTTGATGACTTTTTAGTAGTTTGTATGTAGATCAACACTCATACAATAGGAAGTATGATTATAATTATTTTGTTATTATTATATCTATATTATACATAATTATCATATTAGAAAATAATTAATTAAAGAGATAGTATTAGTTTTTTATGTTACTGTTAGGATCTTACTCTTATTATTATTGAAGTTGTGCATCTAAATTATTTTTTATCTTCACAATTTGTGGGGAATATACCTACACATATGAGGAAGCCAAACATTACAAGCTCACCATAGTTATTTTGAAATTACATATTTTCTTTTATGCTGTGGAAAACTTATTTTATACTTCAAATAATAAAAGGCGAATATTGTATAATTAATATTAAAAATTATTTCCAGTTCGTAAAATAAGAGGTCACAGTGGCCATGAATGGGATCTTATAAAACCAATCAGAGATATTACAGATGTAAATACATGTATTCATCGATATATTATAATTTTATCACTTCTAGTTGTCGTTCTATTGGTGCAAGGTAGGTAATGTAAAATCAATACAGCGCCGCTTTTCTCGCCGCCATTTTGATGCATCGAATTTGCAACGCGTCTTTGATTCGTGTTAACTAAGTGTTTCTGTTTGTTTTATGTATCAATTTCGAATAGTTTGAGGCATAGTATTTTTTTGTTTTCGACAGTACGAAAATAAAGATAACTACTTATAGAACTTATGTACTTTTATTTATTTTATAGAAAAAAAAGCTTATATTTATAACCTTTTATTTTTAATCTATCAACTTATTGTGTTTGCTTTGTGATGTGATTAGATGTGCAGTATGAAGTTGCAGTTCTTATTCAATACATGTCCTACTATCCTTATATCTAATTTTATTATTTACCTGAAAATCTATAGAAGCGAATGCATTAAAAAAGATTGTAATATTTTGAAAAGATTGCTCACAGGCATTGTTTAATATTTAAAAAATCAATCATTTTTATTTTAATTTATTTTTTATCCTTAGAAAATCTTACAAAGCAATGACATCTGGTTCGAAATTTAAAAAAATGAGTTGTACCTGTACTAATCAGCTACATGATTATTTGCGATATAAAGAATAAAATTACGAACAATATCAATTAAAAGAAAAAATATATAATTATTAAAAACTAAATAATTTTTAGTAAACTGAATAATCGGCCTTCCAAGGTTGCCAATTGTTTAAATTCAATATTGTGAAGTGAAGTAGCTTAAAATCTTCCTTAACCTTTGTTTTTTTATTTTAAATTATCTAGTCTTAGATAATATGGTGATTTTTTGCAAACTCTTCAAGTTTATTCATATTCATTCTGATGACGTTACAATTTTTTAACCGTATTTCTGTGAATTTCACCGTTTTACCAATTTGTATATTTTTCGCGTTTTCCATTTAGAATATAGTCTTAGAAGGATGTGTCCTGTTGTCGGAATGAGAGTACCAAATGAGCAATCCCCTCTGCTCAATGCTAGGATCCCAAGGGATACTGAAAGTAGCAGTTTGGCTACAATCCTGGTAGTGGGATGCCTCATACTAGTTTTGGCGAGTGGAGCTTTTATTGGAACTTATCTGCTACTTTCACAACGTTCGAGTGAGTTTTTCTTTGAATTTTTCTGCATGGTTTTCATAGATACACAAAAAAACAACAATTATTTGAAAGAATTTGATTCCCTTTAAGGAATATATTTACACCATATAATTGTTTGAAATTATTTATTTTCCTCAGGCGAGGTGCCACCTGTACTGGTACCACCATTCGTTGCACGCAACGTCTGGCAGAAGGGAAAAGTCATCAAACTTAAATCCTCATCTAACACATCTGGCATTGTATCCGACTGCGTTGTTGTCACTCAAACTGATAGCGGACTTTGTCACGGAATCGATGAATGTGTGAAGCATATTGAAAAAATGGAGGTAATGTGTTCGTTGTTTTATTATATTAATTTTTATTAGTTGTTTTTGTTTTTTAGTGTCGCCATTGGTATGCTTCGCAAAATGTTAATTAGTTTTACTTTACTATTATTTTACATTGTATATTACAGTTTATTGAAATGATGTGATGGATATTACAATTACGTACTGACCTTAATATATTTAATACTAGCGGCCCGCTCGCGGCTTCGCCGCGTTGTCTACTTGACTCTTTTGTTATATTGCAAACCTCAGTGATGGATTTTTGAAAAATAAAGTAGCCTATGTTTAACCTTGGATTATCAACTATATATATGCCAAAATTCATTACAATCGGTCAAGCGGTGTAGATTTTTCATATAAACTTTCATCCCCTATTTCAACCTTTTAGAAGTAGATTTTTGAAAAACTAAGTAGCCTATGTTAGACCCAGTCATTTTTACTACTTTCATTCTAAATTTCATCCAAATCGGACCAGTAGATTAGCCGTGAAAGCGTGACAGACAAACACACAGACATTCACATTTATAATATAAGTATGGATAATAATTTTTAAACCGTTTTGTCACGTCGAGTGTCACTCAGACTATTTAGGTAAAGGGTGATTTCCAAAATAAATTCACGTCAGGAATTAATGGTTCTAAACATATAATAAAGGTGGAACCTGTGTTGCTTTTTTAATTTTTGATTGAGATAGGTTTTTTTGAAACAGTTGCCTGTCATAAAAATATATTTGTGAATGTATTTTTGGAATGTTATGATTTGCTACTTATTTTTTTTTTAAATGATAATGCTGTCTAATTTGTTAAAGAATATTAAAAATAAGAAAAAAGCTTCCTGTAATTTTGATGTTATGGATATTAACGGCTTTTATCAAATACAAAAGTTGGGTTTGTTAGCATAGCTCCCTAAACACTATTCCGAAACTTTAACATAGTGGCTGCCTTTTTTACTCTAGTTGACATATAATTATTCTTTATATTTGTTAAAATTATACAACTTAATGGTAAAAATCATGAAACCTAAATTGTTGCTGGACACATGTTTAAGGTTCTCTAAAGAAGACACAAATATTGATATCCCTACCATTACATTTTATTACAAAGTTGTATAATTTGTTTTATTATTTCCTTGTTAGTTGAAAACTAAAGGACAAACAAATATTTTGTATTTATAAAATTCGTGTAATTGGCTCATTTTTATATGAATATGTTTTTATGCAGGAGTAGGTGTTTAAGAGCTGGTGATTTTCGTAATATCAATGTCTTATATACATACATATTTTTAAGGTACATATATATACTAATATTTCTTTCCTATGCCTAGATTCTAAAGCATATTTTGATATTTTATATTTCCTTTTCAGTACAATGGAGCGCTCATGCCCTATAACTATATAATAAGCACTGATGGTATCGCCTATGAATATCTTGGTACAAGTCCCAGTGACTACATTGTAGACCGCAATGCAATTGTTTTGGCTTTTATCGGTAAGTGTTAGGTTTTTTATGTGTGCAGCCAAAATTTTACAATTCTTTGATTTTTAATGCTTAAGAACGTGCCGCCTTATTTGTCCCACACTCGCGGTTAACAAAAATAACCCTTTTAGTAAACACAAATCAGTAGGATTATCTATTATTTTATTTATTGCCGCCAGTCGTGGCCCAGTGGCACAAGAGTGTGACTGTAAACGACTGGTTGTGGGTTTGATTTCCACTCGAGGAGTGGAAATTATATTTCCATTTTCTTCGCTCTGGTGTCGAGGTAAAGAGCGGCGTTAAGTTCCGCCACTTAACACACAAGCCTCCGAATTCGGCGGAAAGTGGGGAACGGAGTGTCTTAACACTAGGTTCCCTCTGCCTACCCTGCTGTGTGTGGGATATAGCGTGAAGCACACACATTTGGTTTATCGAAATCTTGTTTCAACATTAGATTCTCTATGCTACTTACTATGTTTTGTGGAAAGCAAAAATGTAAATGAGCTGAAGAAAAAATGTTGCTCGTTTTGTACTTCATGAGAATAAATGACAAAAGGTTTCGTTTGTAATTCGACTATATTTAATGAAATAAAATAACAAATGAACAATGTGTGGCCAGTCGTGGCCCAGTGGCACAAGCGTGTGACTGTAAACGACTGGTTGTGGGTTCGATTCCCACTCGAGGAGTGGAAATTATATTTCCATTTTCTTCGCTCTGGTGTTGAGGTAAAGCGCGGTGTTAAGTTCCGCCACTTAACACGCAAGCCTCCGAATTCGGCGGAAAGTGGGGAACGGAGTGTCTTAACACTAGGTTCCCTCTGCCTACCCTGCTGTGTGCGGAATATAGCGTGAAGCTATTTTTTTTTTTTATGAACAATTCAAGTATTGCAAAGCTGAATAATGTACAATATTTTCCGTTTTTCCTTCTACGGTGAGAATTCAGTAAGTTTTACACAACGAAACTGAAAAATATGTTCGTTTTTTATTCTATTCTTTTGTACACCTTGTCCTGATAACGAACGAATTACAACATTTGTTGTATTTTTTTATAATTTCTGGGCGTATATACATTTAAGCGTTTCGTTTTTAATTATATTAATTTGTTACTTTGAAACATTTTTAAAGTGTTATTCCACACTTAGGAAAATTGAAAAATACATTTTTATACGTTTTAAAAATGTTTAAAAGTATTTTAGATTAGATTGTTCGTAGAATAATCTTTGGGTAGCAGAAATTTGTAAAAATCTCTCTACAGAGATGCTAGCAACAAAAATAAGTTGTAATAAAGCGTATAAGAATTTCGACGCAGCGTGTAGTAGAATGCATGGCTCAGTGGTGAGAGCGCCTGAACGGTATTCAGAAGGCGCGGGTTCGAATCCCGCTGCGTTCAAATTTTTATACGTTTTCTCAATGTCTTTTTCAATATTAATTTGTTTCTAAAACAGGTGATTATACGTATTCGCCGCCATCACGGAACCAAATCGTCGTGGCCAGGTGGATTATCGACGAACTGGTAAAGAACAACCATCTTGCAAGAAATTACACCATTCTAGGCAAAGACAAAAATGAACTTAAGCATATAACAGCGACTCCCAGCAGTCTTAACATTAATGTCGACAAATTAATGTACGTTGTTCTCACTAGAATGTTCGCGAACTTCACTGAGGCGGTCGTACACATGTAAACCCTTGGTATTCACTGACGATGTCAAAGTAAATATGGCTTTTCATATTATATATTTTGTTATACAATATACATACATTGTTTTTGCTAGATTTCTCTTAACTGGTTACTTTTTGCGGATTTTTGATGATTTTGTGCGTTGTTACATTAAGAACTAGAAGAACTTGTGTATTTCGAATGATCAACTATTTTGATATTAGCTTTTTTGTATAATATTTTCGAAAGCTCAACCTGTTTTATTGTTTGGATATTTGTGGACTGACGTGTAGGTTTATATGACATTGACTATTGCGAATAAGTAACGTTACTCCATATGGGCCTTATATATAGCCCTTTTACTCATTTAGCTGATTGGATTCTAATTATCAAATCAGTACATACGTAACTCGTAGGTTAATAATAGTTCCATACAAGCACAATTTTCAATTTCAGTCAGTTGTCAAAAATTAGCTTAGACAAAGTAGTGGGTAAATTAATATGGCAAGGACTTATCTGAATTAGTTAAAATTATCTTAGTGATTATTATAAGAACGTGTTACTTTTCGCTCAAGAGGAAACATAAGCTGAAAAATTCTTTTAACTTTTTTAAATAGGTTTAAGATAGTCGCGCACTGACGATGCCTATTGAGCCGAATTTATTTGTAAAATAACGATTTTTAACATTAATTCAATTCAATTTAGAGATTTTAAAACGGTAATCACAAAAATTGAACGTACAATCCAACTATTTGGCCTAAAGTCGTCAGTGTACTCTAACATTATCGTCAACTAAAGGGGAAATGCGTTTCATTATTGCTTACCGCTAGAAATTGGCTTATACACACGAGTATTTTAAAACTTGCAAGATACTTTTGCGTATGGATGAATATTATGGCATTTTTGGAAAAATTTACACTCGTATTTTGGTCTACAGTAGGTGTGTATAAGCCGATGGAAGCTCTTCTCGGTGTTAGTCTATAAGAGTATTATACCACTGACTGTATGTCGAATATTCCTGACCCCTTAGGTTTATAAGATATAGATTCCATTCCTGACTCTTGCTATATAATAATTTATATTTAAGATTAGGAAAAAAAAAGTTTACACTTAAACTTTCTTTTAAAATTATTAGTTTTGTCTCGATATTCTTTAAGAATGAGGGATTGGATAAGTCAAAGAAAGGGTAATAATATTAAGTTTAAATTATTATTGACATTAGTATTAAGATTTTATTTAAAACGGGTGCCATATGTTTTATATATATTATATTCGAATAGAAATAAAACGTATAGAAAGAAAATGTGTATGGGACCACATATGTTGTTTTTTTAAAAACAGTTCCATTGATTTGGCGAGAAGAAAAAAAAAGATCTTTCGGTTATTTTTTAACTGAGTTTCCCGAAAAAATAATTTTAAGTACAATTTTTGATGATTTTGTTGTTTATGAAAAATAATTTAGATGGGCGGATTGGAAATGTATTCATTGCTCGTGTTAAAAACACGTTTACTTACATAATTTATTTTATATACATGTCTTGTGATTGTTCGTATTTACTCATTAACTTATACTTGACTGAATTTTATAATATGAATTTGTTATTTTTTAATATATTTTAGTACTTTTTGTGGATACGCTGTAATCATTTTATTACTATATCTACCTATGTTTAAGTTACCTACATATCTTATATAAGTGTCTATTCAAAGTAGTTTGAAATAAAAATATCTTGAAGCATTATTAGTGTTTTATTTCACTTTCAATTTTCTTTAATTATTGATTACTTAGCTACAAAAATATTGTATTTTGAACTTCGAAATATTGATGGTATAAAGAAGAACGAGTTTATATGTCCACTTGGAAACGTCACGGTATGTATGAGTGTTCGTGTTCTTTATTGGAATCAATATATAATAAGTAAATAATATATAAGAAAGGATTTTCCATTTTAATCAATGAATTCTAAGTACTATCATTGGGTTAACTCTTCAGCCAATTTTTGCCATTATATTGCAATTTATTATTATAATCCATAATTAAAAAAAAAAATAAGATTGCTTTGTGAATGTTAATAAAAGTGTCAAAAGTGTCTTTTGAGTTGAGAGTAAAAGCTGCCAAGCGAAGTTAGAATTGCAAAAAGTTTTAACATGAGTAGCAAATTGCTTTTCTGTTTTCCCCATAAAAATCCATAACTGCGATTGTTTTTATTTAAAATGTGTATATTTGTATTGTGTGTTTAGTTTTATAATGAACGTAATATTTATGTTATCTATATATAATAAAAGAGTAGAAAAGTGAATTCTGTACATGAATAAATTCAGAAAAATGTTAATATATCGATAACAGAAGCGAAAGAACCACTTAGTAGAATTTTTGTCTATCTATCTCTTAATTTGTTCGTCAATCACGCAAGAACTACTGGATAGAAACGAATGAATTTTGGTATAGTGATGGCTTATAGTCCATAGACACATATAGGAAAGTTTTTATCTCGGCATTCCATATAGTTTTTTTGGAAAAGATAAAAAACCGACATAAGTAAATTATTTGAATACTGATATCTCATCATCATTATCATCATCATCAGCCGGAAGACGTTCACTGTTGGACATAGGCCTCCCCCATAGATCGCCATTTAGAGCGATTGCTCGCCTCTCCCATCCAGCGGTTTCCCGCGGCTTTGACTATATCGTCAGTCCACCTTGTGAGGGGCCGTCCAACGCTTCGTCTTCCGGTTTGTGGTCGCCACTCTAGAACCTTTGCTCCCCATCGGTTGTCGGTTCTACGAGCGATGTGGTCTGCCCATTGCCACTTCAGCTTGCCAACTTTGAGAGCTATGTCGGTGACTTTAGTTCTCCTGCGGATCTCCTCATTCCGAATTTTGTCACGCAAGGGAACCCCGAGCATAGCCCACTCCATAGCCCGTTGAGCGACTTTGAGCTTCTTGATGGGGCCAACAGTAAGAGACCACATCTCAGAGCCATATGTCACTGATATCTACCGGGTAGAAATTAATAAATTTTTGTATAGAGTTAGTTTAGAGAATAGAGCAACATGCTCTGCAACTGCAGAAAAATTAAATAAAAAATAACATTTAAATTATGTTGATAGTTCACGAGTGAAGCTAAATTTATTTTAATATCACTAATTAAAATAATTATAAAATAAAATAAGCATAACATTTATCAAAGATACATTTGACCGGTCTATAATAGTTTATATTAGACATGCGCAAAACAGTGCGCCATGAAGTGATGTGATATGGCATTACATTTCGTGCCGCGTGATATTACATTTTAGCATTACTTTAAACATCACGCGTAATGTCGCGTAATGGCATTACACTAATATCACACATGGCAGCGCGTGATGTGATATTACTGAGATACTGATGACATGTAATATGAAATGTAATAAGTAATACGGCATGCCCATCGCACCGCTATTTGTACAATGAACTAAAGTTGATTGAATAGTAGCTAACTCTTGATTTTTCGAAATGTCTGTGTCTATGTATGGTTTTACCATTATTTCAAACATAACACGCAATTGCACGTAATGCCATACATTACTATCACTCCTGCGGTATTGATATTTATATTAAAATTAGCTATCTAAACAGTAAAACAGTGTTTTACTTTTATATTGTAGGGGATTATTACTTCCCTAACTATTTCGGAGGTTTCTTGGAGGTATAGTAATACACTTGTTGATGCTTCAGGTGGAATGATTTTATTTGAAAATTACACTGGTATACAAAAATGACAATTATAAATAACCAATAAACAATATTTACAGAAATTCGTCTCCAATAAAAACTTTCACATTATAACCAATGAAATTGGATTATAATGTGAGTTATAATTTAATTACTGATTTACCAATCGGAAGGGCTATATTAAAAATAAAAATCTTTAGTAAAATTATGTACAAATCAAAACATTGGCTTTTCTACCAATAGCAAGTGAGTATGTAAGAACAATGATTATTTCTTACGAATTGTACAAGAGGTGAGGGGCGCACCGTCACCGCGGGGGGTGCCATATAAATATGCGCCTGTCTGCGTCCATACAAAACTCGGTGTATGTGCTCCTACGCTTTAGTAACCGCGCGCCTTCGGCTCGCGACGGTCATATGCTTCATGTTATGTATGAACGCTGCGTGTGGTAGGTAATGTAGGTCCCACAATATTATAAAAAAATAATAATTACTTTTGATACCAATTCTGAATTTTATATAGGTACCGTAATACTGGTTTCATAGTACGGTAATAGTCGCAACAACATAAATTATACCGCGAGTATTTGTAGCTATCTCATGATTTTGCAAAAAAATATATATGAATTTATTAATTGTAGCATTCCGCAAATAAATAAACTAATTGTTATCATTTAACTGAGCGCTTTCTTGCTTCGCACTCTAAGAAATGTGCAGGCACAAATATAAACCTTATGTTTATAATAATACAGTTCTAAATAAACATTAAGCCACCCTCGTGAGCGAAGTGTCGCGTCACGACACGAGACGCACGTCATGTCGTCCTCTTCACACAGCGCACGATGCACGACGCTCGGCCGACAGCGGTCCGAGCAGTGTAATGTGATGTTTAGAAGTAATATGTGATGTTTAGTTCGGCCGCGTGATGTGTGCTGTTACAGTACGCGGTCGAGTGATATTACATGTAATACATCACTCGCATTACTTACACATGTCTAGTTTATATCATCTATATTCTATACTAGCGACCCGCTCGCGGTTTCGCCACGTGAACTACCACTTTCATACTCTATTTCAGCCTCTTTGGGATTGGTTTTTTTTTAAAAAAAGCGGCATAGTCTATATTTGACCTTGCGTAACTAATTATGTTCTTGAGCAAATTATCGATACATCGAGTACAACTATTCGATAACATATAGCGAAAACTGTTCTGGTAGGAAAACGTACAAAGCGACATCTGCTATCATAGAGATGGTATACAGTATTTATAAGCCGGTCATAATATCTTAAATAAATGTTATGCTTTTTATTTTATTTTACAATTGTGTTACTTATTGATATTAAAAAATAGCTTTACTTGGAAATAATCAATATAATTTGACTTTTTTTTGCGGGGAATTTTGTATTGAATACCAGAATAAACTAACGACCCGCTCGCGGCTTCGCTGGGTGAACTACTACTTTCATATCCTATTTCAGCAACTTTGGGGTTGGTTTTAAAAAAGAGAGGTAGCCTACGCTTCACTTAGCCTCATCGACTATTTTTTCTGAGAAAATTCACCGCAATAAGTCAAGGAAATTAGACCTTTCATTCTCATTATATACTAAACATACATAAGTTTCATCCACTGTTTCAACCTCCTAGGGTTTGATTTTTAAAAATAAGTAGCCCATATTTGATCCCGGGTCTTCAAAAATCTTCTTTACGAATCTCATTTAAATCGGGCCAGTAGATGACCCGATATGGTAACAGATGGCGCTACCTGTTCTAGAAAACGTAATGCCATCTGTTGTCATGTAGATTATTAAAGTATTATGCAAATTAGATAAATGTAATGCTTATTTTATTTTATAATTATTGAACTTAATGATATTAAAACAAATTTAGCTTCACTCGCGAAGTATCAACATAATTGGAATGTTTTCGTTAATTTTACTTTTATGCGGGAGTTGTATTGAATATCAGGATGAAAACTATCTTATATGTTGCTCTAACCTCGCAGCTAACTCCATCCAAAAAACATAAATTTCTACCCGGTAGGTACCAGTATACAAACAATTTACTTATATTGGTTTTTTATTTTTTCCAAAAAAACTACATAAAATATCGGGATAAAAACTATCCTATATGTACTTTTGGACTATAAGCTATCACTTTACCAAAATTTATCCATTTCTATCCAGTAGTTTTTGCGTGATTGACGAACAAATTAACAGATAGACAGACAGACACACAGACAAAAATTCTACTGAATGGTTTTCGCCTCTGTTATCGATATATTAACATACTCAATTAATTTTTTTCAGAATTATCAGAGGTAGCCTATGTTTGACCTTGCCTCATCAAATATTTTTCAGAAATAGTTGATGAGGTCAGGTCAAACATAGGCTACCCCTTTTTTTAAAATTAATATACAATTATCATAGTATTATATTATACATAGTATTTTTATTTACACGAATTTCAATTTCAATACTATTATCATTAGCATGTCGGTGACGCGAACCAAGGATTTTACCCTCTATCAAAACGCTCAACGCGCCTAAAGAAGTTTTCACTTCAAAAATAATCACAAAAATACTAATATAGGGTATGAATGTAGTAGTTTACCCAGCGACGCCACGACGACGACGCACGACGCAAGTAAACCTATTTTTAAAATATCAATAAGTAACACTAAAAGTAGTATAATTATTACTAAAAGTAATATAAAATAAAATGCGTAAAATTTATTTAAGATATTATGACCGGTTTATGTGGTTAAAGACATTTATTTCTCAAAAGAAATTACATTTTACCTAATGAGAAAACAAAACAAAATATTACGTACTAATTTAGTTGTGAGCGTTTCAGACAGATACATTATTTATTTATTTATTTATTTATTTTACTTTTACATTTTACATAATCTTTCACAATATGACTTACATATTATACATGATATAGTTTTTTTTAAATAATAATAATAGGTATATAAAACAAAATGTATTTTAATAACTAAGAAAATAATAATGTGTTAAAGTGGGTAATACAAAATATTGGTCTATATTGGTTTTAACGTAATGATTTTTAATATGACATGATTTATAATACTACATACCAGATGATATATATATATGTATAGTACCCTTAGAATGAAACAGTCGATCAGTTTCGGTTTCGTAGAGCGCTGTCTTTGTCACTCAGTTGTTATATGACGTTTCTCTCTGATTTGTCAGTCTTTTTATTTTTCTTAATCAAGGTAAATTGCAAATTAATATAATGAAATGAATTACATACTTCCCAGCTATACCTGGGCAATCAGCTGGGAAATAAGGAAGTATAGAAGATACAGTATGTGTGCTGGTAACAAGATTATCTCCCTTTCTCTCTTTGCATCGATGGGCGAGATGCAAGCCGCGTAAGGATTGTCGGAGGGCGTGTATGAAGAAGTTATGAGGAAGGTTGATGAATGGACGAGGCGGAAAAAGTATGTAGAGACGGTAGCGTTTGGCGCTTCGTTCTCTCTGACTACCCCACTGGAGAAAAAGCGTTAAGCTAAAAAACCAAACAGTAATACCAGCCAAGGGTTTGCAAGTAAAAGTCTTTGTACTTACATAAATTTATCAATATAAGTTTAAAAAACATAAAATAAAGTTATAATTTGTATTTCTTATTGATATTTCAGCTTTTTTCATGCTTTTTTTATTAATGACAGTGTTTAAATTTATAGTGTAAAATATAAAAACACTATTATCAATAAAAAAAAAACAGGAAAAATCTACAAAAACATTTCGCTTTTTATTTTGTTAAAGGTAATTTTTCTAAATCGAAATCGAGATCCTTTAATTTTTTTCAAAAATTTATAGAATGAAAAATAAAGGCTTGATGGATTTAATCAAAACTTTGTGGGGTTTTGTGAATATATTGAACTGTAAAACGCACAGTCAACATTACCAGCTTTCTTGATATATCCAACTTGGCGCCTGATTTTCCCAAAAGCTACAAAAAGTCCTTTTTAAAAGATTTTTTAAATGATTGTAAAGTTAGATATAATTTTTTTTTCAAGAACCCGTACCTGATTTGAATTCGATATTTAATCAAAATTTCAAAATTAGCGGTTACTGAGATATTTATAGTCAAAGACAAAAAGATCCCTTTCCATTCAGAGTTCCCTATCTCAGCGAGAAGTATATGTATCGATTTTTTAACAACAGCTAGTTGAAGCTAGATAAACAAGTTATCCGATCCATATAGTGGTTAAGTTGAAAAAAAAATGTATTTTTTTTCTCTCTCAGTATTCATTCGAATTGAGCGTGACACGTCGCTTGAAATTTTTTTCCATCTTAAGATCTCAAAACTAGAAACTTTAAACTTTAAAATGCTTGTTTTTTAATTTCAATGCGACCATTTTTGATGACAATACAGCCACTTAAAAACCAAAAAAAGTTGCAAAAATTTGTGATCCTTTAATTTTTCCGCTAGTATATAATATATATTTTTATATTAATTATAATGTATCACAGCACCACGTCCGTAGTAGAAAACTGTTTATAAAATTTTGTATTAGTGTGGCAGAAAAAGTAATTAAAATAAACAAGTGAAGAGGACACTTTGTGAACAAAGAAATTTGCCACTTTACCTACGACGTCACGAAAGGTTACACGATACTACTGTTTAAAAATTAAATTAAAACTATTGGCATTTATTTTATAAAATTTCTAAGAAATCATACACGGATAGAAAGGTTCTCTGATTACGTCAGAGGAACAAAAAAAAATCGATATCAACAAAAAAAAAGCTCCACGTCCAAAGCATATTGTGCATTCTGATAGAAAGGTGAGGATTATGCTGCATACATGGCACTTTTGAATACATTACATATTTAGGTCATCGAGAGTAAATTGTTAAGATGAAATAACTGTTAGTGTAATTAAAATTAAAGGAAAAATACTTCCTTCTTTCTGTTTTTTGTTTTATTTATGGAAATGGTGTGAGAATAAAAAAAATATAAAAGGGGAAATTAGCCGAGTAGCGGACACTTAAAATTACTATAAATATAACAAAATCAAGGGAAAAGACTTATATAGTAAAGACGATATCTTTGAAAAGGTCCCCTTATTTCGAACACAGAATTCACTTCTTTAAATCAAATTTTGCAATCACAATGGTAATTCAAATTAGAATAGTAAAAAATAACAACTAGTAAAGAAGTCACATTTATTGTTAATATAATTGACTATATAATCACAAAGTCATAATTTACAGTGTACCATAACACAAAATCTAGCTAAATGAATCTTTGACGTTCTTTTTCAATTTCTCGTTGTTGGGGTTATATCTACATCTTGATATGGACTTGCCCACGTTGAACCTAAAAGATAAGACACATGATATTACTATAGTAAATAATAAGTCACATTAACATTGTTCCGGCATTAGGGGACTTCGAGAGTGTCCGATCTTAAGGGATCCTTAGATCAAAAGAATTAATACGCACGTTGGGCGAGTTTAGTCATAATAAAAAGAATGCGTTATAATAGTCTCGTAACAAAACAATCGCAATTTAACATTACTGACTTGATATATCATACTTATTGAAAAATTTACAGACCTCAAAATATTATCTAGAACAATAATTTTACTCACGTTAAAATTTGCGCACTGCTCTACAACAAACAAGTAACCGAAGGTTGACATGTTTCGCGTCTCACACTTTACTTAAATTTAAATTTCTCACAGTGATGTAAGAGACAAATCAGAGCGATTCTTCAGCCACTTAAGAGTTCTGTCCGGCATTAGGACCCGTCCGGAGTTACGGGACTTCCCCCTAATATAACAAACACTTTTACAATGTACGATAAAACTTAACGTCACTTTCTATTCTTTTATAGAATTCCTTCATTCAGAAAATTAGGTTGAAATATTCATTATTAATCATGTCTTCTGAAAATCTTTGTATGTGTTCTGAATAAAAAAAATAATAAAGAATTTGAATGTTTAAATAGATAATAGACATATTTGTATTTTCCATGAACAAGTATCTATGTGTATATTGTATCGTTCGTAAATTAATATATTAATATAATATAGTACATTAATACATACAGTAGCATACTTGTGAACTACTTGCATGCGATAGTTCGGGGTTTGATACCCACTCTGGAGAAAATAAGAGTCGCAGGTGTTCTGCAAAACAGGTACAGGTACATAGCTGTATGACATTTATTATTACAGTATTACGTATAACTATATAATTTCATTAATTAAATACCTAACTCAATCAATCTTTTGGCAAACAATTAAAATTAAATTCAGTTACATAATAATAAAGAATATTACAGAATATGATAATCAATCAATCCGCATTACGCTTTGCTAAGGGATTGAAAATAAATACATAGATTTGTAAACAAAACGTCTTAAGTAATGAAATAAATCAAAACTCATCAAATTCTCCCTTTACAATACTAGGCATATACGAACATAGATATGGTACCTATATTCTAGCGCTTATAGTCTGCGCGCCCAGGATACCTAGGAAGGGTGGTGATTATTGATTTAGTGCGTCCGTCGTTATACACCTATATATGTGTACGAGTATATATACATAAGCTTTCGTTCAGAAATTGATATCGATATGTTTCGTTTGAGGCAAGTCTAGTTAAGCGTTTATGTGTAAAGTATGAGTTAAAGTACAACTTAAATATATTTTACAACAAATATCTTTAAAAATGTGAAATTTCGACAGTAAGACAATAGTTCAATAAAACCTTTTTGTTACATTTATTTCCAATGCAGGTAACATAAACGTACGGATAATTATATATGTATATTAGTAGAGTAATATATAAATAATAATAATAATAAAAACATATTTTGTATCCACTCTAATGGATTAGTATATCTGTTAAAAGATCATTTATTCACATCAGATTTCTAGACGAATCGACGCTTAGGACGATCGATAGTTCCCCAGTATCCTCCTTTTGGGTCTAGCCTCGGAACGGGAACGACGCGTTTTCGGGGAAATGAAGAAAGATCCAGATTTTAACAATTTTAATTTTACAATGTTACCCCTGAACGCTTGTATTGGTGAGTATTTATAATATTAACGTTTGTTTGTAATTTAACGCTTATTTTTTCATTTTTTGTCTAATAATATTTCTATGTGTGTAACATTTTGATATTTTTTATGTATTTTTTTTACGTCTTTCTTTAAACAAAGACCTTTAGTGGTAAGTTATCGCTCACTTTTATTTAGGGATATTTTATTTACTCAGAAACAAAGGCTCCTCTTTGTCTTCCCACAGGCCACACCCACTGTGAACAATAACTTATCGTGAGTGGAAATCGAACTCACTACTTTCAGACTGATAAACCCTGCTGTAGGCTTTTCATGATAAATTTATTAATTATTTTTTTATCGAATAAAAAGTATAATATATTTTTTTTATTTTCAATATTATATATGTATTTTTTAATGTTTCTGTATGGAAGGAGAGGCTTAGTAATTAAATATCACTCAGTTTTATTGAGGGATATTATTTGCTTATATAGTATTAAAGGTCGCCCTTTGTTTTCCCACAGGCCACGCCTATTGTGAATAAAAAGTGGCCGAAAGAGGAAATCGAACCTACAATCTTCGGACTGATAAACACTTGTATTTTTTCAAAATATAATATTGTTTTCTAAAATATCATAAGAGTCAAATGTTGTATTTTAATCGTTTTTTGCTTTAGACATTTTCATCATGATCCGAATATTTAATATATTAGGTGGTGGGAGAGAGATTTATATAGTAATTATTAATGCATTTCATTCTAAGTTGGTTGCAATTTGATTTTTTCGACAAGGGCGTTGCCTACCGATAGTCCAGGGGAGAAGGGGTGGTAGGAGGCAGGGGAGGGCGAAGGGGGTTGTTAAGCGTCAGTTCTCTTCAAGTCAATATATATAGTACTACTAGTATTTACTAGAATGGGAATTCAATTATAAATCAATATATTATAGTGAAGCTGACGAAATTGTAGAAAAGATTATTTAATATTAGGTACATTTAAATTTCACTGCAATTACTGCCACTTGCATTTTATATTTTTTTAGAGGCAGGAAGAAGAGGGGTGGGGGAGGGGGTGTGACGATCGTTATTCCAAGTGCCACTCCTTGCCATCTCCCCCTCCCGCTTGGCATGATTTATATTGCAATTGTTTGACTACAACAATTATTCTTTGACGATGACGATATAAATACTGCATAATTTAGGCACTCTTTAATAATTAGCAAAATTTTATAGATAACAAGTATAACAATGTAAATTTTTATTAATAGCTAATGATACGGGCAGACACATACCAAGCATAGAAGGGAAAAATAATGGCGAGATGCAAACAACGATGAATATGGGAGCGCCCACGGACTACGAAAGTACTTTGTGGTGCCCGTTTATAATGAAGGAAGTGCAGGTTTGTATTTTTTAGATATTACATACCGTAAGACTAAATGCTTAAGAGGTTGGGATAATCATTTAAAAGTAATGTAAGCTAAAATTATATTAAATATTTTTTCAAATTTACTGGAACAAATAAATTAATAGCACTCTTTGATAACAGGTAGCACATTTCGAGCAGGATTTAGAGTTGAACAGTACAACACCTCGCGGACGACAGGGCAAGATGTTCAGGCGATTTACTTTAAACGTAACTTATTAAGCAAAACATTAAATACCAGTAGTATTACTTAGAAAAGTTAATGTCTTAGTGGTATAAGTACTTATTATCTCTTCATGAAAAAGCGATGAAAATGTTAACTTAATTAGGTTATAACACTAACATTTCATTAATATAATATGACTTCTTAAATATTCTGTATGCTAATCCATTGATGTTTTAGATTAGTAATGTATAACAATATATCTCTAGTATAAGAAAAAAATAGGTTAAGCACGACATGCAATTGTTTATTTGAATAATCTTAAGAATAACATAATTACTAATTACTACCATCGTAACTTCGTTTTACTTCAATTATTACGTACATTCATGTAGCTTTCTATTCTAAACATCATATGTTATTCTCTTAATCTTATTACCTATAATTATATCTAGATCTGTTGAGAGGGCGATGTATAAGAGAGCGCTACCTTGGCGAAGTTGTCATATTAGCCGAATAAGGCATAAGTAGTGCATAAGCTTTAGAGTGTACCTTACACTCTTTTAGATAAGATTCATCATTATACTTTTAGATTTATCCGAATTTTCTTAGTTATGTCATATTTCAACTTAACATCTTCTCATCATTTAATATACCTTTTTTATGTATCTTTTTTCCTATTTCTTAAGAAAAAGAATGGAGTACTTTCATAATTCGATAACAATTATTCCAGTTATTCATTTTTCAATTTAATTCCACTATAAAAAAATAAGATTACACTATTAATTAGTTACACTTATATTTAGAATACGTTCATTTTGGTTTGTTAAAGTTTCGTTTACTTTTGTCAAAATGTCAAATTTTTGAAGATAAATTGACCTTTTAATTATTTCATCTCATATTTAATTCGATAACTACTTAATTCCAACACTTCGAAGGAATTTCTTTCAAATAATGAAAAATTTATTTCGACTTCATTTTATAATACCTATAGTAATGAAAGCAGTTAAGTATAAATGTTGTAGTAGGAAGAATTTCTTCATGTAACCACTTATTCAACTATTCAATATAATATTATATCAATGTATAACCGATATTGTCGCCTGTATTACTTACAATTGTAACTTTCATGAATATCTTGATGATTAATAACTTTCTCAATATACATATTCAAGTAATCATTAAATTCTTTTTATTATTTTTCAGTAAAACGTAATATCTTTACGATTATTAAGAATTTTCAATATAATTGTTTTAATTATTTTTGTTAGGTTAAAATTAATAAGTTTTGTAACAACGATCTATTTAGCTCTTTTCGTAAAGAACACCTTTAATTGTATTTGTTTTTATACTATATTTTATGATATTATAACGGTATACTTAAAGTAGTGTTTACTGAATGTCTATTTATTGAAATAAATGTATTCAACAAATTATTAGTGTTTTAATCAAAAATATTTTTTGTTTTAATAAAAAGCTATTTTGTATTTTCCCAATTACTTATCTTCTTTATATTATAGTAATGATATGTTATTTAATTAGTCTACTTTCAATAATGAAGTACTTACAAGTTTTTGTCATTTTTCAATATTATTTAATGTTAGAAATATATTTTTTAAAAACTACATTTAACAACATTTCGTCAGTTTTATGTTCTCAGTTAGGTATTCTATTCTAGTCGATACGAAAATAATTTAAATAAAATATCGATATTTAAATTTTATCTCTAGATATTAATCGACTTTTAAATTTTAAGTGAAGTATTTAGATTTTTAGCATTTATAAAAATTATATTCATTTAAATATTTTTTAAATATACATTATATTTAGGCTAAATCAAAAAAGAACTTAAATTTTTTCATCAATAAATTTTCAAATAATAAATGTATAACATAAATTATTACTGGGAAGATTTTTATTTACATAAATATACTACATAGATTAAGATAATTTTAAATTTGCAAGCCGTAGGCACGCCAGCAAAGGTCTCCTTGCTTTTTGGCAGTAAAAAAACTTTTATTCGATTTACTCTTTTGATTGTTGTTGTATGTAGAGATATAGAATTTGTTTTTTTTTTCTCAATTTATTAAACTTTAATGATAAAATAATTGTGGTTACTTTATATATATTTTATTTAAAATTCCCATACTGATTATATTTTCGTGAAAGTAGTAGTTATTGTTTTTTTAAGGGTGGTTAGAAAATTAAATATTTTTTGGTATAGATGCTAAGTCCTCGTCATTCCCCGCCTGTCATTTTATGCTGTAATAACATAAGGAAGCGTATAAAAGGGTAAAAAGAAGAAAGTTCTTGAGAACGTTTTTACGTAGTTTATCAAATTCCGTAATTCAGATTAATTCGAAATCGCAACACACATTTTCACAGCTATTTAAAAGTGAGTTAATTACAATCATTATAAAGTTTAATCAGTTTGACTTCGACCTTAAAATGTATTAGCTAATAAAAATTTTACCCCAAATTGTATAATGTTCACATATTTGCCAAAAATTAAAGATGCAAGTTTACTTTTGCCGTCCATAGCCATATTTCGTTATGTTTAGTGAAATCAAAATGGCCGACGTTACAAAAATGGCGTACTACTTAAATCGCCCTAGAGCTTCAAAATGGGGCGTGTCGATTTTTTTCTGCAGTCAAACGGCCGTGTATTGGTTGCATCACCCTATGATTTTATTTTAATCAAATGAATGCCCGCGAAATATGTTTCTAGTTTTTTATATCTTTATAATGTTCCACTATAATAGAAATATTATTTGACACTAGACTCACACACTCCTCCCTGCTATGTACATGAGCATGAGGATATTTCGTAAAACACATTAAATTTACAATACAATAAGTTTTTTAAAAAAAAAATTGAATTTACTGCCGAACTTTGTATATAGAGAACTTTTATGCGTAAATGTAACAAAATATATTTAATGATTTTAATATATCTAAATAATTTATCACATATAAATATTTTTCTTTTTTAAATAATGCTAATTATTTAACATCCTAGTTGTTCTTGCTGAAATTCCTGAACGCATTCGAACTCTGAAAAATCAATAACTGCACAGCTTCCTTCTTTTGCATCCCGTCCCGGAATCGGCGATACCTGTTTACAAAGATGTCGAATATATTTAGATTTAAAGAGTATTTTAGTTTACCTGCTATACAACCACTGGACTCTGATATTCGTGAGTAATTTATAATAATATTAAACCTAATCTCAATTTTTAGCTAATGTATGATAATAAAAACTTATAAATGGATATACGATTTTGTCCAATACGCAAGATTTACGAGGAGTAGGTCAGTAACGAACCTGATTATTTTTTTTTAGACGATCAGAGTTCCAATATCTCCAATGACTACTACCAGTCCAATAAACCAGACCGGCTGACTCACTATCCCCGCGCTGGAAGCATCGATTGTAACGACAATACGCATATGAAAGCGCAATGCATGCAGGTGAAATAAATTACTTTAAAATTTTAATTTATACTGTAGTACATTTTTTTAATTCTCTTGTACTATCCTATTGAAAGTATGTTGACACACTTGAATAACTGCCTAGCTCCTTGTTAATCTTAAATTTTTCTTCAATTCAGACCAACTTTGCTGGGGAATAAATATTACTGGCGGGCTGAAAGTCTCCTTGTGTGTCGTGTTGTAGACTGGGAGTTCGAGGGCATTGCATCTTAAAGCTAAGTTAATATTAATTACAAATAGTAAGACTTAAATATAAACATTACTATTCTTATATTCAAATAATTTTTGAATTTTCTTAACAAAATACAAGGTATATTCTGTGTATCCCTTTTATACTCTGAGTGTAACGTTATTGATATTGTAGAATAAAAAAATGAAAGTAATTGTAATTCTATTTAAGTTAGGTTAACTTAATAATTATTAACAATATTTAACTTAACAATATTTAATATTAAGTATAAAATGTAAACTACTACGGAACACTAAATGTGATTGTAAAAGAAGTTTATTTTTTTTAAAAAGATAGATCAGTTCATAATTAATATTTTGATTTTTAGGGTTATTTCATAGGAAGTAGATGTAACTTAGAATTCTAGTAGTATTTTGATCTGTTATATATTGATCTAGCTTCTAACTTGATTCATCCAAACTCGTATGTTTTGAATTTTTTTATAAACAATAATACGTTTAGTGTTATAAAAAAAATAAAAACATTAACAATTAAAACAGTAAAGATTATTTCATTATTATACATTTCCGTTACATTTCATTTATATTTATCGTATCGTTATGTTTCATTATTCTATTACTACTATTTGTTAAAAAAATGTCCCTTCTTTATATACTCTCTAACTGTTAAAAATCAATTGTCTAACAGTTAGAGAGTCACCTTTCGTCGCGTCGTGCAATTGTTAGTAAATTTGGTTTTTCGTAAATGTTTACATTTGTCAGCCACTAAAATTCTTAAAAAAAAAAATTGATGATTCTTTAAGTAAATAGTGTACCTATATGTTGTAGTCAAACGTGAAATCGTTTGTAAACTTAAAGCTCTCAGTGCCTATGAGTAGAATAGAAGTATGCAATCTAGATTTTCTAGATTTTTACGGTAAGCAGTAAATATTTAGCAGAGCAACAAATTTGTCATAATTTGAATTTCTAGCAGTACATGATATATAAAATAATAGTGCTTAATTTAAAATATTTGTTTGCTTTAAATGTATTTGTATGAAAATAAGGAAGAATATAAAATCGTATTAATTGATATCTCAGTAAGGAATTTATCGATATTAGGTATGTCTGTTATATTAAGTTGTGGCTGGTATAATCATTATATATTAGTAGGTTTTAAAATTACAATTATTTACGTTAATGTGTAAACTTCTGATCTCTCATTCAAATAAATATGTAGCTTGTAGTTTTATAACGTTTTAGTGTAGTTTACGTCAGTTAACTCATATACTCATCAATTCGCCGATAACACTACTTAATTAACTTATTTGGTTATTTCGATTTACAATCTACCTATGACGAGGTATGTATAGGTAAAGGTCTAAGTCTAAGGTATTTTTATAATATGCACGTATTTTGATATGAAATATTTTTCCAAATGTCTTCCGGGTATGAAATCGCTTTTTAAATTTCAATATATTGAAACGTTCTCTTTACATTGTAATTTACTTACATTTACTAATTGTAACTTAGCCTTTATTATAATTAACATTACTAGAATTTATGTTACTTATAACCGTCTCTTTATTGAAATAAATGTAGTGAACATTTAATTGGTTTTTGTTTTCGTTAAATTTTGATAAATTTTAGCTGAGCCGAGTTTTTAAGCTGATGAATTAAAAAAAATTATGTGAAATTTATCATGTGTGATTTTTCAGATTTTTCCTTCTTTTTTATTGATAATAGTGTTTTTATTTTACCCTATCATTTCGTTTTATATTTTGTTAAAGATGATTTTTCAAAGCCGTAATAGCGGTACTTTACTTTTTTATAAAAAATTGATCGAATGGAATAAAAAAAACGGGTTGATGGATTTAATCGAAACTTTGTGGAGTTTTTGTAAATATAATGAATTGTAAAATACACAGTCAACGTTACCAGTTTTCTCTATATATCCAACTTAGCGCCTGATTTTACTTTTTTTTTTTAAGCTTCTCGTTGTATCCCGCACACAGCAGGGTAGGCAGAGGGAACCTAGTGTTAAGACACTCCGTTCCCCACTTCTTTTTTTAATGATTTTAATAATTAATGTAAAGAAGAAAATGTTCTCTTTGTTGAAAATCCGTAGCTGGTTTTTATGGAAAATTTTCTGAAGATTTTAAAATATTCCTTACTCTTCTTGTGCGATCAGCAGTAACTGAAATATTTGTCGTTAAAGATAAAAAGATTCTTTTCCAGTCAGAGTTCGACTTCTCAGCGAGATGTATATACATATATGTATATATCGAATTTTTAACAACAACAGGTTAAAGCTACTAGATAAACACGTAATCTGATCTGTTAAATTGAAAAAAAATGTCAATGTTAAATCAAAAAATCATAATTCAATTTTTTTCTCTCTCTGTATTCATTAGAATAGAGCGGGACACGTCGCTTGGAAATATTTTCAATCTTAAGATCTCAAAACTAGAAACTTTAATCTTGCTTGGTTTTTTTATATCAATGCGACCATTTTTGAGGAAAATACAACCACTTAAAAAACGTCAAAAAATTGGAAAAATTTTATGATCCTTTAATTATTTCCGCTAGTGTATTATTGAAGCATCAATTAAGTTAAAATAAGTGAATAAGTAATTTTTTAATTTTTTTAAATGAATAAATGATTATTTTTTTATATTCTAAATAGTATATAATATTGATACCAAACTACTCTAGCGAAAACTTCTGAACGCATTCGAATTTTCAAAAAATCAATAACTGCACAGCTTCCTCCTTTTGCGCCCGATCTCGGAAGCGGCGACACCTGTTTTTAGAGATGTCGGATATATTAAGATTTAAAAAGTATTTCAGCTTATCTTCTATGCAGCCATTGGATTCTCATATTCGTGAGTGCTTTCTAACAACCTTTACTTTTTACCTTAATCTTATTTTTTTTGCTAATATTATTGTAAAAATACACGTGATTTGCGAAGAGTTAGCAAGTAGTGAAATTTATTATTTATTTTAAGATGAGGAGAGGTCCGATATTTCCAATGAATACTACCGGTCCAATGAACCAGAACGACTAACTCACTATCGCCGCACTGCCGACATCGACTATAACGACAATATCTACAACAAAAATAAAAGCATAATTTACTCGCAGGAGGAACGTTTATTCACAGGTGAAGTAAACTAATTAAAAATTTCAATTAGTACTTATACTACGTTATACCTTTTTTAATTCTCACTTTATATTCTATTGCGTTGTACTCGTATATTAGACACATCCCTGAATGAATGTATTTAATTGCTAAATCTTTCTTCACTTCAGAACAACGTTGCTGGGGAATAAGTGTAACTGACGGGCTGTAAGTCACCTCGTGAGTCGCTAGACTGGAAGTTCCAGAGCACTTCATATCTCAATTAAGTTAATATTAAGTATGAATAGAATTACTTATATATAATTGTCACTGTTTCTATAATTAGTTATCGTACGAAAAGTTTATTTTTCAACTTATCTTACGGCAATAATATATTACGTAATTAGTCTATTCCATGTATCTCTTGTATTCTGTGCGTAACTTCATTAATATTGTAGAGTAGAAAATTGAAAATAATAATTGTAATTCTAATTACAAAAACGTTCAATAATATTCAAAAATTATGAAAGCTTTTACGGAACACATGTGATTGTAAAAGATTTTTTTTTCTTTAAGGAGATAGATCAGTTTATAATTAATTTAGTTCGACTTTCCACTTCTTATGATTTATCAAAATTAAAAACAGAAAATAGATGAAACTTAAAGCTCTAATTGCATTTAATATAATAAATACGAAACTATTGAATTTATTTAATGCAAACTGTTATGGAAACGGTATTAAAAGAAATACATTTTCTCATCGTTCATTTCATTATATTTCGTTCATGTTCATATCAGTCCTATCATTATATTTCATTATTTCACTTCTTTTACCAAACTCCCTGTTAAAATATATTTAACACTAGGGGCCCGTTCGTGGCTTCGCCGCGTGAACTGCGTTAATGTTTCGTTGTAATGCAACCCTCGGGAGTGTATTTTTTAAAAATAAAGTAGCCTATGTGTATCCTCAGATTGTCAATTATATTTATGCCAAAATTCATTACAATCGGTCAAGCGGTTTAGATTTTTCATACAAACTTTCATCCCCTATTTCCACCTTTTAGAGGGTGATTTTTGAAAAAATATGTAGCCCACTTTTGACCCTGAGTTTATTCTAAATTTCACCCAAATCGGAGCGGTACATTAGCCGTGAAAACGTGACAGACAAACAGGCAGACATTCGTATTTATAATATAAATATGGAAGTACGGACTGTCATAAAACTTAAAAGATTCATGTAATAAATTGTAGTCAAACGTGAAATCGTTTGTAAAATTGAAGCTCCCAGTACCCACGAGTAGAACTCGTCTAGATTTTTTACATTTTTACGGTGTAGCAGCAAGTATTTATTTTATATATTTATAAGTATTAGCGTAACAACAATTATCGTTGTGATAATTTGTATTGTTAGCAATAAATGGTGTATAAAATAGTTGTGCTTAAATTAGATTATTTGTTTACTATAAGTGTATTAGTAATTCATTCATTTTTGTTGAGGAAATAAGGAAGAATAGAAAATCGTAATAATTGAAAGAAAAGAAAAAAAAATTGATACTTCAGTTAAGTATTTATCAATATTATGTCTGTAATATTAAGTTGTGGTTTGTGAAATCATCTTTATAATAGTAGGTTTTAAATTCCAACTTCTTACGTAAATGTGTAGATTTTCTTCTTTACTATAGTACAAAAAAGTGTTTCTCAATCAAATAAAAATGTAGCCTGTAGCTTAATAATGAGTTAGCGTAGTTCATGTCTATCGATTCATATACTCATCAATTCGCCGATAAAAGTCGTCTACTTGCTTGTACTATCCTTATAAACATCATTCATTTCATTATATTTTATTATTCCACTTCTATTAAAATACTTCGTGGTAAAACCGCCCGTCCTTTCTATATATACATTATCTTTATGGTTTTCGGTTTTTAGAGAGTCATATTTCGTCATGTCATGCAATTATCTGTAAAATTGTGTTTTCATAAGTCTTTATGTTCATTTACTCTAAGATATATTGAAGGTGAGTGAGTCATTGCCATACACATTGCTAAAAAACTTAGATGATAGTTTAAAGTATGTTATAGTCAAACCTGGAATCTTCTCTACACTTCAAGCTCTACTGCCTGGGTGTAGAAAATAACTTAGAATTATACAATTTAGATTTTAGATTTAGATTTTCTAGATTTTTAGGGCGTAGCAACAAGTATCATTTACATAAACTGTATTGTTAGCTATAAATGGTATATAAACTTGTAATGGTATATAAATACTTAAATTAAAATATTAGTTATAAATATATTATTAATATTTTTTTTTGTAAGGAAATAAGGAAGAATAGACAATAGAATCCGTTATTATTCAGTAACGAATTCTACAATTTAATGTTTGTAATATTAATACATATTTCAATTAGTAGCTTTTTAATTTCCAATTATGTATTTACATAAATATGTAGATCTTCTGTATTCTGGTACTAGAAAGTATTTTTATTCAAATGAAAATGAAGCTTGTAGTTTGATAATGTACTATTATGGTTAATGTCAAGTTTATTATTTCGATATTTATTCTTGAAGCATTTTTTTTTTCAGCTTCACGCTGTATCCCGCATACGGCAGGGTAGGCAGAGGGAATCTAGTATTAAGAAACTCCGTTCCCCACTTTTCCGCCGAATTCGGAGGCATTGCGTGTTAAGTGGCGGAACTTAACGCCGCGCTTTAACTCGACACCAGAGCGAAGAACATGGAAATATTAAATACTTCCACTCCTCGAGTGGGAATCGAACCCACAACCAGTCGTTTACAGTCACACGCTTGTGCCACTGGGCCACGACTGGCCACAAGTTTTTTTGTGGCCAGTCGTGGCCCAGTGTTGTTTAGAAGCAATTGATTCATATATTCGTCTCTTCACCATAGTCTATGCTTATATATTTGCTTAATTCAATATATTATCAACTATACATCAGTCCTCTCTAAATGTGACGTGTTTTTATAATATGCAAGAAGTTTTCATATCGAATATTCTTTACTACATTCTGCTATAATATATTTATTAGAACTATGTCTACAATAAATATATTTATTAATGAATGTAGTGAACACTTCATTTGTTTTTTTTTATGTAATTTAGTAACTGTTACTAATAATTCTAAGTGTTTAGAATAAAAAATAATAAATACTACTTTTTGAAATGATTACAGCTTATTTTAACTTGAACTGGAATTTTAATAAATCAAACCAACTACATAGATGACCAATAAAATGAAAAGACTACATAAATGTTAATTTATTGAGTAGTCATCTACTTAATTAATTTAGATTTGTTTTCATTTTTATTTGACCATTTATATACAAAAAAGTATTAAAAAATAATTAATAACATTGAAAAGTTTCTTTTTTTAACGGTCTTATTTAGTGCGAAATTGTATTTCAAATCCGTGAGTAGAAATTATACTTATTTCCTCTTGACAAGTTGCCAGAAATAAAAAATGCACGTTCACTGATGCATCGATTCAAATCAATGCCTTAGATATTTATAAAGACAATAGTATGATGCCTACCAATATTAGTATTGTTTGGTTTTTAATACAGGAAAATCGTTACTTTTTATTATTAATATAAAAATATTAAAAAGAGATTATTTATATAAAAATATTAATTTCTTAAATTAATTTAACTTTATCATTTATTTTATCTTCATATTATTTTAGCAGAGAAAAAAGTGTCAATTTTATATTTGAACATACTAACTACTAAGCCTCTCTCTCTGAATTAAATCGGTTCTTATTTAATAGTAATAATCTTTCTATTATGTAATGCAATTAATTATTTAATGCAATTAATCATTAAATTAATCATTTACAAAAAAAAAAAGAAATCATTTACTAAATCATCTTGAAGACTAATTCATGCACTTTTAAAGATTAAAATAACACAATATTTCCTAAAGCGCATTAATTAAGTATGGAAGAAGCTTTTTGGTTAACATTTATAATATTATTGAAGCTAGTACATACTATAGAACTAAGACGCTTAACCGTAAATAAAACTGATTATAGCTTCACGCTGTATCCCGTTTCATGTACAAAGAAATATTTCTGATCATTTTTTTTGCATATATCGAAAAACAATTTCTCGAATAGTTTGAGTGGTTTATTTTTATGCTAATTTAGAAATTGATAGTTAACTTTATAACTTGATGAATTTAATAAATCCGAATCAATACCGAAACAAACAAAATATATTTAATTAACTAAGCATAGAAAGTTGTAATATGAAGACCTTTTATTATTTTTCAAAGTAGGATTCAGCAAGTATATTATTTTACCTAATAATACTGAACGCATTCGAGTGGCGAAAAATCAATAACTGCACAGCGTCCTCCTTTTGCATCCAGGCAGGGAAGCGACGACACCTGTTTTCAGAGATGTCGAACATATTAAGACTTGAAGAGTATTTAAGCTTATCTGCTATGCAGCCACTTAATTCTGATATTCGTGAGTAATTTGCAATAATTTTAACCTTAATCTTATTATTTAGTTATATAACGTAGTAAAGACTTATAAATGGATATACAATTTTGTCCAATACACAAGATTAACAAGGAGTTGGTCAGTTACGAAACTCGTTATTTATTTTTAGATGTGGAGAGTTCCAATATCTCCAATGAATACTGTCGATCCAATGAACCATAACTGCTGGCTCACCATCCCTGCGCTGCAAGCATCCAGTGTAACGACAATATGCATAACGTATATGAAAGAACAAAGAACATAATACGCAGGTGATTTTTTTTGAAATTCCTATATGTACTTATGTAGGTATATGATTTTTTAATTCTCACCTAATATTCTATTGCAAATGTAATGACACTCTTCACTACCTGGATTGATATAATGTCTGCGTTTTTATTTTTCTTTCTTTAATTCAGAACAACGTTCCTGAAGAACAAATATTACTGGTGTAAATCACCTTGTGAGCAGGCGTTGAGGGGCGATGCATATCTAACTTAGTTTTAAGTACGAATAGTATTACTTATAAAGAAGTTACTGTATTTATATTTTGTCTTAACCTTTCTCATAAAAAAAAAAATCTCTATTCCGTGTGTTATTTTTATATTCGGTGTGTAACTTCATTGATATTGTAGAATAGATATTGTAGAATAGATAATGAAAATGTGTAGATGCAATTCTTATTATACTCGTATTAATCTCCAATATTGAATATTAAGTAACATACTCGTAAGCTCCTACGGAATACGACAAGTAATTATAAAATAATTTATATTATTTAATTTTTTAAAGAGGATATACTAGTTCATTATTCATTTCATTTCATTTCATTTTTTTGACTTATTTTTTATATTAAAAACATAGAAAATAGATTGAACTTGGAATCTCAATCAGATATTAGTTTATTAGGTTAAATTTAATTAATTTATCCATCATCTTTACCATCAGTCATCATCATCATCATCATCGTTATCATTCATCATCATCATCCATCTTTATCATATTAAAACGTATTATTGTTTAAAAAAATCATAATCAATAAAAATATTGCACATATATTGAAATATTAATTTCTAAAAATATCTGCCCTTTGATACATTTGAAGCTGAAAAGACGTTTATCGTTGTCGTGTCGTGTATGTTCAATTTCTTTAGATGAGATGTTCAATATATTGAAGATGAGTGATTTTTTGTCACCCACCAACATTGTCATGGAACTTAGATAATAGTTTAAGTAAATAGCTATATATTGTAATCAAACGTGAATTGTTTGTAGTCTTGAAGCTCCAGTGGCTACGAGTAAAATAGAAATATGCAATCTAGATTTTCTAGATTTTTAGCTTATAACAGCAAATGTTTAGCATAACAACCATTATCATTGTCATAATTTGTTGTATTGTTAGTATTATTACTATATACCACTTATATGGTACCTGTATAAAATTGTAGTGATTCAAATAAAATATTAGCTTGCTATTAATATATCAATTAATTCGTTTTGGTGAGAAAATAATAAAGGATAGAAGATTATTACTTCAGTAAACAATTCATTAATATTATCTCTATAATATTATGTTGTAGTTTCTAAAACCATCTTAATATTAATAGGTTTTTTTAAAATTTTTATTTACATAAATGATGTAGATGTAGATTTCTCATTCATATAAAAAAATGTGTGTAGCATCATAATATGTTAGTGTAGTTCATGTCAACTTTAATGTTTCCATATTTACTCTACAATAATTTGACTCATATAGGTACTCGCTTGTTCACCGTTAATAGTCTTACTTACTGTACTTATATGGTTAATTTAAAAAAACGAATCAACTGTACATCTGTTTTGTGCAAGTATTTTGATATTTTTCCAAATGTCTTTTGATTATTGCTGTTTAAATTTCAATGTTTTGAAATGTTGCATTATATTCATTGCATTTATTAATTGTAACTTAACTTATCTCGCTTAAATAAACATTACTAGAGTTAGTGTCTCAATAAATGTTTACTTACTGAAATAAAAGTAGTTAATACTTAATTTGTGTTTGTTTTAAGTGATTCTTACACACATTCCAAGTTTTTAAGATGAAATGGTAGTTTATGAAATGAATATCCAATATAAATAAGCCATCTTCGTAGACAGTGAATTAGGTGAAAACAAAACAACATGGCTACTGAATGAATATAAATTTCTGTAAATATAACAAATTTCTATCCTTTCATTATAATATTTATGAAACTTTTTCATTGTAAAAGATTTGATTTATTAAATTTGATTTTCTGTTTCTATTCTAGCAATAGAAATTAATAATTAAAATTATAAATAGTTATAAATAATACTCGAAAAAAGAGTTGAACCAGCGCCGAATGAAAAACGTTGCTAAAATGGGGGTTCCATCCCTACTCAAAGGAATATAAAATGAAGAAAAAGTAGGCAGGGAAGGGAGGAATTTTGTAGCAGTATCTGGGGCTTGTGTCCTAAATGTAGGCTAAGGCAACAAAGTTGCGAAGGACTGCTAGTTCTATGATAAATTGTTAGAAATAAAAAAACAATATATCAATTTTAAGGCCACTACATATGATACATACATACAGTTTAGGGCTTACATGAAAAGAAAACATGGCCATAAAATAAATGAAGATGAAAGTGAAAAGATCACTGGATTCTTTTCCTTCTCTGTTAAATGGTTTCTAAATTAAAAACCATTTAGCAGGTTACCATTTAACTGTTAAATGGTATCCCGCTCACAGCAGTACAGCAGCGGTAGGCAGAGGGAACCTAGTGTTATAACACTCCGATCCCCATTTTCCGCCGAATTTGGAGGCATTGCGTGTGGCGGAACTTAACAGTCGTTTACATTCACACGCTTGTGCCCCTGCGCCACGATGGCCCCAAACGATTTTATTTGTCTTAAATTCGCTGTTTTTGTATATTCTACCAAATTACACAATAACACATAAGTATGTTATAAGAAATATGTTTTAATTTGTTAATAATGTTTCAATTATTATGTATTCCTATTAAAATTTCTGAACGCCGTATGCGCTGTCTTTATTACGAAAAATCTATAACTGCACAGCTTATGCCTCAGGTTTCGGCAGCGGTGACATCATTTTTCAGAGATGTTAAAGTTATTTGAATTTGAAGAATGTTTGAGGTTATCTGCTATGTAGGCACTGCATTCTCATATTGTAAGTACTTTATATAACCACTATAAATCTTATTTCCAGCTAAATTTAAAACTTTAGGTACGTAATCGAGTTGATACACAAGTTTTTCAAAAAAATAGTTTTAATTGTTAAAAAACTTATTGTTTTTCATTTTATAGACGAGGAGATGTCTTTTATTACTAATCAAGACGATCAAGATCCCGCCAGCCAGAATTGCTGACCGACTATCATCGCGAGATGCAAGCATCGATTGTAGCGAAACTCTTGAAAATGAAAGAACGCTATGTCGTGAGAAAAACTCAAGTTACTTTGTATTATTTTGAAGATTCATTTTTTATAAATCTTTAGTTTATTTAATTTCTTTCCGTTTTGTATATAAGTCATAAATATTAAATTTAATTAAATCAAATCAGCAGAGCGATTATTTTTGCCTGTTTTTTTTTCTATTCAGAACAATGTCGACAACATGAGTGTTGTAAGTCATAATGTAGATCTCAAATTTATTAGATAAAATAGTAAGTACCAGTAGAATAACTTATGTATCTATTTTTAATGTAAAGGATAAATAATTAGCATAGCTTAGTACTCCACGGATTTGCCATGGAGTGTCCAACGGGTTGGAGAGGGAGGAGCTCGGGTCAATGCCTGGGACTTGTAACGCAAACTTTAAAATGCTTTTAAATTTTTATTTTACTATTTTAATGGTAGTGATGTCTATTCTGTATACCTCTTTGATATTCTTGATATATTGATAATTTATTGATGTTGTAGAGTATGAAGCTAGAAATGTTTGTTAGAATAATCTAAATATTACTCTTTATTAACATAAGAAGCTTAAAACATATAAAAATACCTTTGTAAATAAATTTGTTTTAGGATTTTTACATAAAGTGTCACTTTTTAACAGTTATAATATTTTATGTATTTTAGATATTTACAGAATAATTAGTTATTTAGTCATAAATCTGCATGCTCTATTAGATGCATATTTGTGTAATCGTCTTTATAATGTATTGAAAGTGTATAACATTTTACACTTTCAATAGATCATAGAGACAATACACTACACTTAGATTATATGTAAATAGCATACATGTTGTAGTCAAACATGTTGTAGTCAAAGTTCGTAAGTTTTAGGTATTATAAAAATTTAGGAATTCGGCGGAAAGTGGGGGACGGAGTGTCTTAATACTAGGTTCCCATTGCCTACCCTGCTGTGTGCGGAATATAGCGTGAAGCTATTTATTGTTATAAAAATTAGCTTAAATAAAGAAAAGAACAAGCTAGGCCTGTAATGTTACTTAATTATTTTTTTTGTTCAGAAACATGGTTTGTTCTCATTAGGTACAGGTGTGGCCAGTCGTGGCCCAGTGGCACAAGCGTGTGACTGTAAACGACTGGTTGTGGGTTCGATTCCCACTCGAGGAGTGGAAATATTTAATATTTCCATTTTCTTCGCTCTGGTGTCGAGGTAAAGCGCGGCGTTAAGTTCCGCCACTTAACACGCAATGCCTCCGAATTCGGCGGAAAGTGGGGAACGGAGTGTCTTAACACTAGGTTCCCTCTGCCTACCCTGCTGTGTGCGGGATATAGCGTGAAGCTATTTTTTTAATAGAATCTCTTATTCAATAGTTAAAAACAGAATACTAGAAATAATAAATGACAATGTGTTAGAACAGCTAATATCAAGTGTATAATTCGATGTTCTAAATATATTAGAAATAAGTAAATAATTGTGTAAAAACTAAAATTTAAATTCAAAATATCTTTATTCAAATAGACATTTGTAAGCACTTTTGAATCGTCGAATGTACATAAGCTACCACCGGCTCTTAAGGCAGTTCTGCTGAGAAGAGCCGGCCAGAAACTCAGCAGTTGCTCTTTTCAAATATAAAAAATAAAAATAAAACAAAAAAAAAATTGTATTTGCATACTCATCTATTACAATCTCTTTGTACGTGTTTCATAATATCAACATACAATGAACTGTATTCTCAGTCCTTTTTAAGTATTACTTATTTTCAAGAAGCAGTAATATCTCTTCTCAAAGATGTTCAAAATATTAACACTTCAATCGCTACAATTAATATCACTGGAGCTTTTGTAGCTCTTAAATGTTTAATTATTGTAATAAATTTATTCAACACTTAATTTGTTTATTTTCAATTAATTCTTATATAATTGGCGTCATTTTAATAAAACTTCCAGTGACAAGGCTAATAAAATGTAGAGGGAATCCCAGTACACTCCGTTTCCCGTTTTCCGCTGATTTCTGGAACTCAACGCCGTGCGTTTCTCTTTTATTACTAAGGTTAAATTTACTACTAAATATGCTACTACTACAATTTGATAGTGAGGTAACGAATTAACTTAGACGGAAGATTTTCTTGATGGTAGTCATGTGAAGAGCCCCAGAATGGTAACTTAAAATTAAAGTGTGATTTCTCAGTATTTCATAAAATTCATATTTGTTTAAATAAAATGCTTAATTGAAAATATACTCAATATATAGCTGACTATAGTTTATGTCAACTTAACCACTGCCACCACTAACGATGAAATACGTGATTATCTTACCAAGAGACTACTAAAAAAGAATCACAACCGGATATGACAAATGATTGGAAGAACTGTATATTATATCAAGATTTATAGGAACCGCTCCCTTTCAGGCCATCTAAACTACTGTAATTTTTACTTTTTACTTTGACGGTGATGTAACTGACCACCGTCATCTTAAAAAAGCTGAATAATAAAATCACAAAAGATAATATCGGAAAATGGCACGAATTACAAAAGTAGTTGAATAAATAAATTAATTAATACAACCCCACACAGAAAGAATCCCACCTATACATTCACTACTACTGCCACTACCAAATACCACCGCCAATACCAAATTTACTTCAATTACTAACATCTGCCACTACATGACAGTCATGTCACTGTTGACCGTGGTGATGGTAGCGGTTGTGGCACACTGCCAGTAGAAAAAAGGAAAAATTATAACTTAAAATTTATCTTAAGCAGTATGTAATAAGTCCATATTTTATTAAAATTACTGTTGTTTTAAACTTTTAAGTTAAAATACTTCTTAAAACAGATGAAGATGTTCTGCAATTATAATCGAGAAATATTGAGTATATTTCTAGCTATCAATAAAATATGAATTTTAAAGAATAATTTTAATAGTTAATTCTATATCGTAGCTGACACACACCATTGTAACAAAATGAAAAAATATAATTTACTTTTTATATTATATTTTAAAATAAACTTTAGCTATTTAAACAAAAAATAAGATATTTTTGTTAAAATTTAAATCTAATGTAAAAAATGCCCTTAGTGTACTTAAACTACTGAACGTATTGGAATGCTGGAAAATCAATAATTGCACAGGTTCCTCATTTTGAATTCGGTCCCAAAAGTGGCAACATTTTTTTACAATGATGTTAAATGTACTGAAATTTCAGGATTATTTAAATTTGACTGCTATGGAGGCATTGAATTTTCGTATTTGTAAGTATTAAAAACATTGGAATGATAATAAATAAGATATAACTATTAATATATGTTTACATATAATTATGCTTGTATATAAATAAATCCAATTTCAACTCGTATATGAGTTTGATTTTTTTGTAATATTAATAATAATACATTTTATTCTATAGTCCAATGAAAATTCTTATTACTATTTTTTTTCATAAATGTCAAAAATCTTCTGAATCCTGAAAAAAATTCTATAAAACTTCTTCTATTTTTTAGGTGTAGAGAGAGAGGATGTCTCCGATGACGACTCTCAATCAAATGAATCAGACACTCAGTCCAGTGAATCGCAACCGGAGACCGACAACGACTGCGAGCTGCAACCGTCAGCTGTAGCGACAGCTCCTGACGATGAAAGCGTGATGTGCTCGCGAGAGGAACATACACAGGTAAAGGTCATTATTTTAAAACACCAATATGTGTGTTCTATGTTAGATCGTATAACAGATGTACGTACATCTTTTCTTATGTGCATCGTTAATTATTTTTTTTTTTTAGTTCCGATCAATTTTACTGACGAACATATTATACTACTGGGGAGTTGTTAGTGATTTTGTGAGCCGCTGGATTGGAAGGATTTCAGGAACAATGCATAACTAATTTATTAGTTAAAATATTAATTTTAAGTATATTTTATAGGATTAACATCTTTGTTTTTTTGTTATATAATGTGTAAAATTATAATTTATTGTCTATTCTTTATAAACTTATAATATTTTCTGTGTAACAATAATTCTGTGTATTATTTAATTTATTTTGAAAATATAAATTTAAAGATATCTGTAATAGTTATTTGTGTAAAGTTAAATAATTATAATATAAAAAAAATTTTGTTTCGTAAGTCTTTATGTTCAATTAGATATAAATTTGCGCTGTAGTCTCCAGTATCTGTTTAAGACGAGTATCGTAAAATACCGATATTGTTCTAAACTTTAGAACTTTTGATGATACTTTATATTAGTTAAGATTAAGTTAAACTACAAATTAGGCGCTCTTAGGTTCCTTACAGAACCATCCCTGTGTTAGACTAGTTAATCTTAAACAATGTGTAGGAATATGTTACTATGTTAAATTTAAATATGAAAAATAATAACCCGTATAATATTTCAAAAAGGTGCGGTTTCTTTCTAGTCTTTTTACACATTTCTGTATAATTCTTTCCTACATTGTACTATTTGTTCTAGGAAAGGACAAAGAATCATATTAGCGGTAAGTTAATAAAAAATATAATTTACTTAATACTTATTCTTAGCAAAGCGACGAAAATGGAAATATTAAATATTTCCACTCCTCTAGTGGGAAACGCACCCAAAACCCGTCGTTTTCAGTCACACATTTATGCCACTGCGCCACGACTGGTCCCATTTACATATTTAATTTTTAGTATCTTGAAACAGATAAGTTTAAATGAAAATATCTTTAATTCTTTACATACCTAGTAGTAACTGTAAGTAATAAAAAAATGTATCATGAAAATAAATGTGACTGACTAAAGTATTCAAATGATTCTCTTTTATATTAGGAAAGTATTTTTTTTTAATTTAAAGATTTTTTTGTTGCAGTAGTGGTACATTTCATGTCAAGTCCTTTATTTCTAAAATAATAAGTAGGTACGCATTTTTTAAATAATTGTACTTCTGTATTCATTGTTGTACCTATTTAATTAATGTATTATACAATTAACTATACATCTGTTTTTGTAAAATATTTTTTATTTTAATATATGCAAGTACTTTTATATTCAGTATTTCACCATAAGTATGTCTGCCGATTGCAAAAACAACAATCAAATTCCAATTTATCGAGATGGCATTTATTAATTGTAACTTTCCACTTTATCTATGTATTTGTGACTTATAAATGTCTATTTATTGAAATAAATTTATTGAACATTTCAATTGCTTGTTTTTAATTTATTATAATACCATTATCATAATTCTAATAACAGCTCCGGTTTTTAAGATAGTAAAAAAAAATAAAAATACTATTTATAGAAATATTACTTTGAATTTATTATCTTAATTTGAATTTGTGGCCAGTCGTGGCCCAGTGGCACAAGAGTGTGACTGTAAACGACTGGTTGTGGGTTCGATTCCCACTCGAGGAGTGGAAATTATATTTCCATTTTCTTCGCTCTGGTGTCGAGGTAAAGCGCGGCGTTAAGTTCCGCCACTTAACACGCAAGCCTCCGAACTCGGCCGTAAGTGGGGAACGGAGTGTCTTAACACTAGGTTCCCTCTGCCTACCCTGCTGTGTGCGGGATATAGCGTGAAGCTATTTATTTATTTATTATTTTTAATTTGAATTTATAGTAACTCAAATTTGACATGATTTAATAAATAAATTTTCCATCTCTGTCGTGGAAAGACTACTGATGAAATCAAACTGATTTAAATATTAGTGTCTATTTTTATTCTAAATTGTATTAAAAAGAGAGAAAATCATTATGACTTAAAAAAGCTTCCCTGTTATATGGTTTTAAAAACCCTAAGCCGTAGCCACAAAATGGCGGTTTACGTAAATTTTTAATCGCTCTTATGGATATCAAATCAAAGAGCATCTAAATGGGGACATTTAATTGCTATTTTTAATTATCTGCCGTTTATATATGTACATTGGATGCATTTTTCCAAATTACAACGCAAAATATATATTATGAAAATATTCGATGGATATCTATCTATGTGTTTCAAATATGTAGGTTTTGTCAGTATCAAGCGATTTCGTCGCATCCAGGTAGAAGGGAAAAGAAGAAAACTGCACAATTAAAAATTTTCCCGCATTCGAAAACGTTTTGAAAGACATTGCATTCTTCGGCACGAGTGAGTGAAAAAATTTTTTTTGATTTTTTATGTGAAGTTGAGATTTTTTTCATGAATAAAACATGTTTCTACATCAAAATATTTAATTTTGTCATGAAGATAATAATTTAATGAAGATAAAATTAGTCGCTTAAAGTATATTATTTTCCACCACCACCGTGATATACCACGTATACCGATGATTCCAACGGACCAACCCATCTTATTCTTAGGACAAAATTGACAATTTTTAATTAGGTGAACTGGTAATATATGTATATTTTGATATTTCTTTTTTAGTCATTACCATGTTATGAGTTATATGTGAAGTATAATACCTATCTGATTAGAGTCAAATGTCATATTTTGTAATTAAAAGCAATTTGATAGAAAGTCGTAGCCACAATATTTAATTATATTTTTTTTATTATTTAATTACATTTTAGAGCTTTTTATTAGAAATCAGTTTCTGCTTTTTGTAAAAAATAATTTCATAAAGGTACCTTAAAAAGGTTTTCACAAATATAATACAAATAACATTTTATACTATTGTATGATGCGCGAGTGATGGGGTCGCCATTCGCACGGTGAATCCTTGGAATCCCAATCAGTTTCTCCTCATTTTATTAAGCAAAAACAATGTTACAATGCTTATAATTTAACAGTGAGAAACGTATTTAGAATCGAAATTTTTAGATTTGTAATATTGTCTGATTGCTAACATTTGTAACTACTAAAATAATATTTAAGTTTCATAATATTAAAAAGGTCATGCTCGAGCTCCTTTTTGTATCGTGTTTACTTATATAAATAAAATACAGGTCGCAAACTCAAAGACAAATTATTGAATGAAATGAAAATTGATAATTACAATTTAATTATTAATTAAAACTTAATTATTAATTAAGAAGCTTACGCGTCCAAAACTTTAAATATAGTAGTGACAATGACTTGGGCTTTATTTTTATTAACTTGATAAAAAGATGAATGTCGTAAATATAATAGGTAAATCTAGGAAAAATATGAAAGCAACTCGTTTCTATTAATATTGTTATTCTTTTTTTTAGCTTTAAGCTGTATCCCGGCGGAGTAAGAAGGAAACTAGTGTTGAGATACTCCACTCCCTACTTTCCGCCGAATTCGAAGGCATTACGTGTTTAGTGGCGGAGCTTAACGCCGCGCTTTGCCTCGACACCAGAGCGAAGAAAATAGAAATATAAATACTAAATATTTCCACTCCTCGAGTGGAAATCGAGCCCACAACCAGTCGCTTTACAGTCAAGTTTTGTGCCTCTGTGCCACGGCTGGCCCAAGTAATATTCTTAATCAAGAATATATATAAAATAAATATAAAACACAAAATTACCATTTAAAAATTAAGATTAATATATTATTTATACCCTAATGAGGAAGGAGAAATATTAAACAATTATTAGTTAATAGTTTAAAATGTGTCAGAATATTATTTCGCTAAATAAATGTCGACTTGTGAACTATTATCATATATATTCGTTTATTTATTATTAACTGGTGCTAAACATAAAAAATCTATTATATATTCTTCACATTGTCGTTTCCGAACGTCTCGAATGTAGGAAAATCAATAACCACGCAGTTTCCTTCTTTTGTTATCGCTCTGAATGTCATGACATCGCTTTTCAGATATGCTGAGATAAATATATGTTTCTGAAATATTTGAACATCTCAGCTATGAAGTTATCGAGCGCTCATATCGGTGAGTACTATATAATAAAATATATTGTTGGAAAAGTAGTCAAATAAGATATATTCATATCAACTGCCTTTGCTTGCATTTCTTCTAGGGAGTTGTTTGTGTCGCATAGCTGTAGAACATGTGTTTGTACCACAAAGCAGGGTATGCAGAGAGAACCTAGTGTTAATACACTACAATCTTCACCTTCCGCCACTTTTTTCTCTACATTCCCGTCGATGGGAATTGAACCCACAACGACATTTTATGTGTTATGTTTTTAGCTATTATTTACTAAAGTAGGTATTGTATTTGGTCTGGCATAATTTTATATTAGTATTACAAATCAAAATAATGCCAATGATTTTAAACTTATGGAAATGAAACAAATAATCCGTCGTCGTAAGGAAACAAATAAATATTACGTCTCATTGTATTTCAGGAAAATTTTAGTATTTAACAACGATAAATTATGAAGACCACCACGAGCCGCTAGCGATGACTGAGGCGATGTTATCAGATAATAGCAACTCCACTGCGGTGCTCCCCAATGACCTGCAGGTATTGCACAATGTTTATATATAACCGGAATCTCGAAGTGAAACTGACTTAGAAAAGGAGCTTCAGTGAAGAACGGAGAGTCTTGACACTAGGACCTCTCTGACTACCCCCCTATGTAGCAAATAGCATAAAACAGTTTTTTTACTGTTTAAACAGGCATTTTTTTTAAAGTGATTTTTAATTGAAATGAGTATTTTCCAAATATCTATAAAAATATAATAAAAAATACTTTTACAATGTCTTATGCGACTCTTTTAAAAACTGCATATATATATTATCTGTTGATGACTTACTTCTAATGTTTTATTTTGTTTCAGATTTATATTTCTGAAATGTTATGGGATTTGGTACTTTGTGAGCAGTATGGAGGTTAAACAGTCATGGCAATGACTGCATAGTGCACTTTAACTATTAATTATGCACAGTTAATAAAGTGATTAGGTGTTACTCTTTAATACGGGATAGCCATCTATTTATGTATTTTTAATGGAAACATATTTAATTTCTTCGATTATCGTATGTTTTAATTATGTCTTAATATTTTATAATAATTAAATATTTCTATTTAGACTGCAATCATTTATGTAAAGCGTAATAAGTTGTTCCTCATATGTATATGTTTACATAATACTATGTTTTATATAATTTACCGAACCGAAAATAAATGTGTTTAGTTCCAATTGGTGTTTATACTATAAATATACCTAATACCACTTAAGTTTTTTATAAATTTTACGCATAGGTTAGGTTAGGTGCAAAGTTTGTTACAATTTTTGTAATATGTTACAATACTCAACTTATTAATATAAGAAATGTGTTTTGTGATGTCGACATGTTTTTATATATAATTATCTACCAGAATAATATTTAAAAATTATATATGATTTAATAATATAAATAAAAAAATAGATCGAAAAATATATAATAGATTTTTTATGTTTAGCACCAGTTAATAATAAATAAACGAATATATATGATAATAGTTCACAAGTCGACATTTATTTAGCGAAATAATAATCTGACACATTTTAAACTATTGACTAATAATTGTTCAATATTTCTCATTTATCATAAGTGTATAAATAATATATTAATCTTATTTTACAAAAAACATCATTTTCTAAAATCACATTAATGGTTTTTAAGTTTTGTTTTTGTAATGGCTATCTATTACACAAAAAAATATGCACTTACGTAATCTCAATTCTTTTCTATTAATTGATCAATGTGGATGTCTATTTTAAATTCATTTTGCTGCTAAAAATAATATTCCAAATATAGTAACACATTAAAAAGAAAATAAAATATAGTTCATCCACTTAGAACTAGAAAACGTGTCGGGTTCTCATGTATGTAGTTATGTCAAATTACTTTTTGAATCATGTAAAAAATGTCTACAATCTATGTAGTATTTTATATTTAAGTAGAAAAGTTCAATATTTTTTTTTATTCTATTTTTCTTTCTTTATATTTATTATTGGCCAAAAATTGAGGAGAGCCATCATGTTCAAAATGAATCGCCAAATATCTAATAATGTGTTCCTGTTCAATGACGTGTAAGCCAGCTCTCTGGATGTCCATAGGCGAAGGTACCGTTTTCTCGTCATCAGGTGGTCCTTCTACTCGTTTGTCTCCTTTATACAATAAAAATGTATGGATTATAATATAGCCATACTAGGTAGTCCAACCTATTCAGGTTGCTAAGTCGAATTATTAACATTATTTTATTATAAATATGGATCAGGGTTTGTTTTATTAATTTTATGTTCTATAGCGTGAATAAATACCTAAAAAAATTCAAGCATTGATTTTCTTAAAAAAGTATTACAGTATAATTTCACTTTAAAAGTACTTTTATAACGAGAGACACAATTTGTGAATAAAAATTGTACCTATAATTCACAAATTGTCTTTCGTTATTATTAATATAAAGTCGTTTATTATCCGCATCTGTATTTCAGAACGCATCCGAATGCAGCAAAATCGATAACTGTACCCTTTCCTTCTTTTGCTCCCGCCTTCGAAGCGATGGCGTCGCTTTTCAGATTTACTGAGAGAAAACCTTCATTTTTATTCATTTAGGCAACTTAGATTCATTATTATCGGGCCCTCGTATTAGTAAGTATTCATAGCACTAATAATGATTACATAAATTGATTAAAAATAATACATTAACTTGTTAGCGATAAGACTTCATTTCGTTTGTACTTTTTATCTTATAATATTATAACATTGGAGTTAAGTTTTAAATAAAAATTAAGTGTAAATGATGAAAAACAAACACGTAAATTATTTTGTGGTTGCTCAGGACAAGCTTGGAGCTTCGACGAGATGAAGAGCTTTATAACATTAGAGACTTAAGACCATCACGAGGTGCTAGCGATGTCCGAAACTTCGGTATCCGAGTACGAAATCACTCTGTACAGTGACAAATATTCAGGTACTCTTTAGTATAAAAGCATATTTAAAATTTTCAGTATTTTTGACTCGTAATTGTTCAAAAAAAGTCCTATTTTAATGCAAATTGCCAAATACAAACTGAACAGTTTTGAAAAAGTTTATTTTCAATTTATAATTGTATGTAATATGTTTTTTTCCGTTTCTATGAAAAAGGAGAAAAAAATCAATGATCGTTAGTTAATTTTAACTTGTTTTTTTTTATATTTCAGATTGTATTTGCTGAAGAGTCATTGGAACATGTATTCTGTGTACAGGACAGGCCTTCTTCTGTACATTTAAAAACGTGATACGAGGTGTGGTAAATTCGTGGAGGGTAATACCTTAATAAAGGATAGCCATTTATGTATGCATATTAATTGATATATATTTATTTCTTTCACTTGATATTTCAACAGATATACTTAAATTTAACTATTTAATAAAGATTATTTATTTAAATATTTATGTCTTCTACTTTTTGTGTAAACTACCCTGTTTAAATATTATAGAGTATTATGTTATTAATTTATTCAAATAAATGTATTTAGTTTCATCCGGTGTTTGTTTTATTTAGCCCCACTCTAATACTTCACGTTATTCCAAGTCTGCGGATTATAATATGACCAATAGATTCAGTTTCATTACGGAAAAGATTTGCAATGTAGTATTCCCATTCGTATAATGTATATATTTTTATGAGTATGTTACTTTATGAGTATAAATTAATTAAAACATTACGAATAGACCACATATAAATTTAATAAAAAAAATAAACAGATTGAGAACGTTATACCATTGCCTTACGTGGTACCATTACTATCATATAATATTGTACAAAAAATGTTTACGGGATATTAAAAATTAATACTTTGAAACTTAATACAATTATATAAATATTACATGCTGGGTATAGGAAAACATATGTAAAAGAAACGTTTTTAGTATGATATGTATTTTAACACTTAGTAATTTTATTAACAGCAAATACAACAAGCTCTACTTATGTAGTCAGGAAGAAATTAGCTAACAAGACTCTTCTTCTAATATTAAAGGATCACAAAATAATTCCATTTTTTTTGAGATTTTTTAAGTGGCTGTATTGTCCTCAAAAATGGCCCTAGTTTAATTTAAAAACTATAATTTTAAAGCTTGAAGATTCTAGTTTTCAGATCGTAAGATGTTTCTTTTTTCAAGCCATGTGTACCGCTCAATTAATACCGAATTGCTCAATTTCAATTAATGCTCAATTTCAATTAATACCGAAAAAAAAGTCCAAATTTTTTTCTGTTCTTTGTTTTGGTGTAAAAAAAATGTTTTTTTTTATTTAACTTAACCACTATATAGATCGGATAACTTGTTTATCCAGCTTTAATTTGTTTTTTTTTAAAAGACCAATACAATCACTTCTCGCTCAGATATTGGGCTTTGAATGGAAAAGAATATTTTTTTCTTCAACCATCAATATCTCAGTAACCGCTGATTGCACAAGAAACGTAAGGAGGGTTTTGAAATCTTTAGTAAATTTCCAATAAAAATCAGCTACAAATTATTGGAAATAAAAATTATCTTCTTCTTTACATTCATTTTAAAAATAATTTAAAAAAGTACTTTTAGAAAGGTGGCTTTTGCCATAATCAGGCGCTAAGTTGGATATATCGAGAAAACCGGTAGTGTTTAGTGTGCCTTTTATAGTTCAATATATCTATTTACAAAAACCTACAAAATTTCGATCCAATCCATCGAGCCGTTTTTTTTGGTTTCATTCGATCAAATTTTAAAGAAAACTAAAGGATCACGATTTCTACTGATCACCTTTAACAAAATAAAAAGAAGAATTGATTTTTCAGTTTTTTTCATGCTTTTTTTATTAATAATAGCGTTTTTATTTTACATTATAAATTTACATAAGCTAAATGAAAGTTAAATATTGCAAATAAATATTGAATAGGAAATATTGTTATCATGTGAATGCCACATTACATGAATATTTTCTTTATATAAAGAAAAATAAATTCACATACATTACGTTTGTTTTTCCCATAAAGAAGGAGTTTAGCAATTAGTATAGCAATCCATTGTCGGCTTCAGTTTACTAAGCAGAGTTTTCAGAATACGCTATATTGGGAAACTATTTGGTGATTTTTACCTAATATGCTAAATATCATGCCATATCAATCTTTAGATATAATGAACTGGTGTAAAATTTTAAATAATAAAAGTTAGTCTATTAAAAATGTTGTATCATAAATATTAACTTCCTATTTCTGTAGGATGTTAATTTACATATTTCATAAATAAACACATTTTTCATTAATTTTATAATAATAATAATAATACATACGTAAAAATCTTAATGAAAATACATACAACATCGAAAATGATATATAACTTGACTATAAACAAAGTTTCATAATTTGCGAGCACATGCGAGCGGGGTCGCAGACGTAAAAAATATATGGTAAATATAAATAGTCCTTTATTATTTTAAATAAGTAAATAAATAAGACTTAACTCATGAATCAACGTTATATGTGACATAATTATTTTAAATTCGAATTTGTAATAGTTAATAATTTCAAATATAAAAAAAATACTTCACTTTAGTCATTTTTATATAAATACCACTAAACCATTTTTAAAATCAGAATATTATATTTCATTATTATTCGAATGCCGATTAATATCTAATAGTCATGGAATTTGTATGTCCTATGAATTAGTTTTATAAACATGCCTCATAAATCCTCAAAATTCAAGGACGTTATTGAATGCAGAAAATCAATATATGCGCAGATTGACCCTTCAGGATCCGCCCTTGCACCGCGTCCTTGCACCGATAGTATCAATTTTGGGAGATCTCCAATACATTTTAATATCTGAGGTTTCCAGCCAGTGAGGTTTCCAGTTCAGTATGGAGCAGACTATTTCTTTTACTAGTAAGTACTCATACCTTCTTTACTGCCTATAAAGTAATTTTTAATTCCTTTATATTGGCAAAATTTTATCAACTATTTAACTCCAGCTTTTTTTAAAAAAATATTATGAATATTTTTTACTTTAATAAATGTAAAATTTGAATACATTTTATAAAACTGTTACTACTAATTTAAATTTTCTTGACACAAAAATCTACAGTCGTTTTAATTTTTTGATGTAATTACATTTTAATTGCAAGAGTACTTCTTTTTAAGAACAACTTAGAAATTATTTTCCTTTTCTACTACAGCAAAATACACAATAACTATACCAAAAAGAAGTTCTGCAATCAAAGGTGAAAATAAAGATGGTGACCAGCAAGGAGCCCCAGTAAGGCCTATGATGAGGTTTTATAATTATGTATGCAATTTGTGCAAATTTAACAATGCGTGCAACCTAAATAAAGAAGCAGATATACAGGTGCAGGTGCAGGTGCAGGTAAATTGTTACAAATTCCCTTTATGTGGCGTCTTATATATAAGATAATAATAATTCTAATACTGTCCACTTATGATAAAAATGTTGTATAGAAAAGGCACATTTTGCTGTATGCGCCTTTAAAGCGCAATATTCTATATATCTTCTTCAATTTTTTGTGTAAAATTGAAAATTAAAAAGCTTAATATTTATCATAAATAAAGCTTAAAAACATCATTACCTAAATAAAGCTTAAAAACATGTTGCTATGGTATCATATGGTTATATGCAATATATAAATACAAGTATTTACATATTTGTGCCCTTTTTAATTAAGACGTCAGTACAGATATCTAGTGTTCAATATATGTATGTTTTTATAGTATAGTATGTACGTTGTTGGGCGGATTAGCTATGCAGCTGACGATAGCACTGTATATTGGTTTCAATTTGTTTGGTGAATGTGTGGTATCGCTATCGTAGCGATTTTTTTTATTGTTTGATTATACACTTGTTGACTATATGTTTGGTTGTAAATTCGATGTATATTCTGGAATATTATTAATATTTTAAACATTACTGTTCCCCCGCTACAAATAAACAAAATCGTATATTGTCAAACAAATGTTATCTCCAAGATTAACGAGAATTAGGGAATTAGAGGTATTTTAGTAGTAGATTCCTTGAACCTGGCCATTATAAAACAATGAGACGGTCATGTAACTCCTTTATGTTCAAATTTATACAAAATCATGCATTATGTAAATAATTAATTATTTTTTATTTGTTCCAGAACGTACAAGATGAAGAAGAAAAGATGGCGAGGGATGAGTCGAGGTTGTATTGCAAGTACTCGGACGGTGTAATCAAGGAATACGAAGTATATTTTTTGAAGTGAAAGTCATTTTCAGAATTCCTATAAATTTCTAAATATCTCAATGTCTACAATTGCTCAATGTTGTTACTATTTAAATATATATTTCTTTTTCGGTATTATAATGCACTCAAAATTATAGCGTCTTCTGTGAATGTTCTGTGTGCTCTTTAACTGTTGTTGTATTAGAGTACATAAATTGAAAATACTATGCAAATACGAAGTTAATTTATTTACATTTTTTGTTCTTTTTTATATAAAAGTATAATTATTTTAATGCAGCTTGTTAAGATTTTGTTACAATATACGATTAAAAAGTTTAAAGTTGCAAGTAAATGTGAAGTTTAGTTGATACTTCAGGTGTTCCTGTAGTTTAGGAAAACATGGCAAATCTATTTATAATCAAAAAATATTCTTGATATAACTCTACACCTACTATACCTACTTTTTTGATGATCTATTTATATTGTGTTACTTGAAATAAATGTATTTTATTTTTGCCAATGTTAGTTTTAATTACCTCCCGTTTACTTTCTAAACTAAAGAATAAAAATATATCAAGTTCGCCAAAATGTGTTTTTTTGTTTAAATGATTATTTTTTTCCATTTTATGAATATCTTATATTAAGCAAGCAGATACAATCCAGTATTAAGACACGTTGTTCTCCGTTTTTCGTCCAGGTTGAGATAGCTTGGTTGGTAGAATCCATTGCTACGCTGTTATTTTTTTATATTATAAGTTATTTATATTTTACATACATACATATACTTATTGTTATATTAGCATAATATGAAATAAAGTAAATTGAATGTTATTCGATTTATCCAGAATAGACTCTTAAATACATATGCAAATATTTTCTGTTGTAATCTATTAAAATACCCGAGTACACAAGGTTATAATAAACTTTTTAAAAAATCTTCATACTCCACGAACAATACTCACTACTCGTCACATTAAAAGGGTTAATAATAAGAAAGTTCTAAAGGCGATCTGATAAATTGTGGAGCTTCTTGAGAACACATTCATACTACATCGGATCCATAAAAGGTTTTAAGTTCATTCATAACATGTCAATGTCAGTGTTAGGGCATGAATTTAATACATATTTTATTTCAAAGAATGATAAAGCCCCAAACAATTAATATTATTCTATAGAACTTCAAAACCATAAATACAAGTTAGCCTTGAAAATTCCAGCATGTTGGGCTTGGGGTGCTACGAATGGGCCTTAGCACTTTGAAAATAAATAATTATGCATAAGTAAATAAATGAGCGGGTAATAGCAAAGTAAACCACAATTCGATTATACTTATTTTTGAAAATTAAACGTGTGTTACGAAAAATTTATTTATTTGTGTATTAGACGATCGATACATCAAAACTCGATGTTCCGAAAAAAAGTTTGGGTATATGGAAATAGATTTATGATAATAGTGTAATAATTTACCAGTTATACAATAAAAGTTTAAATTTAGTAATTTAGATTATAAGCAGTATATAGTATAGCTGTGGAGTGAAGAAAAGTTAATCATTAGCTTTAACTTCAGTTTTCAAACAGTGGTCACAGATACAAGAATATTTATAATTGATAAGGAACCAAATGTTTCTCATCGAGATGAATCTGAATAAATACTTATTCATTTTATAAAAATCTTTTAAAAAAAATAAAACTTTCCTTCTCTTTCAGCACTAAAACAGAACACACTGAATTCAGATTGTTACGGTCGGCATTTCCGAACGCGTCTATAGGCGGAAAATCAATATTTTTAGCTTCCTTAATTCAGATTCCAGCCGCCCTAGCAGCGCTAGCATCATTTTATAAAATTTTGAAATAACTTCAGCTTAAGAGCTTTGAAATATTCGATATGCAGTTGCTGAGATCTCATATAAGTACGTATTTTGTTAGAATGTAATACACTACTCTTTTAAGTAGCCAAAGCGAAATGGCCTAAGAAAATTTATATTTATGGCTATAGATTTGATTTAAACTTATTCTTGCGGTGTTGTGTGTTTTTTAACTTTTATATTTATAATTTGATCTGATTACAAATAAATATTGCGAGCGAATTTTATATTGAAAGCGTATAATGTAACGTAACAAGAAATTTAAAACAAATATAATAATATATGTACATTATATTAGACCTATATTATGTCCATATATTATTATTATTGTTATTGTTGCGTTTATGTTTTATTACTTAATCATCTCATTATTTATTCTCGCAAGTGTCGTCTGTATATATAAATGTCAAACAAAAATATATATCTTTAATCGATCTAAAACAAGACTTGAGTTTTTTACTTTTTTGGTTACAGTCCGAGGACCTTTTCGGAGAAACCGAAGAAATTGTCTTTGTAATTATGGAAGATACTATCGTGACAACTATCAGCGACATGTCATAAAAGATGGCAGTGCTGACTACTGTCGGGGCTGTCACCGCCCCGGGGAGCCTTTCAGACATATCCCGCTCGGCCGTCCTCCATATTCGAACGGTGAGTATTTGATTAATTCTGTAATTCTCCACCAAATTTAACGTTATTTAACAGACTGAGATGATTTAGTTTTTTTTAAAGTATATAGTTTTCTTATTTATGCTTTTAACTGATCATGTAATATTTTCTAAACAAACCTGGTGCTTATATATTTTTTTTCATAATTTCAGTAAGGCCCTGGAACCCTAATGATGAAATGAATTGTTTTCTAAACATCGAAGTTGAAAGCAATCGCGCCCAGCCAGATAAGATGACGGCAGTCGCAACAACTGTCGAACATAAAACCGTTTTGTGGTGTGCACAAGAATTACAAAATATGCAGGTATTTAAATATAACTTTTATCATTATCATATTCTTACTGCAATATATACATGACGTATAGTTTCTTCCTCTATCTATTGCTTCTACAAGGCTAATTACTCAAAAGTTAAATTTAATTAATTAATAACTTTGTGCAGATAAAAGACGAAGGGAAGCAGCCGAACAGTAATATGACAACATCTTGTGAACCGAATGAGGCATCAGCAATATCAAGCGACAACGCTGAACATGTTACTTATTAAGGAAGTGCTACGTTTCTGCAGTATTACTGAGAAATGAACAATGTGCTTATAAAATAGAACGGTCATTATGATTGTAGGTTAACTTGCACATACTTCACTGATCAGTATTTTGAATTTTTTTAGAAGACTATTTATAATGTAGGACATTTATATATGCCTATCAATTTATAAAATATCTTAAAGTAAGTACTGCGGAAATAAAACTTATTTATAAAATTTAAATCTACTTAGCAATTAACTTGTCCTTATTATACGGTAATGATTTTATTTCTGTGTAATCATAAAGTTATTGCGAATTGATTACAGTAATAAATTAATCATTTTTTACTCCTGTATACATAAAATCTACTTTTAGTGTCTTCACTTTAAAATAATTTATTAAACAAAAAAAAACCAGTATAATAACACTTTCATAGTTTTAAGATTTTTAGCGTATTGTTATAAGTGGAAAACTGAGGGTCAAACTATTACGTAATAAGTATCTGTAAGAGACGCGCAAATTACTAATACCGCTTAAGTAAAGCGCTGTAATGCCACATAAATCAGGAAATAACAAAAGTTATTGTATTACTATAAAAGTTGAATCATTTTGTAAAACCAGTTTGTCAAAGTTATTCAACGGCCCGATACCGCCTCGAACACCAGCGCCCCTAGTTAGGCCTAGCTCGGACTGAGCGAAGCAAAGTCCCTTACTAAAACGATATCGTAAGTCGAGGTTCGAGTCTCAATTAAGGCGCCCTTGCCACGCCGACGTCGTCATTTGAGGTCAGAGCCTATATAACTCGGATTCCCCTAAAGCCCGGTGACGGTGTCGAGGCCTCTCCGACCAACAGCATACTGCACAATTGAAAAAAAGGTAACACCAGTTCAGTATACGATATGTGTATGATATATGAACCACACACATTGTTTATTTGTCCAAAACCTGTTAAAAGTTTTGCTTAACAGGGAATTCTATTTGTAAAAGTAACCAATCTGACCGTTAAGAAGCCTTGCTTCACTCAATAATAGCGTATTAGGATTATTTAAATACGATAAGTTATACAAATAAATTGAACCATCTCAAATATAAATTTATATTAAAATTATTCTATGAACTTTTAGAATCGACTTCTTTCTTATGTATGTTTACAGCATTATACTCTAGCATAGATATTATTATTATTATATAGGAAACATTGGTGTATACACACTATAAACAAGTGTATTTTGAAAATTGTAATAAAATCGTAGAAAACACTTTGCAGTTTTATTCAATTTCCTCAAAATTCTATTTAATTCTAAAGTGGTATTTATATTGTAAGCTGTTGTTTTTATTATATTTAGTAGGGTAACATTTATATTTATTTTAAAGTGGAATAAATATAAATTAGGAGACAGAACATATCTTCTAATTATATAAAATAATACTAGCGACCCGCTCGCGGCTTCGCCACGTGAACTAACACTTTCATCCACTATTGCCTCTTTGGTAATTATATTCTTGCGAAAATCATCGATGCATCTAGTACAATGTGTATACTATTTGATAACGTATAGTGATAACAGATCTAGTAAGAAAACGTACGAAATCTGCTATCATATATCTATATGATAGCAGATTTTGTACATATATACCATCAGGTATATAGATAGTATTATAAACTGGTCATAAATAAATTTTAGACTTTTTATTTTATTTTACAATTGTGTTACTTACTGGTATTAAAAAAAATACCTTTACTTGCAAATAATCAATATAACTTGACTTTGGTACTTTTTATTTTTCTGCGGGAACTATATTGAATACCAGGGTAAACTAACGACCCTCTCGCGGCGTCGCTGGGTGAACTACTACTTTCATACCCTATTTTAGCACCTCTGGAATTATTTTTAAAAAAGAGATGTAGCCTATATTTGACTTTGCCCTATCAACTATTTCCTGAGAAAATTAATCGAAATCAGTCAAGGACTTTAGATCTTTCATTCTCACTATATTCTTAACATACATAAGTTTCATCCACTGTTTCAACCTCCTAGGGTTTGATTTTTTTTAAAAAGTAGCCTATATTTGACCCTACAACTTCTTCTTTTCGAATTTAATCTAAAGCGGGCTAGTAGATTACCCGTGCAAACAAAACCTATAGAAGAGATACAGATTTTTGCATCTTTATAAGAATATTAATGAGTACGAATATATCTAGTACAATGTCAAATATATAATAACAGATGGTGACAGAAAACGTAGTGACATTTGTTGTCATATAGATAATATAAAGTTTTGTAGACCGGTCAAATGTATTTTTAATAGCAAATTATCTTCAATAAATGTTGTGCTCAATTTATTTTATAATTATTTTAAGTAATATTAGTGATATTAAAACAAATTTAGTTTCACTCGTGAACTATCAACACAATTTAAATGTATTTTTTTTATTTTATTTTTCTGCCGCAGTTGTATAGAATACCAGGATAAAAACTATCCCATATGTTGCTCTAACCTTTAAGCTAACTCAATACAAAAATTCATTAATTTCTACGCGGTAGATATCAGTATATAAATAATTTACTTATATCGGTTTTTTATTTTTTCCAAAAAAACTACATAGAAAACCGGGATAAAAACTATCCTATATGTACCTTTGGACTATAAGCTATCACTATACCAAAATTCATTCATTTCTGTCCAGTAGTTTTTGCGTGATTGGCGAACAAATTAACAGACAGACAGACAGACAGACAGACAGACAGACAGACAGACAGACAGACAGACAAAAATTCTACTGAGTGGTTTTTTCGCCTCTGTTATCGATATATTAACATACCCAATTAAATTTTTTCCGAAATTTTTCATGTACAGAATTGACTTTTCTACTCTTTTATTATATATATAGATTACCACTAATTAAGTAAATCTAGAGGATTTCCTCAGACTTTAACTTAGAACTTTGAATTAAAATTTCATTCAGACATTGTTTTATCATTATTATTATTATTCCTCGACCTAATTATAGCTTATATAGCTTGATGTAGTCTTTGGCTTTTACAAGCTCAGCGTACTATGTAAGCAAAAACTCGTTAAAAATAGAAAAGTTTACAGACTCGAAGTTTGTGTTCGACATAATATCTTACTATACTTACCTTATTAAAATAGGCAAATAACTAAACTCATTATTATATTTATAACAGTTAATATCTTACTACCAATGAAGTTATTATCACAAAACACTTTTGCATTCCTGTTATTTAAACTTACAAATTAAATATACACTTCTTCGTATTAAATTTATACTATTTAATATCAATAAACTTCGAAGTCTTTTTTCCTAGCCACGATCCTGATCATTCCCTAGTCCGATAGCCACCCAGCTCTTTTTTTTTCTTTTTTTCAAATATCGTAAACTATAAGTCACCAGTATCTCAGTTAGCCAACATTACACAAAAATATTCATTATTTTTTTATTTAACGCGCGGCGTTAAGTTCCGCCACTTAACACGCAAGCCTCCAAATTCGGCGGAAAGTGGGGAACGGAGTGTCTTAACACTAGGTTCCCTCTGCCTACCCTGCTGTGTGCGGGATATCGCGTGAAGCTATATATTTTTTTTTATTTATCTAAATAAACATTTCATTTAATATTCTATAAAATTAAATTCTTAGTAAGTTATTATATAATAGTTAACTATTATTAAATTAAGCCTGCTGAAAGGTTCCGCTACGGGGACATAGTATTTATGTCATAGAAAACGAAAGACCTCACCCAATACGGGGACATGAAAATAATTCTGTTTTCATTTCATTTATTTATCATCGATGTAGTTTTCTCTAACAAATACTGCAACTTGGTATATGGCTGGTTTGTTAATCATACACTGACAAGAAATATTTGTCATAATATAATGTTTTAAGTCGCAAATATTGTGGAATATTCACAACAGATCTGTCGCATTGATATTCAGTGTAGTTTGCGATTGACAACTTGCAAATATAATATATTGGCAAATATAATTTATTTCTATTATAAAAAGGTTTAGTTTATTTTTTAATATTTATTTTAATACTTGCTACTTGCTACTAGTACAATAAATTGAGAAAATAATATGTTCATCATTGCAAGTTGTGTCGATCAGAAAAATTGACATCTGTCAACAACATCAAGCTATCTTGTACAAGGTATAAACCATTGATTTCAAGTTAATTGAATTATAATTACAGTAATTTCAAATTTTCTAGTCTAGCAACACAAAAATATTTAAGATTTATAGACAATATATCCTAGATATTTGAGGAAAAACGACACAATTTGAGGGAAAACAATCGAAGGCTGAAGAAAATGTATTTTTTTTCTAAAGTAATTATTATGTCATATTTTTAAAAAAATCAATATTGACCACCTAAACAATAATTGTTGTTTTTTTTAAGTTATCCTCATGATACTACTTCTTAGAAATGTAGTGCTCCTGTATGGGAAGTGCATTGATTTTTCCCTACACAAACCTTCACTAATGTGCATATATACGTTCCTCGTCAAAGGTGTTCTGAAATGAAAAAAAAAAACAATTAATGACACAGATAACATTTTTTTTATAATAACAATCTGGTTAGATATAAAAAATAGTATTTTAACACACTTTACATTATCTGTGTATGTTTCCCTTGAGAAAAAAGATTGTTTTCATTTTTAAAAATTATCGCTAAAGTCGACTCTTGCAGCTCGCAGTAATTGATTGTCAGCGGTTCCGACTCACCGGACCGAGCGTTTCCATAGATATTGGAACTCCCCTTACCTAAACAAAGCAATTAATAATCTTATTCAAAAGGCTTATTTCAACTTTAACAGAACCTCTCCTGCTCCAGACTATCTGTATCATATTTTATCACAAAGGGCGGGACGTAAAGATTGGAATGTGTATTTTTATTTTTTTACAATGAATATAATAGTTTCACGTGTTGATTGATGTTTGTGTGACACTATTCGAAGATTCTTCATGAGGCGTCAAAGGCTTGATCGTCCACTAAGCTTAGTCTTACTGGACAATTTTTAAACTATTCTTCTTAATTACCTACTTGAAAATGAACAAATTTATCGACATTAACAACCATTTGTAGAATTTGATAAATACTCTAAAATGTACATTGTCAAAATAGTATAAATGGTTCAAATATATGAATGGATTTCGGACTCGTAACTTTTTCATATAATAAATGTTTAGTCCAAACTTTGTAAACGTAGGTAATTTGGATTTACAATAAAAAAATATATGACTGTTTTTTAATAAACTGAACTACATTTTTGCAAATCTGACACTCATTAAGTAATATATATTAAATAGTATTTTACAAGCCGTGATAACTTTGTAAGTATTCTTGATTTCAAAAAATATTAAAAAATCATTCCATCATTGTATACATGCTGTCTGTTCTACATTTCTGCTAGTCTGTTTAATAAATACATTAGTTGTCCGTGCGGTTGTGATTACAAAGAAATCTATAAATAACAAAACAGCAGACAAATATTTAGTAGTAATTAACTAAAAGCCGTAGTCGTAACTGTGAAACTTGTGACTGCTATTTTTATTCAGCTTAAGCTTTGTTATCATCTTAAAGAAATATTCATGTCTTTTAATATTCGTTTAATAATAAGGAATATTTATATAATATACTCATGTTAAGTAAATATTCCATATTATTAATCGAATATAATGGGCAATGAATTATCAAATTTCTATAAGTAATCGAAATTTTATAATTCAGCCGCAATGCTATTTTAAGATGTAACCGTTAAATTATTTGATGTACCTAACGTTATAAGGTTAGTTTATTAATATAAATGGAAATTTAACAATAAATAGTTCTGTAAACTATAAAATAAATAATACTAAGCACCACATAAAACCTTAGATTACTTTTATTCTTGTACGTAACAAAGTAATTTCAAGTGTTCACTTATTTTTTTTTAATATAATTTTGTAAATATTTACATTTATAAACTTTTCTGAACGCACTGCTCTCAGCGATCAATAGCTGCAGCAGTTTTCCTCTCTTCGCACTCGTCTTGAAAGCTCTGGCATCATTTCCCAGAATAGTTGTAAAATTTTAACTTTAAATAAGTATTTGGTTATCCATGTATTCACCGAATTTTTGTTCAAGTAAGTTTAATATGTTGAAATGTAGGTGTGTGGTCCTCTACAGTACTAACTCAAATATATATCCTATATTAATCCTACTCTCTTAGTCTTTTTAAATTAGAAATATTTATTAAATATAACTTATTTATATTTAATAAATATTTTATAAAGTTCATTGTAAGATGTCGATCTGAAGTCATATTATATTAATCTGAATGTAATATTTATACGTTACAAGCAATATGTATTGATTTTTTTAGTACATTACCAATAGTCGACATCTTCTTTACAGATAAAATCTGGACGTTCGACGAGCTACTTAAAAGTTACACCGATATGAAGCAAGAGGAGCAACGCGAGCAACAAACGAAAACTGCGGCGATGACCACGTTGTCATCTCGAATGAAACTTATACAGGTTATTCACTTCTGAACTGTTGATTATTCACTAATTATATTATTAACTCCGCCTTAAATATAATGTTTATAGAGATTACAATAGCCCCATAGTTTAGTTACCTCTAAAAGTAAAGGCAAAAATCTATACAAGGACTACTCTCTAATGCAGCGCATTAATAATATTTTTGCATCAATTTTTTTTGTAAAAATTGCGTTCATGTAAACTTGTAAGTAGTTTTAGTTATCATATTACTCTTACTCAGAATTTACCAAATTAAAGCGATTAAATAAATTTAAATTCAACTAACCGCACTATAGGTGAGGTGATTATTAATGAATTTGCTAAAATATTATTAATCAATGACCAAATACCGACGTTTTTTTTTTCATTTCAGATCAAAGAAAAGTCATTGGAAGACGATAAAATATCTTGTGACAGACGAAATCTTGGCCTGGTCCCCCCAACAAAATAAACCTTTAAGAGATACGTACATTAATCAAAAATAGCCCTAAACCTATTTTATTTAAATTAACAAGTAACAATTATTCGAACATAAGACAAATAATTAAATTAAGTAATTATTTTTCGTATGTTTGAATAATTGTTAGTTAATGTTATATGAGAAATTTTAATATTCGTCTATTTTGTTTATAAAATTATTAATAAACAACAATAAGTTTTTAAACAAAATCTAAAATTTAAATTTGTATGAAAATCCTAAATTAAATTTAAAAAAAGCTAAGCTTATACTTTTAATTTTATTGTATTGATGAAGCTTATGATAACTTTTAAAATTTCTTAGCACAAGTGCACCCAAGATTTTATGCGCCAGTAGTCGTGGTCTAGATACATCGCGATGTAATACGATTTTAATTGAATGGATAAACTCTAGTAAATTAAGCTGTCTGCAATGTGAGCACTTGTTTACGTACCTAGTTAATATTTATCTTATTAGAAATAAGTTCTAGAGTACGGGGCATGTAGTAGAATAGTCTAGAATTACTATTTTTATCTTGAGTCTACGTGAATAAGGTAACACCATCTAGTAGCTGTAAATATTAGGATATCTGTAAAACGATATTTTTAAAAGTAGCCAAAAACTTACTACCTGCCGTTAGCGAAGTGTCCATATAGCACGATTTTCTAAATTACCCGTGAAGGAATCCTGGACATTTATTTTCTTCTTCTTTTTAGGGCCGGCTTACCTCTACAATAATTTTACACATCGTCACTGCTACCTACTACCTACATATAGGTATTTAAAATAATAGAAGTAACTTAAATATATAATTATCATTTTGGATATAAATAAGATTTAATATTTTTAAAGTACCCAACACTAAGAGTAAACTAAATACTGAAATAAAGATACAATCATACTATCGAAAACATATTAATACACTAGAAGCAAACATATAGTAATTTTACCGTATAAAAAGTAAAATCAGATTCAAATCCGCGACGTCTGCGTATCTGTCAAAGACAGTGACCACTAAAAGAGCTGATCAAGCATATGTATATTCAATTCATAGTTATATTACGAATTATTGTTGTGTATCTTCTTTAGGTTATCTCGGGTTTAGATAAACCCGGATCTTTGGAAGGCTAAGGCTGGAAAGAAGCATCAGCCGGGATCCATCTCTGAATATCCACAGGCAATTGCCCACAGATGGTCACCGGCTCATGAGTAGGAACTATAGAAAATGTGGAAAACTAAAATGGAACTATAGAGTGGAGTTAAGATGAACTGAATACTGGGCTATTATATGAGACTACCGGACGTCCGTCTTTTCAATAGTCTCAAATTGAGTGGTTGACGAACGGTGACTCGCCTCCCACTGATGGACGGAGAGATGGATGGGATAAATATCAATGCCCCTCTGGATATCTCAGGTCTGTGGGATCACCACTTCCCAACAGCTCGACACAAGCTGCCCTGCGGGCACGATTTATTATGTTATTATTATTAAGTCATTACTATTATATCATTATTAGTATTTTTAATAATAGTAAATAAGTGATTTCCACATATACTAACACAAGTAAATACTTTCTAGAGTCTATTCGCTTGTATGCTTACTTGAAATACATGTAATGCTAAGAATATATATTTATAAATTTAGCTTTCAGAAAATGAAAAAGAAGTAATCTTTAGGACGAAGTGATAAATTTTTAAATTTTATTTGGCCTCTCTCGTTAGTATCAGTTTTTTTCATAATTATACTTTGTACCTGTATTGTACCAGCATATCTAATGCGTTTTATTTATAGAAATAAATGTAAATAATTTAAATTATTAAATAAATAAATACAGATACAAAATTTCCTTAACACTAATATAAAATTAAATATGAAATTGAGGATATTAGGGATAAATAGAAGTAAAAAAATATATATTTCATTTTAATTTTTTGAAATTTGTTTGTAAAATTATAGCTCTATACTTCAGCATTTATGTGTGCCTGAAATGTCTGTAGAAGTAATGGTAAACAATAAAATATTAACAATAATATTATGAGATTTTTTTTGGAACTGTTGGCTAGATGCTAAGGAATTACTTTTTGCTTGGGATTGTTTGAAATATACAACGTCTTTTTCAAACAAAGAAACATTTTAAACTCGATTTATGATATTACAATGTTAAATTGTCACAAGTAATGTATGCTACTTGTGTTCACAAATAGATTTATTCAAGTTTATACGAACATTCTTTACTCTTTTTTTGTTCTAATGATAATATTAAACACATAGTGTATTCTTAAATGACAAGTCTATTCTATAAATCTATATAATAATACTAGCGACCCGCTCGCGGCTTCGCCACGTGAACTACCACTTTCATCCACTATTGCCTCTTTGGAATTGGTTTTTTTTTTATAAAAGGGGGGTGGTCTAAATTTAACCTTGCGTCACTAATTATATTCTTGCGAAAATCATCGATGCATCTAGTACAATGTCTATACTATTTGATAACGTATAGTGATAACTGATCTAGTAAGAAAACGTACGAAATCTGCTATCATCTATATGATAGCAGATTTCGTACATATATACCATTAGGTATATAGTATTATAAACTGGTAATAATAACTTAAATAAATTTTAGACTTTTTTATTTTATTTTACAATTGTGTTACTTACTGGTATTAAAAAAAATACCTTTACTTGCAAATAATCAATATAACTTGACTTTGGTACTTTTTATTTTTCTGCGGGAACTATATTGAATACCAGGGTAAACTAACGACCCGCTCGCGGCGTCGCTGGGTGAACTACTATTTTCATACCCTATTTTAGCACCTCTGGAATTATTTTTAAAAAAGAGAGGTAGCCTATATTTGACTTTGCCTTATCAACTATTTCCTGAGAAAATTAATCGAAATCAGTCAAAGAGTTTAGATCTTTCATTCTCACTATATCTCTTAACATACATTAGTTTCATCCACTGTTTCAACCTCCTAGGGTTTGATTTTTTTTAAAAAGTAGCCTATATTTGACCCTACGACTTCTTCTTTTCGAATTTCATCTAAAGCGGGCTAGTGAAAACAAAACCTATAGAAGAGATACAGATTTTTGCATTTTTATAATAATATTAATGAGTACGAATATATCTAGTACAATGTCAACTATATAATAACAGATGGTGACAGAAAACGTAGTGACATTTGTTGTCATATAGATAATATAAAGTTTTGTAGACCGGTCAAATGTATTTTTAATAGCAAATTATCTTCAATGAATGTTGTGTTCAATTTATTTTATAATTATTTTAAGTAATATTAGTGATATTAAAACAAATTTAGTTTCACTCGTGAACTATCAACACAATTTAAATGTTTTTTTTTTTATTTTATTTTTCTGCCGCAGTTGTATAGAATACCAGGATGAAAACTATTCCATATGTTGCTCTAACCTTTAAGCTAACTCCATACAAAAATTCATTAATTTCTACCCGGTAGATATCAGTATATAAATGATTTACTTATATCGGTTTTTTATTTTTTCCAAAAAAACTACATGGAAAACCGGGATAAAAACTATCCTATATGTACCTTTGGACTATAAGCTATCACTATACCAAAATTCAGTCATTTCTGTCCAGTAGTTTTTGCGTGATTGGCGAACAAATTAACAGACAGACAGACAGACAGACAGACAGACAGACAGACAGACAGACAGACAGACAAAAATTCTACTGAGTGGATTTTTGGCCTCTGTTATCAATATATTAACGCACCCAATTAAAATTTTTCTGAAATTTTTCATGTACAGAATTGACTTTTCTACTCTTTTATTATATATAGAGATATATATATATATATATATATATATATATATATATATATATATATATATATATATATATATATATATATATATATATATATATATATATATATATATATATATATATATATATATATATATATATATATATATATATATATATATCTATATGTATAGAGTAATCTGTTATCGCTATACTACTACTTACTTATTTAAATAAATGTATTCAGTTCTGGTCGATGTTTTTTATTTTTAGCCTGTCACATATTTTTTAGCAACTAGCGAGACAAAAATTCTTTGAAATATTAAAAGAATTGTAATTTTAGTAAAAAAAATTGAATGACAGTACAATTAGGACAATTTATATAATTTTCTTATCAGATATTGATCTCTATAATTTTTTGTAGAACTAGTTGTTCTTATCTGCGGTTGTGTTAGTTATCCGGAGTATGATGTTATCCTGGTGCAAGAAGTATCGTCTGAAAATTAGGACAGGCTATTGGCAGGTATATACCTGCCCTCCCTGTCCCTGTCCTCTGTGTATAGAATGTATCAAAAAGATATAATCCAAAGAATGAATTTGCGAATGTATATTAAGAAAACACTTTTCTCTTAACTTATTGCTGATACTATTACATTTCAATTTTATTCGTACTATTATGATTTATTTTATCTTTTTTAAATAGAAACTTAAGTGTTGAAATAACGTAAATAGAATTTGTTGATTTGATGTCAATCTGATCTTAGCAGATAACATATGTATTGATTGTGGTAAATAAAATGAAGCAAATGTATAAAGGCTTTTGAGGCCAGTCATGGTGCAGGGTCACATAAGTGTGACTGCAAACGCGACTGGTTGTGTGTTCGATTCCCACTCGAGAAGGGGAAATATTTATTTTTCCATTTTCATCTCCGGTGTCGATTCAAAGCACGGCGTTGAGTTTCGCCACTTAACACGCAATGCGTCTAAAATTCGGCGGAAAGTGGGGAACGGAGTCAATATTTAATATTGAGTTAATTTTTAATAAGTGAAACTTTTCTAGAATAAATTAAGCCTGTCTAACATTGTTACCTCTAAAACAATGTCAGAAGCCAGAGTATAATCTAAGTTAAAAGTATAATTAGAATGAATTAATACAAGAAATTGAGTTTTTAATACATTTATTTCAATAAATAGACATTTATAAAACACATAGATTCTAGTTATGTTGAGATAGAAAGATGAAAAACTATATTTGCCAAATCACATCTCATGAATTAAAATTTAGAAATTGAATAACCTTTGGCATAATATTTCATATCAAAATACCTGCGTATATTAAAATTAGTTACCTTTACAAAGGACAGACGTATATTTGATTGTATATCGAATTAGGTAGTTACAAGTACTGTTATAGACGAGTATAGAAATACAAACTTTTTAAAAATTCTTATTTCCTCAATATTTAATGAACCGGAAAATAAGTTCCAAACACTTCCAATTTTATTGGAATAGGCAAATAGTCTCTTGTTAACTAGTACAGCAATGAATTTATACATTATTTAAATATTTTAAATTTTTTAAGTAATCATTATCAAAATATATTTTCTTTCAGCTCATTTAAGATGTTATTTTTTTTTACTTATTTACTCAATTATATTTTTTCACAACTTATTGAACTTATAAAGTAACTTCTATCTCTCTATCTATAATCATCTTTTATTTTCTAATCTACTACATCCATGAAGTAATTAATGCACATTAAAGACACATTAAAGTGATAGAACAGTAAAGAATATAACACAGATTAGATTTTATGAACATAATTATAAAAAATAACATATATTTGAAAAGGTTAAACTCTAAAACAGTAACGGTTATATATAAGTTATACTTAATATTTTATTAAACAAGTTAGTTTTGCAGTGTTCCTGAACTCCTCCCCATCCAGCGACTCACAAAGTGACATACGATCTTCCAGTAGTATAATATGTTCCTCAGCAAAATTGACCGGAACTAAAAAAAACATTAATTAACGACTCAAACAAGAAAATATGTATATCTGTTTTATGGCCTGGACGTCTATATCTGGTACAAAGATGGAGGAAACTACATATTGATGTTTTACAATAATGAACTTTACCTGTGTATGTTCCTCTCGCGAGCACAACACGCTTTCATCGTCAGGAGCTGTCGCTACAGCTGACGATTGCAGCTCGCAGTCGTTGTCGGTCTCCGGTTGCGATTCACTGGATTGAGTGTCTGATTCACTTGATTCAGAGTCGTCATCGGAGACATCCTCTCTCTCGTCACCTAAAAATATTTCAAATTTTGTATACTAAACTTTTTACACTTTTGAAAAATAAACAAAAATAAGAAGAAATGATTAGTGATTAAAATGTATATTATAATTTTAATATATATTTGTATAATCAATAATATTTAATAATTATCAATATAATAAAAATATATGATATATAGGTAACATTTATTATTATCATTATATTTCAATCACTTCCTCTTTTAACTTTTAGTTTATTTACAAAAGTGTCAAAATCTAAATATAATACTTGAAATATTTTTAAGTGACGTGAGAGTTAATATTTTATTATTTTCATCATAACAATATACTCATGCGTAGCATTAGTTCGTATATATGACAATGATATATAGACACAATAAAATATATACATACTTAAAATTACATCTTATTATTAGTTAGACCACACATGGCATAGGGGTACAAAGTGACTGTTAACGCCGAAGGTTGTGGGTTTGATTTCCACTCGAGGGATTGAAATATTCAATATTTCATCGGTCGGAGTATCTTAATACTAGGTTCCCTCTTCCTACTCTCCTGTGTGCGGGATACAGTGTGAAGCTAAAAAAACCTTGTTATTATTATTCCAAAGTAATTAATACTTACAAATACGAAAATTCAATGCCTCCATAGCAGACAAGTTTAAATAATCTTGAAATTTCAATACATTCAACATCATTGTGAAGAGATGTTACCACTTTAGGACACAGTAGGAAGCTGCAATTATTGATTTTCCAGCATTCGAATGCGTTCAGTAGTTTCATTAGGGATAAATAGTAATGGCAATCTTTTTCTTCAATATAAACATTTATTTTCTTATAATATAAGAAACAGATAATGTTTTTTTAATTTATTATCTATTTATGTCTACTAAAAAAGCTTTAAACTGTGGTAAAACTTTATAATAATATATAATAAAATTATTCAAAAATATTATTTTGTTGCTACCTTAATAAATAGAATTTTAATTTTGACGTTTAAAACAATAGTAATGTTTTAGTAGTTTTTATCATTTTTTACTAATAGTACATATTAATTATATACACATATATTAAATATATATAATAGATATTTAACATTTAAGGGTATCTATAGCTTATTAGCAATGGTCTATAAATATACTTTTTCTCAATATCAAAGTGCACAAACTAATCCATCACCACTGTCGATGCTTAACGGTAAGATTCGTTGTACACATACATATATGTCGTTTTATATAAAATGATGTAGGTGATTTAAATGTTCAATATGTCGAAACTGATTGACTGATACTTAAAATACGATTTAGAAATATAAAGCAGGCTACAATGTCAAACTGTTTATTATTTGTTTATTTACAATCAGATTTTACTGCTAAAGCACTATTTAGGCATAGCATATTTAAAACACGTAGGAAGTATGATAAAGGCGACGGTTTCAAATTCAATTTCTACTAAACACTTGGAGTATTCCAGACGCTTATATTCGTAACAAAGGTATTTGATAAAGGTTCTACTGTCTAGAACGCAAAGTTTAAGAATAGATTGTTCGAATACTACGTATTCCTGTGCCTACTTCCACAATATTCATATACATGAATATGCTTCATGCTCTTCATGTTTTTTTCAACCTTTTGAGGCCATCGAAATGTGCATCCAATAATACGAAAGGTTTATGAAAATAACTTGAATGGTGGGAATAGGGAGAACTGGCTTACGTGCCATCGAACCGGAACACATCATCAGATGTTTGGCGGTTCGTCTTTGACACGATAGTGATCGCGAACCAGTCGGAGAGCGAATCTCCTACCACCAAGCTCCTGGGTACCCGCCTTTTACGGGACGCTACACAGCGGCGGGGGGGAATTGTATTCTTAACCCGTCCCCCACGGGTAGACATATTATTTAGTGAAAGATAATTTTAAAATTTAAAAAATACCGTATTTAGTGAAAGGCTTACGATGTTTGTTTAATCTTTGCTATAATAAAATAGTAAGAAAATGTTCTGTTTGTACAATTAATATTTTAAAGTAAAATTGTAATAAACAAGTAAATGTAAAATGCTTCTTGCATGTCATCTAGTAATAAAATCAATGATAATGGAGTTCAATGACTTGTTAATAAAACAGTCTATCTTTTTAAAGATGTTTAAAAATATTTGCTTCTTTCACAGACAAAAAAACACCCACGGAAGTTTTAAAAGTAAGCTTAAAAACATTAATTTTAAACATAATTTAAATTTATTCAGTAACAGTCTATTCTTTTAGTCTTATATCGTAATTCAGGGAAAATATGTTACTACCTTGGGTTAAAAAAAAACATACTAAGTACTTAATACATTTATTGACATTATGACACACGTATTATAACTAGTTGTAAAGTTAATTACAGAGAACTGAGAGTAAAAGTTTACTAATGTATATAATTGCAATAATTTCATAATTTGTAATTCAATAAATAACTAATTTAACATTGAGAAGACACTTGGAAAAATATTGCCTACAAACTATTATATTTTTCAAGATATCAATAATTACTTGTAGTATATTTAGAGCGTCGAAACAATACTCTTGGTATGAACTGCACTAACAAGTTATCATTTACTTTAAATATTTTACTCTTGCCTAGTGGCGAAGCGATTACACTTTCATTTAAATAAACACAATTGTGCGATAACCTCTATACAAATGTTTATTTACCTAAACCGACTTACTTTTTGCATTCTGTTATAAGTTTAACTTTTAACTTTTTTACAGTTAAGAAAACAAAAAATTGTACATAATTTATACAGTTAATATGAAACAACCAAAACAGATTCTTTGTAAAAAAACACAAATTTATAGACTTACTTTTCTAAAGTTAACTTTTTAACATCTCTAATCTACGAAGTAAACCTAAGAGCAGAGGCTTTACGACGTCTGACTATAACATGTAGTACTAACTTAAACTTACGTACTTAGTTAAACTATAATCTAAGTATTATTGCAAAAGTTACACATTTTCAATAAATTCATAATTTTATCTATGACACAAATGAGTATGGCTTTTAAACGAGTTAATTTATTTAGACATAAATACGTATATCATAAAAAACAACATTTTCTACAGAAGATAAAATTAGGTAATATCTAAAGTGAAAGAATAATTAGAATTTCGTACAGTTTTGTTTACCTATTCTACAACATTAATAAGGTAACAACGCATCAAGAAAATCGTAAGAGTTACACAGAGTTAGAAGATTATGTGTTTCGTAAAAAAATTGAATAAGGAATATAATATAAAGCATGGTGCCTATTAAGACTAAACTTGGGTCACAAAATCCAATCAATGATCTGAGCTGTTCTCTCTGCAAGCCGATGAAAACTGAAACAATGCATCCATATCATGTAAAGAAATTGCTTCTTTGTGTTAAATGTGACTGACAATAAGTACTGATCAAAGACTTTTGTCTTGGGACACTGAGTTTGGATGAGATTTTTCTCAACTTCCCGAACGTTGCCCATGTGAGCTGAGTTCGACGAGAGATCTCTTTTTCGAAGTTGGACTTACCTAACTGGACTGTTTATCTGAGGTACGAGTATATGTAATGATCAACCAATTCGAGTACTAATCTGAGCAGGAACAACATTAGCATTCTGCATCATTTTGTTTTATCCATGCTTATTCAAAGACTTGCTTTTTGAGACATACATAATATTGATGAATACTTTATTAAAATAACAACTAATACCATTTTCTCTTCATCCTTTCTTTGTCACTAAAACGTTATTAATACGTTAAATATTCATGGCAATTAATTATTTTAATTTAAGCACTGCAATTTTAGATATAATTTATTAATAATGATACAATATCATGACAAAGTAAAAATCCAGAAAATAAAGATTGTTTAGGTTTTACATAAGTATATTGATACATACTTCTGTTCTACATGTAGACACTGGAGCTTCAAGTATAGAAACGATGCTACGTTGGACTACAATATAATTATATGCTATTTACTTATACTTATACTATCACATTTAAGTTTTAGGATAATGTCGTGGGTGATAAAAAGTTACATGCATTCTTAACACATCGTAGTAATGATTAAACGAATGTGTACCTAATGACATACGTAAAAAAAATTTTTACTAATTATTAAGAATCTCTCTGTGAAAAGAAATTAATGAGGACTTGAATGAATTATGAATAATCCTATCTTCTTTTACAATCACATGTCGTGTTCAGGGTTTTCTTATATTACGTAACTAACATATTAAGAATTATAATAATTTGAATTTTCTATTCCATCATATCAATGAAAACATAAACAGACATTATATTTCATATGAGAAAGGTTGAAAAGCAAAGTATATTTGAAAAGACTAAATATAAAATGAGTGACGTTTATACATAAGTCATATTATTTAAAATTCATATTAACTTAGCTTAAATATGCGATGGCTTTTAGCTACACACCTTGTAGCTAGAACGGGAGACTTACAGCCCACCATTCGCCGCCAGTGACATTTGTTCCGAGGCAACATTCTTCTGAATTGAATAAAGAATCAAAAATTAAACACGCACACACTGTTAGTCACTTATCCTGTTAGTCAAGTGTTTTAATATATTGGCAAGTTACAAGATAATTATAAAGAACATGCAAACACAAAATACAATTTTAAAATGATTTATTTCACCTGCATATGTTCCTCTTGCGAATACATTGTGAATTCATTTTTGTTATAGATACAGTCGATGCTTGCAGCACCGCAATAGTCAGTGAGAGGTGCATTGGATAGAAAGTATTTATTAGACATATTGGAACACTCCTCATCTAAAAATAAATAATAAGTTTTATTACTCACTAACTCCTTGCAAATTAATTTATGTATTAGATAAACTACTCACAAATATGAGAGTCTAGTGGCTGCATGGCAGAGACGCTTAAATACTCTTTAAATCTATATATATATATTCGACATCTCTGAAAACAGGTGTCGCCGCTTTAGAGACCGGATGCCAAAGGAGGAAGCTGTGCAGTTATTGATTTCTCAGCATTCGAATGCGTTCAGAAGTTTCAGCAAATATAATTAAGTATTATAAATATTGTTAAAAAAGCTTATTCTTTTGCTAGGTTAATGTCGTTTTAGAAAAATTGTGTTTTTTTATTTAGACTTCAAGATTTTTTTAGTAATTTTTTTTTTTTTTTTAGCTTCCCGCTGTATCCCGCACACAGCAGGGTAGGCAGAGGGAACCTAGTATTAAGACACTCCGTTCCCCACTTTCCGCCGAATTCGGAGGCTTGCGTGTTAAGTGGCGGAACTTAACGCCGCGCTTTACCTCGACACCAGAGCGAAGAAAATGGAAATATAATTTCCACTTCTCGAGTGGGAATCGAACCCACAACCAGTCGTTTACAGTCACACGCTTGTGCCACTGGGCCACGACTGGCCACAGTAAATATGTAAGAAATTAATTTTAAGAATGTTTACAGATACATACATAATAAAATAATTGGCGATAGTATCTGTTCCTTTTGCTGATTATTTACATATTAAATAAAATGAAACCAAATTATAATAAAAAATATTTAAAAATAAAATAGTTGAACCAATATGTTGGCTTCAATTCGTCTTGGGCTTAATGTTTTTTAGATTGTTGTAATTTAGGTGTTTCTTGGGACAAAAATAACAAACAGAAAAAAAAAACTAAATATACTGTTATGGTTAACACTTATACTTAAAAAAATTACAAGAGGACACCCGGATGGAACGAAGTTCCTTTCGATTAATTAGTGAAGGAATTGTAATAAAACTTTATTTTTTCTAAGTTATAATGATATTTTTTTTATTATTAATATTATTAATTATATTTATTAAATTATTATTAATTAAATTTATTATTAATTTTAAATGAAAATATCTGGCTTGCTTTCTATAAGAGAGAGAGAGGGACAGACTTACTATAGCAATAAGTGTCGTTACAACTTTTCGTGGGTATTTTTTCCGTATCCTTTCACAACGCGCGATAAGGAACTTCGTTCCAATAAAATCGTAGGGAGATGTGTCCAATGCATATGGGTGGTGGACTGCAGGAAACAGAAATTCAATGCGCCCCATCTTGAAACTCTAGGGCGTTTTAAGTAAATATAAAGCAATTTTTGTGACGGCAGGCATGTTGGTGTACAATAGGACTAACTAAACTACTACTTAATATTAATATATTGACATCAAAAGTATAGAGTAGGTTCGAATTTAATTTCTTGTCTCAGATATATACCAATACCTCGGTTTGAGTCGTTTCGATTTGCGTTTTTTTTTCGAAGTTGCGTCGCTGATTATTTTTTGCTGATTTTCACTGTGCGTCGTTAGATTTTTGAAGTTGCGTTGTCTTGGATTCGAGTCTTAATTTTTCTGAATTCCCTAATAAAGAACTGTTAAGAAATACAAAGCTAATTAAGAAAATTACAGTGACCGTTTAAGAGAAATCTCCAAAGAACAAAATTTAACCTCCAAACAAATTTTTAAAGTGATGTGTTTGATTGACGAAGCTATGGAAATTTCTATAAAAAAACGATCCTGACAGCGGAAGGAGTTAAAAAGTGTCCCAGGGGGTGGTTACGAATATCAATTGCTACAAAGAAATTCATCTTACGTTGAAAAAATTGGACCAATTTTTTGTGCAAGAAAGCCGTCCTACGACAACATCCACTATGGACTCATCAGACAATGGTTAATTTTAATTAAACTTTCATAAATTAAATGAATGTGTAATTTATTTTATTTAATTGAATACATTTTTTTAGATAATTTTTGTTTGAAAAATTTTACTTTGTTTAATTTTATTTTACGAGGAAGTATTTTCGTAAGCCTGGAACCTATCTACGATCATTACATGTTTTGCTATAGAAAATCTATTTTCACTTTGCGTCGTTTCAATTTGCGTCGTGTTTTTTTTGGAACGTGGCCCCGACGCAAAGCGAGAGTGGTCACACCAGGGTATATAAAAAACTAAATAATTCAGAAAAAACCTCTAAATCAATTAATGCCCATTTTTATTATAAATGTATATTGAATAGAATACTCTAATTGACGACACATTACAGATGAATATATTTCTCTCGTGAGTAAATTGTGCTTTCATTTATACCGTCGATGCTTGCAGCGCGGGGATAGTGAGTCAGCCGTTCTGGTTCGTTGGACCAGTAGTATTCGTTGGAGATATTGGAACTCTCCTAAATTTATCTAAAAATAAATAATACGTTTCATTACTCAAAAACTACTTGCGATCAATATGTATCAATAATACAAATATATGCCAATTTCTACGTTTTTACTATAATATTAATTAAAATTATATTTTTTTACAAAAAAAAGCGACTTCAATTAGCATGTTCATTGGCACAAGAATTTCATTAATAAGTATTTTTTTTTACGTCAGTTACCAGCTTAATTCATATTTTTCTTAATACAATAGTTTTATTTCAGTAATACCAGGCAAACTTTTATAGGTATTATTTTTATTAATATAAATTTATATTATGAATTAACTTTTTAAAGTAGCTTTTGTAATTTTTTAATATATATTTTACTAAACCAAATACACTAATTTACCATGAAGAAATATAATAGTTAATAGTTCTATTTTACATCTCGTTTGCGATAGGGATATCAAAAAACGTTTACAATATGAATGATTTTCATATCGTTATAAACTTATATTGGATCTATATCATTTTTTAAAACATATATTAGGTGTCTAATACACACATTTTTATAGACAGATTAATACTTCTATCATCGTTCTGTCGTCCATGGCTTTCGAAGCGCATGCGGAGAAAGACATTATGTTACCATTTTTATACACATTATGTTACATTATCCAAGTTTTTCATTGAAATTTTTATAACGTCGGTTAAAAAGTACTACTCGGATTTCTACTAAATTTTAAATGCGACTATACAGAAAATATTTGCTTTCATATAAAAAAAATAACTATCGAAGTTAATTCACTCAGTGAAAGATATGCTGTAAAATACGTAAAAGATTCAAATTGAAAACATTCAACTTTTCCTGAAGTTGGTTATGAAGTACTGGTCAGGTCTTCATTTAATTTAAATTCAACCAGACGGTAAGTTTGCTAGCTTATAAAAAAAAAATCAGCAAAATTGATTCGCTCAGTAAAAAGTTATGCGGTTTGGTTAGTTAATGATACGTAAAGTAAAAATGCAATCCAATTGTAAATATTTTGCACTTTTTATGAAGTTGGTAAAAAATAGTATAGCACATATAGTATGACAATATTGTATATTTTATACTTTTTAGATATTAAAAGATATATTTATTTATTAAAACTTAAATTGTGCTCTAAAAAATTTTTTATAATTTGTTAGCTTCGAAACAATATTACAAAAAGCTTCTCCTATTGCGAGCTCACTATCCTTTATAAATAATCGTATTTATAAGGGATAGTATTTTGGCGGAACGTGGGGAACAGAGTGTCTTAACACCTAGTGTACCCTCTGCCTACCCTACTGCGTGCGGGATACAGCGTGAAGGTAAATAAATATCGTATGATTTTTTTACTTTGAACTGTCACTAATTTTATTTTAAAACTTTTAGTAAATATGAAGGATATCTCACTTACGAAAGCATATTAGATACTATTGTCAATAAAAAAGTACATTACTTTGAAAAATAAGTACGAGGTGTGTTCAAAAAGTATCGTGAATTTAGAATTTTCGCGGGTTACATGTATCCGAATTTCGATTTTTTGTGGTGTTATGTTGGTACATATGTCTCTCACTTATGCTGACAAGTTCGGCTATTTTGAATATTCAGTTAATTGTTGACATCTGCTTTGCTTGAACGTGTTTTGGTTCCAAGAACCTGTATCAAATTTTGTGTGAAAAACGAAATTAAGTGCACGAATGCATTTCGAATGTTGACTGTGCCATACGGAGAAGCTACTTTGGACAAAAGCAACATTTATCGGTGGTACAAAATGTTGTGAAGGCCGAGAAGATGAGAACGACGAAGAGCGTGCTGGACATCTGAGCACTTCAACAACAGACGAAAAAAATTATGAAGTGAAGGAAATGGTATTGGCCATTCGTCGAATCACCTCATCAATCACATGACGTAACGCCGTAAAATTCGTACCAAAATTGCTCACACACCGCTGCTTGTTCGCGACTTCTTGGCCAAAAACAACAGACTAATGATACTGACTAATGAGACTTTTTCTTGTTCCTGAAACTAAAGAGGCCCATGAAAGGACGACGCTACGCCACGATTGACGAGATAAAGACGGCATCGAAGGAGAAGCTGAAGAAGATGCAAAAAAAGGATTTTTAAAGTGCTTCAAAGACTGGAAAAACCGTTGGCACAAGTGTATAATATCTCATGGGGATTACTTTAAAGGGGAAAAAATAGATATTCATGAATAAATAAATAATTTTTGAAAAAACACAAAGTTCACGATACTTTTTGAACACACCTCGTAGACATTGTACTAAATGTATCGATGATTTTCTCAAGAACATAATTAGTGACGCAAGGTCAAATATAGACTACCCCCCTTTTATAAAAAAAAAACAATCCAATCCAGAACAAAGAGGCAATAGAGGATGAAAGTGGTAGTTCACGTGGCGAAGCGGCGAGCGGGTCGCTAGTATATAACAAATCTCATTTACGAATGCATATTGTAATTCATTGTATATATTTTAAACTGGTTTCTATTATTCTCAATTAATTATATATGAAATAAAATAATGCTTTGCCAAATATTTGATTTGATGCATCCAATACATGTGAGCGGTTGCCTGCAAGAAGCAAAACTTCGACCCGCCCCATTTTGAAGCTCTATCTAGGGCGTTTCAAATAGCACGCCATTTTTGTAACGTCGGCCATCTTGGTGTACAATGATAGTAACGAAACTACTTACTAAACTGAGTAATATTGTTATCTTATTTCTGATTCTGAAATCAAATTGAACAATAACTGTCAGATATTATTAGCGAATTATGAAAGTACGCCATTATTTTTTCAAAAAAAAGTACAAGAAATAAAAGTAGGGTAGATTCGGGTAGCCCCGGACGACGGGTGGCCCCGGACAATTTTATTTCTAAGAAACTAAACACAATACTTAGGCAAAACGATATGGTAAAGATACCTCCTTAACGGTAAAAATAAAAATAAATGGATATGAATATGCCGGCGTGGATGCGTGGTAAATTAGCAATGATAGAGTGTTTTCTTCCTATGAAAAATCTTTCGTCGGTCCTTTCAAACTTAATTGAAGATTATTGAGTACAATAGTTAAAATTTCTCATTTGTGTTTAATTAAAACTTTTAGCCAATTTAGTATATTTAAATATTATAATAATCATCATAACAATTATTATATATTTTCAGAGTTACGATTAAAATTGTTAATCGATATCTGTCGGGTAGCCCCGGACCCTATAGTGTCGGATACCTCCGGACACGATGATGTACTCCCAGACATGGTCCAACGTAATATTCATATATTGTAATATTATTTAGACACACTCCTATCACTAAAACTGCAAATTGTTATTCTAATTTTTTTATATAACGTACTGCATTAAAACTTCTTAATATGTTATTATTATATTTCCAAAAAGACATAAGATATGTCAAAAAGACATACGATAAAATTCAAGGGGAGAACCAGGAAAAGAGTAAAATAGAATGAAAGTAAAAGATATTTTTAAAAAACAGCTATCACCATTACTTTTTGTTAATTTTTGACGCTAGCTAGCCGCCAGCTTTTTTTTGCCGCTAGCCGCAAAAAACGAGACTATGAAATTTTCACTATATTAAAAAGAAGTGCAGGAAAAGCAGAAAAAGAGTGGTATACAATAAAAAAGATTAAACAGAAATAAAACTAAGGAGGCGTTGACACCACGAAAAATATCCAAAGTCTTTATGAAATAGATCGAAAAATAGATATATGCGGTGAAACATTTGATGAGCCCTGAATTCAATACAGCGAAAACTCAGCCTCTGAAGATTGTTTTCATATAGACGTATCGGATAGTTATTATAACTGATGTGTGCAAAGCCAAAAACCAGTTGGGCCATCATTTATTACTGTGTCCGGGGCAACTCGCCACTTTTTGAGATGACAAAAAAGCCTAGGCTCAGTTATAACACATCAATTATAATAACCATCCGATACAATCTTCAGGGGCTGAGTTATTCGTAGTATATTTTATAGAAAAATGTTATATAATTACAAGTATTCGATTAAAATGAGTAGAGAAGATTCTAATGTTGTTTTAAATATGAAATAATACGCATAAAACCTTTCATTTCTGTTATTTATTTGCAATCGACTTCAAGTGTCCAGGGCTACCCGAATCTCCCAGCATCTAGTAAAGGGGCGTGATATTTTATATTATTTAGTAACTAAATAAAAGATTTATTTATTATACATTATTTTTATTTCAATAATTTAGTATACTTTGTTACATCTATATGCAATGTTCAGTACTACATGTATTCGGAAGCCTCGGTACAAAATTATAATGTTATCCGACAAGCTTATTTAAATACCTATAAGAAATATAGTGCTATTTTTAAACTTTTAACGGCATTGTGTAGTGTTAATAACACTTTCTAATAATAATCTTGTTTACGAATTAATATAATATTTATATAGGTAATAAATAAAAAAAAACAATATTTTTAAGTGTATATTTAAAACACCATTATTTATTTACTTGTTTATTTAGTTTAATTCTATCCTGAAGTTGATTTTATAACCATTTGTAATAGTAATCTGATGCCATCTATCCAAATAACACACATATTTTGCTTATTTATTTTTAGCAAGAATACATAAGTTGGACTTACAATATACATATATTTTAATTGTTATGAGCGTTATCATCAAGTTATTATATCAAGTTTTCAATTAACAAGTAGAAAATCGTGTAATCGTAAAATTAAATCAAAAAGGTGGAGAAATAAAACAATGAAGATATTTTTTCAAAAACCTAAAACTTTTAGTGCTCTGGTGTAAATTTTGCAAATAGCCTTTCAATAGTGGATATATTGCTAAATTCGATTCTATTTTCTTCAAAGATTATTTTCACATAATTTTGAAGCTTAGATTAGATTTCTTTCTATGTTTTGTTATAATCTCACGTAACTATGAAAAATATAGTGATAGGTCCAAAATTCGTCGTATAACTATCATAAGTTAAGAAAAATGTTTTTGAGAATAGTCAGCTATCAGGAGATGAAATTTTTATATAAATTCAACTTTGTCTTGAAGTGGAACTGTTAATACTATTCTTGTATCTGATCATAAATCAACATTTGTTATTTAAAAAAGCGATTCTTTTTATTAAAAATAATTAAAAACAACCATATTAAGTTTTCATTCATTTATTTTAAGAAATAGGCATCTATGACACATAAAAACATCATATTAAATGTTTGTTGAATAAAGGTGTATTAAAAAGTTAAAATTAAATTTAAGTAAATTCCACCTTAATAAATTGAAACTTAACAATAACTGAAGACATTACATATATTTAAATTAAATACAAGTAATATTTACAAAGGTATAGTTAATAGGTAGGGTATAGGTATTGTTTACTGTATTTAATACACATTAATTAAATAGTATAAAAATACATCTATTTCAAAAAATATTATTTCTGGAGTACTTAATACTAATACCGTAATATTTAACTTGTCACATGATTTATATTAATGGAGAAATATGTTCTTGTAAAATAAATAAATTATATATTTTTTTAAATAAACACTGTATAATAATATTTTTATTTAATGAATACATATATGCATTGTTGCGTTTCCTTCTTCTCGAGCGGAGCAATAATGAAAAAAATATATCTAGTAATTCCACCGATATATGGATATCGAACCCATTATCAACCGCGTTAACAATCAGATGCACCACGTTGGCCTCAACTATATTTGTCTCGGAATACATTTTACGTTTGTTTGTTTAATATTTAATCCTTTGATTCATCTTTAAGTATTTTTTAATAATTAATCTTTTGATTAATTTAAATTAAAATTAAATAGCTTCACGCTGTATCCCGCACACAGCAGGGTAGGCAGAGGGAAGACACTCCGTTCCCCACTTAATTTAATTTAGTAATTAATTTTTAAGTGTATTTTAATAATCAACCTTTTAATTAGTTTAATCTTTTGATTAAATATTAAAACAGTAAATGACATACAATTTATACTTTATATTTTAGTTAAAAAAGATCTTATACAACGTATTCCCGATCCAGCGACTCACAAGGTGACTTACAACTCTCCAGTAATATAATATGTTTCTCAGCGAAATTGCTGTGAGCTAAAAAAAAATAATTAGTTAACGATATGAATAATTAACAAGTACAAATAAAAAAATATAAATGTTCTACCAGTCTGGTGAGAAATAATAAATTCATGCTGTATTTCGCATGCAGCAGTGTAGGCAGAGAGAAACAAATATTTAGACACTACGTTCCGCCGAATTCTGAAGGCATTGCGTGTTAAGGTGCGAAACTTAACGCCGCGTTTCACCTCGACACCAGAGATTAAATATTTCCAATCCTCGAGTGGGAATCAAACCTACAACCACTCGCGTTTACAGTCATACTTTTTGCCCCTGCGCCACGACTGGCCTCTGACTAAGAGACATTGTGACGTTATATTTGATAATAAATAATATATAGAAAAAACAAAATACGGAGGTGACGGAAACTAGAATTGGCGTTTTAAAGTGATATAAGTATATGCATTTTGTAATGAACTTTACCAGTGTATGTTCTTCTCCCGAGTATAGCGTGCTTTCATTTTCAGGCGTTATCGTTGCAGCCAACGCTTGCAGCTCGCAGTGGTTGTTGATCTCCGGTTCTGATTCACTGGATTGAGAGTCATCATCAGAAATATGAAAACTTTCGTCACCTAAAAATTTCAAGATAAGGTACACAGGTTCACAGAACATTTCTTTAGACTTAGAAAACCATAAATTAGGACGAGAGATTGATTTAAACAACTTAAGTTCGAAATAATTTTGCATAAGAAATTATAATAATCCGCGCGAAAAGTGCATTATTTTTTATTTAAAAGTATTAAATACTTACAAATGCGAAAATTCAGTGCCTCTGTTGCTGTTAAGTTTAAATATTCTTGAAATTTCAGCATCTTTAAAAATAGATGTTACCTCTTTTCAGACGGAACCGGAAGTGAAAAGGGAAAGTTGTGCAAATATTGATTTTCCAGAACTCGAATGCGTTCAGTAATCTCAATATGGATAAACATTAATGGCAATATTTTATGTTAATATTAAATTTTAATAAAAATATTTTGTTTGTTTCTGTTTAAAGTCTATTTAGGTAAATAATATAATAATATGTTTTTTGAACATTTTTACTATACTGGCAACTTCGCCACTTATCTTAGCTTTAGCACAGCTTATATCTTAGCCCTTTTAGGATTCTCTGAACTTTCTATTCAATCATAATAAAATATATCCTGTAGCACTCCTGAAGAGTGTAACTTTCGAAAGGTTAAAGAATTTTTATGATCGGTTCAGTATTTTCAAAGATTAGCCGTTACAAAAAAAGTTACAAAATTTACCTCTTTATTGAATTAGTATACATGTTTCTTTGTTATATTGCGTGTAAGCTATGGAACAAAAATTTTTCAAAACGATTATTATTTAGATATGAAGTGGAAATTATCATTAGGAAATGGTGTAAAAATAAAATTTTGTAACAACTTAAATTATTGTTTAACTAGTAGTAGCAGTACCAAATAGTGGTTGTGATGGTAATGGAGATATCAGTGGGTGATGGTAGTGGTGGTAGTGGTAATGGTGGTGGTCGCAGTGGGAAAACGTAAGGTAGGGTTTCACTTCTGTCGATATTTCTAATGAATATATTAGATGTTTTTAAAGGACTTTGCAAACCTTGATTTTACGAGTTGTCGACGCAGGTAGAACGTGATCAGAACGGTCAACGGAAGCAAAACCGAAGTCACGTTGTCACGTTTACGTCGAAACACCACTATAAACACACGTTTAGCTATGTATCGTAAACCATTAGGCAATAAATTTAACTGAGAACTGGTGTAAGAACATTTACTGGTGTTTTTGACTAGATAAGTACCTATTATGTAGGTATTTTATTAAAAGTCGAATTTCGATATTTCGATATTTAATAAAAGAATATTTCGATATATCTTAAAAAAAATCCCTCCCTGTTTCCCAAAACTCAAATTGTAATGTACAATCTAAACAAGTGAATGTATTGAAAAAGACATTTAAAGAAAACGTATAAAAATTTGAACGCAGCGGGATTCGAACCCGCGCCTCCTGAATACCGTTCAGGCGCTCTCACCACTGAGCCATGCGTTCTACTAGCCGCTGCGTCGAAATTCTTATACGCTTTATTACAACTTATTTATGTTGTTGTTGAATGTATTACTTTTTTTTATTTTTATAAACATGCAACAAGTGCTTGGCAAATACAATGGTAAGTAACGCGGCTTTAATATAAAAAAATACAATATAGTCCAGTACATGTATTAAAACCTTTAAAAAAATCAAATATGTGCCATGACCCAGTCATCACACTACATTTCTAATCAATTTTGAGTCATTCGTTTCATTAAAATAAAATTGAGTGGGATGAGATGCAATGGAAAACGATGAGTTTTCGAACCATACCTTGGCTGGCTGCGGAAAATAGAAATTCGACGTCCTTATTGTAACTTATTCACTAGGTAACTCAATTAGAACAAACCAATTGCCTCTTGCCAATCATTTCGTTAACAAATAAAACTATGAATAAAAATTTTCCCGAAAAGATTCCATCAATCAAACGCACGGGTACTTTTTTAGAATAAATAAGTGGTGTCAAGGCAAAGCGCGGCGTTATGTTCCGCCACTTAACGCGTAATGCCTCCAAATTCGGCGGAAAGTGGGGAACGGAGTGTCTTAACACTAGTTTCTCTCTGCCTACCCTGCTTTGTATGTGTGCTGATACAGCGTGAAGCTAAAAAAAACTTAGGAAATACAAATAGAAAAACAAAACGAAATATAATATAACATTACTTAAAAAAAACATTCTTGTTAATGAGATAAAATAAATAAATATCACACAACAGGTTAAATAATGTTAATATTCATATACCATAAATTTGTCTAATAAAAGATTTTAGCATTCTGTATATCATATTTCTCTAGAGATTTCTGAACGCATCCTTACACAGAAAAGTCAATATCTGCAATAGTTTTCTCTTTTAGCACTAGCCCTGAAAGCGCCTGATTCATTTTTGAAAAAAGTTAAGAAATTTTAATTTCCTAACTTAAACTATAAAAATAAATTTTATAGTGATAAAGCCATGTATTTGCCGAATTCGGGCATAAATAAGATTTGGGTCCAAATAGACTAGCGGAACAAATAAAAGATCACAAATAAATTCCAAATTTTTTGAGCATTTTTACCTACTAGACCATTTTTGAGGAAAATACAGTTTTTTAAGAATTAAAGAATAAGCATTTTAAAGCTTAAAGCTTAAAGTTTCTAGGTTTGAAATCTTAAAATGAAAAATAAAATTATACGATGTGTCCCACTCCATTCTAATGAATACCGACAGAAAAAATAAACGATATTTTTTCTGTTCTTTATTTTGGTCTACGAAGTTAGAATTTTTTTTAACTTAACCACTATATGGTTCGCATAACTTATTTACCAGCTTCAACTTCTTGTTTTTAAAAATTCGATACGTCCACTTCTCCCGATCACGATTTTGTAATATTCAAAAAAATCCCATAAAAACTAGCTACGGATTTTTGAAAAAAATATCTTCTTCTTTTTATATTCATTATAAAAATCATTGAAAAAAGGACTATTATGGCTTTTAGGATAATCAGACGCTAATCATTATATATCATACATCGAGAAAACTGGTAAGGTTAAGTGAGCCTTTTACAGTTATACAATATATCCACAAAAAAATTGCAAAGTTTCGATTCAATCCATCGAGCCGAGTCTTTTTGTTTCATTCGATCAATTTTTGAAGAAAATTAAAGGATCACGATTTTGACTTTAAATGAATGAATTGAATGATCTCCTTTAACTAAATGAAATACAAAATATTTTTTTTCATGCAAAAGCATGAAAAAAAATTATAAATAACAGTGTTTATATTTTACACTATAAATTTAAACTGCTACTTTTCTTCTCAACATAACTACATTAGATAGTTATAAATGGAACATAAAAAGTATGACTATTCAAAGGTCGAGCTATGAGTGATTTCAATGGATAGTTTACGTTTAGATACTTACATGTCTATAAACCTTAATTAAGTAGGTAGGTATAAAACTAGTCTATACCTTGTGATATCAAATTTATGTTATAGAAGGATCAGCGTGTGATGGCTAAATAATATATAAAACGGAGTCTATACGTTCTGATGACAAATTTACAATAGAGAAGGTGAACTAATCTATTTATAACCTTATCTATTGTAAATTGGCTTATTTATAGGTTTTAATATATTATAAATAAAATTTCTTAACAGTGCTACCTTTAAAAAAAACTGGAGTTACTTACGAAATTGAATATGAAAGTCTTAATCAACTAAACGTGTTATGAGTCAAAGTATGATTTGATTATTATATTTTAAAATATAAAGGCATAGAATAGTCAAACTGTTCATACTCCGACTCGCACTTGGCCGATTTTAAGGTGGCTATGGCCACACTACCTTTTTAAGGACTGGATCCACCTTTGCATATAATAAAATAAGATTCCCTTTTATTACATTTAAAGGAAAAATGTAACATTAAATTAAATATTAAAATATTTTGTTGAAAAGTATTTTTTAAAGGTCAACAGGGTCTTTTAGGATAGTAAAAAAGTTTCAAATAATGTAAAGAATCCATACATACCCAAACTTACTAGAAATAAAATAACAAATCGAAACCGTAAGAAGACTCAGAGAATTTTTTGTTCATGAAAAAGATTAAAGGCCTTATTGCAATAATAACACTGGTATACAATTTTTTTTATACATGGAATGAACATATATTATTTATGTAGACGATAGATTGTACTTAAAAAATATTTTCTTATTTTTTGTAGCACGTTACAACTCGGAGATATAGGGGTCTTTGCTCTTTACCTATCCGTAATTGTATAAATACGTTTGTCGTTCTATTTAAGTTCTATTTAAGCAACTGTGTGATTCCAAAGTTTTACTTTTATATTTATTTATATAAAAATGTCACCTAGAGTGCGTAAGCTACATACCAATCGATCTTGTTATATTTGTGGCAAAATTGTTCAGTTAAATCGTGGTTTATCTGTAACAAAACCACTGCGAAAGTCCTATTTACAGTATTTTGGATTTACGGAGTCAAACCAGTATAAAAAATAGGTTCCTTGAGAGATTTACATTATTTGCAGATTGGTTTTCAGCTCCTGGTGTTCAGGTAAAAATAGATCATTAAAAAATTGGTAAACCTACGATACGAATAGAGCCAATTACTTACGTAAACTTGAGTTTAACAAAAACTTTTGGTATTAACTCATAAAATAAAAATGATATAAAATATGAACACGTTCCATCAATGGCTAAGCCAGTCCTTCTTCAGAAGCTTAACTTATTCCTACACCACGTGGTAGAAATGACCAAACTCCGAGGCCTTTATGAAAAAAAAATACCAAAAACTTAAATAAGTCCAAACATACATTTCATTACCTCTGTTCTATATTTACGATTCTTTCTGCGGCTAAACTGAAGGAAGGAATGTTTGTGAGACCAAATTATGTTCGGTGACTATTGTTGGTCTGTTGTGTACTTATAAAAAAGAGCAAAAGCTATATCTTTTTAATTATGTATTGTTTATTTACATGTCATTATTTTAAAAATCTTTTTGATAAATATTTCAATAAAACGAAATGCTAAACTTTTTAAAATATTTTTTCCGAAATGTAGATACCACTTCATGAATAAAATATATTTACCTAAGCTGGTGTAATATAAATATGTATAAGTATGTATGCGACGAATACACTTTTACACAAAAAGAGCAATCGTTGCAGAACTCTTTCTCTACATTTGTGTTCTTATTTTTAAATTAGGAGCTTTTGAAAAATATTTCATTCTCTTATATCAACTAAGCTCTGTTTGAATATATGTCTAATAAAACTAAAGAAATAATCATATTTCTACACATTTATGGAATTGTAACAAAAAGAAATATCTATATTTTTTACGAATGTGAAGACGAAATCCTGAGGAATCTGTAAGAATGAAAAATAACATAATACATAATTTTCAAAGAACACGTATTTCAACTTAGTCTCACATACCAGTGGGAAAAGCGCGTTTTTTTTGTTCAGCATAGTTCCAACGAGGATTGCAAATAAAACACAAAATATTTTTTATAATCCAAAAAGTTTAACAAACGAAAGATAAATACGATAAACAAGCTAGTTATGCAAGCCACCAGGCGCGCGGCCAAAGACATTATTTTTTAAATTAACTCCTAGGAACGTAGACCTTTATACCGTGAAGCGTCCCCGAAGCGTTTTTTGACGAAACAGAAGCTAGCTATATTATATTATTAGAAGCTTGACTAGCTTATCTTATTGTATCAATTTAAAAAAAAATCCATTTTGAATACTTTGGTTTTAATAAATACACATTCATTACACTTACACAACATTTATTTAAGTATACAATCCAAATTCTCTAAAAACACGTACGGAAAAAGGAAATAAAGTGAAAGACACTTTACAGATATTCGTCAAAAAAAAATTAACAAGAAGCCAGAGAGAAACCAGTGTCAAAACACTTTGACCTCTACTTTCCGCCCAAAATCAAGATGACAACCATCGCGTTTACAGTAAGACTCTATCCCACTGCGCTACGACAGTCTCAGCCTTATAAGCATCTTACCCTTTGAAATAAGTATATAAATGTAAATTAAAGCTTATACCTTAAAGAACGAACGAACTTACTACAAAATAAAATATAGTTCATTATTGTACATCGGACGGCCCAAAAGATTTATTTTATATTAAAAAAATGTATTCAATAAAGTACAAATTTTGAAATACATTTTTAAGGTAAAATATTTAGAAGCTAATTTAATTATCTTTTTATTTATTTAAATAATAAAACTAAATATATCTTTAATATTAATACTAAAAATAAATTATTAAAAATTCTAATTAAAATGGCACGTAGAGACTATATTATTGCAGACTTAGAGGAAGGTGAGTAATCATTTATATAAACTTCACCATGACACCATCTTACCTTATACCTATTCATTTAATTCGAGAAAAATGGCTATTATATAAGTTCTGATAATTTAAAGTAGTAGTAAGAATAGAGTTACAGATTACTAACAATACCAGGTCCTAATTAAATCTAGTAATATTTGACAATATATTTAAATATAGAGTTCATATCAAGAATATTTATTTTTTAAATAAATTTATATAATCATGATGTAAATAGGTTCAGAATGACATTGTTCTAAAATAATAGCCACCAAAACTTTCAAAATACTGATACTACTTAAGAATAAGAGTACCTATAAAATTTTAATTCAAATATAAGAGTTTTACTGATAATCCAATACGTCTATTAAGTTGTAATTGTAACTCAAATTCAAACCAAAATATTACTTTCAGTTCAAAATATTTCTCAGCCTTATTTAAATATTATATGGACGGCAAATCATATGAAAAAATATACATATGTATATGAATAAAGAATACGTAATAATAATAGGAAAAATACATTTTTTTAAAAATAAGCGATTTTCAACCTTGATAATTCCTATTACAAGAACTCTTATATGTAAAAAAGGTTACTATATACGATTGTGCGTATTATAATTGGACTTAATGTATAAAACGTCTGCTTCGTAAGATGTATACAATAATTCAATAATCTTAAATATACTTAATAGTCCTGTATTTCAAAAAGTCTCATTCATATGATAGTTTATCAGAATAGTGATTTATTTAAAATATTAATGACAAATATCTATATATGAGAGTAAAGTAGATAGTCATCTAGTAAAATTTAAATACTAAATGTAAATGTTACACTTTAAATATTTCTACTCTACAACACTAATACATTTACTTATTTCACATATAGAGTAAGTTTAATAGTTGAAGAAATTTACAAAAAAAATAACCAAAAATTTTAAATGAATGTTGGCATACTTATAGAAAAAATCACATTACATTTTTTAGGGATACAGAGGATATTCAATGGGAGACCTGCCCTGATCCCCGCTGTCGCACGTTACTACAAAATCTGTTATAACTATCTCTTCCTCGTCGAGATCGATCTGGAATGAATTTAAAGTAATGTTATTTACTTTGACTTTCTACACATACCATATTTTAGTTACATACACAGTCGCCTTAGCGAAAAGAGAGAACATTACGTCTCTAATATTATACAAAACCTTAAGGTCTTGGTAAGAAATTTCGCTTAACACTGGCAAACGCTTTTGGTTAGAAATAAAAATAATTTCAGTTTTCAACTTCGTCGTAAACAGTTATACACAGTACTGTCGCTTGCTGCAGTCGCGTAGCTTATTTACGCTAACAAGTGTGGCACTTTAGAACAAAATTATAAAATATATAGTTATATTTATAGAATACCTGTATGTTTCGCATTCCCGAACACAACAGCGAGCATATGTATTTTAGGATGGTTGCTATAGTTGACTTTGTCACGCGTTCCTCACATATGCCTCCAGCTTCCATGACGGAATAGCTGTTGGTGCGGATATTGTCTAAGGTCAAAAAATGAGGTTTCATTATAATTCAAATATATAAACGTGTCTCTTGTTTATTCATTAATATAGGTTTATTTCCTTATTCAAATAAGTCAACGTACTAAATTTTTTAAGCTTCTATCCACAGTATAGTATCAACTGTAAAATTTAAAGATCCGAATCTTCCTGATTTCGTAAGATTTCCTGGAAATCGTCTTTAAAACTATCTTTGGCTCTAGAGTGGATTTCCGTACGAAATTGGGCCTTTATATTTATTCATAATCACGTGATTCTTTACAGAAGCTTTTTATAATAATTATATATTCGTAATATTGTCGCTTGTCTTTGTTAGATAGTAAGCACATACAGATATTTTTTTAATATGTAATTTTTATGACAAACGTACAAAAACCCTTAATTATGAACGTGTATTCGTTATATTTTCTTTAAGTATATTATTCTATTATATATTGAAGCAATATATTTATTACAAAGGTATGCATAACGTCTGGACCAGCCGCCATTATCAATGAAAATATATCTTTGACGTAGTTGGAATATACCATTGCTAAAATAAATTTCTTACCATTATCCGACGGTTCAGTAGGTGCCATGTTTAGCGATAGCTGAAATCTAGGTCTTCTTAGCATTTTCGTAATCAAAATGTAAACTTTTACAATTAAAATTCTAATACCGTGAAGAGAAATCTCGCAGCGCGCGTTCCAAACGTGCAGTCTGTGCAATTATTGATTTTTTAACATTGAATGCGTTCAAAAATATTTTTAAGTAATGTTACGCATTCATTCATTTTATATAACATTATATTTCTTATGAGATTAGCTTTAAATTTTAGTAGCCACTTAATTATATATTATTCAATACTTTGATTATTGCTTGTAATGAAGTATGGATTTTTTTGAGATTGTATCATTCACAAGACATTCTCGTTGAGTATATCATAATATAATGAGTAATTTTCATATAGGTAAATGATTATACGATATTTTTTTTATATGTCCTACCTTTTTAGACAGGAAAATATGTTGTACGTTTGAATTACGAAACGTAATATACAATATAAATTTTCTTTTCAATTTTCTTATTAATCAACAAGCAAAACGTACACGTCACGTTGAAAGGAAAAATAAATTTTGGAAATTACTGTTAAAATTGAAACAACTGTAATTACATCCAAAGCACCCATATAAAGCTGAAGAAAGAAAGCCTTAAGAATGCTTTTGAGGTTCGCTGAAATATGATTCTATCCCGTTCACTGGGGCCGGTCATTAGTAACTATTAAGAATTTGGAATTGATTTTGCTAGAGATTAAAGTAATATTTCTTCAGTAGTTTAACATAATAGGCTAAAAATATTAGTTGAAAATATTGGGATTATATTAATGGTAGAATAAAGGCAAGACAGCTTAGTTAGCTATTCAACAATTTACATTAAAGCGCTGTGTGTGCGTGTGCTGTGCACGCGCACAGCACACGCACACACAGCGCACACAGCGCACGGAAATGCACACGCATTTCCGTCACTCTTACACAGTCTCGATTTCGGGCGGAAAGTCGAGGACGAAGTGTTTCTTCATTACTTTATATGAGGGCTCTGTGATCTGTGGCAAAAATAGTGTAACTAAAATAGTAAAGCATTAACATTAAAATTAAAAAAAAATACTTAGAGAATCACATTCATTATGGCATTTTGACTTTTCAATAGTCGTCATGTATCATCATGAAAATGTTATTTTAATATTTTAAGCTGTCAACAGGCTTGACCGGCATAGAGTTCTATTTATTATAACGTATTATTTTATGTATTACTATATTAGTACTATATTAGTCTTCCGTCTATATTAGTCGAGCATATTAGTCTTCCGTCTCATTCACACGATTAAGATTTTTAAAGAAAATTTGCCCTTGGGACCCTAATACCGGGATAAAAAGTATCCTATCTTTTAAGTTACCAAATAATAGACACCTACGAAATTTCATTAGAATCGGTTAATTAGTTTAGGAGTCAATCGCGGACAAACAACGAGACATGTAATTTATATATATTAAGAAGATATATAACATTATTTTTTAATATTAATTTATTATTACCTAAATAATGTTTAAATATATATAATATATTAATTAATCTATGTTTGTCACTACCTGGCACTGCCTGATTTAAATATTTTAAATTTTCATATCTCAGCAAAATAATGATACATATACGCAAATATTTTAAAAAAGGGAATAATTTTAAACAGACTAATTTTCTTCCAAGCCAGCTGGTATGATAAATATTTTGAATACTAGCTGTCGTCGTAGATGTTCCAGGACGCATTCAAATGCAGCGAAATCGATAAATGCGCAGCCTCGTTCCTTTTGCATTCGCGCCCTGGAAGCGATAACACCACTCTTCGGTGATGCTGAGAAAATCTAGATTTCAAAATTTTTTGGACTACTGCGCCATGCAGCCCAATTCTCGAATTGGTAAGTAAAATATATTTCTTAGTTATTATTACGTTTTCTACTGAAATGGTAATTTTATTTTTTAATTTGATGCAGTTATGTACATAGCGGCCACACCCTTTTCTTGACGTATTTGAAACTCAATCAATTTTATTTCTCGCCTTGATACATAGCACAATCTATTATGTTTTACGGAAAATCTGTTTGTTTTTAAACGCGATTTCTTTGTGTATTATTATAAATGTATAACGCTAGCGGCCCCACCCTTTTCTATATATTGCGCCATGCAATTGAAAATGAATAACATTTGTTTTGTGTAATAAATTTAACATTTTTTTTATTAGATAATCTTTGGATTAACACGAATTTTCTTTGTGTACATAGATAGTTAGATGCCCCGCCCTGTGACCTATATACCAATGACGCCATATGCAACCAGCAATCAATAATTTATATATTTTCATCCAGTATAAGAAAAGTGGATAATTACCTAATTCTGCTTAGAAAGTCATGAAATGAATCAAATTTAAAATTTTAACATTAGTTAGTTAATTTTCAACATTGAGTAAAATTTACATTTTCATATTTGATTGAAAGTATTACATATATATGAACCGAATCGAATTAAACTGAACTAAAACTATTTGAGTCCGAACGAACCTAATCAAACCGAACTGAGCTGAGATGAACGAAATCAATTCAAATTTTATTAAATCCAACCAAAGAGACCAACGGCATCTATTCAAATGTAACTAAATCTACCCAAATCGAATTAAAACGAATGTCTGAGTCGAGCCGAATCAGTCCAAATTAATCGACATATGGACAGAAGAATAAATATCATATTTACATACGTTTTATATTTCTATTTTGGAATAGTAAATATAATTAAATGAATCTATACTAATAAATAAAATTGAAGTGTCTGTTTGTAATATTAAAATAACAACTTTTTAATGATTGCATATGTATATATACACGATACGTATACCAAAATAAGCTTTTTAAAAATTTTTGTCTGTCTGTCTGTCTGTTTGTTTTCGATAATCTCTGGAACGGCTGGACCGATTTCGACAAAATTTACAATGATAATAGCTGATGTAACAGGGCGTAACTTAGGCTACTTTAATTTAAAAAATTGCTGTTTCCCGCGGCTTCGTCTGTGTTTAATAAAACAAAAACATTGTAATTCTAAAACAAAAGTAGCCTAAGCTATGCTTCATTACATCAGCTATCTGGCAGTGAAAGTCCCGTCGAAATCGGTCCAGCCATTCCAGAGATTAACCGGAAAAATGGGCAAGGACAAAATTGGTACATGCACCGTGTAAACATACAAATGCATTTAGTAATAAGCAGTAATATGAATATTCATCACTATATTTATTTGTAAAGATATATCCATACTAATATTATAAACGTGAAAGTGTGTTAGTTTGTTTGTTCATGTTTCACAGCAAAGAAGCAATGTAATGTCACAGTTTTATTAGTGGAACAAAGGCTAATTTATACTGTGAGTTACTTAATTATGAAGTTATCGAGAACATAAGCTTATAACGCCTGATATTGACTATTACTTACTTTATTGATATTTTAATATATTGATATGTAATATTGCATTGTTTTTTAAACAAATATTTCAATACATAAACTTTTAAAAAAAAACTTTTTATGTAAGAGAAAAAAAACATATGAAGAAAACATATTCTGTTAAGTATAAAAAAAATATTATGGCATAGTAGGATAGTGTCTTACTGTAAACGTGATCGGTTGTGGGTTCGATCTCCACTTTAAGTTGCGTTTAAATTACTTTCCTTCCCTTGCTGATAAAACTGGATTGGATGGGACTGGACAAAACGACGCGCCATTGAGTCCCGCTACTTAGAACGCAACGTTTCGATTGCAGGCTGAAGTGTACTAGATGACTCTAGATTTTCTTTGACTATATTGCTATAGGAGGGAAAGTGAAGAAGTAGATAAATAAGAAAGAGGAAGCAAATCCTGTAGTAAATTTTAAATACAAGCTTACTAAAGACACGTATTCAAATCCAGATTTAGACTCCATACAGGAAGAAACTCTTCAGTAATCTATAAGTTCACTATTCGAGTACTGGCTTGAGCTGTTGCATTACAGAGAGAGGAACTCGGAGCAGTGCTTGGAATTTGCGACACAAGTATTGGCTTCAGGAGCCCATTTAAAACGTTTGCCTAGACTGCCCGAGATGTAGGTGCCTAATTAAAATCTAAATAAAAAATCGTGGTGTACAAAAAGGTTATTAGTGAATTAAAGTATCCTAAGACTATAAATAGAATAATTTGTCCGTTTGTTTGCTTATATTTTAGTTTTTTTAATCTGTTTTTATTTAAGGTTTTTTTTAAGTAAATATACAAAAATGTCAGCCCCATCGTTCCTTAAAACAAATTTAAAGCACTCAAATATAACATTTCCTCTTAGGTCTACGAACACTATTTACACGTAAATTTATTCAACATTTTAGCTACAGAACGGGATTCAGACAATATCGACATGTAATAAATTCAAATTATAACGACGGATTGGTTTCTGACGAGCCTCAGCATTTCCGACACATTCCACCAAGAAATTGTGAATACACATAATTCACACTTCGGAGTAGATACCTTTTTCATAAGAAAACCACTTTAGAGGAAAATGTCCAGATGCGTTCTGGACCTGAGGCCTATAGCAATGTGTTGCCGTGTAACTTCCTTCTCACTAAACCATGAAATATGAGGAAGCTCATTTTAAATAACTCTATATCTTATTTCTTTCAATTTAGATCTTTCTTACAAATACTCCTTATAAATAATTTTAACTTCCTTTCTGTACTTTACGAATACTTTCGAAAATATATATACCTCTCTCTCTTCTACCAAAGCCCGCTTTTCTAAATTGTCAGCTTTCTTATTTCCCGTCTGTCCAAGGTGAGAAGGAACCGATTGAAATTTTACGGTTATATCTCTGGCATATACCTAACTTAATAATTTCATTTAATATGCCACTGATACTACTCTTGCTGTCACATAAGATAACAATTTTATACCAATTAAGAGTGGAAACGTATACAATTTTCATAAATATTTTTAGAACCATCTATGTAGATTGCAAGCCACCCAACATAATTCTGATTAATTTCGTGAATAAGTTCATATTTTGATACTTTAATGTCCAAATTTTTTTTTCATATTTATACAATTCAAATCAGTACTTCAGATACTTAGGGGCTGGATAGTGAGATCGAAATTATGATGCGTATAGGATACATATCCATACTAAAAGTAACAATGTTTTAGTCTCTCTTAAACTTCATGTTCTATGAAGTCTATAGATTAATATATTTTTTATTCCCACTTATTACGAGGAGTGGTAAATAATATACAATTAATTTAATTCTATCAAAAATAGCATTCCCTCTTACCAAACGACTAATCGCAGGATAATCTTTGGATAATAGAAATTTGTAATTTTTTTACAAAAATGTTAATTGTTGGCAAAATAAATTGTAATCAAAGCGTATAAGAATTCTGACGCAGCTGGTAGTAGAACGCATGGCTAAGCCACAGGTTCAAATTCCGCTGCGTTCAAAATTTTTTATATGTTTTCTAAACATGCCTTGAAGAGAGTATTTGTACATTGTATACACAATCACAGTTATAGACATAGAACAGAGCACTTCATATATGTAGTTGAATTTCTAAACACAGTTGACCTGCCAGGTCTACCCTGTATCCCAGTTAAAATTATTTGAAATTGCATATCCCTCGATTATGTAACGGCACGAGACTGTATCACGTAACTTGGATAGAACATAATTAATGCCAGCATGTTAATCGAAGTAAGAAAAGGTGAAAATTTCACTAATGTCTAAGCTACTACTACTACTATGCTACTAATCTATTAAGAGAAGAAGTGATTATGTAATTTTCTATTAAGCTAAGTGTAATATTTGGAGCAATAACAAAGCGCAAGAGTAACTATTAAAGATAGTGGGGATGAACTTAAAGAGATTGTGTTTCTCCTAATTTCCTGAATCTTCTGTTTTTATCCCCAGTAGAAAGACATATAATATCTTACAATACTCTATTAAATCTGATGACTGTATGCACTGAAAAGACCCACCAGCCATTAACGTTTGAGGTTAGCTTAAAGCACAAGCGTATCACATGTACGTACACTTTGCGATTAATGTTACCTTGAGTTATTTTTAATACCTTTAAATTAATGATATATTATTTACCTATCCGTCCTTACCTACCCTACACGGTGTAGGTACTACTCACATATCCGACAGAATGAAATTATCGTTATTTCTTACAGGCAAAGCGGGCGAAGCCGCAGGTAACAGCTAGTATTGAATATAATCATTGATTAGAAAAGCATGGTTAAAAATAAATAACTTAAAAGCATTAAATTTATTTTAGCAAAGAATTGGAGTCTTAAAGAGAAGAACAAAAGCTCTCTTAACATGGAAGGAAAACAACACGAACTGCCATCTGGAATTGGCGTGGAGACAACAACCGGGCATGACGGTGTACAATTGTGCACTCGTGTTCTACGTGACATGCAGGTATGACATATGCCAATCATAATAATATAATATTGGTTTAAAAATCATTTATTTTTGTGATCATTTTAATTTTATTTGTTAAATAAAATCTTATTGAGTTAATTTAAACGTTATATCTGTCATTCATAATTAATTATGGAACAAATTTAAAAACTGTAGTGAACCTCACACTCCTCTTGTAATTAATAACCTAATATTTTAATTTGATCAGTTACGTTTTAAACCAAAATAAGAGGTTATAGTAAACAAAAAAGAGTTTTATAACTATGCAACTATATAGTTAATAAATTAAAACTAATTACAGATCGGGCGATAAACAGAGATGCTGTTGAAGTCTAAGAAGAAGTTATTAATTTCAGGCCGAATGAGAAACTTACATAAAAAACGTAGCATTAAATGAATGTATTCTAGTTGTAAGGGTGGATGTAACCAAATGAAATACTGAACATACGGGGACCTAACACCTGTTGTCTCGAGGTGACGGGAGCAGATTAATGCTAAACATAAAGTTACACGGTAACACAAAGCTGCCCGGTAACAAAATGTTACTCGGGAACATGAAATTACTATGTAAAATTATGAACAGCACTATCTGCTATGCTCGTCGTCTCTTAGCAAAACTTATTATCCCTTCATTATTTTTATTATAAGAACATCTTCATCAACACTGTGGAGTAAGCAAGAACTAAGTTAGATTTAAGTATTAGTATTAAAATAGTATAAATCTACGACCGTAATGATAAACACGACGACATTACTTTTTAATTATAACATAGATTTAATCAAATTTTAATCTTCTCAAGCTTATAATCACAGTAGTAAACGTAGTGAACACCAAAATCAATGTTTTATTTACCTTCGTAATTCTTTCTATACATCCTTTACAGTTTAATGATATATTAAAAAACACTTTTAAACTATTATTTGATTTCAGTTGAAAGTATTTCATATTTTGTAATTAAAATGATTACTATGTTTATGAAAGTATTTTTTATAAACTGATTTTATATACTTAAATTTTATAAACTTGAATAAGGCACCAAAACTGATCTTTGAATATTTTATATTAGTTTATATGTATTATTGGAGAGTATGCTAGGGTATCCACAAAGAAGACAAACCAATTTTGATGAAAATAAATATTATTACACCAGATTTATAACAATACTGCAAATTTATATAAACAAGTATTAACTTGCTTTCGAAACAGAAATGAAACTTTCTTAATAATTAAAAATAAATATTTATGTAAAGAAATGTAGTCTAATTTTTACTTCAAGCAATGGACTGCACATAGTATGACCAAAATTGACGAAAAAATGATGAAAATATTTTTTAAGAATAAACATTCTCGATAAAATGAGGAAGATACGTTAAGATAAAAAATGTATAAAAATAAATGTAATTTTATTTAATTTCTATAAGTTATTATTGATGGAGGTTCAATAATCTAGTCTAGAAGATTTGTTATTTTTTTTTTCGATGGCTAACACTTCGAACAAATAAAATAAAAGCCAATTATTATTAATTATTATATTATTAGGTGTCCATTATTAATTAATGAACCTAAAGTTCGCGTAGAAACTTCACAATTTAACTTTGATCTTTGGAAGCAATTATATTATTAATATTTATAGCTTATTTACTTACGAAAATATATAAAATATTACGCGCGGTAGAATTTAACATTTACCAACATCGATAGCTTTATAATCTGTATCATATGCCTGCTATACATTTACTTTAAAAAAAAATTTTAACAAGAAATTATATACTAGTGTCACATAAATTCACACAAATGCGCACACAGCTGTTTTATTTTTGTTTTCATGTATTCCTTAAGATATCTTGCTTTACAACTATAAGTAATTAATACTACATAATAACAACTATAAGTAATAAAACTATATTAATATATAATTCAAAAACTATATCTTAAAAATATATAAATAATATATTTTATGGAGATATAGTTTATCTGTGTAAAAATTAGGCACCGTCATATTTTATTGATTCTATTTATTTTTCAAAATAAAAAAATGACATTCGACTATTTATATTAATAAATTATCCCTCTACAGACATTAAAGTAACCAAAGTCTTCCATGCATTGAGTAAATATATTAAGTAAATATTAAATACCAGCGGCCGGCTCGCGGCTTCGCCGCGTGATCTACGTGGCTGTTTCGGTATATTGCAACCCTGGGTGGTGGATTTTTGAAAAATAAAGTAGCCTATGTTTAACCTTGTATTGTCAACTATATATACATATATATGCCAAAATTCATTAATATCGGTCAAGTGGTGTAAGTTTTTCATATAATCTTTCATCCCCTATTTCAACCCTTTAGAGGTTGATTTTTAAAAAACTGAGTAACCTATTTTAGACCCAGTCATTTTTACTACTTGCATTATAAATTTCATCCAAATCGGACCAGTAGATTGGCTAATCTACTGGTCCGATTTGGATGAGTTGAGACATTCACGGCTGTGAAAGCGTGACAGACAAACACACAGACATTCGCATTTATAATATAAGTATGGATGCAAAATAAAATAATATGGTAATATAATATATTATATAATGTTAATGTAAGTATATTGTAATGGCAAGTACAGTAAGTAAGTATACTACTTACTTACATAGGCATAATATTTGGACTCTTTTAGAAAAGTACTTATGTAGTTATGTAACGGGGAAAATGATCTAATAATGTGAAAGTAATGTTATAATGTAGTTGTTAACAAAAGTTATAGACCACGTGTCTATAGAACAGAATAATAAAAAACCCAAAGATTTTTTTAGCTTTTAGCATGTGTATGACATCTATATGACAATTGTAAATATCAAACATAACAAGTCGTCTTCATTCATATTTATATTCCATTTTTTTTTGCAAACATCAAACGACTTCTGAAAAGTAACTTGGGTAGTTTGCTAAGTGCATAAATTACAAAAATACACGTGTATAATTTCTTTTCAATTTAAGGGTTGTCCCCTACAATTTTGCAGTAGACTAGTTTCAAGTCCAGTTCAAGTATTTTAATCCCTTTAGATCTTTGTGAGACTCTCATGGCTTTTTAAAATGTCAAACAAAGAAAATATTTCTCAAAAGATATGTTTCTTATTGGAGTCTCGTTTATTTCAATTATTACTTCACATTTTTATAACTACGTTTTGTAAATACGTTAAGCAGCTGTTAGGTTAAAATAATCTGCAACTTATCTTTAAGTAAAAGTGCTCAGGTTTGCACGAGTTAAAAGTGCTCACTTACTTGTTTACTGTACTAGTGAACGCATCATATCGCTACACACAGAGTAAACAAACAACAATAGTAAATAATTTTCAGATTTTCAAATATTGGAAGGCTTGATTTGAGAAAATATGAAAAAAAAATTTTTGTAATCTTAAATTGCCTGTTTAAAAAAAACAGCTTAACGCTTTTTCCTGCATATTGGGGTAGTCAGACAGAACCTAGTTTCAAGACACTCTGTCTTCCATTTTCCGCTCGAAATTTAAATATCGTCATCATTTCCTCCAGTGGGAATCGAACCCATAATCGTCACGTTACAGTCAGATCTTGTCCCGCTGCGCCACGACAGCTTCAATTATATGACATTCTATATTAATATATGGATAAAAGTGAATTTATTTATAACATTTTAGTAATTATAATTATATTAAATTTACATTATCGGGCTGATTAAAAATGCATACTTTATATTATTTGTGATATTTATACATTACATATTATAATAGTAATATAATAAAATATAAGTTTATCATAATATTGATTACATCGAAATCTATTTACTTTACATTCATTTGGATGTATAATTAAATCAACATTTTAAATTTTTGTATATTTTTTACAATATTCACGGGATTTTTATAGACAATATAAAACCTGAAAATAACCGTTCAATTATAATTTCATTTAAACAAAAGGACCACGCCCAAAATTTGAACTCTTTATAATGTTTAATATAATATGTACGTATACCAAATCTATGTAGATGCATCCCGTCTGGATGCATAGGAGGGGAGTATTGATCCGCGCGATGCGTTATTACTTGTTGATATTTAAATTTATATTTATCTACTGTTATCGTTTAGAAATTGCGTTGTATATATAAATGAATATCTACTTTTTAAAAAACTAAATAGTACATAATTGCATAACTTTTTTTCTTACATTTTAAAACTTGTAACTAAGAGCACTCAACGTGCCGTATTTAACGAATACGGATCACAAAGCGCTTAATTATTTATAACTAACGACTTTATTAACTCAAATCTTCAATAATATAGTAGCTTTCGTAAAAATATTATTTTTTTATAATAAGTAAATAAAACATAAAATATGTTTTACTAACCACATTTTAGATGATTCCTGAACGTTTCAGGAAAATCAATACCTGCCTAGTCTCAGCGAAACGTTCTTTCCTATCCAGCCGCCGGCGGGGTGAGTAGATACGGTCCACGTTGGTAAGTGATCATCATTAATCAGGTAAGTTTATCAGTTTTTATTAATTATAATTGCTATTAAAATATAATCAAAAGCTTGCTTTTCTAGCAAAACAACTATATATGTGGCTTGAAACCTATATGGCAAACTTGAAAAAATAATAATAATAAAGAACAATATATTTAATATATATTTTTTTGTTTTTGTTCGGTATATATATGGTGAGTCAAAAAACGATTTTGCGGTTAATAATTTACAAATTGATGTTGAATATATATTTTCTATAAATTAATAGTCAATTTAAAAATCTGTCTTGTATTTTTGTATAAACGAAACGGCTGTGTTCATTTCAGGGTTAATGAATTTTTTGTATACCATGTTTACATTTTACATATATATTTTCAGTATTTGACTAAAATTTACATTTTTTTTATTATTCATGCTTTATTTGATTAGGATTATACGCACATGATTTATTGAAATTATTTTGTTTGATCACAATGTTTAAGTAATATTTATTATTTGAATTTAAAAATTTATTTCGTTTTACAAAGCAAAGTGCCAAATATGAGTATTCAGTTTATTGATCCAAATGTTTAATTAATGTCATTATTATCTGTAATTTAATATATTTTAAGTATAAAGTTATATAAGTAGCACACTAAATAAAAATACAACATACATTTTTTTAATAATTATTTGTAAACATTCATATTATTCGTATAACAAACATCGACAATGTTCAAAATTCTCTTGACATTTACTTACTAAATTTTGATATTAATGCTATGCAATGAAAGAAAAAATATTATGAACGTATGATATGATAGTGATATAGTAGTGAGCTGCTCGCGGCTTCGCCGCGTAATCTGCCCCTTTTATCCTCTGTTTGAGCTCCTTTAAGATTATCTGAAGTTTCTATTCAATGACAATAAAATATAGCCTATAGCACTCCTTAGTAGCTTTCTAATTGTGAAAAAAATTTCATGATCGGTTCAAATTCTGGTTTCGAATTTTAGCCCTTACAAAAAAACAAATATACAAACTTTGCCTTTTTATGCTATGCCTTTATTATATAGTATGCCTTTATTATATTAGTATAGAAGTATAGATAAAATATTAGAAAAAACTTTGGTGTCAGGAGCAACGTTATAACATATTTTGACTCTCCATTTATACTTCTCTAATGATTGATTTGTTTATTAGAGAATTATCGTCTAATTATTAATAATATTTCCTTCCAAGTACATACGTCGTCACTCTAGCGAATGTCAACAATAGCCTCATTCCTGTTTATTGATATCAAGCAAAATAAGGGAAGAAAAACGCAGTATTTACTAGCATCAGACAGCTTATAAATAGTATATTGTTGTTTTTCAGTTGAAAAGGCTACATTTTGTTTATCTAATGCGTAATTTTAATATTTTTATCCCTTGAATAGGTGGCGGATACTTGTATCCTTTTATTTGATTTCTTTTTGTCTTCATTCATATGTACTCATTTCTTTATAATCATCCTTTTGATACCATGGCTTTTTACAACTCGCTTCACCAATATTTTAGTGTCATTAACACGTTAAATTCGTCACGTCTCTTCATGTCTCTTATTATTTTATTTTAATTTCCTTTACAAAACATTGTAACACTCATATGTTTGGATTTCATTGTATCCATTAACATTGGCTTATGATATCTTAAAAATACCTAGTACTGTTAGACTATATGACTTTCTAACAGTTAATTGCACGTAAACATTCCCCTTCCAATTAAGAAACATGGTGGTAAATACATTGGGTCTATTCATCCATATCACATATTTATAAAACAAACAGTATCACACATTTCATTTACAAAGATATACATAGATTACCGATACCTTAGAGATCTCCCACTCATTTCCATCAGCATAGCTTTCATCTTTTAACGTTTTTCTTTGTGATTCTGTATTAGTAAACGTATCGACTTACATCTATTATCATTTATCATTATTCATGCTCATTTTTCACACATCTTTAAAAATCAATACGTTACCCATCATTCATATTATTTAGTCTCATTATTATTCAATCATTATTTTAACGTATACTTCCTTATAATTTTATGATTTTATGAAAAATCATCTTAAATTATAAAATGATGATTAACTTTTAATAAACTATTGGAATTATTTCAGCGTTTTATGACTTTTTCTTGGATTGAAAATTCTACAGACATATTTATTGTAACTTAAGTGGCCGAAGGTTATCAAAAACACACATGAAATAGGTGTGAAGAAGATGTTATTGCTACAAATACAACAGATACAAGGAAAGATAACCTAATAATGAAACTAAAAAAAAAAAATTTAAGGTACTATCTGTATTAGTTAACTTGAATTGGTTTTTGAACAGATAGAAGTCTTTCTATTGCGAACATCTTATATTTAATTTGAATTTTTATAAGCGAAAGTTACATATATTACGTATACATCTTATCTATACAAACTATGTGATTTTTACCATTCAACGATTGTTAACGCTGTCAATTTGACTTGAAACACACATAATACACCTACATTCATTGTTCCCAATCCAAGTATTTCAAAATAAAATACATAGTGTTTAACAAAAATATTGATTTCATATTTTATTAAAAAAGTTACATCTTCAATAATTTAACTAATTAATCGTTTGTTTAGTTTCAGATTACTCACCAATCATCATCATCATCAACCGTTGAGTTTTTCAGCACGTCATTTGGGACCTGGAATGGAGCTTTAATATAAAGTTATAAGTCCTAGTATAGCAATAATTAATTAAACATCCAGTTTTAATGAATTCTAAATGTTTATAAGTTAATTAGCCAAAAAATATATACATATATATGCATTAACAATATACATATAAACAATACACACATATCCATACTTATGTTATAAATGCGAGTGTCTGTGTGTTTGTCTGCCACGCTTTCACGGCTAATCTACCGGTCCGATTTGGATGAAATTTAGAATGAAAGTAATAAATAACCATGGGTCTAACATAGGTTACTTATTTTTTCAAAAATTAACCGCTAACGGGTTGAAATAGGGGATGAAAGTTTATATGAAAAAATTTAAACCGCTTGACCGATTGTAATGAATTTTGGAATAAATATAGTTGACAATCAAAGGTCAAACATAGTGTTGCAACATAACGAAACAATCAGGTAATCCATGCGGCGAAGCCGCGAGCTGGCCGCTAGTATGTATATAAGTAAAGGTCCAGGCATCACTTCAGCGGTTGGTAGAAAAGATACCACCAATAAAGTCCAATGTCGCAAGTAACAAAGACACCTTTTTAATTTTTTTGCTGGTTAATTATTTTATGTATTGCCTTTATATTTAAATGTATATATATGTATGCATGTGTGTATATAAGCAAGAAAAGGTACAGGTACTTATTACAGGAATATATTCACTTTTTGAATTCTTATCCCAAAATAAAAACAAAGTAGTTGCCTTTTGGAATTTCGCCAAAATGAAGCCGCTGACTGCACGCATTAGTAAGTCGTTGAATACAAAATACAGAAACAATGTTTTAAACTATTTTTATATCATATTATTAATCATTTTATTGACTTTCTATACAATGTATACTTTTGTCAATTTTTACATTAAGTACTGAACTTCTAAACATTTTTATTATTAGTTTAGGTTTGATTTTAAAGTACCTAAAGTCTCATGTTTCTTAAATACTTTGATCAGTAGAAACAGTTTAAATTATGAAAATATTAGAGACTTTAAAGAAAAATATTGTTTTTTATTTCCAGCATGAATGTTTTGTGTAAGTGAGATCAAGCAAAAGCGTCTACAAAATTGAAGAGAACGAATAAATTAACCGCAAGTCTCCTATTCATTACGAAGTTTTATAAGAAGACAGTGTCATGTCACGCCACGGCAGACAAAATACAGGTATACCTTAATTTCTAACTATTTTATGAGTTTTATGTCACTCTTTCAGGGTGAGCTTAGTGTCAAAACACACACACACACACACACACACATATATATAAATATATATATATATATATATATATATATATATATATATATATATATATATATATATATATATATATATATATATATATATATATAATGTTATATATTTCCAGGTCATCTGCAAAGATCTGTTGCCGTTTCAATGATGAAATGTCCACAAAATAAAGCAGTATGTATTTTTAATTTACTATTTGTATGTCAACACTTATCGTTACCAACTTACATTAAATTTATATTTTGAATATAAATTATATTTTAATATTTTAATATTTTAAAAATAAAGGTCTTCATTTTTTACATTTTGCAATTATTTTTTTTTTACATTAAAAATAGAATACAGAAGTATGTTTTTTATACATCATTATTTTATTCCAGCAATGAGAAATATCAGCAGCAGCAGCGTTGCAGTTCTAAAGAAGAAGAAGTTAACATACAGAAGATCCTAAGAAAACGTTTATATTTACAATGAATTTTAAGAGACATTATTACTCTTAATATTACAAGGCAGGAAATCCATTCAAATGGTAACGACCGCTCTTAAATTCTGTTTCCAAAATTATGAGAATCATATAGCATACGGCTTTTTACTTATTTCAAAATGATGTGTAACTTAAAGGCGATAATGTAAAACGTTTTCCCATATTTTTCGTTTTCCCCGTTTCTAGCCAAATATTCCCACGTTTCCCCTTCTGCAATCATATAAAGCAATCATTGATTACCAATCATTGTAAGCATTTGACAACGATATGTTTAGTAGGCTAACATGAGTGGATCACAGCTTTAGAGAGTGATAGATACGTAGGTAAAACTATTGCTCTATTGTGAATTACTCTTAAAAACAATACGTTTTACTAACTTTATTTATGATAAATGGCTACCTAGAACCAGACGTTTATCGTGCGAAAAAAAATTATATTATAATATTGAGAGCGGGCTGTGTTGGTTTACTCGTTCGAGTTGGTTTACTCAATCGAAACGTACTTTTTTCTTCTTTAAGAACTCGTTTATTTCTCTTTCCTGAAATTAAACAATACGGAAATTAAATTTCAACGAAAAACCTAATAAGGCACTGTGTTGATACTTTAAGGGAGGCTGGGTAGAAGGTATCTACTCTAATATATCTATAGCTTGGCGAATGACGCATTATCACTTATACTAAAGTGTATGAACTGACACTACGCTTTGGTCACGCTTGACAATGGGAGTGAGGGTTTGTACCTGTACCTACAACATTTGTTGTGAGCTAACAATAGAAATTCCAACGTATATTGTTTTAAACGTACAAAGTCACATGAATTGGACATGAAAGTCACATGAAAAAAAGGAATTGTATGTATAGTTGTGTTGACGAAGCTGAAATTAAAGCAATTGATAATAGTGGGGAACGGAGTGTCTTAACACTAGGTTCCCTCTGCCTACCCTGCTGTGTGGGAAACAGAGTGAAGCTAAATAGACGTATATCCGATTTGGTTAGTTTTTCTAACTAATGGATAGGATATGTAGTCTATAAACATTCTCAGCTCACTAAGTTTTTGAGTGAAAGAAAAATCAACTTTAAATGAAATTAGCAATAACTACACTATACTAATGCAATGACTACAACAAAACTCATTTATACGATGGAACCCAAAAATATTCCTTAATATTTTTTAACTTCGCTTTGGGCATGTGTCCGTTGTTGATGTTTTTTTAATTTGAAATTTAGTATTCATATTTTATATTCTTGTCTTTATGTCAGTTATACGAAGCTGTACACGTAATAGTTAGTGTTTTATATTCTTCTAAGCTATAATTTAATATGGAAAATGCACTTGTGTCAAACGCTTTTGAAATATTTGAATGCAAAATGTTCACACAATTTGGATCGCACTTAGTGACAAAAGAAATATGATATGTTCAAAACCATTTATTATGTATTTTTTTCTAATAATTCATTCTTTTCAAAATTATGCTTGCTAACCATTTTTTTCGCAATTCTTCGCGACGCTTTGATTTCACACAATACCTACTAATTTACCTTATTTGCACTTGTGTTTGTTTGAAATTGTCTCTTTATCATATATGTGTCGATGTTATACTTAGAAGGTGTTGTGTTCCATTCAAAGATCTCGCTACAGCAATGTTAGAGTGTCATTTCACAGTCTTACCTATTAAAATGTCGTTGTCATTTGCCGTAAACTCTTATATTACCATTACCCTTTACGCGTAAAAAATGAACCCCAATCAGAATAATTCCAAAAATATTCTAAACTAAAATTAGTAAGCTAAAGTAAGACTTAGGGAAAGTTTATGTTGACTTTATTTGTATTATAAATTATGGAGACCATTTGATTTAATAATGAATAAGTAATGAAAATATGTATGATAACAAAGTAGTTACGGATTACGGATTTTTTGTATTCGTTCCTTTTTAGCATTTTTACTGCTATTGTCTTTGATATGAAAGTTTTTTATTATAATTCAGCAACTTACATTGACGTCAATTTTTTTAACAAAAGTGTTTCAATTATAAAATTATTGTAATTTTCTTAACTAAAACATTAATTAAGAAAGAATCCTGTAGTATATAAGTAAGGTTTTATAAAATCTGTATATTGTTATTGTATATTACTGTTATAAAAGCTTTAATTATTATTACAAGCAGGAATATTTTTCTCAGATATTCTAAATAATATACATCGATTATATAGAATCCTTATAAAATGTAAAGATTTTATTAGCATATATTGTTATATAATATTGTATAACGGATTATAACTTTATAGAGTAGAATGTCTATAACGTTGTCAACCATTAAGTGTCAGAATATTTGTAAAATTATATTTAAAAAAAAGAAAAAGAATACTAAAGAAAAAGTCCCGCTGAGTTTCTTTCGCCAGTTCTTCTCAGGTCAGAGGCTTCTTTCCGAACTGGTGGTAGCATCAATCGTTTTAAATAGAATATATTTCAATGGTTCTCTTCTCTTTTATTGAAATTCCTTCATTTATATCATTGGATAATTACTCTCATTCAAGTGTAGATCGTCAAATTTTCTACAAGAATAAGTTTTTGTTTTTACTCAACAGCTATCTATTCACACGCACAAAAAATCCAAAGAAAATAATAAAAAATATTCCCATACAATTTGTATGGGAAATCAAAAATTACAAAGCGCCACCAGTTATATTAATATTCAGAGCTCAAACTTTACCAAAATTTCAATTCATGGTATCAAATGAAAATAAAAAAATAGCAAAGTACGGTGTTAAGTTCTGCCATGTAACACGCAATGCCTCCAGAATTCGGCGGAACGTGGGGAACGGAGTGTTCTAACCCTAGGTTCCTGCCTACCATACTGTGTATAAAAAATATATATTGAGTAGTAATATTCATAATCATAACTATTAAGTTAACAATATTCAGGCGTTAACTATTAAGTTAACGCCTAAATAATATACACTTATCTCACACATCTTCACAAATAAAGAAAATATTTTACTGGCAAATCACTTTCAATTCAATTTAATAAACAAATGAACACTTATAAAAGTGTTATTTGTGACAAGGATGGATAGATCACTAAAGTGCTATTTATGATAACGATGGATGGATCACTAAAAATAGTTCATTAACGATTAAAACGTTGATTAAAATATGGTAATGTTAAATAATTATGGTAGAATTTAAAAAATAAAGTGTGTTCAGCGGCATCTAGTATTCTTGAATTGAAGTGACTAAATATTATTACTTAAAGAATAACGCAGTATGCTGTATTTACTACAGATGGCGGATTTATGTTTTTCTTTTTACTATATCATCCTAGGAAGGATATCAGGTGAATACTGTAAAAACAATGTATTATGTATGCAAATCTGTGGGATACATACAAAATACAGTACTCCGATGTCATTAGATTCTCTTAACCTACCTTGCTCTGAAGAAAAAGTCGACACAATGGTCATTTCCATTGACTGCTAGAAAATAAAAGTAATACATTTAAAAATCCATATTACTACCATATCTAGTACAAGATAACTTGATCTTCTGACAGATGGGGTGGTGATGGAGGAGGTACAAAAGGGCTGTATACTTAACTTCGACTAGAGAGAATATTTATACTTAGATCTGGGATTATGATTATCTAATATTGTATCGTTAGGTGCGTGGCTTTTCTTATAAGAAACAAAGTAATTTTTCTAGAATCTCTATGCCTGCCTTATTAAATGCTGGGAAAAGAAAGGCATTCAGTTAAAAAAAAATACAAGCCATTGTGAGAACATAAGTTCTAGTGCCCGAAATTCATAACTCAGTACAATTTTAAATTTATCAAGATCATTACTTTGATAGCCAGGTGCAGCCTTTTGAATAAATCAACAGACATAGCTACATACACAGGAATTATGCTGTTAAAACAGAATAATTCTTTTGTTTTATTTGCCAATAATCAATCAAATTAATAATAATAATAATAGTTAACCCGCAGGGCAGCTTGTGGCGAGCTGTTGGGGAGTGGCGACCTGAGACAGGTCCGTGGGGTCTCACCTCCTGAGGGGAATTGATATTTATCCGCCTCTGGCTTGCCTTCGTTGGCTCTCAGAGTGGAGCGCAAGAGCTATATGCTCGGAAGGGTAGAAGTGCTCAATCTGCGTAATAGCGGGGAAATCCGCTCTCGAGCTTGCTCGTGATGGTGAAACCGGTGCACACCTCTCGAAACCCTTAGCCGACCATGCCGGTGTTGCGCCCGAGACATTACGCCGCTTTGTGGGGAGCCTACGCCTATCTAGTGGGAGGCGAGTCACCGTTCGTCAACCATTCAATTTGAGACTGTTGAAATGGCCGATAGTCTCTCTCAATAGCCCAGTACTCAGTCCAACCAAACTCCATTCCACAGTCCTAGTTTAGTTTTCATATTTTCTATAGTTCCTACGCATTAGCCGGTGACCATCTCTGCGCAATTTACTTTGGTTACTCAGAGATGGATCCCGGCTGATGCGTCACAGTAAAACATTTTGTTATTCTCTAAGGGTCCTCTACGTGTTGGACTTGTGTCCCCACGCAAGCCTTCCAAAGGACCAGATTCCATGAACCCGAGAATTTTAAACAGAAACATAATAATTAAAAATCTTCCGAATTTAAACACACCTATTCTGCATATATGTACGTTTATGTAGTTTATATATGCTTATAGTTCATATCGTAAATATTGAAACAATAACCGTTACGTTATGTGTGCGATGTGCGTAGTGTAAATTTGATTTATCAATTTACATCTTCACATTGTTTCCCGAATAGCAGGGTCAATAGAGTGACCCCATTGTTAAGACACCATTTTCAAGTTTTTGCCTGAATTTAGTTTGACTTATCAAAAGTTTCTGCATTATTGAAATTTGTCTTGGTCTACAATTCTAAAAATTGGAAAATGTAAGTGTGGAATTGTAACCGAGAAATAAATAATTTAAAATTATGTACATCAAATTATTGTTACTTAAAAAACAGTTTATACGTTCTAAAATGTGTGTAAATATACATCAATTTATGTCAATAGCATGTATACACTTATGAACATTTATCTCTTTGTGAAGTGAATACTACAATTATCACTAGAATTTCCATTAATTATTATCAATATTTTAAAACAATTATTTTTTTAAATATTCATACTTTTAATAACAGCTAATTAAATACAATTGAAACAAGTTATAGATAAAATAATTTTATTTATAAATTAATAATGGCTCTATGTCAATCTAATCCAATCCAAATCATCTTAGTCTAATCATCTAATATTCATGCTTCCGCTCTAACTTGCAAAACAAAGCGTGACGTTAAGGCTCGCCTCGCTCACCGAAATACATAAGCACACAACTACAAAATAATACGAGTATGTTCTCGAGCCATACCTTATCTAACCAGGATACTTTTAGATTACCGAACAAGTGCACTTATAATAACGAAAATATTGGTGTATACCAATTGGTTAGTGTGTAAAAACAATTGGTTCACCAATTAAAGTTAATTAACATTTACATTTAAGCCTTCACATATTTTTACCCCTAAATATTACAGCTTTACGCTTTTTCCTACTTAGCCTCTGCTAAGTATTCCGAGAACTTAGTGGCAAGAAATCGAAACATTGTGTGTCTGAACTCAACGTCGAAATGAAAATAATATATAATCATTGCCTTGAATGGGACTCGATCCCACTATAATCGCGTTTATAGTCAGACGCTGCCTCATAGAGTATTTAAGCCTAATATATTTTCTTATTGCATATAAATGTTCTATATACATTTTTATCCAACTATATTATTTTAGAGAGAGCGTGGTTTCAATTGTAGTACTTCGAGCATTTGATACTACGTTACTCAATTTACTCCTCTCTTTAGTAGTAATTCGTCGTAACCCAATACCATCTTTGTCTAACATGCATTTACTTGAGAGTAGGGATAATATTCGCTCGGGTAGTCGTTCATTACATAAAATATTGTTTTGAATGTATCTAAAATAGTATTGAAATTTAATTTCTTTTTATTTATTTTGAGCTTTAACTCAACACGCAATGGCTCGATGTCGATTGGAAAGTGGGGAACGAAATGTGTAATACTAGGTTAGGTTTATCTCTGAGTACTCTGCAATGCAAAAAATGCGTGAAGCTACAGCTATATAGACTAATTGATAAATATTTTTATAAAAGTTTAAAAATTCAAAGGTAGCGGGCGTGTTCTATAAACGTTCCTCGTACCCTAAATATGTGTATAACACTTTATAAATGTTAAACATATAAATATTTATTAGCCCTTTTTCATTTCTAATAATAGCAAAGTTTTATTAGGGTTAGTTTCTACTAATATACCAAGCTTGAAATTCAGATTCTTGGAATAAGCTTTAATTCTGTAAAGCTTATTCAAACAATCTGAATTTCGATCGTGGTATATAAATTATTCAAAGCGTACTTACGTATATAAATTAGTATGTGTATTTGCGTATATAATTTGAATATGTTGAAAATTAAAAGGAAGCTTTGGCCTTACGAATAATAATGATGTAGCTTGTTTGTCAACAAGGTTTGTTGTTTTTTTATGAAAACGAAAAAGAAATGTTTACAAATCTTGTTTTTCATAATTATTAAAAAGTTTTTTCAATGTTCGTTCAACGATCTCTTTAATTTATTTTTTCAACGTCATGTTTTTTTCCACATACTAGGATAGAGAGAACCTAACACAGATGAACACTCCGTTCTCCACTTTAGTGTTTGCTGGTTAGGTTAGCCTCAACGCCGCGCTTAATCTTGACCAAAACGGGAAAATTTAAATAATTAAATTATGATTACTCAGAATGGGAATCGAACACAAACAAACGTGGTTACAATGTGATGCTGTCTCATTGTGCTACAATGACTTCTATATATGCTCCATACCACGACGATATCTATATCTGTTTTATATCCATACTTATATTATAAATGCGAATGTCTGTGTGTTTGTCTGTCATGATTTCATGGCTAATCTACCGGTCCGATTTGGATTAAATTTGGAATGAAAGTAGTAAAAATGACTGCGTCTAACATAGGCTACTTAGTTTTTCAAAAATCAAGGGTTATTATCTCTTAAGGGTTGAAATAGAAGGTGAAAGTTTATATGACAAATCTACACCGCTTGACCGATTGTACCGAATTTTGGCATATATATGCCAAAATTATATAGTTATGCATATATATGCCAAAATTATATAGTTAGTTAGTATATAGTTTATAATCCAAGGTTAAACATAGGCTACTTTATTTTTCAAAAATCCACTCCTGAGAGTTGCAATATAAACAGGTACGTAGATACCGCGGCGAAGCCGCGAGCGGGCCGCTAGTATATAATAAATGAGTAGAAAGGTCAATTCTGTAAGTACATTAAAAATTTCAGAAAAAATTTAATGGGATGCGTTAATACATCAACAACAGAGGCCAAAAAACCACTCAGTAGAATTTTTGTCTGTCTGTCTGTCTGTCTGTCTGTCTTTCTGTCTGTCTGTCTGTTAATTTGTTCGTCAATCACGCAAAAACTACTGGATAGAATTTTGGAATGGTGATAGCTTGTAGTCCAAAGGTACATATAGGATAGTTTTTAGCCCGGTTTACCATGTAGTTTTTTTGGTAAAAATAAAAAAACGGGGTAGATTTAATGAATTTTTGCATAGAGTTAGCATAAAGGTTAGAGTAATATATGGGATAGTTTTAATCCTGGTATTCTATTAAACTCTCGCAGAAAAAATAAAAAAAATAAACATTCAAATTATGTTGATAGTTCGCGAGTGGAGCTAAATTTGTTTTAATATCACTAAGTAAAATAATTACAAGCATAAAATCTATTGGAGATAATTTACATAATATTTATTAAAGATAAATTTGATCGATCTATCAAACTTTTTATCATCTATATGACAACAGATGTCACTACGTTTTCTAGAACGGGTAGCGCCATCTGTTACCATATAGTTGATATTGTAGGAGACATATTACTCAATAATATTATTATTTTAAACATGCAAAAATCAGTATATCTTCTATCTGATTATGTTTTTACGGGTAATCTACTGGCCATATTTAGATGGAACTGGTAATGAAGATTGTTGAAGACCCAGGGTCAAATATAAGCTACTTTTTAATAAAATCAAATTTTAGGAGATAAAACAGTGGATAATACTTATGTATGTTTAGTATATAGTAAGAATGAAAGATCTAAACTCCTTGACCGATTTCGATGAATTTACTCAGAAAAATAGTTGATGAGGCAAGGTCAAACGTAGGCTACCTCTCTTTTTCTAAAAAGAAACCCAAAGGTGCTGAAATGGGGGATGAAAGACGTACATAGTTCACACGGCTAACCTGCGAGCGGGTCGCTAGTATTTAATATTGAAAAATAACGCTAGTTTAAAATACTACTAATCTTTTTAAAAAATAATCAGAGTAATTAGATTCTAGGTTTTTTATCTTTTATCTTTAGGTTCTTAAAGTGATGTAACCTAAAATTTTTAGTTAAATAAATAGTATTTAGTATTTATATTTGTAATTTAAAAAATAAAGAAAAACATTTATAAAGGTTCCGGTAAGTTTTGATAGTTAATAAAAAGAAACCTAACGTTAAGGAAGATATAAAATCATGCATGTTTAGCGTGTCAGTTTAACATGTCTATAGTCTACTGAGCCATATTTCAAGCTTAACATATGATATATAAGAAAGTAAGTAACAGTCAGTAGAAATCTAACTTTCATACGTCCAGGCTAAATTTGGATTAAATTTAATAACTTCTATGTCGATTTAGTTAACTTGGTTCTCTAATTATTTTACAAGGATATCGTCTCCAGTTTCCGCCTACATTTAGCTGATCGACAATTTTTTTTATTGACATTTTAGATGCCGTTAACGATTATGGTAAAGGAGTTCTAATACTCATAATTCATTTTATTTTTATTAATATTCAGGATTAGCGATACTGAATGTGTGTGAAAGAGTCATTCTGACTGTGATTTCTGTCTCAGTAGAATGACTATAATAAAAACATTTTCTTAAATAGTAAGAAAAACGCAAAATTAGTCGTAAATTTATTTTTCTATATCCTGCTACTTGTATGGGAGATGGTTAAAAATTTAACTTTTATTCTGATACCTACATATACCTAGTCGGGTCGTAAGTTTTGTTACATTTTTATCGTGAAATAATTGAGACATGTTTGTTTTTAGATTGTCATTTATGATTGACAAATGATTATTTTGAAATGAAAACAAACGTAATAAAACATGGATTCTTATTTTAATTACTATTATTCAAATTGAGCTCCACGATTTTGTACACAGGCCTTCAACCTGCGCTGCTAGTCCTCTATAGCAGCACGCAGAAGGTCCATGTCAATATCGGCAGCTGCTTTGATCAAGGATGCCTTGAGTGACTCCACATTAAGATTGTTGCGTGTTGAGCAGGCCTTTTCCTCTAAGTGTTGCCATATTTTGTAATCCAACGGATTTAAGTCTGGGCTGGAGGAGGGGCAATCTTCGTTTCGGATGAAGTCAATTTTGCGCGCCGCTAGCCAGTCTTGCGTGGTTTTCGCTCTATGAGCTGGTGCAGAATCTTGCTGGAATACCCAGGGTCTGTTATTGAACATTGTATGAGAAACTGGTTGCACAAGGTGCGCGAGGACTGTATTTTGATACACAATCGCATTTGTCTTTACGCCTTTCTTCAAAAAATGTACCTCAGTTAAGCCCTAATATGAGATTCCTAACCAAACCATGAGTGAGGATGGAAAATGACCTCGCTCGACACATGGAATACGGTTGCTGGCCTCTTCACTGCTGTGGGCGTATACCTTATCATTTTGTTTATCGTAGCTCTCCTACGGTAAACATTTTTCGTCCGAAAAGAGAATTTGACGATGCTTTTTCCCCGCGTACCGCTTCAACAAAACGCGGGATCTCTTCAGTCCCCTAGACGCGCATCTAAACGATGTCCTGTTTATCTGCGATAGGCTCGTAGCCCTAGGTATTATTCAACACCCTTTTGACCGTGGTTCTGCTTAACCCCATTTGAAGGACTAAAAGTTTCTACTTCCGTATGGGATTTCTTTGGATCCGCGCCTTCACAGCTTTTATCACTGCTGGCGTCCTAACAGAGCGAGGACGACCACTTCTTTTTTTATCTTCCAAACTTGAGTCCTCGTTATACCGTTTGATGGTACGATAAATGAAGCTTTAGGTTAAATTTTATTTCTTTTTGTATATCAAAAGTCTGATTAATGATGAGAATGAGTTGGCGCGTAACCACATTGATGTAGCGCGATAACCGCGACACGGTCTTCTTTAAGCGTCCACTTCATATTTAATAATACGCCAAATATGAAAAAATACACATTCTTATTTTCGCAAAAGATTCTAAATTCAAATTTAAGAACATTTTTGTGGCCAGCATTCCATAATTGAAAGGTATCTATTGACAGTGTGACAGAACTTATGACCTGACTAAGTATATTGATGTCTTCTACATGAGCATTGGTAAAATAACTTAACGTTAAATTACATAGGAGATTTGAAAATAAAATTTTCATACAAATATTAATATGCTTACATATCCAGAGTACCCTACACAGATGTATACATCTTGTATCCGTGAATACCGCGGTCACTGACGAGGACAATGAATCACATGATATAACGTAGAAGAAATATAAATTTCTATAAAAAAACTATAAAAACTAATGAAAACTTTTAAAACGAAAATGACTAAAAACATCCGTGTGAATCTTTGAACATAAATATTTGTTTAATCTTTAAGTAAATATGCTATATTAAGTTCACTTACAGCACAAGAATGATGTAAACACGCGCTTCAAGCTTATATAACGCTATCCAAATGTTTTATATTCTTATGACAGCTTAGTAAAATTTTTATCTCATTCATTTTTATGTTTCTCTTATTTCATTGCATCTAGACATCCCTGAACTGCAGGTAATTGAGATTAAGATATCAACAAAAAATTGCAAGTCAGATGACATAAAAGCATTTCAATAAATTTCGAAAGTATTACAATCCATGAATTATATAGAAAATACTTTGAAATAGTCTAGAAACTTCGCTTAGCTCATATGCCGCAAGTAAGTGTTTCCTTAAGTTGCTAATAATAAAATAATCTTAAGGGTCACAGCTCATCATTCGCCTTGCGCAGTTAGTATTCTTTATATGAATTTGTATGAACATGCGCTCACTACATCAACTCCATATCGCCTCCAGATCACCTCTGTCGTGAGACATCCACGCGTGGACGGCGAGTGGACCACTCGGGGACAACTCGCTGCTAGCATGATTTCAGCGCGTGAGTACGCATCGCCTTTATTTTAGGTTGTAGTAGTAAGCTGTATTTTGTACTATAAATTACTTTACAAATGATAACACGCCTTGCAGATGAAATAATCACCCCTGTTTATTTTAATATATTAATAAATTGTCTAATGGCATCAGTGTCACTAATAAATCTGTAAATGATAGACCGCGCAAGATCCACTGGCTGAATGCATAACGTTTATTGGTGTTAGCCTGGTGTCCACCCGTGGACCACCTGTTCTTAAGGGTCACAGCTCATTAGAGTCACCCGGCACCCACTCAGCACCGCCTCCACTCGTTGTCGACAGGTGGTCCACGCGCCGTCACCTCGCGTGGTCAACGAGTGACGCCGCGTGGTCAAAGAGTGGACATCGCTTGGTCCACGAAGTTTTGTATTTTGATGTTAAAATTTATTAAATGTAAGTCACTATTTTACAAAATTTCACTATTTTACTAAATCATTGATAGCGAAGATAGCATCACATTTACTTCCACAATTGAACGACGATGGTTGTGGTTAGAAGCTCATTTCAAGAAGTTACTATTTTGATTTTTTTTTTGTTTTTGTCACACAATATCCTTCATTCAAGAGAAAAGTAGAAAACAAAGTGACTGGGCTTGACATGTCTAGGTTCTGTTAACAGCATCTATGCGGGAAAAGCGTAAAGCATAATTAATTCCCACATTTTTATTTATTGGTTATGGCGTGATAGTTAGAGTCATTTTCCACTTTATTCGACAGCAAACGTAGAAGTATTTAAAATAAATTACTCTTTAATTTACTTTAAATATTTTTACGTTTACTGTCAGCTTACGCCAAGAAAAGACTTTTGTCACTAGATTTGTTAGATATTTTATTTGCAGGAAGCTCGCCTGCAGGATTAATTAGATAGACCCGAAATAAGGGCTTTACATGTTGTTTCTTTTGTTCACAGATGAGTAAGTGCTCAGTTTTACTATATGTTTACTTATAATTAACATATAGAACTAAGGATTTATTTTATCTTACAAATTATAAAGTAAATAAAAAATTTTTGGAAGAATTGTTTGTAAGTAAAAACAACTTTTAAACACAATTACGTCTTTATTTCTAATAAAAACATAGTATACCTACTGTAACTGGTCTCCCCCCCTTCAACGAACTCATCCCTTCATCGATCTGAAATGTTTGAAAATATATTAATCAAATCATGCCTTGGCTCATGATACGTCTTGTGGTTAGGACCTTTATTGTTATGTATGTAAGTAACTCAAGTTCTTTTTGAGATTCAGAGGTAACAGTGTTAGGAAATTCTACGTGTAATATATTAAATACATATAATAAGCCATCAGAAGGTAATCTTTTTTAATTATAATTGCCATCAGAAAGGTATTGACTCTTTTATATATAAATTAGCCATCAGAAGGTATAGACTCATTTATATATTAATTAGCCATCAGAAGGTTTTCCTTCTTAATTATTAGTTTGCCATCAGAAGGTATAGACTCATTTATATATTAATTAGCCATCAGAAGGGTTCTAGACATGCAAGTATCTAACACAAACTATCCGTTGCAATCACCCAGAGCTCGTCCGAGGAAAAGCCCTAGGATCGTCTCATTTATCTCTCACTTACAACTATGCAAGATAGCTATATTAAGAGAAAAAATGGCCGTGTGGCCCCGCCCCGCCACTTGCCGTGAGTTCCGTCCGATCGGCGGATCCGACCGATCATACATTGAACCCTCCGAGACACAACGAAACAGTTCACGTATATGATACTTACGATGCCTTAGCAAACGATCAATTATTAGTTAGCTGTCACGTCATGTTTGTTAAGTTTGTGTGTGATCTTTCTCAAAGGTACTTGTTACGCTTATTATATATATTTAATTAGTTGTACATTGGTTTGTGAGGCCAATGTAATTCGTCGGGTTGTGAAGCCGATATACGTCACTGGTTTGTGAGACCAATGAATTCGTCGGGTTGTGAAGCCGATATACGTTACTGGTTTGTGAGACCAATATAATTCGTCGGGTTGTTAAGCCGATATACGCCACTGGTTTGTGAGGCCAATGGATTCGTCGGGTTGTGAAGCCGATATACGTCACTGGTTTGTGAGACCAATGAATTCGTCGGGTTGTTAAGCCGATATACGCCACTGGTTTGTGAGACCAATGAATTCGTCGGGTTGTTAAGCCGATATACATTAATGGTTTGTGAGACCAATGTCACTGGTTAAGCTATAAGCTATAAGCTACCTGAACCCACGACAGTCGCATGTCACACGTTATACCACAATCCGACTTTGTACAAGCATCGCTTACGCAACACAAGACAGCATCAGAAAGGATACAACAAACCAACGTCGCTATAGCGGATCACTTTACCAAACATGTCGGCCTCGGTGCTGCAAAGCTACATTGATTGTGTCACCGACATCGCTTATCAGTAAGCTATGAGCTACCTGAACCCACGACAGTCGCATGTCACACGTTATACCACAATCCGACTTTGTACAAGCATCGCTTACGCAACGCAAGACAGCATCAGAAAGGATACAACAAACCAACGTCGCTATAGCGGATCACATTACCAAACATGTCGGCCTCGGTGCTGCAAAGCTACATTGATTGTGTCACCGACATCGCTTATCAGTAAGCTATAAGCTATAACCGAACCCTGACAGTCGAGAGACAGTACATGCATCGCCCCTGTACATGTAGTTTGTATTTGTTTTTTTAAGATTTACACATTCGTATGAGATCGTGGCAATTATTGCCATAAAATATCCAGCTATCAAACGCATTATATATTAATATCTTATTATTATTATTTGTACTACATGCATCGCCCCTATACATGTAGTACATATTTATATTATTTTAAATTTCATACATTCGTATGAGAATATTTGCCATAAAATATGTTATTATTCAATGCATCATTTATTTTTATTTAATAAATATTATTTACACTCGCAACTTTCAATTGATTTATAAATTTATAATATTTAGGAAAATGTAAACTATAGTGTTCATACAACACTATATTAAGATGGCGCCGCCATACGCCAAATATTTTAATTAATTGTACTGCAAATTATACGTTTTCTTTTTCATAGAACTAATATTTAAAATATTTATTGCCTTTCATACTATTATATTATTTAGTTATTATTATTTAAATATTCATTTCAATATTCGCTTTGTTATTTTTATATTATTAATGTAATAAGAACTCACCAAGAAATTCTTCATAATTAACAAATATGCATCTTACCAAACTTGATTATTATAAAATTATTATATTTCGATCACTTTGCATTTAATATGTTAAATTTATTTATTAAATATCCATTTCCTTGTATTCAATTTATAATATTTGCAATTTAATATCAATAATTTCCTAAGCGTCACTTTTACCGACGCCACGCTCCCGCCATGCTCCCTTTTCTCTTTCTATTCCATTTTTAAAAATCATAAACTATAATCGGCCAGCAACTCATACAGCCAACGTTGCTTTTTCTGAAAATATTAATTAAATATTTTTTTATTATTTGTTTAAACTATTCCATAAAATTGTACATATTTTTTTATTATTATTAAATTATATTATTTAATATTTTTTTATATTCCTACGTTTATTTATACATAGTATGTATTGTTACATTCAACCCCCTAAATTCTATGAAGTTTATCGGAATAGAATTTACAAAATCTATCTAATTTATTATCAACCCCCAGACTTTGCAACCTCTCAGTCTATCAACCCCCCAATGTGACAACTCTTTAAACTATCAACCCCCGGACCTTACAACCCCCCAACCATAAAACTTCCAAACACTGTAAACCTCCTCTGTCTCATTCCATTTCACGGACAGCAATTGTAGGCATAAGCCCATTTTTAATATTTATTATAAAGCCGTTTGACCATCCTGGTCACGGCACCAATTGTAACTGGTCTCCCCCCCTTCAACGAACTCATCCCTTCATCGATCTGAAATGTTTGAAAATATATTAATCAAATCATGCCTTGGCTCATGATACGTCTTGTGGTTAGGACCTTTATTGTTATGTATGTAAGTAACTTAAGTTCTTTTTGAGATTCAGAGGTAACAGTGTTAGGAAATTCTACGTGTAATATATTAAATACATATAATAAGCCATCAGAAGGTAATCTTTTTTAATTATAATTGCCATCAGAAAGGTATTGACTCATTTTATATATAAATTAGCCATCAGAAGGTCTTCCTTCTTAATTATTAGTTTGCCATCAGAAGGTATAGACTCATTTATATATTAATTAGCCATCAGAAGGTCTTCCTTCTTAATTATTAGTTTGCCATCAGAAGGTATAGACTCATTTATATATTAATTAGCCATCAGAAGGGTTCTAGACATGCAAGTATCTAACACAAACTATCCGTTGCAATCACCCAGAGCTCGTCCGAGGAAAAGCCCTAGGATCGTCTCATTTATCTCTCACTTACAACTATGCAAGATAGCTATATTAAGAGAAAAAATGGCCGTGTGGCCCCGCCCCGCCACTTGCCGTGAGTTCCGTCCGATCGGCGGATCCGACCGATCATACATTGAACCCTCCGAGACACAACGAAACAGTTCACGTATATGATACTTACGATGCCTTAGCAAACGATCAATTATTAGTTAGCTGTCACGTCATGTTTGTTAAGTTTGTGTGTGATCTTTCTCAAAGGTACTTGTTACGCTTATTATATATATTTAATTAGTTGTACATTGGTTTGTGAGGCCAATGTAATTCGTCGGGTTGTGAAGCCGATATACGTCACTGGTTTGTGAGACCAATGAATTCGTCGGGTTGTGAAGCCGATATACGTTACTGGTTTGTGAGACCAATATAATTCGTCGGGTTGTTAAGCCGATATACGCCACTGGTTTGTGAGGCCAATGGATTCGTCGGGTTGTGAAGCCGATATACGTCACTGGTTTGTGAGACCAATGAATTCGTCGGGTTGTTAAGCCGATATACGTCACTGGTTTGTGAGACCAATGAATTCGTCGGGTTGTTAAGCCGATATACATTAATGGTTTGTGAGACCAATGTCACTGGTTAAGCTATAAGCTATAAGCTACCTGAACCCACGACAGTCGCATGTCACACGTTATACCACAATCCGACTTTGTACAAGCATCGCTTACGCAACACAAGACAGCATCAGAAAGGATACAACTAACCAACGTCGCTATAGCGGATCACTTTACCAAACATGTTGGCCTCGGTGCTGCAAAGCTACATTGATTGTGTCACCGACATCGCTTATCAGTAAGCTATAAGCTACCTGAACCCACGACAGTCGCATGTCACACGTTTTACCACAATCCGACTTTGTACAAGCATCGCTTACGCAACGCAAGACAGCATCAGAAAGGATACAACAAACCAACGTCGCTATAGCGGATCACTTTACCAAACATGTCGGCCTCGGTGCTGCAAAGCTACATTGATTGTGTCATTGACATCGCTTATCAGTAAGCTATAAGCTATAACCGAACCCTGACAGTCGAGAGACAGTACATGCATCGCCCCTGTACATGTAGTTTATATTTGTTTTTTTAAGATTTACACATTCGTATGAGATCGTGCCAATTATTGCCATAAAATATCCAGCTATCAAACGCATTATATATTAATATCTTATTATTATTATTTGTACTACATGCATCGCCCCTATACATGTAGTACATATTTATATTATTTTAAATTTCATACATTCGTATGAGAATATTTGCCATAAAATATGTTATTATTCAAAGCCTCATTTATTTTTATTTAATAAATATTATTTACACTCGCAACTTTCAATTAACTTATAAATTTATAATATTTAGGAAAATGTAAACTATAGTGTTCATACAACACTATTTTAAGATGGCGCCGCCATACGCCAAATATTTTAATTAATTGTACTGCAAATTATACGTTTTCTTTTTCATAAAACTAATATTTAAAATATTTATTGCCTTTCATACTATTATATTATTTAGTTATTATTATTTAAATATTCATTTCAATATTCACTTTGTTATTTTTATATTATTAATGTAATAAGAACTCACCAAGCAATTCTTCATAATTAACAAATATGCATCTTACCAAACTTGATTATTATAAAATTATTATATTTCGATCACTTTGCATTTAATATGTTAAATTTATTTATTAAATATCCATTTCCTTGTATTCAATTTATAATATTTGCAATTTAATATCAATAATTTCCTAAGCGTCACTTTTACCGACGCCACGCTCCCGCCATGCTCCCTTTTCTCTTTCTATTCCATTTTTAAAAATCATAAACTATAATCGGCCAGCAACTCATACATCCAACGTTGCTTTTTCTGAAAATATTAATTAAATATTTTTTTATTATTTGTTTAAACTATTCCATAAAATTGTATATATTTTTTTATTATTATTAAATTATATTATTTAATATTTTTTTATATTCCTACGTTTATTTATACATAGTATGTATTGTTACATTACTACTTAAAACCATTAAGTGTTATTTGGACAATTTAAAATGTTAAAAAGTAATTAGTAAATAGCATTCTCTCTTGCCAAACGATTGCTCGTAGAATTATCTTTGGGTAGCAGAAAATTATAAAATTCTCTCTACAGAGATGCTAACAAAGCAAATAAGTTGTAATAAGAATTTCGACGCAGCTGGTAGTAGAACGCATGGCTTAGCGGTCAAAGCGTTAAACGGGTTCGAATTACACGTTCAAATTTTTTGACGTTTTCTTTAACGATCGACTAATTTGGGCAATTTTAGCTACCTCATAACTATACAAAAGGAAAGTTTCGTACTTAAAACTTAAAACAAAATTTGCAAGTTCCAAGGTGAAATATAGTAATGTCATACACTTGTTGAAGTTTACACTAGTTTGATAATGGTCGTTTAAAATTGCTTACCCAACAAGAGTAGTAACATAGCCATAACAATAATTTTCTAATAAAATATTAATAAAAATTTAAAATAAAATTATTTTTTTAAGTTAATATGTTTTTATCATTTCAATTGGTATTCGTAGAAACGGATTCTATCTTTAGCTTGCTTTTCATTTCCAGTAAAAGTTTCTTTTTGAAATAAAACTTCGTGGAATAGCAGTTAGGCAACGCCTACCTTTCAACGAGCCCTGCTATGGTTTCTCTGGATTTTTCCAAACAAATTATTTTGAAATTCATAATTCGACACCATAGTAAACCATTCCATTGTCAATGCGACGGTTTTGGCTGAACGAAGGTTTCGTTAAGAAAAATAGATTTATTTAAATGTATTACATAAATATAAAATCAAATAATGTTCTCTTACGTTTTCATATTTTCTTACGGAAAACTAGGTAGCTAGAGAGAACCTTATGTCAGGACGGTAACTATCCACCACCTTATATAATTAACTAGCGGCCCGCTCGCGGCTTCGCCTCGTGAACGTTATATTGCAACCCTCGAGGACGCATTTTTAAAAAAATAAGTAGTCTATGCTTAAGCTTAGATTATAAACTATATTTATGCCAAAATTTATTACAATTGGTCAAGCGGTTTAGATTTTTCATATAAACTTTCATCCCCTATTTCAACCCTTTAAGAGGTTGATTTTTGAAAAAATAAGTAGCCTATGTTAGACCCAATCACTTTTACTACTTTCATTCTAAATTTCATTCAAATCGGACCGGTAGATTAGCCGTGAAAGCGTGACATACAAACACACAGACTTTCCCATTTATAATATAAGTATGGATATATCATTACAATAATCCATTCTTTACTTCGAAACGAAACAAATGAATAGCAACGTATTAGATTATTATGGTAAAAATTAAGAAATGTCAAATATTTTTAATTGTATATTAAAGTACTAGTTATCTCTTACATCCATATTTATATTATAAATGCGAATGTCTGTGTGTTTGTCTGTCACGCTTTCACGGCTAATCTACTGGTCCGATTTGGATGAAATTTAGAATGAAAGTAGTAAAAATGACTGGTTCTAACATAGGCTATTTAGTTTTTCAAAAATCAACCTCTAAAGGGTTGAAATAGGGGATGAAAGTTTATATGAAAAATCTACACCGCTTGACCGATTGTAATGAATTTTGGCATATATATAGTTGATAATCCAAGGTTAAACATAGGCTACTTTATTTTTCAAAAATCCACCACGGAGGGTTGCAATATACCGAAACAGCCACGTAGTACACGCGGCGAAGCCGCGAGCGGGCCGCTAGTAATACATAAAAATAACAAATCAATATCTGTATATGGAATATATGAACAAAAAAAACCCAGAACTATGATTTTTAAAACTAAACAGCAAACTGTCAAATCAAATCTTAACTAAATTCTTATTTTCTAAGGACAATTTTGTTAAAATAAGCTTATTATTATATGGTATCAAGGCCTAGACAATCTTGTCCGATAGTATAATTTAGAAATTGAAAGCAAAGTTTTCTACCACTCTGTGAACTTAACTTTCTAGAGAAGTTTAAATAGTCGTAGTGCCACTATGTATTTAAAAAGTTCGGTAAAATTATTTATTTAGACAAAGCTTGTAAGCCTTAAACTTTTATCCACCCACATAGCAGGGTAGTTTGAAAGAACAGTGTCATGCCTCTCAGTTATTCACTGCCCATCCGAAATTTATGCCAAGCGCTTTATCTCAGGTATCAGGGCGAAGAACTGAAAATTAAATGCAATCATTCCCTCGGATGAGAATCGGACATTTACCCACAACTCTCACATTTACAGTCAGACGCTGCGCCATAATGACCTCTATTTTCATAATATATGAAAAATATGAATCTTCCCGTTCAGGCCACGTCGGTCAATGCTGGTCGACTATGAGAGGTCGGCTTAAGATGCTTTCGATTCATTAATACAGGCCGTAGAGCGCTGCTATATAATTAAAATCCACACGTATTGACCCGCGTGGCTCACTAATTACTCTAAAATAAGTTGGTTTTTGAAAAATGTAAAATACTTTACAAGTAAGATAACAATTTCAAGTGCTGACCGATGTTCAATGACGTCACAAAAAGTGACATTTGGAGAGAAATGTGTTTTTGCTTGGCCTGTACGGATAGCATGCTGTCGGTCAGCATTTAAGACAGCGTTGGCAGTCAACGTGTTAATATTAATATGCGTAATAATATCGTAATATAATAAAAACACGTTCACGAAACGTCCGTTTTGGATGTTGAAACCGCATCGTCCTCAATTAACAAGATATTAATTACATACATTTGTTATTTAATTAGTAACATTTAAGTAATATTTCTAACCGACAACATCCTATTTACTTTACTTGTGTGAATTTCGTTTTGCTTATATGATGATGTTCGATGTTCTATGTATGCATATCCATTATATAGGTACTAGTTATCATACTGTACTATTTATTTTCTTTATTTACTATTAAATTTATTCGAAATGTTTTTGCTTAAATTATTATTTGATTTAAATCAGACAACTACGCAAAGGCATCTAATTTATTTTAAGGCATCTGATTTAAAGAATTAAAAGAAGAAAAAATTGTAATATTCTTCAAGTATTTTATTAGATCATGCTATAGTTTATTATACGAAGGTATACGCAATAAACTATGCGCAGGAAGGACTTGACGTGCAAACAGCACGGCATAGTTAAGGGTTCCATACTGGAAATCGATTATCAATTACTTTTCCTATGAATAGATGTTGAAAGTTCCTTCAGAACTATTAAAGAAAACACTTTTAAATAAAGGCATTTTTTATATGCGTGGTATAAGTTTTATGCGTGGAAATAATTTAATTATTGTTTATGTGGAAAACTATGTAAGTATGTCTAATTTAAAACAAAGTTGTTTTTTAATGTTTGTTTAGATTCAGGTATTTCCGCACATGGTAAGCAGGCAGGCAGGTAGCCAGAGAAAACTTGGTGTCCAAACACTCCACTTTCTTCCTATCTTGAATCAACAACCATACAGTGAAATTTATCGCTACACTTTGCCTTACCAAGGGAGAAAAAAGAACCGAACCCAAAACCATCTTATCAGAGACACTGTCCCAGTACACCACAGTGTAAATCAATAATGTAATATGTTTTATGCAACACGATCACCTGTATACTAACAATCTGTAAAAATTTCACATTTTATTAGAGATAGATGGTTGATGTAATAGATGAAAGCGAATTCTTACTTTAACCGGAAAATTGTAATTACTCACCGTTACATAAAAAATGATTGTTATGTTTGCGCTACGCTTTGAGATAAGGTAGTGATGTACTGATTCGTTATTATATTATACTTAATCACAGCTTCCTAGAGACTTATTATAAACGCCTATGAAATCTTTAATTTTGTTCGTTTAAGCTTAAACATATTTGAATATAGAAAAAGACATTTAAAAAACTTATAAAAATGTGAATGCAGCGGGATTCGAACCCGCGCCTCCTGAATACCGTATAGGCGCTTTTACCACTGAGCCATGCTTTCTACTACCCGCTGCGTCGAAATTCTTGTACGCTTTATTACAATTTATTTTCTATACTTGCATCTCTATAGAGAGATTTTTACAAATTTCTGCTACACAAAGATTATTCATAAGAGAGATATGAACAATCGTTTGCTATTTATTAAATAATTCCGCTGCGTTCAATTTTTTATACGTTTTCTAAATGTCTTTTCCAATTTTGCTAAGTGTGAAATAACACTTTAAAAAATATGTAAAAAATATGTAAAGATGATCTACTAGTTTGTTTTGTATTTATCTCAAATAATTTTTCTGAGACATTATTATTCAATAAGTCAGAAGTTAACTTAATACGCATACGCATTCACGCACTATGCTCGAGTCTATAAGGCACTGAACGAAGAATTATTTGTATGCGTGTGTCCGCCCAGAGAGTGCGATAAATCAGTTTTCACGGGCCCACAATTGGTGCATACAACCTTGATTATTTCTTTGTACATAATAATATTATACAAAAAATAGATGCAGTCGTGGCGCTGAAACGCGGTGGTTGTCGATTCAATTCTCTTTTGGGGAAACGTCCAATAATATATTCATTTCTCCATTCTAGTATTTAGATAAAACGCTAAGTTCTGCCACTCAACACGCCATACGCTGGTTCGACGATGGGCGGAAACTAGCGGACGGAGTGTCTTCTTGACGATCTTCTTAATTGATTGAATGTTGATGTTGGAATTAAAAAGAGGCATAAGTGTTTTACGTTGAGTAAATCTTAATTGATCTCTCTCTATCTAATTATCGAATCCACTTCAGACACTCACACTACGCCTCGATGACACTAGGTTCACTCTGACAACGTTGGTATCCGGGAAAAAGCGTGAAGGTGAAAATAAGGAATATAATGAAGAAACCTATTATACCACATTAAATAGTCAAGCTAATACGTACCTACAACACGCGTTGCATTAGCATGTTATTTTATTCAACAAAGTGTATCACGGACATTATGGTGTTGGTAATATTTATTTAAATAATTTAATGTAATGCATTATTATGAAAGTATTGACCTGGATTTCCCCATTTACATTTTAAGTAAAGTAAAAGCCGGGTAGTTGTATCATGTATTTCAAAAATGTTTTATTATAAAGAAATATTTTGTACTTAATGAGAGCATTATATATGCACGTGAAAACACAGGCCCTTGATGTATTATATAAGTTTATTTTAATGAAAATAATAGTAATAATTTTGAGTAAATCCTGTTTTGTTTGACCTCTAAAAGAGTTAGTTGCCTACCGTTGGACATGGTTACCTAACGTTAAAAATGCTTAGGACTATACTTGCCTTGTGCGATGAGCAAATTTATATAATTTATGTTAATTATGTAACCATTTAAAAAATGTTGATAAACCTTGCTTTTTCGGTTAATAAATCCTCAAGTTCTCTCATAAGTATTATAGGGACTTTTTTCAAGAAAGATGTTTAATGATTGTGGTCCGGCCGTCTTGGCTTTTATTATTAAAATTGTGCCTTTATCTAAAATCCAGTAAATTGGCATTTCTCCTGCTTTCTGCTTGACCAAGCTTCGTGAACTACCGTTTTTTCTTTCTCAGTTTTATTCATTAAAAGTGAAAAAATCTAGTGAAATAAATTCAGTCTTAGTTTACTAACATGAAGAGGCATAATTATGAATACAAATAGCAAAAATATTGACATAATATAAAAAAAATGTAGCACGCATCAACACGTCTGATTAGCGTTTACACTTTCATAACGTTCGCTCAACCAGAATAGATACACAAGAATCATTAAAATGTTCATTTTATATTTATGAAGTATTTCATAAATATTTATATTTATGAAGTATTTCCTATATTACCGTTTTTCTTATTTATATGCTAAATTATTTTTATTTATATGTTTAAATGTTAGCTTTCTTCATTGTAAGAAAGTTAACATTATAAACTAGATCTTACAATTATTGACTGGTGCTGCTCTTAATGTGTATATCAGCAAAACCAGCATTTTTTAAACTAAAAAATAAACATGTAACAATAAAAATACAAGTAAAAAAGGTAGTCTGTAATTAAATAAATAATAATAATAGTGAAGTAACTACTTAAAAGTGAACTTATAAGTTGACGCCTGTTGAAGTTACAAAGCAGAAGATTTTTATTCGGATCGACGAAATGTGTACGTCTACGCTGACGGCTTAAACGACACCAAGGTACTCATAGGGCCTGGCAACTGTCCAGGTTGTAGATTGTGCCAATGTATGCCAAATGTGTCTCGTATTATTTTAAAAGGTGCCGAAAAATGGTGTAATTATATACCTACATATAGATTTACATAGTAAGTATAATAAAAAGCTAAACTAGAGATAAGCAGCTTTACTAAACACATATAGGTATTTATTAGATGTAAATATTTTTCTCCGATGCGCCGGGTCCTTCCGTTTAGTTTTTTTAGTATTAACGGTTGACAATTGACAAAATTATAGATAGAAAAAAAAGGACGTGTAAAATCCGTTGCGAGCAGCGATTGAGCGAGCTGGGGGCAAAACCCTCTTGTTGCTCATGATAAAATGCTTTTATTATAGTAACAATTAAAATACACGTTTTAATGTCTTCATACGAAACATTTATTTTTATATTATACAATAGTACATATTCTTATATAATAATTTCTATAGTCCGTTCCAAATCTTAATGCACACAATAATAACAAACTTTTCGGTCTAAAATTACCACTTGATCACTCATTATACGTCGCAAGTAACACTTTCACAGATATTTCACATATCTTAACTTGGTATATTAACACTTATTATGCCATTTTTACGAAGATTAATATTAAAAAATCTTATTTAAAAAACCTTCGACTCAAAATCGACGAAACCTGTCAAATGACAACTGCCAGTTCTATTGTTAAAATTAGAGACGTGCGAATGCTGACGAGTTATGAAGTTTAGTAATCGATTTATATAATCGGTAAAACCGAACTTCTGTAAATAAACTCTATTTTAAGAAGCACATAACAGCGGTAAATATACGTTATTTTAAGAATATGACAAGTAGGTTTTTATAAATTTTTTGTGAATTATTCTATAACAACTACTCGCATTTTATTATTTTATTAGACTATTAGTTGTATTTTCAATCCAACAGATATTCATTGTACTGGTTAAGACGTGTGCGATTTTTTCTTGAAATATTTCTGGTATGTAAAATTAAAGACATGTATTTATCGAAGAATAAATATCGAAGATTTTTTAATTAAGCACCCTTAATCTAAAAACGTCTTAACTTAAAATATGCAGATATGGGTAATAAAAATTTACGATAGTTTCACAATATACATAAATTTTTATGTCCCTTTTAAATTAAGGGTGCAAAATATAATTTTTAACAGCTTCTTAGCCGATATCTTCAGTAAAGACGGGCGTCATCGGCCGCACTGGCTCTCACAAAACACTCTGCAGAGACCAGCAGTCAAAAAGAAAAAGAAATAATCGGTAAGTTCGATACTGTTCAGATTGATTCGAATTTGAACTGTAACTGCACATCACTAAACTGTCAGTCGTGAGGTGAATGAACTTTGTGTTTTGGTTTTGTGCATAAAGATTTGGAACGGACTATAGATATCCATCTTCTCAAACTGTAAATGATATGTAGGTACCTACTATGTACCATGCTTAACTAATTTGTTTTTTTATATTTAAGTATATAGTTAACATGAAATATATGCAGTACACATTAATATATAACAAAACTTATCTAAGCGTATATAATCTATTTCCAATATTACACATTTATATGTACTTTATTATAAAGATAAAAATAATGTATTCATTAACGAGATTAGTTTTACGGATCTCTCGCACATGATAAAGTAGAAAGAGAGAGAGAGAGAGGGAACTTAAAGCAGCAGAGTAACATTCCAATTTTCACTTTAATTAGACTCTACCTTGAAACTCTCTACTTTAAATGTTTATTAACACGTTTCAATCGAAGTAACAATATTTTAATTCTCTACATACATTTCTGGATTACTTCTATTGATGCATACTTGTGTACTATTTTATTGTAAAGTTACGAATTATATTTACAGTTTATATTTAAGTAGTTAAGTACATAATCGTTAGTAGTCAGTGTCACCATAAAAGACAGCCACCCACCGTCCACCTGACTTCAAGTAAAACTATGAAAAGTAACATTTATTTAAAATTAAACATATTATAAATGCCTAAAAAATATAGTATACTAAATATACTTCACAGTTAATCGATTTCAAGTTTTCTAAAGCTTCCTTCAACTGAAACGTTGTCACCTTTAATAATATTCGTTGGATTTCTCGATGAAATAATGCCTCTAGTACTTAAAATCTCCATATTATCTAATGCAAGTATGATCTCTCTTTTCTCGACAAGCAGCTCTCTTGTGAATTTGATCATATCTTGTAATGGTATGTGACCTCCAAAAGACGCGGGCAAACACGATATGTCCACGTAATTTTGCATATTCTTCACGTTCGTGTGGACCTATAATAAAGATTCATCTTTAAAATAAATAATGCAATATAATATTATTGTTAGACAATCGTCCAAAAATTATTGTAAACAATAACAGCTAACACTAAGAAAGAAGTATAAAAAACTCGTATTCCAGAACATGTTATATTATTTTAAAATACATCGGTTTTACCAGTTTAAAAAAAAAATTTTAATATGACCTAAAAATGAGGTGACGTGGAGTTAACCTGTTTTAAGGGCAGTAAGGCTGTGGAACATAATTGGGTAGCTGTAGACGAAGAAATTTTAATAAAATCTTAAAAATATTAAAAATAAGTTATTACATCAATCCAACATGATATAATTTGGTAACTAAACGGCAATCTAACCTTTAATTTCTCTGTTACGTCTTAAAATTTCATATTAAATTAACAAAACTTACACAGTCATTGAAGAGCCAACACTATTATGTAAAATCGAAACTACCTGAAGTGTTACTCAAATAATTTTGAACAACTTAGCTTGTCATTTTAATGTTAAACTCATTTATTCTTCTATAAACTAACTTTGGCTTACACGAAGTTTTTTTTTCGTTGTATATTAAAATAAATATTTCTTTACAGTCATTTCAGGTCTAAAAGCTTACTCTGTGCTATACATTAATCAGGGTTCCAAAATAACTCAATTATAAAATGTTTTTCTTAATATATTTTTAGACAAGAAAAAACAAATCAAATTTAAAAGGACATAATATAACCCTGTAATTACATTGTATTCTTCAATTAACTTTCAAGTATAGTTTCAATGGATACAGTTTCACGTTTTTAATACACCTAAATTAAAAACTCAGGGTTATTTTGTGAATATAGCAAATAAGCATTAATGTTATAATTATAGACAATTTAAATTGAAGTCTGTTTAGTGAAGTGGTCTTAGAACTTAATTGCTATTAACAAATGGTTAAACTACAACTGAATTTAACTTTTTTCATTTCCAGGTTGATAATAAAATAGTGTTGTTTACCGTAATATGTAACGTTGTCGGTCTATTACGTTGCTACCAATTTACACAGCGAAAATCAGGAAATAAGTTTTTAACAATTTTAAATATAAATAATATTAGCTAGAAACTTCGCAACATGGTGTGCTGAAAAGTTTCTGGCTTCCATATTTTATCATGGAGTTAGTTGTAGTCCGTAAGTTCGTTTTCGAGGACTATAAAATATAAAATCTCGTTTCTTCACGTTCCTGCAGGATTTGGGGAAATCTCTATCAGTTTCCCCTTAAAAACCCTGAGAAAAATACATACAAATTGAATACTTCTGCTTCTTAAACCGTGCTTTCGACTGTACGTTGTCGGCCAATCAGTCACTCTTTAACGAAAGAGTTTCCTATTTATAGATAACTAGCGGCCCGCTTGCGGCTTTACCGCCTGGACTCCCTAATTGTTTCGTTATGTTGCAACCCTCGGGGGTGGATTTTTGTAAAATAAAGTAGCCTATCTTCGACCTTCGATTATCAACTATATTTATTCCAAAATTCATTACAATCGGTCAAGCGTTTTAGTTTTTTCATATAAACTTTCATCCCCTATTTCAACCCCGTAGCGGTTAATTTTTGAAAAAATAAGTAGCCAATAGTTAGACCCATAGTTATTTAATACTTTCATTGTAAATTTCATCCAAATCGGACCGGTAGTTTAGCCGCGAAAGCGTGACAGACAAACACACAGACTTTCGCATTTATAATATAAGTATGGATGAAGACAGAAACTTCTCGGCCGTGCCGGAATGTTTACGATATCTACGATATCAAATGTAACATGGTAAGCAGAAACTTTCCGCTCACCTTCAAAAAATTGCTTGTTAAGTGGTGTAGCATATTATACAAGGCGACCTTGTATTAACGCACCAGAAATATAAAAATAATTTTAATACAGTCATACCACTGAGTGAATATGGAACCCAAAAGCAAGGCGGAGACAATTTTACTCCGTTACATTGGACACAATAGCTTAATACGTAATGCGTCATACGTATATAAATTCTTTGAAATTTAAACATTATAGCAAATTATGAACTATACTGCAAAACAACAAACGCGACATTTGCATATCAACCGTACGTATTTCCGCAATATAATACGAGGCGTGATTGAGCTCGACAAGTTTTATATGAATTTATATAGAGTTAATTAATTTTGTTGGAGTTGGATATGATTTGTTTGAGAAAATTTCTATAAAATATTTGTATGAGAAAAATATACACTATGATTCTATTTCCTAATTTAAATGGCCAAGAGAACCTTTTTTTTATATTTTCACTATTTTTCCTAGTGTTCAAGACATTTCGTTCTAATCGAGACATTACTTCTTAAATGTCTGTAATCAGCGCTGCGGCGTTGTCTATAGTTACCGGAGCGGGGAAATGAATATAATTAAATTACAATAAATTCCTCCGAGCAGGAATCGAACCCACAACCAATGGTGTATACAGTTTTAATCACATTTCCTTAAATCAAAAATGAATCCCGTACTGTACCGTACTTTATAAAACTCAAGCGTATAGCTAAAAATATTTACAACATTTCTCGCATGTGAAAAAGAGCCACAAATATCACGTCATATGAACTACACTTATTAAAAACTAACCAAACAGTAAGAAGGTGAAACGATGACGTTGGCAAAAAAAAATTAATAAATTAAATACTACTCATTAACAAATAAAAATATCTTAATTACCTTTATTAAGAACAATAAAAATATAACAACTTACTTGCAGTCTTTCGCCCATTTTGGGTGACACTTTGGTTGTTGCAAAGTCAATTATATATTTGAGGGCGCCTGGCACGTTAACGAGTTGGAACTCCTTATGACGCATCGGTACCGATTGCTGCAACAAAAATATGTATTACCAAATTTAATCATTAAAATTTATTCTGTTAATTAAAAAGGTAAGTAATATGTTTAGTACTTACTGTATACTCAATTGTTTTTATCATATAAGTATGTTATTTAAAGACAATATAAATAAATATAATAAATTTTATAATTTATTGTAATTTCGAATAAATTCTCAGCATGGATAGAGCCCATTTACAAATGTTATAAAAAATATTTATATAGTCAATAATAATATGACTACTTAAGACAGTGACAAATATTACGCATAAATAAAAAAATATAATACGTGGATATGTATAAAGATTACGTGGTAGGCGCTTTGTCCTGCTTCTTAAGGCCTCAATAACTCGTATTTAGAGTTCAGTACACCAAGCAAAATATACATAGTGCATGATGACTACAAACATTAACCCGCAAGAGATTAGAGAGAGACTATTACGTCATGATTTTTAAATAAGAATAAAATATGAATATAAAATATTCTTATATACTTTCATATTTCCAAAATGTCAAGGATTTAACTGTTCCACAAACTTATTAAGAAAGTTAACAACGACCTTCAGGTATCAGACAGGTAAATTAATAATCGACTTGTAAAACTTAAAAACATCTGATGAAATATATTTATTGTAATCAATGCAAAATGAAGAAGAACTGAAGAAGCCAATAAAATCCTCACCATTCCTACATAATTTAGTAGTAAAACACTTATTTATTTCGTATTTCTAGTGTTATGCTTAAGTAGTAAGTTGTCTGTTATTTAAAGTAAATAATATGTCATCCTTGTCTAAAACGACCATGTAAACATAAAAAACAGGTTTTTTAAATTATTCTATAGCTTAGATAAATTAATCTGAGGTAATATAATTTTGTATTGATTTTTATATTTTCTTAATAAAACGTAATAATAAATACTTAAATGTAAAAATATATGTTTCGTTTTAGGTTCACGTTGTATGCCGCACATAGCAGGGTAGGCAGGTGGTAGTGTCAAGACACTCAGTTCCTCAATTTCCGCCACACCAGACATTGCGTGTTAAGTGGCGGAACTTAACGTCGCGCTTTGCTTCTACACCATGGCGAGGAAATATTAAATATTTCCTCTCCTTGAGTGGGAACCAAACCCATAACCAGTCGTTTTACAGTCAAACTCTGTGCCCCTGCGCCACGAATGGCCCCATTATATAATATTTACATTATATGGCCAGTCGTGGCCCAGTGGCACAAGCGTGTGACTGTAAAGGACTGGTTGTGGGTTCGATTCCCACTCGAGGCGTGGAAATATTTAATATTTCTATTTTCTTCGCTCTGGTGTCGGGGTAAAGCGCGGCGTTAAGTTCCGCCACTTAACACGCAATACCTCCGAATTCGGCGGAAAGTGGGGAACGGAGTGTTTTAACACTAGGTTCCCTCTGCCTACCCTGCTGTGTGCGGGATACAGCGTGAAGCTGAAAAAAATAATAATAAATAATTACTAAATTTATGCTATTCATAGCACAAGGGGAAATAGCATCTGACTATTATTGCACTATAAAATATACGTCTATAATAGGATGTATCGATCGTGTCCTCCCCACGCATCCCCATTAACGGTCAACAAAAAAACTAACGCGTCATGAGGATTACGATATATTTTTTAAGTTTGTTTTACCTTATCTATTACGTAACTTAACGTGTCTATTACATTTTTACTCAATATTACTGGACATTAACCGTGTACAGTATACGTGTTAACTATTAGTTATGATATAACTGAAATATATTAACATACTTGCATAATCGTTGGTAATTATAAAATAAAGATAGTTAATGAAGCGATATTCATAAATGATAAAAAGCTAAATTGAAAATTTTGAAAAAACTCACGATGGTTTAATTGTAATCCAAAATAGATAAAATAACTAGAAATCCCCATCTAAAAGAATATATGTACCGAGATGATGGAGAAGATTTCGTCGGAATCATTGAAAGCTGCATTCAAATCAGACTCGTAGTTTTGCACAAATGTACTTACTGTAGCGTACCCTGGTGAATTGTCACCGTAACATAAATCAAAAAACATGCATCTAGCAAATCGAAATCTGGCACTAAAAACTATCCAATTGGACTAGCCGTTTTAGTTTTACACAAAAAAATACAAAACCAATGCTTACTGCAGTGCCCCCTGGTAAGTTGACATCATAACACGTATATAAGAACATTGTCCAATTAAACTTGAACATATCATTGGAACTGCATCATTTTTTTTTGTGGCGGTACTTAACGCCGCGCTTTATCTCGAAATCAGAGCGAAGAAAATGGAAATATAATATCCACTCCTCGAGTGGGAATCGAACCCAAAACCAGTCGTTTACAGTCACACGCTTGTGCCACTGGGCCACGACTGGCCACCATGGCATCTAAATCTAATTCGTAATTTTAGCTTTGCACAAACAATTTTTTACTCCAGCGCCCGCTGGTGAGCTGTCACCGTAATATAATTCTAAAAACGTGCACCAAGCAAAGCGGAATAAACTTATAAAAACTCTATTTAATCGGACTAGTTGTTTCGGTTTTACACAAAAAAATATAACCAAATGTTTACTGCAGCGGCTTCTGTGGGTTCGGGTGGTCACCGTAACACATATATGAAAAGACGCACCAATTATACCTGAACCTACTGTCAACGGTTGGGTTAGGTTTAATTGATGCGTCTTCAAAAGATTCATCTTAATCAGACAAGTAATTTTTGCGCCCCCTGGTGATATTTCACCGTAACAAAAAAAGAAAAATCCAAAAATATGCATCAAGCAAAGTTGAATTTAGTTCTGAAGACTCTACCCATCGTAATTTCGGTTTTTTGTATTTATTTATCTAAAGATAAATAAATACAAAAAAGTACAAACAAATGCTTATTGCAGCGCCCCCTGGTGGTTTGACTCGATAAAACATATCTAAGAACATCCATCAATTTAAACCTGATTCTACCACTAAAAAGAGTATCAATATCAGACTACTACTTTATGAAATAATTGTAAACATTCGTTTGCACGTAAAATGCTTACACCCCCTGCGGGTAAAAAGTACGAAGAAAATATAATAAAACTTTTTAGTAAGCGTGTATAATTGGAACGCAGCGAGATTTTCAGAACTCATGGTTTAGCGGTTTCACTATAGAAAAGGTGAAAATACTGTTCAAGCCGCAGAAAGAAATTAACTGATGTGTATGGTCAAAAAAAAAGTCAAAAATCTAACAATTTTATTCAAAATAAATAATTGAAACAAAAAATTAAGCATGTAAATAATCAATAATTACATGCTTCATTTTTTGAACGTGACACAATTTACCACCGGTTCACTAAAGTTAATGCCTCAGATCTGAGAAGAACCGGCACAAGAAACTCGGCGAGACGATTTTTTTTCGAGTCGAGCATTTACAGACATTATATAGGATCTTTTTGTCTTTAACCATAAATATCTCAGTAACCGCTGATCGCACAAGAAACGTAAGGAATATTTCAAAATCTTCAGCAAATTTCTCACAAAAATCAGCTACAGATTTTAAAAAAAGTTATCTTCATCTTTATATTAATTTTGACGACACAAGACGACACCCAAAATGTCATCGGACACTATTTTGCCAGCAAAGACCAAAATATTTTCATTGTGGAATTATGCTACCAGAAAGATGGCAAAAGGTGTTGGGTCGGAATGGCATATGGTTAATTTAACGAAATATTTTTTCATTATACGAAAATCATCTTTCATTTTCACTAAAAAACTTTAACTGAAATTACTTTCCGAACAACCCAATAATTCAGTACACGAAAAACATTTTTAAAATGAAAAAAATATAGTCTATAAGTTAAGTTTATTTTCTCATGTTTCAAATGTCAAACTTCAGCGTAATGAAGACAGTTAAATACACCAATACTTAAAAAGTATTTTTTTCCATTTTATCGAAGTTTGCATTTGATAATTGATACTTGTTGTAATTATGCTACTTACGCTGTAACCTTGATATATAAACACGTAAATGATTAATTTACAAAAAACATTCAATAAATTCAAAATTATACGTAATAAAAGCTTTTTTAGTTCGATCCATGAGTGTATATTGAAATACTTAAATAAAATAACAAAATGAAGTTTCTTGTCAACGGTACACGTCTAGACCTTGTAAAAGGGGAAAAACAGGTGAAGGCTGTTTACAAAAAAGGATTGATGACACTGTTATATTTCATTACTGTTGCACCTCATGGATAATTTTTAAATATGGCAATTACTTACATTGTCATTTTAATTTAAATCTGCAATACGTAATATTGAGTAATGCACATATTGTGTCACTTAAAAATTTAGTTTTAAAGTGTGTTTTTAATTGAACCCTCGAAAATTTAAAAAATATCTCATTAGAGGCTGTTCAGTATTATAAATTATAGTTTTTTTGAGGGCTTCTATGCAGGAAGGCCTATTTGCGCATCTATACTATAGATATGATTATAAATATAGAAAATAGCCGTTAAAATATATTTGGTAACTTTGGTCCTTTTTAATTTTACGTGAATATACTATATATGGTCTAAGAAGAATCTCATCTAGTTTAAACGCACACAAAAAGAGATATATCAATGGCTATAATATTTTCAATAAGCATATGCGTCCATTCAAAAAATAAGAAGACCAGTAAAAATACTAGAAAATCGAGTCGTTTGTGACCAACCAGAGTGAAAACGTCTGTTTGTAAGCGCACTTTTTGTGGGTTCGATTCCGATTCCCACTCGGGGGAATGATTATATTTATTTTCATTTTCACCTAAGACAAGACGTCACATTGAGCTCTGCCACCTAGCACACAATGTCTCGATTTCGAGCAGAAAGTGGAGAAGGCAGTGTCTTGACTCTAGGTTCTTTCTGCCTACCCTGCTAAATGGGAAAAGTGTGATTTACTTCAAAACTGATTAAAAGTTAACTGAATGAGTGTAATGCTCCCAAACCTCATTTAGGCTTTATCTTACACATGCAAGTAATTATCGCTTATGACCAATAACAATAATCGATCCTAATCCGAAATCCGAAAACCTTAAGTTGATATTGTAATCATTTTGAGTAAATATTTTTTTGAGAAAAGTAAAAGTTGAAGGTAGATTGGCCAGTAACCAATGGAAAGATTAGGTACATATTCAACCTTTGCTTTAGTCAAAATATTGATTTAATAAAAAAAAATTGCTATACATAGATCAAACTAAGGTTGCAGCTTTTTGGACTTGGGGTCGATTATTGATATTGGTCATTAGTCGGTAGCTTAACGGCTATAATTAATTAGCTAATCCACGTTTCAAAGATTAAAACACTCATTTAGTCATTTATATGAAAGTTACGCATAAAATACACATACAAAAATACTTGTTATGTAATTTCAGGGCGTAAAAAAGTGGGTATTTAGTGCGTATTAATATTTACCTCTCCCCACTTCATGAGTCTTGCGAAGTCGATCGGGTTCCAAGTGGTGACGTGAGCGGTCGTGGACCCGCTGCCGTCGCCCACGTGGGTGAAACCAAAGATTTGATCAATAGAATCTTCCATTAAAGCCTCATATACTATAATATGAGCCCGACACATGTCCCAACAGCTAAATTTCGTGGCATCGAATTTACCTGTCAACAAATTGTTATGTTAAACATTATTTTACTGTTTATTAATATTTGTAATAAAAATTTATCGGTGGTAGCTTTTCTTTTGGGTGTGAAACTTGCTTTTTATTATTGCTATTTTATTCGCTCTATTTATCAAAACATGTCTAATATTTTGAAATTGTGTTGTGTCATTGTCGTCGTGTTCATGTAGAACAATATACGTTCAACATACTTCCAATATATGTGTATAAAAAAATTACATATATTTTCTAATAAAAACATTCGCTTCGTAGAAATCTCGATATAAGATTGAAATTTTCCAGAAAATATTGTGAACACCCTCTTGACCTACACCTACAGCTGACGTTCTGATTAGCCTGTCTACCTCAATCAAGCTCCGCTTAGTGCCGCTGTTATGTTATGTTTAATAAAATAAATAAACGCTTAGGTATGGAAAATATGATAAATATACTAATAATAGCTTATATAATACTTTAAAAATGGTCTATAACTGGTATATAACTGTATTAGTTATATACCAGTTATAGACCATTTTCATAATTTATGAAAAATAAAAAAAAAATACATATAAAAACTATTTTGTTTTAGAATGAGTGACATTATATTTAATATGTCACTCATACGATCTGTTCTTCACACAGGTTACATATATTAATAATATCACATCGCGTTGCAAGATAACACAGTGTCAAAGTCAATAACATCGCGGGGCAAACATTCGCACACGTCCTTTAGTCAACACATTGTATGCCTTACATAATGTATGAATGTGGTATGGCTCGTAGGTCTTACCCATATTGTAGACGATGACTCGACGACCCTTGCTGTCGCGGACTGGCGATACTGCTATGTACCTTTGAATTAGAATAAATTTCATGTAATGTTTACTGTGAAAACTAAGATTGCGCTCAGTAGGAACCACCCGCATTTCTGAAATTACAACCCTAAGCACTTATACTATTATTTAATTTTATCTTGCCTACCTCTGTAGCAATATTAAATTCGTAAAAAGATCCTAGGCCGTAGTTGGTACTTAGTCGTAAAAAGCTCCAGTTTGATAATTATATCGTAATCAAGAGCTTAATAATCCGAAAATATTATAAAAAAATGTTTTACATAACAAACTAGTAATGTTCAGAGTTCAAGGTTCTACTTGAGAACTTTCGAATATGCCATTGTACAATCCCTTCTCCTAACTTTCTCTTCAAAAAAAACTCGATCTTCACTCCATACACAGAAAGATTATATTTGGATATGTTTATTATTACGTTTGGTAGTCGTTATGCGATATGTATAATTAAAAAGCATGAATTGGGCAAGTTATTGCGTAAGGCGGATGATTTTGTAAGCGTGTTAGTAGGTTTTTGCAAAACGGGGCCAATATCGCCATTTTTTATTAACCTACTGGCGATCGTTTACTACAACTGGCATTTCTGTGTTTACATATCAAGTTGAATGACTTTTGTTTTTTTTATATAGTGAGTTTCAAGCTGTATACAATATAACATGAGTGTTTTCTAAATAAATAATTTGTCTATTATAATTGGAGATAGTACTCAATAATTACTGATCTTGACTAGACTAAAGTGAGAGACGAAATTATCTTATTATTATTTAATGTATTATTATTTAATAATATGTATTGATTATCTCATTATTATTTAATAGTTGATATCTTTCACTCGATATTTAAACCCATTTTTGCTACTTCTGTGACTTAGGAAAAACAGGAAAAAAATATATAGAAGGAAAATATCAAAGTACTTACCCGTTACTAAGAATCTCTTTTATTTTTGGATCTTCACAATCCAATTTAGCGAAGATACTCGGGTAATATTTTCTCAAACTTAAATATTTCAAGAGCGTTTGTTGAGCCATCGGTATACTGTACTTTTTATGACGAAGAAAGCGCAGCAAGAAGATCTCATCTAAATAAAAAGATATAAAAATTAAATGTAAATGTTTGAAAATTATATAATTATTATAATTATGTTTACATACAAAAAAATTACTGATCGCTGTATAGGGAGGATATATGAGAAAAAATATATTAGAGGCGTTTGTCAATATAATAGAACCAAAAGCAATGATTTTAATTTTATTTTCTGTTTGTCTGTCACGTGAATCTCAGAACAAAACTAATCTAAACGACTTAGCCGATTAAGATGCGTTGATTATTGTATTTTGGTAAACGTAAGCTTAGTGTTCATTATATTTCAATTACTTCACGAATAAAAAAATATATAAAATTTAAATATTGCTAGCAAGAGTTAGTGTTAGTTTTCAATAAAATTTAATGTATAAATATTGTCTATAAATGTTAGTTGTATCAACCATTATCATAGTATAACCGCTGTATAAATGATAATTATTTACAAAAAAAAACTATTTTTAAGAGTTATCTCCCTCAAATATAAATTGACTTTAAGTCTGTACGACCAATCACATAACATAGAATACAGTCGTCTTAAAAATCTTTAATCTCTTTTGTGATACATTTTGTTAGTTTTGGTTTATTGGCAATTTTACTACGTTAATTAATGTCAAATTAGATACTTCTACTGTAGTGCTGTGCAGTGTAGCTTTTTTTATCTTATCTTGTAAAAATTGTCAAAACATTCACAATTTTAATGGGACAAAATTATATACATTATTCCCAATTTTTGGCCTTCGGGTTAAATAACTTTTATTACACTTTTAAAGTTTTCTAAGAAAATTATCCATTTTAGGTTCAATGTCACATGTAAAATATATAAATGTTGTTGTGTTTCTCCGACCCTGTTAACGTCGGACAATGAAGTAATACTAATTAAATAATATTTATTTAGAACCCCAAGTATTTATTTAACGATAAAAAAATAAACTTCGCAATCATTAACAATGCTCATGTAAGCACAACCAGCCCTTGGCAATGTTTTAGTAATATACATACATACTGCATGATATACATATATTATTTAATATTGCGGCCGGATATCATTACAAGTGCCACTTAACAACCTTGCCTTACACTACTTCTCGTGTTCTACTAAGATTACATAGACATTTATGTTTGAAGGTGATGTGTCGTGTAAAAAAATATTTTATTAAAATGTATAAAATTTGACTGCAGCGGAATTCGATCTTTACCCGCGCCTCATTGAAACCCTCCAAGACATTTCGGGTGTTCAATTTCCTAACTGCCTGTTATTGGCTAGAAAGCTTTACAAAAAGTTCAGATATATCGTATTTTCTGATTTTCGATTACCATTCTATTCATAATTGACAATTGACAGTGTATGAAAACTGTACTATTATAGTAGAGGTGCAGAGCACAGCGTCTGCCTGTTGTGGGTTCGAAGCCCACTATCACACGATTTTTCTGCTCGAGTGAATAAGATAAACGCGGCGTTGAGGTCCGCCACTCAACACGGAATGCCCCGAATTCAGGCTAAAAATGGAGAACAGAGTGTTTTAAAATTAGATTTTCTCTGAATACCCTATGTGGGAATAATATGTTACTAAAAACATATATTATTATTAAACCTAAAACGTTACATTGCCGTGGTTAATAATAATAAAAATATGTAAAAATATTATACATATGTAATTATTACCAAATTCCGCTCTTATTAATTTGTTCTTACCCTTTGTTAAAATATATAAAAAATACACAAAAATATCTGGAATATCATATTCATCTACGGGTGTCTTCGTATATAACAGACTAACGACCCGCTCGTATACTACACAATTATATGAATTTCATTATAACCCCAAATTATCAATAATATTTATGCCAAAATGCATTGCCATTTGTCAAGTGGTTTAAAGTTTGTACGGGACAAACTTTCAACCCTTGGGGGGTTGGGTATTAAAAAAATGTAGCCTATATTTAACCCTGAATCTTCAACTATTTTCATACCGAATTTTATCTAAATCGGCCAAGTGGACTAGCCGTAAGGTAGATGACAGGCAGACATAATGTCCTTTGGCAATTATAATATTAATACTAGCGACCCGTTCGCATCTGCGCCCGCGAACAACACACATATAACTGCTAACTGGTTGGTTTTTAGGAACGTTAAAATAGTTAATATTTTCCTGCGGCAGATGAAAGCCATATGTATAAGCTTAATACGAACTGCACTAGTCGCGTGCGATCGGCGCCACAATGCGGATAAATCTCTTTTTGCGTTAGCCTCAAGGCTAGGATTTTGCAAAATTCCGTTTTAGATAGCGTTATATACGCTTACTACAATATGCTACTATATAATAAAAAATCATCTTGGTATATATATAGGTCTGAAAAAGAACCCTCATGCAAAATTTTAAACTTTTAGCACTCGCAGTAATGAAGATATCCTCTTAGGAGGTGAATTTTATAGAATTCCGTCTTAGAGTCCTAAAATGAAGCCAATGAATACAAAATTTGAAACTCCTAGCACATGTAGTTGTAGATAGACTAAGCATTTAATTTGTCAAGTATATAACAAGTTCTGTTAATAAAGATTCGATCTATCAAATTATAATTCATAAAACAATACAGTTTCGCAAAATATATTAATAAATTATATACGTATTTATGAACCGTGAAATTCATAATTTAGTAGTGAATTCATGTGAATAAAGAGTGTAATTAAAATTATATTTTCCGGAATCCAATTAACGAAAATGGCTTTTCGGTATTTGGATGAAATTTTGAACAATGAAAATAATTTGCCCGTTTTGAATAATGAAAATAATTTACGTTGAGCTTATCATTATCATCATGCTTTGTCTCTAATATCCAACAGAATGTTCAAGTCAAAATGTCTCAAAATTTAGGTTATTTTGTGTATCCTCGCATTATATATTCCTGAAGACGAATAGTAATAACTATAAACAACTTAAAGAACGTTATCAACATTACCATAAATCAATAAACTATAAAACCCTAATACTTAAATTATATACTAGGTTAACTACTTTCTGGTTAAGTACTTCAATTTTTCACTTCTCTCATATAAAGCAAAAACTTCAAGAAACAATTGAGAATAGTGCTATTCTTCTAATGCGATAAATATCAACAGCAATTCCGCTTAGCCAGATATGTGACAACTCTGCCACGATGCAGTCTGAGTAAATTTTATTTTAATTAATTTTCTAAGAGTACAAAGAAACGCGTTGTTGCACATTCATTGTTCTGTATTGTTGGAGAAGAATTATGCTAAAACAAATATTAAATGACACATTTGAGTAGTTTAAAAATATACTGTTCATACCTCCTGGGCTTGACATCAAAAACAAAAATCAATTACAAATACTACCTGTCTTTAGATTGAAATAATCATCGCAATATAAACATTTCCTTTATATTTTTAACTAGCGGCTAACTCGCGGCTTCACTGCGTGAACTACGTAACTGTTTCGTTATGTACCGGTAGATTAGCCGTGAAAGCGTAACATACAAACAGACAGACTTTCGCATTTATAATACAAGTATGGACAAGCGTTGAACCAATCTAAAGCAACACTGGCATATCAAAGAGCATCTAACTTTGCAATCTCTATAATCAAGTTCAACGATTTCAATTTAATCTACAGGAAATAGGAGGAAGATATTTTATTTAAGTGAAAACACTATTTATTAAAAAGTATATATATCTTTAAACATTTCTTAGTGTATATTTTTATTAAATTCAGTAATACCGACAAAAAAATCATTAATACGAGTAATTTGTTACCCACTACTCAAAAGTTTGACAAATTTTACTAAGATCTGTGTTACTATTGCATACTATGTACCACAAAGAAATCTGTAAATAAACAAAAACCTTACCTTGTCTAACGTTCTTAATATCATTATTCTTCTGTATCCAATCACGCATAATACGTATAGCCTGGTCCCTCGTGGCCGGTGTCTCTCTTAGTTCCCTGGAAGCGACCGCAGCTACGTTCCTTATAGTACGACCCATTCGCTCCTCTTTGTCGCAGACGTCGCTGTTTGCAGACCACGTCGTGCTCACGGTGAGCAAAACGCTTGCTGTCGTCATTTTATTACTTCTGAGGACAACATTTTAATATTTAGATGATGAAATACGGATTCACTTTAAATTTCATTCCTGCTCTAAAGTAGGTTTACTTATTTGGTTTGCGTATTTCTGATCTGGTTTGTGAAAACGCAGTTAAGTTTAAAGACAGAACAAAAAATTTGAAAAAAATCGGATAATTGAGAATGGATTGGCGTTTCGTGGATTTTCCGTGAAAATATGAAAAGGTTATATACAAATATAAAAGTAAGTTATAACTTATAAAATGTTTTTTTTATTATGTGTAGGAAAACTGTGCTCCATATTTAGTTTTACTAAATTAAATACTAGCAACTGCCCGCAACTTCGTTTGCGTGGACTTTATGTTTATATTATACCTACTACTTCTATTGCTACCTTACATTGAAATTTGAAGTCAAAATTGTGGCTAGTCGTGGCCCAGTGGCACAAGCGTGTGACTGTACACGACTGGTTGTGGGTTCGATTCCCACTCGAGGAGTGGAAATTATATTTCCATTTTCTTCGCTCTGGTATCGAGGTAAAGCGCGGCGTTAAGTTCCGCCACTTAACACGCAAGCCTGCGAATTCGGCGGAAAGTGGGGAACGGAGTGTCTTAACACTGGGTTTCCTCTGCCTACTCTGCTGTGTGCGGGATACAGCGTGAAGCTAGTGAAGTAAAAAAGACACTGCATATTGCATGCTGAAATTCAACGCCTCATTTAGTCTTACTGGGCAGAAAATGAAAATTCGAATATAACCATACCATCGAAGAAAAATCCAATAACTAAAACATTTAGTTCAGACGCTATTTGAAGAAATGAAAATTAAAATATATTTATTCCCCATAATGGTAATCGAACCCATAACCATTGTGTCGCAGTCAGACACTATTCCAGTGCGCTACGGCGGCCTCAAGTACGTATTCAAATATTTCTCAAAATATAAAGAATACTTAGAATAAAACTTATAACCTTTTTTAGAGTCAGACACTTCGAAACTGCGCCACTGTGACTAAATTTAACTTTTTAAATTTTAATTTTTAAGAATTCATTCAGACACTTAGTGAAAATACTCGTACTTTTATTGAATCTCTATTTGCGTGGACCTCATCCATACTTATGTATATTATAAATGCGAATGTCTGTTTGTCTGTCACGCTTTCACGGCTAATCTACAGGTCCGATTTGGATGAAGCTTAGAATGAAAGTAGTAAAAATTGCTGGGTCTGACATAATCTACTTATTTTTTCAAAAATCAACTTCTAAAGGCTTAAAATAGGGGATGAAAGTTTATATGAAAAATCTACACCACTTGACTGTTGGTTTCAATTTTGGCATAAATATACTTCATAATCCAAGGTTAAACATAAACTACTTTAATTTCTAGAAATCCGACCCCGAGGTTTGTAATATACTGAAACAGTTATGTAGTTCACGCGGCGAAGCGGCGAGCGGGCCGCTAGTGACTTTATATACCCTACTACTTCCATATACTACGTTGACATTGAAACTGGAGCCCAAAGTTATAACAGCGACACTTAATAAAGACACAATTTTTTTCAATTTTTTTATAAGAGAGTATTTTTTTTCAACTTCATGCCTTTTCAGAGAGGATCTAGTGTCAAGACATTTCGACTTCCACTTTGCACCCTAAATTGAAAATCATCCAATGTATTGAGTGGTGGAACTCAATACTGTGCTTTGTCTTTATTACCAAAGCGATGAAATGAAAATTTAAATAAAATCATTCATCCGATTTTGAATCGATCCCACAACGTGCGAACGTGCTTACAGTCAGACGCTGTTCATCCAACGACCATATTCATTCAGTTTGAAAAAAAAGTATTACAAATAGTCGAACTCCGCTAGCATGAATCATATGATTTGTATTATATTCACATCGAAACTCAAGCCCAAAATTATAATTAAAGTGATAATCTTCTTGTATCTAAGACTTTATCAGATATAACCCACAATATAACGATGATCCAACTTAATGTTTTCTGACGGTGGAAGAAAAGAACCTAGTGACACTCTATCCTCCGTTCTCACCCCAATTCGAGGTAATGTATATTGTATGCGGATACCTCGTATCGAGTATAAATCGTATCCACAATAGATGCTGTCCCATACTGGTCTGTCCTATCATTTTGCCACAACGGTCTCAATATTTGATAATTCATATGTATTCACAAAAACTGCCTTTCATATTTAGCAATTCTTAAACTTCATTTCTTCCCTCTGTTACCTGAGACAAGAAGTGGCGTTTAGTTCCGTCACGTTATCCACACAACACTCCGTGTGTATAATTGCACTAGGTTCTATCTGACTGTCCTGTTATGTAGCAAAAAGTGTAAGTTGCTTTTTCCTAATATTGTCATGCCTAATAAGTAAAAAGGTTAGATTAAAGTTACATACAATACCGATAAAGATGCCGGCACAATAAACACTGTCACTACTATGACAAATTCAGACATCAATGTTTACACATTCAGTTCATAACAATCGTTAATTATGTGCTATTTTTTATATTATTTAGTTTATTTTTTTTATTATTGCTTTTTTTATATTATCTAAATTAAGGAATAAACCTGTTTATACGTTCCAAATATTATTTTTTTAATTAATTCGTTCGTTCCACATTAAGTTTCGATAAAAAAAATATTTGTTAAATATCAAAGGTGGTGTCAAAGGGTAGTAAATTTTAAAATAACTGTATATAATAATTTAATATGTTATATAATACACATGAAAATAAATATAAAAATAGAAACTTATTAAATCGATGGAAGAAATACAATAGAATTAAGATATATTTACGATAATTTGTTGATAGTTATGATAACTTGTTGGTTTACATTATAAACATTATTATATATTTACATTATGGACGCGGGGTAATTTAGTAGTGACAGAGAGTTTTAGTCGCAAGAAAGTGAAAAATAATCAAAGGAAAACATAAAAAGGCAAAATAGCTAAGGAGGCATTGAACACCACGAAATTATCCAGTCTTTATGAAATGGATCGCAAAATAGAGTGAACGCTTTGCATGCAGTGTGAAGATGCGAAAACTGAGCCTATAAAGATTGTTTTCATATAGGCGTATCGGATGGTTATTATAACTGATGTGTGCAAAGCCAATAACCAATTGGGCCATCATTTATTACTGTGTCCGGGGCTACACGTCACTTTTTGAGATGACAAAAAAAACTAGGCTAACTTATTCGTAATATATTTTATAGATAAATGTGTGATAAATAATTACACGTATTTCATTAAAATGAGTAGAGAAGATTCTCTTTTATTTCTGTTATTTATTTACATTTCATTTCGAGTGTCCGGGGCCGTATATCGATGATATATGAGAAAAAATATTATTGGAGGTAATTATCAATGAAATAGAATCTATCAAAACTGATGAATGAATTGAAGAATGAATTGATGAATGAATGAATTTTAAATTTCTTGCTTGTTTGTCTGTTTATCTTTTCTCTCTCTCTGGTACGGCTTAGCCGGCTTAAACGCAGGTTTAACTATTGTATTTTGGTAAACTTCCCTTAACATTTAGTGCTTTTATTTTGATGACAAGTGGAAAATGTAAATATCACAAGGACAATAAAGACAACGTAAACGAAATTGTGGGTAACAATAGGTACTTATAAAGATTTAAGTCAAAGCATATAATATCATAGTGTCATTCGCGTCGAGGCTGACATCTAAGCAAGGCGAATGTTGCTGTTCACATTGACCTATCATTTTAGTTCCCTTCACCTTAACTCATATGAGTTCGTTCAGTTTGTTCTTTTATTGAAATTATTTTTAACGATATAGTGGCGCAGTTGTTAAGCGTATTGGTTGTAGGTTTAATTCCCATTAAAAAAAGTATTACTAATAAAAGAGTATTAAAACTTCTCCGGTCTCGTTAGACAAAAGGCGACTGTACCTTAACGCTTTCATGTTCATTTCCCTCCTAGCTGCGTAGGCATAGAATACTTCAATATTTTTTCCTATGATCTTGACACTTCAAGACGCCCGTTCTCCACTTTTCGCCCAAAATCAGGAGAATGCTTGCTAAGTGGTGGAAGTTATCGTTCTGACATACAAAATGCATTTAAACCAGCAAAAAATGTAGAACGGAGTGACCTTTATAATATTTTTTTAGCTTAACACTGCATCCCGCACACAGCAGTGTCGGCATAGGGAACCTAGTGCTAAGACACTCTGTTTCTTACTTTCCGCCGAATTTGGAGACATTGGACTTAACGCCACATTTTGCCTCGACACCAGAGTCGAACTCACAATCAGTCGCACTGTGTGCCTCTGGGCCACGACTGGCTCCATAACCTCCATGACGCAGTAATTACATATGTAAATATAAAAAATATTATCTTTGATATCTACAAAATTGTTGTGTCACTGCTTCAATTAAGATACTGATTTTCCCTTCACGTGTTCTTATGAAAGAAGGGATAATTTGTTTTGCTGATATAATATTAAGTTCATATAAAAATGGAATGGGTTGTAAGCCGTTATTCATTATTTACGTTCTAGAACTACTACTAAATATTGTTTTCATAGATACCAATATTATTATTTTTTCTGAAAATAATTACATTATGACGGAGACATGTCTAGTGGAAATCAAACTTAGAACTAAATAAGTTTATAATGACACGCTGTTATTTAAACTACATACGAGTATTTTAAATCGTTAAAAAGATCTCACAACCTTCAACGTGACAAAACAATGTCAATCGAAATGCGTCACAACAGTCCCTTTTCGAGAAAAAGTAATTAAAATCACAAAATGTTCGTAAAAGTAAACATGTATGTAAAAATATGTAGCAAAACTGAAAACTGGCTTACCTCGCTCTATTTCCGTGCGCTTTCAGTAATATCCTGATTTAATACGGATGTGCCTATATGTTTTATGATTCAAATTAACGTAAGAATACATTATCATATGCATATAAAGAATTGTTAATGAATTATTTTGAATGTTCAAGTATGTATATTTTTAAGCAGAAAAGAGTATATTTTTAGCTCTTGCATGTAACACGTTAAGTTGATACAGTCTTTCCGTTCAATTAAGCTTCCCTATGTACAACGACTCAAGTATAAGTTTGCTAAGAACACAGAGAATTTCTTAGAGTGCTTCAGCAAAGTGCTTACTTACATAAGCTTCGTAAAGCTCGCTTTTGATGACGAAAATCATAAATATATATAGAACGTACATAGCAAATAATTGAAATGATACGTTAAAGTTTCGATTAACATTGTGACCACTTCACTGTAAACGCGGTGATTCCAATTCCAATCAACGATCTAGAATACGGGGTGGAAAGTGGTGAAAGGAATGTCATGTCTTTAGGTTTTTTCTGTCTACCCTATTTTGGTGACATAACAAAGGTGAAACATTTGACTAACTAGTTTATTTCATTTATGAGGTTAATTATCATTTTAACCACCTAATGTAAACTAATAATTCGCAATTCTATCTATTGTTTACGTTAAAACAAATGTTTCCAGTTTGAAATAGATATTGAATATTTAAGATTATTAGATTAGAATAAAATGTAATCGTACATGTCTGACCGAAGCAGGTGTATGCAAGGCTTACACATGAAATTTGACCTGATTTACTTTTCCAATTTCACACTACATTTTACTATTATAATCATTTTAATTACATATTCATTTATTCCGTTTGTAATATAATATGTATATATTTTATATTATTTCTCAAGAACAAATAAAATGTATACTAACCTTACAAACAGTATAATGATAATATAATCGACGTAGTATTCGAAGAAACTACTTTACAGTGTCGCTAGAAGAGTCGAAACGATAAATAACAAAATAAGTTTCTTGCACATTTTATTTGCATGTTTCATTTCAGTATGTCAAACCTAGGTAAATGACGGCGTTTGTTTCTGCCACCAAGCAGTAATTTTGTTACATTGGCAGAAAATAAAAATCGATTTATTTATATATATTAATACGAGTAGATATTCCCTATTCACCTCATAAAGGAGGCCGTGGTTTCGCAGTTGGATAGCGAATGACTATTAATATGATGGTTGTATATTCGAATATCACTCCGGAGATTGATTATATATTATTTTCATTTTCAAGCGCGCACTTAAGTTTTGCCACTGCACACGGATGTCTCAGAAAAAAAAATAGAGAAAGTGCCTTGACACTATAGTCTCCCTGACTTACCCATATACTCTCCGGGAAAAAACGTGGAGTTACTCCATGAAAAATTAAGTAGCAGGACTGAAATAAAATACTGCTAGCAATAAAAAGGAGAGAACCAAACAACACTTTACACAACAAATATGTTTCTCATAATAATTGAATTTTGCGCTCAACATATTTTGTGTTTAATCAATGTGTGGGAATCAATCAATAACGCTACGAGGTCTCGGAAATAGGTACGGGAATGCTAGTTATTAAAGTTTATTCGCATTGGGTATAGGTTATATTGTCTAGTACATCTATTTAACGGTAAATACATGACAGGAAAATTTAAAATTTTAACTTTTAATATGTATTGGATCATGTCTTTATATTTTATGAAGATATGAACGATATATTGTTTTTAAAAAAGTCAGAATATTATAGAAGTATATTTTAGGATATTAATATCATATGGTAACAACACCATGTCACATATTAATTGCAACTGTTTTTAAACGATAACTTGAAAATAATTCATAATAACAATAAAATTTTTTACAATTCAAAAAAGATACAAATGAATTAATAGTGTAGAACTAAACGAACCAATTAGAAAAGAACAGAATCGACCACTATGATTCATATCATACAATACAAACAGTTTGAAGAGCTTTGTCCAAGAGAACAACACATTAATGCCATGGTTCAGAACATTTAGACAATGGCATGTCAGTAATAGCATAAGTACATCTACTAACCTTTTTAAATCCCACGCATACAAAAACTTGCCCAACGATCACCGCTTTTGAACTTAGTTACATAAAAAATCTTTAGTCGATTTCATAATGCAAGAATGGCATTACATAACGTATTTGAATTGGACAATTAGGGTATACAGCTTGCAGTAGGCATATTAGATCTCGTCTTAATGAAGGATTCATTTTAACTAATTATAGTTAGCCATTGTTTCTGCCGTAAAATTTCCTTGGAATTAATTCATTTTGTTGTAACATTATGTATATAATATTTTGAAACTGTACTCGATGAATAGATGAATATTGTGGGTTCGAATCATATTCATATATTTATTTATATTAATTCATCCTTCTTAGGATCCACATTTTTAGGTAGAAGAGAATACTCTAATAGATATTAGACTAGATTAGACTAGAATACTTTACGGTATTACTCGGTGCTATTTCCGCTCACTCAAAATTGCATAAAGAAAATATCAAAATGATAGTTTTATAATATATGTATGCGACGAGGGCCCGATGAAGCACAGAGTGAATCTGGGGTGAGGAAGGGTACGCTTAAGAACAGCGATCTTAAACTAAATTTTTCTCTGCCCTCTGTCACCCTGGGCTCCAGGCTCTCTGGACTCCGGCTAGTGCTAGAGTTAGGGGTTAAGGGTAGTGCAGGACCTTTGGGGATAGTTCCCCAAAGGTCCTGCACTACCCTTTATGTTCCCGACTTAAGCTCAGGTGCCTTGGATCTATTCAGCAGTAGTCTAAAGGTATCGATCATGTATTTAATATATAATCCTTCGATTGATTTTTGGGAAGCTTTACTCAAAAATAGATTGCAAGATCAATTTAAGGTTGCAGTTTTTTCATTAGGATCTATTATTGATATTGGGCGTTAGTCCGGATAAGCGCTGATTGGGTCAAAAGGCGTGGGCCGCTTCACAAAATGAGATGTGGACCCATCTTCCGTTCGATATCCAAGGGGACTGAGAAAGCTTCATTTTATTAAAACTAAGTTTTTTTAATTTAATAAGGTACATAGCAAATGAAGTAATCTAATGTAATATCAAGATAACCTACCTACGTCTTGAGTAAGCGTCACGTTTTAAAATATCCAAAATCAGTGTCAGTAGTGCGTTCAAAATGTTGTAACAAACACAGTTACGTAGGCCTTACGCCTGTGCTACACTTTAATTACTTGAGACAAAAACTATTGACTAGCTAAAAACATTTATTCAGTAATAGGTGCTTTTTATAATTATTCCCATAAAGTTTATGACAATATAAAATATTCTTATGTGCATATACATATGTATATAATATATCTTCTATATTATATTATATAATATATTAATCAGACGATTAAATATCTGACCAAACTTTTAACTTTATAGACATACTCTTAATCAGTTAAACAGATAACTTTGCTTTAGTAGAGCATATTAGTGCTGTGCTTGCTGAATATGAACCCCGTGGCTTTTAGGTAATTAGTCAAATCAATAAAAAAAGTAGCGCATATTTTAACTACTAAAAAAAATGTACGATATAATTAAGATGTTTTCCTAAAATTTGCACACCTGTCCGGGTTCATGTTTGCTCTGATGAAAATATATATACATCTAACCATGTTTTCTACTGCTCAATTATTTTGTGCGTATTTTTAAGTTGTCTCCTATCCATTCTACGAATATATTAAAATGCAATTTAAGACATAAAATATTAAATATTTAGTATATGAATTTACATCGAACTTGCATAAATTTTAATTTTTTCCAGATAAGGAAATCATCTAAGCGAGTACTATGTTTTCGCATTTTAATTATTGATAAAGTTATAAAATATGCCGAGTTTACAATTCACGAGCTCGTGCTAAATTCGTCAACGAATTAAGTAAAGAACGTTGTTGCGTCAAAGTTTGTAATGTGTAATAATAATATTATGATACTTTTTTTATATACTTAATAATATAACTTACGTCACATCATGTATATTTATTTTTATCGTCATTTTATTTTGCTATAATATAATCGATTATGTTTTTTTCTACGGACGAGTATTGCCTCAGAAGTTAAACGTTATAAGCAAAACACGACTGTTAGGAAACAAACGTGCTCATATTAAAACGAACCAAGACATTGTGAAAATTTTAATTGCCCTTAGGCGAAGGTCTAATGGAGATTTTGAAACTTTTAGGATCGCGTTATAAATCATAACGTGCCGAGATCCGATTTCGTAGAATATTATGTCATGGCTGACCTTTAACGCTGTATAATATTAAATTTACTAATTATAACTTTTGAATCCCGTGATTTGAAGGTCAAATATAAAAAAAACTTATGTGCACTGTGCAGTATTGAAATCTATTCACTCTTACATTCATTGTTAGAATTCAGAAGAACATTCGTGACATATCATGATATGCTAAAATATAGGGCATTAATATATCTTTCATTTTAATTTTATATTAATATAAGAGAATGAGATTACCTGAACGTTATTTTTTAGACATATGCTTGTCACACGTAGAGTGTATTAAAAGATAAATTCCTCAAAACATATTATATATAACTATGATTTGGAACAAAGTGATTGCTCGATTGCGAGCGGTCACCAGCCACGTAAAGGTCACCGGCTTGAATCCTGAATAAAGGACAAATAAAAACTCATGTGTTAGATTATTAACCCATGTGTTTTTATTCGACCTTTCAAGGTTGGGTTTTAATAATTTGTTCACGCTGTATCCCGCACACAGCACGGTAAGCAGAGGGAACCTAGTGTAAAGACACTCCGTTCCCCACTTTCCGCCGAGTCCGGAAGCATTGCGTGTTAAGTGGCGGAAATTAACGCCGCGCTTTACCTCGACACCAGAGCGAAGAAAATGGAAATATTAAATATTTCCCCTCGAGTGGGAATCAAACCCACAACCAGTCGTTTACAGTCACACGCTTGTGCCACTGGGCCACGACTGGGCACAAATGTAAAATGTATGTTGGTGTAACTAGTAATTTATTCATTTAAACCTTTTTCACAATACAACAACAACAACATTTAGTATATATACATATATATATCAGGTGTTTTCCAAGGGCATTAAATCGTGTCATTGCACACGGTTGCTTTATACGAATAAATTAATGTAGGTTATGTCTATTTAAAATAATACGATAACAACTTCTATGAATTATCTTGGATAAGTAAAACAATCACTCATCTGTGTTAGGTAGAGGTCTAAAAATATTGTCACTCCCAAGCTTCTTCTTCAGTAACGTTATCATTTCTTCTGGTAAATGTGCAGCTACGACCCCTACTGTCTTCACTGTACCTCGATTCCAAGTATCGGGTGCTCCAAAAGCCTTTTTGTGTACAGCTAAATTAGCGAAACCTTGTAACACGTCAAAATTACAGTTCTTCAATTTGCCAATCACACGTGAAGCTTCTTTATAAGCCTTGGGATGAATGCGATCTATTTCACTCTTATTGAAAGCACATAAAATTTGTCCAAGAGCTATCAAGTCGTAGCCCGTATAATCTTCCGGTTGTTTTGCACCAAAATCTTTGCGGACGCGATCTGCTATCGCTTGAAGCTGTTCATTACTCAAGCCATAATCATATCCAAAGTTAGTTATAACATCGAGAGTATCTAGCGTTATATTTTCGTAATCTTCGGGCTGGATGGCAATAGTTACCCAGTGGAGCGTCTCTAGCATATCTTCCGGTATATTAGGTATTCCTGAGTAAAAATCGATTACAGATTTCCAAAGAAATGTCGCCTCGGACAATGTAATTTTTTCTTTACCAAAATGTGACAAGCAATCAATGACAACCTGAAGTGACAATGATTGTAATTCATACAGCTTAGGTTTCCCTAAATCTGATATAAAAACGTCATTACAAGTTAAACTAGATACGGTTCCAATAGTCAAGAACAAAATAAATGATGAGTACATATTCGAACACATGCTCTATGTCGTTGCTTGATATGAAGTGAGACACTGTATGAAATGTATTAAGAAATCAAACGATATCTCATTTTTCATGTATGTATCAATCAATATTCTTGATGATATGAGGCTAACGATAATTAAAAACGTAGGTTGTGTTCCTATGGATAATTAAAAACGTATGTGGTGTTGCTATTACATGAATAGATGCTTTTTCCTCGTAATGTACAATATTTCAAATAATGCCTTAAATGTATTTCCTTCACGTCTATAAGTTAATTATAACTTATTTGATACTGAATGTATTCAGGTATTTAAAATTGAATCAAAGCAGTAATTACTGTATGCACCGAGCCGTGAACAAAGTGTGCTTGACTACGAAAATAGATTTGTGGCAAAGTTGACATTTTACTATTAATTTAACCTATTATTAGAGACAAAGTCATAGTAATGTTGCTACATGTTTTATAAATTCAATATTGTAGAGTATACATTATAACACATTATGCCTCGCGCTATAAAATCTAATTAATTACTAAATATAGCTTTATCGTATCGTGTTCAAAAAAAAGTAACGTCTTCTAGAAACATGTATTAAAAAAACGTGTCTCGCCATATATCATAAGGTAAATAATCAATAACATTAATTATTCTATAAAATTAAATGCAAGCATAAAAACCTAGTTAATCACAAACGAGTACCCTGACATCATATATTCATTAACCTTATTGTTTATAAAAAATAATGTCTATTTATAACTTTAGGTCGTCAGGATATTCATATTTTCTATATAAGAATACGTTTTATGCGAATATGTATTCAGTTATTAAATACAAATAAAATATCTGAATTAATATAGCGAGCTCGCTCGCTAGTTTTAAATGTACCTAAAGGTAGAGATCCCAACGTACAACGTAGCTTAATATAAAACTTAATATAACTCTTACGAGTGGTTACTGCTATTGAAAATTTAAATCCTTTGAAAACTGAAGCTTTGCAATTACAAATTATAAAACGCACGTAGGACTTTATATTGTTGTGTGAAGAACGCTCTCCAGTGAAATCTCCCAGTGTATTCAATGAATGTACATTTATATCTCCAAGATAATATTGTAAATGATATGGACTTCTGTTTATAGTTATTACATTTTTATTATACAAAATGTGTAGTTCTTGATATCTTTTTATATTTAAAATATAGGTGATATGAAATAGGCGAAAGCAAAAATATAAAAAAAGTTTTATTAATTTATGATTTTACAAGCGGCCCGCTCGTGTGTATTACATGACAGTTTCTTTATATTGCAACCTTCGGAGGTGGATTTTTGAAAAATAACAGAGCCTATGTTTAACCTTGGGTAAATTATATTTATGCCGAAATTCATTACAATCGGTCAAGCGATATAGATTTTTCATGTAAGCTTTCTCCTATTTCGAACCTTTAGAGGTAAATTTTAGAAAAAATAAGTAGTCTATGTTTGACCCTGTATTTTTTACTACTTTCATTCTAAATTTTATCCAAATCGGACCGGTAGATAAGCAGTGAATGCGCGACAGACAAACAGACAAACTTCCGCATTTGTAATATAAGTATGGATAAAATGAATGAAAATATTGATGGTTATTATAATATAGATTATATTTTAAAAGTAAATACAACTATATAGATATTTTATGACAATAGATTTAATAAAAATATATAAGTGAATCGACAAATGGGAAGGAATTTATAATTTACAAGGTTGTAACCCCTTTGTAACCGTCATCGGAAATCATAAGCACAAAAGGACAAAAATAGTAATAATTTCAATACACCCTTTCAAAGGGGCTCAACTTTGTTGGTATGATTTGTAGATTAAATTTCCATCAGGTATTTTTCCGACAAAATTAATTTCAAACTGCCATGGTTCTAAGTTACATTTTTTTAAATTTGCATTTAATTTTAACGTTCCCAACGATTTATTCTTTGATTAACGATTTGTGTTTTATATATGTGTACGTAACTAAGACGTCTGAATAAAAAATATCATACATATACAGACTGTTTGTGCAAACACACTCAATTAATGAAAACACAGTTTTAAATATATCTTATAAAACGAAAAAAAATATAAAATGAAATAAAATACTAAAAATAAATAATAAAAAAATGGTTACAATATCAAACGCCATTTGTAACGTATGACGCCAGCGATTAAGTATCATCTAACCTGTCAGAGAGCAGAGCGGCAACGTCGCACACCGTCTCATTCAATAACACGCGTGGCGGGTAATGGCGGCGAACAGAATTAAACGCAACACAACACTTATTTCATTTTACACAAATTCTTTCAACGAATGCATAATAATAGTTGAAAATTTAAAACTTATTTCGTTGACGTTGACGTCTTTACATGACATTGCTTCTTGTTTTTTTTTTTTTTTTAGCTACACGCTGTATCCCGCACACAGCAGGGTAGGCAGAGGGAACTTAGTGTTAAGACACTCCATTCCCCACTTTCCGCCGAATTTGGAGGCATTACGTGTTAAGTGGCGGAACTTAACGCCGCGCTTTGCCTCTGATACCAGAGCGAAGGAAATGGAAATATTTAATATTTCCACTCCTCGAGTGGGAATCGAACCCACAACCAGTCGTTTACAGTCACACGTTCGTGCCACTGGGCCACGACTGGCCCCTAAGCGACATGATTGTAAAATTCTAAAATAATTTCATATTTGATATTCTTGTACAATTTACGAATGAGTGTTAGTTTAAATTATTATAACTGTTTTAAATGATTTGGAAATAAATTTATATATACCGTAGTACATATTGATTAAGATGACATATTGATTATGACTTATACTTATCGAGTGATTTTCTAAGTGGATGAACATATTGTAACGTTAGTGGTAAAAAAAACAACAAATTTTAAAACCAAGTGAGTGGGCTATTTATGTAAAGAATACTGTCTGACCAGGATAACTACGGTAAAAAATATTAGTAATTGTAAATTGTAATCCAAAGGACTAGGATCTAAAGTGAATGTTAGTATTTCAATGTAATCTATGAATATAATTCTACTTTAAACATAATAAACGATAATTTTAATAAGTTTAAAAATAAGTTGCTTATTTTAAATTAATTAATAAGAACTCAGTTAGCACATTTTATTTCAAATCACAGTTGATGTCATATGTTTATTATACTAGCTACACGCCCAAAAGAGAAAGAGATATATCTCAAGTATGTCTTATTTGAATGAAAAATGGCAGTTTGGCAACGCTTAATAATATTTAGTAGTAATAGATACTCACGTCATTGGTGTTTAATATTTACTACCTCACGCATAATACAGAACGTGTAAATATCGCAAATTGAAAATACTAACCCTGCGCCTATACTGTATATGATATTTGATTGATATTTTGTGTATGACTTTGAAATATCATGCCATACATGTGGTGTACTAAGATGCGTCAAACCAATACACCCTGTAAACATTATTATTGTTTCGTTATATTGCAACACGCTGTGGTGGATTTTTGAGATATAAAGTAGTCTATGTTTGACCTTCGATTATCAACTGTATTTATTCCAAAATTCTTACTTTCATCCCCTATTTCAACCCTTTAGCGGTTATTTTTTGAAAAAATAAGTAGCCTATGTTTGACCCAGTCACTTTTACTACATTCATTCTAAATTTCATCCAAATCGGACCGGTAGATTAGCCGTGAAAGCGTGACAGACAAACACACAGACATTCGCATTTATAATATAAGTATCGATGCTTAGATTATCTAAAACGTCTAGATAATCTAAGCATACTTATATATGGTTATTTTTTAATGCATAATTGAATTTCTAGCTACCCTCTCTTAGCTTTCCCTCGTAAATTGAAGTTTTAGCCAATTTATTAAAATAGTTATTTTATGTTAATTAAATTCAAATTCAAATTCAAAATTCAAAATATCTTTATTCAAATAGACTTTTGAAAGCACTTTTGAATCGTCAAATTTACATAAAGCAATTATTACAGTAAAATTGAAATTGTTGTAACATTTTGTCTTTATGAGCCCATTTAAATAAAAAAGCCTAAATATAAATAGAACATTTTCAAAATACAATGGTTAAAAATGCACTTTAGTCGGTTAAGTCGTTTAAGGAGATTAGAGTGCACAAACAAACAGATAAACAGCCAAATAGAAAGTAAATTTAAAGATCATTGTTTTGTATTCCTGCAACATTGATAAATATTATTGGGGGCAATAATCATTTTCTTATATATCTTTCATGTACATCTACAGATCGGTTACATTTTTAATATATATATATATATATATATATATATATATATATATATATATATATATATATATATATATATATATATATATATATATATATATATATATATATATATATATATATATATATATATATATATATATATATATATATATATATAAATATAAATATGCTATATTTTTATAACATTTAAAGTTCCACTGTTTTTTATACCTTGAACTTTTATTTGCACACGAAGGAAATAAACAACGGCTTGCTTAACGATTGTTTCTTAGTAATAATTTTTGTCTTGAATATGTTTGGTCTGAAAATGATTCTTAATCAATTTTAATATTTGAATTATTTAATACCATTTTTTAAAAGAAACTATTTAATATTACTGAATACACCAAAGGAAGTAAGTTGATTTTTTTATATACTTATATATTAAATCTTGAAAAACAAACGAAATTTTTTATCCATATACATTTTCATCGTTATGAGGGAATATGAAACCTAATAACAGGTCACTCCGTTCTATGCATATCTTTCAAATTTGGAAAACTGCGTGTTAAGTAGCGGAAATCAATCTTAGACTTAGACTTACCACTACTAAAGCGGTGAAATATGTCTGTCTGTACATATAAAATTGAAATTAAAAAAACGAGTATATATGTAATCGTCGAGTTCCGCTTCTTAAAACATCTCTAAAATGAGCACAATTAAAGGACGGAATATCTCTCTGATTATCCTGCTAAATGGAAATATTTAATATTTCCATTTTCTTCGCTCTGGTGTAGAGGCAAAAGCGCGGCGTCAAGTTCCTCTAGTTAACTTGCAAATACACCAAGAATTCGGCAGAAAATGGAGAACGGAGTGTACATTTATACTACATTCTCTGTGCCTGACCCGCTGTGTGCAGAATAAAGCGGGACGCTTAAAAACATAATCACATGTTAACACATGTTGTATATGTTTTAAAATGATTAACAAACACCTATTAAACTGATTGTTCAATCGTGATTATAAATTAACAATAATTACATATTAATTAACTATAGGCTATGAACAGAAGGCTTTAACTTCGCGTTTGTTACGATTAAATATAATGGACTTTTAATTTTAAACAAGGATGAATTTTAGAGTTCTTATTATGTAGATTCACAGATATCAATAAAATTAAATATATTTATATTTTACTAATATTTATAAAATTTTTTACTGATAATTCTAGATGTCAAGACAGGGCGTTTTGATATCTATAATAACCAAATGAGAAAGTATGAGAAAGCAAGCGTATCATTCATAATGCGTAATGATAAAAGAATAAAGTAGGTGCAAAAACAAAAAAAAAAAAATTAAGGAAAATAAAAACACGTTTTCAAATTTTTGAAACGATCTCACTATTCCGGAAAGGGAAATTCATGAAAGGCAAATACTGAGGGCGCGTTCTATTAAAATACACTCGGGTGTAAACTTTCAAGTAAAAGAAGAATTTGCAAGTCGGATCTAAATAGGGTGTCAGGATTGTCTTACATTTATACAAACATAGGTGTAAATGAAAAAATATGAATGAATGAGAATATGTGAATAGAAATTTTCTACTATCCAAAAATTATTACTAAGAAACAATCGTTAAGCAAGCCGTTGTTTATTTCCTTCGTGTGCAAATAAAAGTTCAAGGTATAAAAAACAGTCGAACTTTAAATGTTATAAAAATATAGCATATTTATATTTATATATATATATATATATATATATATATATATATATATATATATATATATATATATATATATATATATATATATATATATATATATTAAAGTAGGTTTTTGCACCTACTTTATTCTTTTATCATTACGCATTATGAATGATACGCTTGCTTTCTCATACTTTCTCATTTGGTTATTATAGATATCAAAACGCCCTGTCTTGACATCTAGAATTATCAGTAAAAATTTTATAAATATTAGTAAAATATAAATATTTTTAATTTTATTGATATCTGTGAAACTACATAATAAGAACTCTAAAATTCATCCTTGTTTAAAATTAAAAGTCCATTATATTTAATCGTAACAAACGCGAAGTTAAAGCCTTCTGTTCATAGCCTATAGTTAATTAATATGTAATTATTGTTAATTTATAATCACGATTGAACAATCAGTTTAATAGGTGTTTGTTAATCATTTTAAAACATATACAACATGTGTTAACATGTGATTATGTTTTTAAGCGTCCCGCTTTATCCTACACACAACAAGTCAGGCACAGAGAATGTAATATAAATGTACACTCCGTTCTCCATTTGCCGCCGAATTCTTGGTGTATTTGCAAGTTAACTAGAGGAACTTGACGCCGCGCTTTTGCCTCTACACCAGAGCGAAGAAAATGGAAATATTTAATATTTCCATTTAGCAGGATAATCAGAGAGATATTCCGTCCTTTAATTGTGCTCATTTTAGAGATGTTTTAAGAAGCGGAACTCGACGATTACATATATACTCGTTTTTTTAATTTCAATTTTATATGTACAGACAGACATATTTCACCGCTTTAGTAGTGGTAAGTCTAAGTCTAAGATTGATTTCCGCTACTTAACACGCAGTTTTCCAAATTTGAAAGATATGCATAGAACGGAGTGACCTGTTATTAGGTTTCATATTCCCTCATAACGATGAAAATGTATATGGATAAAAAATTTCGTTTGTTTTTCAAGATTTAATATATAAGTATATAAAAAAATCAACTTACTTCCTTTGGTGTATTCAGTAATATTAAATAGTTTCTTTTAAAAAATGGTATTAAATAATTCAAATATTAAAATTGATTAAGAATCATTTTCAGACCAAACATATTCAAGACTAGTAAAATCACTTAACGCCTCTGTATTAAAACCAAGTGTAAAGGATATTCTAGAATATGTAACATCCTTCTAATGTTACAATTTTAACAGTAACTTGAGTGAGTATTAAATATTGACAAGTTAAGCAACTAACAATATGTACGTATGTTTCTACCGTAATGGTCCAGTGATCAAATTATTAGAATTCAGCATTGGGTTGAAGTTTGGTGAATTATCTATCCATATGGGTTATATAGGTCTTATTAGAATATTATTGTAGAAAATGTGAAAAAAATCGCATATTGCATAAACAAATGTTACTATAAGCTATCTATAAATGTTTTACAGAAACATTCAATCCATAAAAAAATATTAAAACTTAAAGAAAAGTAGCAAATGTAAAAACAAAAAGACTCGACAATATTATATTAAGTTGTTTTTTGCAATCAAATGATCACTTTAATAATAACATCAGTGAAGCTGAATTATCGATTAGTTATTATGTACAACTCTACAGAGGGTGCGTTGTTATTACGATGTCAGGAAAACAGTAATCCGTCCGCTGTATTGCATTGATCGCATTATGCTTTATTTAATGCATGAAATAAAAAACAAATAATATTTTACTTTAAAAATGTTCCCTTTAGTTGTTCGTCCTCATTATAAGCTATGTGCGATATATTAATGGAGTGGAACCTAACTCAAAGGTCGAGTTCCTCCACTCAACACACAACGTCTCGATTTCGGGCGGAAAAATGCTATGGAGAAAAGAACTTGAAGTTGTTCGTTTTTATTATTTTAACGAATTTTTATAGAGTAAACGTAAAAGTATTTGACATGGATGAATATTGTCAAAGTCAAAGTTAAATAATTTTATTCAAAATAATAAGATACAAGCTTCATTTTTTGAACGTCAAATAGTTTACCACCGGTTCACTAAATTTAATGCCTCAGACGTGAGAAGAACCGGCGCAAGAAACTCAGCGGGACTTCTTTTCTTTAAGTAATTGTTATATACAGATTTATTGCTGACAGTGATACTTTTGAAATAGCCGGGGGCGGCATTTCATTCCCAAGGCGTGTTGTCATTTATAAAGTCTTGATTAAATCTTGAATTAAAACTTTAACACAAACGTCTTTTCATATTTTTTTTAAATTGTGATATAGAAAAATCTTGGACGTTTTCTGGGATCCTATTGTAAAAACGTATCTATCATGTTCATTGTTTATCTGTCATGTATATTGCAAATGCAATATTGCCAATTAATTAATAAATTAGTGACCATAAATTGTCTATATATAATTTAGAATTAGGTTAACTCAAACTGCGTTTGTCATTCATAATTATAAGATTGTGTTAGGTAATTATAAGTTAATTATAAGATTGAGGGCTTTTCCGAAAAATGACGGGAAAATTCTTTGACACTCTGAGTCTGTTCTTTGGAGCATAACGACGGATATTTCATGGACGGAGGTTGACATTTCCCATAATTTACCATATATTATGGTATTCAAAGTTTTCGTAAACACTTTAAAAAAAATTAAAGAAAGTTTTTTTTTATTTTTCTAGGGTTTTCTTTTTTTAAAAGAACGAACCTAAAGAAAAAAGATGTTTTTTTTCTAATTAAATTAAAATTATCGGTTACAAGAGAAGAAGAAGAGATACAGATTATTTTTACCTACTAATGATACTAGCTGTACGTTTCACAGTGATTTCTTTTTTACTTTCCTACATGTCAACTTTTAGGTACTAGGTATTCAGAGAGAACACTCCGTTCTCCAATTTGCATCCGAAATCGGGACATTGGTGTTAAGTAGCGGAACTCAACGCCGCGCTTTATCTTAGGTACCGGAGAGCAGAAATTAAAATAATATATAATCGTTCCCTTGAAGCATTCGGATCCGGACCCGTGGCGTGTTTACAGTCAATTAACCAGCAATTCTCTAAGATAGCGGCTCGTGAAGTACAAAATTAATAATACTGCAGGTTCTACCCGATTCAGATTGTTCATAACAAAAAAATATTATCAAAATAATATTATATATATATGTTAATTAAGTAACACTAAGCTTCTAAATTTCAAGATGAATATTTTTAATGTCACAGTAACCGGTTAGCCAAGTGACCCTGGCTAGAAGGAAATCCCTGTTTATAAAAATGCCGAACTTCTAACAAAAAATTGTGTGTATTATGTCGTCTTTTTTTATTATTATGAAATTCTTAGATTTAATGAAAAAAGCTAAATAAAAGATGTTTTATAATTATTCAAAATACCTGTATTGCAGTTATTAACTATTTTTTATTATTAACTTAATAATTGTTACTGTAGATATTTTATTGAAAACATTTTATTAATAATACATATACATTCTATAAATCAATTACGTTAATTATTATTTATGTAAATTAAGGACATATTTGAACATGTGACAATCATAATCTTCCAATAATAATAATTTTCATACAAAGCAAAATTAATAATTGTATGTACTCGTATATCTACTTTATTCCTTAACAAATGTATTCAACATTTTTTTTTAAACTTACGCTGTATCCCGCACAAAACAGGGTAGGCAGACGGAACCTAGTGTTAAGACACTCCGTTTCGATTCCGAATTCGGAGGCATTGCGTGTCAAGTGGCGGAACTTAACGCCGCTGCTTCCCTCGACACCAGAGTGAAGTAAATAGTGGGAATCGAACCCACAACCAGTCCTTTTACAGGCACACTCTGCCTCTGCGCCACGACTGGCCCCAACATTTTATTGGATAAATTAAATATTTCATTACATTGAAACAATTATTAATTACGAAGGAAAACTTGTATTTTTACGCTTCGAATGTAAGTGGGACGCCTCGATCGAATGGTCGGTGGGAAAATAGGTTATATTCAAAAGTAACTTATTTATTAAAAAAACATTTCTAGAAAACGTATAGGTATTTGAACTTAGCTTACGCTAACCAAAATTTGATACGACTTCTGAGTGTTTTTTTTCTTAAGTAAATCACATTTTAAAGATAATAGATAAATTAATTATTGTACTAAAATTTTTAATTTTAAATGTTATATATGATAATAATATGTATGTATACATTTATCGTTTGTGTGAAGTACAAGTCCTTAGTCCTCTGTACCATCTTGGGGATTATAAATATGAATATATTCTTAAAATTTTCGTTGAAATCACAGTTTGTAAAAACAAAGTACGCTGTTACTGTAAGCCTGTACTTGTTGGATATTTATTTGTCAAATATAGCGGCCACTAATCTATATACCTGTACAAGCTTGCATTACTTAAAGACTGACAGACACCGCGCAACAACAACTACTTACTGTGCACAAGAAGGTAAAATATTGATGAAGATTCCTTCGAGTGCAGGGAAACGCTAAGAGAGAATTTGCTGAACATTTCTACGAGTACGTCCCGTTCGAGGATATTAACGGCATTTTACGTATTATAAACTAGCCAAACAAAGTTGCGGGCTAAATACGCTAGTTTCGTATACTCTAGTCTCGCTAGTTTCGTATAAGATATATGCGTATTCACTTAACTCATATTAAAATAATTATTCTAGATGATATATATTTTTTACTTGCGTCAGATACACTTTGCTAGGTAAAAGAGTATCGATACTTGTAATTTTATCCATTTTCCAGTTTCCATTCTTTTTAAAGATAGCTTATGTTAGCGGATACAAACAGACCAAAGTCATATTGTGTTCAGAAACAATTGTATGCAAACACAAATTGTCAGTTCAGACTAAGCAATTTTAAAGTGGAGCGGGCAAGAGGTGCAGTTCGGAGTGGTCATACAATAAGTTCTGTCTGTGTACTTTACTATGCTGTTAGAGTACGGAACTGATAAAAATACCTATTTAGGGACATTTCTCTAATTGATCTCACAATATATATAAACGTAATTGTGTTAATATTGTCAATATAGGAACAGTTAAATATAGGAATATATGTATATATGTTGTTGTAAGCTTAGGTTTTTAATATAAGTTTATAAATGTAATTATGAGCTAAATTACTTTTCCAGCTACAGTGTATAATATAAACATACATAAACTTTACAAATATAGTATTTAAAGAGAAAGAACGCAGGTGGCTCAGAGGCCGCCCTCGGGCGACATTGTGACCACTGCAAATATTGCTGCAGAGGAAATGGAATATTCGAAATGCCATAAAATATTGTTACTTTACAAGTAAATACAGTTAGTTGCCTTTTGAATGGATCATATGTTATTCGTACATATATTACATAAACAAATTAAATCTCCATTGATGAATATTTGATTGTTATTTGATTGCTATGCTATTTTTTACTTATTTACATACTTTACACTCCATTTGCCATTTTATGCGTGATATTCCCGTGTTACATGCCCTTTTGAAATTACTTTTGCCGTCGCTAGTACTTGTTCAAATGACATCTGTGTCAATTTTTTTTTTAAATAAAATAAAACTCTAAAAAGGGCGCGTGTGCCAAACACTACATGTCAAATATTTGCGGGTGAAATTAAAGCGACAACATAAATGGTATTTTCAATTTAGTCTGCAAAGTAATGAAATCTTTTATTAAAAGAATATTGAAAAATGAAAATAACACAAACAAATATGGAATGAGCTTTCATTCTCTGTTGAAACGAATGTTTACAAATTCTACAATATTAAATAAAAAAACAAGAGGTAAACTTAATAAGAAACACAAATCGTAAGTCTTGTAGATAACAAGAACTCCAGGTTCTTTAAGCTTTGATCCCATTTCAAAGGCTTCTAATGGTTTTATAAAGTTCCAAGTGAAATTTTATTTATGTTGTGGTGTTACATTTCAGAAATTATTTGCTTATTTACAAACATGTACAAAATATATACCAACATATACTCTGTGGCAAAAAGAGAGATGCTTTTGAAAATGACGATTCAATTAAGTTTCGACGTTCTCATGACAACTTAATTGTGAAAGTTAATTAAAAACAAATATATGAGAAAGAAATAAAAAAGTAACATCACAGATAATAAAAACTAATAATGTGAACGTAATATTTATATAAAGCAACGACATAATGTAATGTAACCTACATAATCATTTCAAGTTCGAAGTCAAACAATGTAGACGAAGTCATCAGCGTCTCGTATGTGGGTCGCTTGTTATCATCGCATCAACATTTTGGTTTAGTTATGTTATGTAATAAAATATTAAGACATTTTGGTAACGACGTTGTGAAATCTCAGTTCCAGGTATTTGCTTTACAAGAGATATGAAATAGACATCAATGATCAATGATATTAACTAATTTTTAAAAATATTACTTTTATTGCGACGAACATGTGTATTCCTTATGATATTTTTATAATGAAGCAAATAAATAATGAAAGAAAAATGAATTCCTCACGTAACTATAATGTATGTCAAATATATTGATGTGATAAAAAACCTGTCAAAAGAGTGCAAATATTAACAAGATTTGCACTCCTTTGACAGAATACACTGTGTATTCTTGAATAGAACAATTTGAAGTTTTATATAAAAAATAATATAAAAATGTATATAAAACGTATTTGTTGCCACGCCTTTTAATGTTTTGTTCTTGTGTTATTATTACTTTTTAAACAAAGAAAAGCTACAAGAAAAACACATTTTAAATATATCACAAAAATAAAGTTTCTCTCTTTTTTTATGTTTCCTACATAGAATTGGTATTATCCAATATTTCTTTTATTTTTTTACAGAGTAACAAGAAATTGTGTATCAGAAAAACAATAAAAATTACATGTTACTAATATGATTAAAATGTGACAAAAGACATAATAAATAAATATTTTTATTTTACTATATATATTTTTTTTTTTTTAATGCTTTATTACACCAGAAGGATAAATAAAAACAAATAGTAATAAGAGCCAAAAAAAATACAATTTTGGTGTAAGGGCGGCCTTATCACCACAGGTGATCTCTTCCAGGCAACCTTACCAATGAAAGAAAAGAAAAACAGTCAGACATTTGGTTGGTGTACAAACATGAATTGCACCTTTTTTTTTTTTTTTCTAATAAAAAACATACTCAAAAAAAAAACATTCTATATATGTTCATAAACACAAGCGCTAGCACACACATTACAATAATAAATATATATTTATTTCCTAATAAAAAAAAAATATATAAAAATTACTTACAAACAAAATTTGACGCAAAAATATCCAAAAAGCAGTTCACTCAACGACGTACAACCTGGCAATGGATCAGCTGCGGCCGCGCTCGCGTCTTCTATGTGCTACGCAGTGCAATATCGAGTGAAGCAACAATATAATCGCATTAATCACATATATCATGATATAGCATTTTCAAAAATCAAGCATTATAAATATAATGTAATATAGAAAATGATTGTTATAACTTACGTTCATAGATAGCGTTTAGTGTCAGTGAGCTGTGACGTTGACCCTTGGCAATAGGATAATTCGCTTCAATTCGCCTTTCCGGTCGAACAGTAGTCTTAACAGGCAGTTATTGAATAAAGGAAAATCACTTAATAGTAAAATTGTTTAGTTTATTTTGAGATGACATCAAATGCGTCGCCGGCGCATCATGTTCCTTGTACAGTGTTGTGTTGTATAACATACATAATATGTACAATATATACACATGTGTAAAATAAAAGTTATAGGGATTTAAAATTGAATATTCAGGTTATTACAACTCACGATATGAAGTCCATTGAAATTTTGAAACATATTTCATCCTATACCAGTTTTAATTATTTAATTGAAGCAGGAGATATAAAAACTGTAAAATGCATGCAACAATATCTTATATACTCGTTTCCTCAGGCTTATAAATTAGAGTATGCGACAGGTGGCAAAACCGATGTCGCACTAGATAATTTGGTTTTATGTATTTCGATATTTTAGCGTTTAAACACTGAGGATGGTCTTTTTTTTTAATTTTACTGTAAGATTTTTTTTATAAATAAAAATATGCTTAATCTTATTGATATTCAATTAGCAGGTAGAATTACCAAATATTTTTTTTTATTTCGCTGTCACCTTAACCACAATATTAATAAATTATAATGTTATAAATAAAATAAAAAATAGTACACTCATGTACTCGTATAGTTTTAATTCTTTGTCCTGTTACAGAAACTTTCGTACATTGCATAGGTAATATGAAGTGGTACCGAGTACCGGAAAATTAACAAAGCTGTCTTTCTTATATGTCGACACTAGCTGTTACCCGCGACTTCGTCCGCGTGAACCAAGAAACATCTTCATTCCGATCCTGAGTTCCGATCCGGTTTTCCCATCTTCGAGTAATCTGAGGAGTATACGTATCAATAACCTCCTCCTTTCTTGCAGTCGGTTAATAAAATGAGATGATAGTCAGATACAGATCTCTCAATTGGCTTATTATACGAAAAAACCGCATCTGTGCCTTTCAAATTTGAGGGTTGCCCTCGATTTATCCAGGATTCCATAATCAGATCCTGATCTCCTTACCATGGGACCAATTGTGAAATATAGATATATTAAAAATTTAAATATAGCCGTACCATCGAAGAAAAATTCAATAATGAAAACAATTTATTCAGACGCTATCTGAAGAAATGAAAATTAAAAAATAATTATTCCCCAAAATGGGAATCGAACCCATAACCATTGTGTTGCAGTCATACACTATTCCAGTGCGCGATGGGAGCTTCAAGTACGTATTAAAATATTTCTCAAAATATAAACAATACTTAGAATAACACCTATAACTTTTTTTAGAGTCAGACACTTCGCAATTGCGCCACTGTGACTAACATTAAGTTTATATACTTTATTTTTTTAATTATTCATCCTTATACATATTGAAAAGACTTATGTTGATGCTCGGTTTGCGTGGACCTCATGACTTTATATATCATACTACTTCCATATACTACGTTGAGCCCAAAGTTATAACAGCTACACTTAGTAAAGAATATTAAGCACTATAATTATTTTTTGAGTACAGATAGCAAACCACAGTATATATGTTTTTCTAATTATTAAATGTATATATACTGTGGTTCGCGTAGTCTTTTTATATTTAGTATATCTAACATAGTTTGCATATAAGCGGTTTGTTTGTCTGTTTGTCTGTCACGCCTACACGGGTAATCTACCAGTCCGATTTAGATGAAATATAGAATGAATTTAGTAAAAAATACTTATTTTTTCAAAATTAAAACTCTAAAATGTTAAAATAGGCTAATTTGATTTTCAAAAATCTACTCCCCAGGGTTGCCATGTAACGAAACAATCACATAGTTCACGCGGCGAAGCCGCGGGCGGATTGCTGGTATATATATGTATATGAGCCGCATCCAAATCGGGAAGACATACAAGCCAAATACTTGCTGCTTGCCAAATGCATTTAAATAGAATTCGTAGTTTTAACTTTGCAAAAATAAATGCTTACTTGCAGCGCGCCCTGCTGAGTTCTCCCTGTAGCACATTTATGAGAACATGCACCGATTAAACCTGAACCTGTCATTAAAAACCATTTTGAATTCGGACTTGTAGTTTTGAAGATAATTGACACAGTAGTTTGTATAAAGAAACAAACAACCTCCCGCCCCAAATACATATACAGTTCTGTACTGTCGCTGTTCTGTACTGGTTAAAGATATATTTAAAAATAAATATATCTTTAACTATTTATAAGCTAAAGAATTTTACATTTTGACTAAAAAAATAAATTAATAATTAACAAAAATGAAATTTGCAATGCAAGCTTTGGAAAAGTGAGAACAAAAAATTGAAAAGTTCTCAAATCAAGTTTAACATTTCCTTTTTTGGATATTCTTTTTTTACTATGTTGAGGCCATTTTAATTATAATTACATATTATATAAGTACCTATATTCATAAGGATTTATATTTTAACCTTGGCCGTTATTTTATTTTTTAGAAAAATTGTGCTTTAATAAAAGTTAATTAAAGTTAATTCCGATTGATTAAAATTATTTGATTTAATATTTTCATAAAACGTAAACACACAACCGCCAACCACACTAACTTCTCTAAATATTTAAATGCTTTTGTGTTATCCTTCTATAATTTGTTTTTTAAAGAGCCAGGCCAGCTAGCCTCTAATACGTGTAATATAAATCAATAAAATCTGGCAACATTGAAAATTAGTATTAGATAAATAAAAACACAGTCATAATAGAGAGTGGATTCGGTTCGATACGCAATATCCTTAAAATGTATATACTTTTCAAGTGTGACCAGCCCTCCCTGCTCTGCCGTCAATGACGTTCCGTGCTACATTCAGTAATTGCAACACAAACTAACGTCCTCTGTCCCACGGGAACTTGCAACTTGTGATAATATTAGTTATTAATAAAAAAAAGCGTCACGTCAGCGTCACAACCAGACAAATCAAGACGCTTCCCGCCAAAATCGAAAACATTGGGTTTTAAGGTGCGGAACTCAACGCCACTCTTTTTCCTAGCCATCTTCTTAATAATTTGTCCGAGTAGGATCCAATTCATAATAATACAGATAGCCCAGTGAACCAATTCTCCAATTTCTGCATAACTCTATATAACTAAAGATGTTGTTACGTTCAAGGTTTAGTGTACCTTCAGTCCACCATTGAGCCACGTCTTAACAGAGCCACAAACATATCAATAACTTCACTCGTTTCATATTTACTAAATACTATTTACTAAAACTCACAAAATATTATTTTTGCAAATATTTTTTTCGTCTAAATTATTTAATTGGTTATTTTATTTTTTATTCTCATTATTAAAATAAAAATATACTTTTTACAAATATAATAAATTTGCATTTGTAATATTGTTTTTATTAAAATTATTATTTAGATTTATTATTTATTTTCAAAATAAAATAATTAATCTGGTATAATCGTTATGATGTTGTGAACGTTTATTTATGTGATGGCATAGAAATGCATTGTCAGTAGTCTGATCTAATAACTCATTCTGTGTCCAATTCAATCCATTACTGGCTTAAAATTTTGAAGGTTGTTGTTTGTTCCACCATTTTCCAATATATCCGATATTTCCCTTAGTTTATTAAAATGAATTTTGTATGTCTATTTATTATCTAGTGTGATGAACGGGTTTTCATATCTTATAAATTTAGTAAAACCATAGTACCATAGAATGGGATAGCATCTAATACTTTTATTTTTGTCTCCGCTTTGGTGAACAAGACAAAGCACGGCAATGAGATCCGTCACCATTATACAACGATCCTAAAAAAAATATTAAAGAATATTACCAAGCTCTCTCTGTCTAGTTTACAAAATATATATAGAGAGATGGAGGATATGATATGGATGTTGAAAGGCGTATTGCTGCCGGTAACAGGGTTAACGGTGCCCTCGCTGCGTTGATGCGACGGCGGAACGTGAGCATAGCCGCACGTTTAGTTATGCACACTGCAGTGCTGGCACCGACGCTGCTATACGGCAGCGAAACGTGGGTATTGCAGAAGAAGAATAAGAGAAAGATGAATGCTGTAGAGATGAGATCTCTTCGAAAGATGTGCGGAGTCAGCATAGCTGATCAAATCTGCAATGATAAGATACACAGAATGGCAGGTATTAGCCAGAAAGTCATAGTAAGAATGAAGACGGGCGTGTACATGTGGTTTGGGCACGTCGAGAGGATGAATGATGGAAGAATGATGAAAGAATGATAAGAAAGATATATGAAGCAAAGATGAGGTGAGGTAAGAGAGGCAGGGGGAGACTTTGGTTGACCTTCGAAAACTCAGTATCTACGATACTGGAGGAAGGTCACGTAAAAAGCATGAGGACCCCCCGGAGGACGTGTATGAAGAAGTTGATGACAGTAGACGTGGCGAAAGAAGTATGCCGGGATAGCGTAGCGTAGCGTAGCGTAGTGTAGCGTATTGTGCGTTTGGCGCTCCGTTCTCTCTAACTACCCCGCAAGGGATACAGCGTGAAGCTAAAAAATATATAGAGAAAGTAAAGAATTATAATAGTAAATTTTGTAAGAAAATTTTGATATCATTTCAATCGTCAACACAGACGTTCGTACGTTTCGTTGGTGGAAGGGAAGATCTTCCACGGTGTATTACAGTACAGTGTAGTACAGTACACGGCCCTTTTTAAAGCTATTGCTAAATATTTTTAGTTAAATTACAAACAAAAAGGTAGCTGTTCTAACATCAACATCAGTCTATAGTTCTAGGGTTATTACATGATTTTTTTTTAAATTATTGTTTATAGAAGCTTAAATAACATACATGTGACTTAATTTACAGAGATATATTTGTTAATATTAGTGCTATTTCTATCCCTAATTACCCCTCTTCGTGCTGGTACGCGATACCATATTTTTCACTTTTTAGAATAATATATGTAAATGTCATGTTCACGTCCTAAAAACGATGCCAGTTTGTCTGTTTTTATTAAGATCTAACTTTAACTTTTAAAATGAAATGGCTCAACAATTAGAAAGCCCTCTTAAAGGAAGTTTTAAATAGTTTTAACATAAGCTGAGCTCAGTATATCAATTAAAAACAGAAGGGAGCTCAACGTGATTATGACTAACACTTAATTAAGATTGTAATAAATAGTAAAGATTGCACATCCGTTAAATTGATACAAATTAGTTTTAAATTTAAAAATGAAAAAATGAATTAAATTAACGCCTGGCATAGACGCATTGATTGTATAAATGTTAGGCTTTTGTCTGCTTATATGGCATACCATTATTCAAGAGGTAAAATAAAGGAGAAATTACTCAAGATCCCATGTCTTTATGTTCATATTGCATTATCTCTCTTAAGTACATCTTTTTATAATAAAACATTTCTGAAAAGCGGGTCATTAATCATTTATCAACATTTATCCTACCTAACGAGAGCCTAGTACTTTTTTAATTAATTCTACTAACAATTATCGTTGACTTTCAAGAAACGAGTGGAATAACAATAAAGAGTTAACTTTTTAATTGAATTTAATTTGTACTCGCGCTATAATTAAAATGCCATAAAGTTATTTATTATTTGAAATTACTTAGTCAGGTCATAAGTTCTGTCACACAATAGAAACGAAAAGTTTCTGGAATTATGGAATGCTGGCCACAAAAATGTTTCTTAAATTTCAATTAACAATCTTTTGCGAAAATAAGAATGTGTATTTTTTCACATTTGGCGTATTATTAAATATGGAGTGGACGCTTATAGAAGACCGTGTCGCGGTTATCGCGCTACATTGGTGTGGTTATGCGCCATCTCAGATTTTTGATATACTAAAAAAATTGAATTTAACCAAAAGATTAATTTATCGTACCATCAAACGGTATAATGAGGACTCAAGTTTGGAAGATAGAAAAAGAAGTGGTCGTTCTCGCTCTGTTAGGACGCCAGCAGTGATAAAAGCTGTGAAGGCGCGGATCCAAAGAAATCCCATACGCAAGCAGAAACTTTTAGCCCTTCAAATGGGGTTAAGCAGAACCACGGTCAAAAGGGTGTTGAATGAGACCTAGGGCTACAAGCCTATCGCAGATAAACAGGACATCGTTTAGATGCGCGTCTAATGGACAAGAGACTGAAGAGATCCCGCGTTTTATTGAAGCAGTACGCGGGAAAAAAGCATCGTCAAATTCCTTTTATCGGACGAAAAATTTTTACCGTAGGAGAGCTACAATAAAGAAAATGATAAGGTGTACGCCCACAGCAGTGAAGAGAGATAACAAAATATGGCAACACTTAGAGGAAAAGACCTGCTCAACACGCCATCCTAATGTGGAGTCACTCAAGGCATAATTGATCAAAGCAGCTGCCGATATTGACATGGACCTCGTGCGTGCTGCTATAGACGACTGGCCGCGCAAGTTGAAGCCCTGTGTACAAAATCGCGGAGCTCATTTTGAATAATAGTAATTAAAATAAGAATCCATGTTTTATTATGTTTCTTTTAATATATAAATGATTATTCTAAAAACAAACATATCTCAATTATTTCACGATAAAATGTGACAATACTTACGACCCGACTAGGTATAAATTAGAATCCAGAAAGTATTTATCAAAATAAAATTTGTTAAAAGAAATTAACATAAGTATCTTACATAAGATCCAAAGCATTAGAGCTGCCGATTTTAATGGAATATAATTTGTAAAAAAGTCAATGTGTTTCATAATAACATTTAGAAATACATTAGGTTAATAAAATAAATATTCCACACACTATCATGAGTTTCACATACATTTTCATATAGCCGCGCGTCAGCGGGGCGACTAGTTAAGATTTGGTGAATTAGACATTGCCACGAACGATAAAAGTAATTAAAATAAGTTATCAGCTCTAGGCCAAGTATTATATAGGCTTAATATGAAAAATATGCAAGAGAGATCTAGGTATTTTCGTCATTAAGCTGCTATTGAATATGCACCCATTAAGCATTTCACAACACTATCCCACGTGAAAGGACACTCCGTAAGTAGACCATAATGAATCACACCGCTTGTGAAAAAACTAGATTTTTCAAGGTTGAATTTTGTCAAACTTCCTTACTTTTTAATTTATACAAAACATTTTATTTGTTTCATATTAACTTGTCTAATATTACTCAATATATAATAAGCTGAATTCTGTATAATGGCGAACTAAATATGATCAATTTCTAATTTCGTCATGGAAGAATTTGGGTAAACTTTATAGTGTAGCTAAATAATTTATTGCTATCTTCAGGAGTTTTTCAGATAAATATTCCCATTTGATGCCGCCGTCCTATCGAGAAGTTCTCTTTACCTTTTCCGCATAAAAATACAAAGTGCTTAATAGCTGATGAGATGATATGATCAAGCGAGATAGGAACTCATTTCTATATAACTACACACATAATATAATGTTTATATCCTAACAGTAATCGTACACGCAACCACTTGCAAACGAAACAATAAATATCTTACCAAACAGATAATCTTAGTTTACGCCCTATTTAGAAAATGACTTTATGTCGGTTACAGCCCCATAGTGAAACTCAGTTAGCGAGTGAAGCGGTGATTTACGCAATTCGATTATAAAACGGTGTTCCCACCTTCTACTAGCGCTGTAAAATATTTGAATAAATACGATCCTGACAGTATTCCCCTTACGCATTTCAGATTACTATTTGACAGAAATGGGCCTGTTTGCTAATTAGCTGAGTTGTATATAATTATACTATAATAACTACTGTTTTATAACATTATTTTACTTAATAGATAAAAAATCTAAATGCTTATTAAAACTATTTTAATAAAAAAAATCTTTGAAAAAGTATATTTTTATTTATATTTTCACCTTTCCACATCTCTGACATAACCTAAGCTTGCTTAGCAAAAAATTGTATTGCGAGTATGGCCAGTCATAATACTATCTCAAAATAAATCATTAAAAAGATAGTATCATTATCAATATACTCGTATATATAGATGGCCAGTCGTGGCCCAGTGGCACAAGCGTGTGACTTTAAACGACTGTTTGTAGGTTCGATTCCCACTCGAGGAGTGAAAATTATATTTCCATTTTCTTCGCTCTGGTGTCGAGGTAAAGCGCGGCGTTAAGTTCCGCTACTTAACACGCAATGCCTCCGAATCCAGCGGAAAGTAGGGAACGGAGTGTCGTAACACTAGGTTCTCTCTGCCTACCCTGCTGTGTGCGGGATACAGCGTGAAGCTAAAAAAAAACAAAAACAAAGATAATAATAAAAAAAATACAAGTGACAATTGAACCCATAGCCATCAAGTGTGCGATTAGATAACTTTCTTCTGTGATATTTTTAAGTAATTTTACTAAATATTATTTCTTTTGCCTTAGCACTAAAAACTTAGCAAAATGTTCAAAATGTGTTTATATTCACAGGCGCCTTCTGTGCGCCGCTATAAATTAAATCTTATTTTACACGCTTAATAATAAATTAACTCAAACAAATAGACTTTTGGGAAATCGAGAAAAGCGAATCAATTGATAACTCAAAAAAAAAAATAACGAAATAATGTGAAACCAAAGCAATTTTATTGCCAATGAAATGCTTGTGGGACAGTAAGCTTACAGTAACGAACTAAACGTGATATTTGTGGGTTTTTATATATTTATATATTTGTTTTATATATTTATATTAGATATTACATTAAATTAGAACTAAGTATCATTTTGTTGGTCCGAATTTATTCGTTCCATTAGATGCCGATTGATAGGTTCAAACTAATACATTTACATCCTCCATCATCCCTTGTTTTATCCTCATGGGGGTTGAATTTGTCACAATCCTATTTAAGCGGGTGTCTTCACCATAATAACTCCAGTCTTTAATTTCAGTTCAATCAGTCGAATATCTAAGAAGATTTAAACAAACTTTTATCCCCTATTTTATTGTTTTAGGGGTGGAATTTATCAAATTCTTTACTTGGGGGATGGCTACGTCATAGTAGCTATATGCATGTAAAGTCTTAGTCCGATTGGTTTAAAATTGACTAAGTTTCATGCAAACAAACATATAAATCGAGAAACACTTACTAATAATATTCACAAAGTTGTTTTCTTCACCAATAATATTAATAGTGAACGATTTGAAGCACTCGATTCTGCATTTATCATTCTATGGTGGTTTTACTTGGTAGGCTTGATCTGTTGTTTGCTATGTGACTCTTTCCAGTATTTCTTACATTTTTATTTAATTTTTTTTCTGGTTTCTTGGATTTTTATTTCATTTTCTTTCCATTTTATCATCATAACTCTTGTAATACTAGGTACCCTATCAATTTTTACTGTTTCCCAATGCTCTTCCATAATTACTGTCTCTCTCTCTAATGTGACAAACTACAAACATGTTGTAGTTTGTCACATTAGAGAAATTACAAATTATTTAGTGCACTAATACTAAAAAGTACACAGACAGATTTCCTTACGTGACTGCAAATGATATCTAATAATGTATGAGAAACTGACTTATTTCCAAATGGTATTTATTAAAAAGCTGGCCCAACTATTAAACTGGACACAAACACTTTACCAATATTCAAAATTAAAGTAACATGCAAAGAAATTCATAATTAACCTATATTTAAAACAATATCATTAAGCTAAAAATTTTATAAACAGATGCAAGTATAAATCAGTTACTATGCTCTCAAAAAAATTAGCAAAACTTAAGCCAATAAGTTGATAATACAATACAATACAATCAATTGGCATTTATATGGCAATAACTCCTGACGTAAAATAGCTTGTGCCGTTGTATGTCAACTATCACTTGCAAAAAACTGTGAGAATAAAAGAGCCTTAAATTACTATTCGATTCTTTTCGAGTTTGAACACGGGGGAATGATTGTTTAAATTATATTCGTTGCGTACGGTACTCAAATTCAGGTGGAAAGTGGAGAACGAAACGTTTGGGTTATATGCATGAAGCTGAACTATTATTAATTACTGTAGATATAACCAATATAATTCGGTCGTAATATTCGTTTTCCAGCCGCATTATCTCAAACTCAATTGAAATTAAAAACTATCTATCTAGACTTTTTTTATCTATTCTGAAGAGAAAGTTACAAAAGTTTTGAGCATCTTATTAGTTTTATTAATTTATATATAATATTCTTTCCTTTTTTAGCTTCACGCTGTATCCAGCGCACGACAGGGTAGGCAGAGGGAACCTAGTGTTAAGACACTCCGTTCCTCACTTTCCGCTGAATTCGCAGGCATTGCGTGTTAAGCGGAAGGCGGAACGTAACGACTCGACACCAGAGCGAAGAAAATAGAAGTATTAAATATTTCTATTCCTCGAGTGGGAATCGAATCCACATCCAGCCGCGTTACAGTCGCACTTCGTGCACCTGCGCCACGACTGACCCCTAGTCAGTTTTATTAATAAGTCCTAATAATCAAAGATTTAAAATTTGAGTAGAATATTTTACATTTTTACATATAAGAAATTTACGATTACGATACCACTTACGATTTATTTTATATCGGCGCAGCAAAGTGCAACGATCTCCAACAAAGTAGGGTTAGCGTTCAATAAATGCATAACGGTGTCACACTACTACTTAAGATTCAATTTATCGCACCAGCCTACAATAGAGGGATAACTACGTCCTGCATTTTCAGCGTATTTTGATGATACATTGTATCAATTGGTACATCCGTGTAACTATCTTAAATCGTTTGCGACCATCGAATCTCTGCGATTAAAATGCTTAGCAAAGCTTAAACCTCTATATTTTATTTCTTTGACGAAATTACATCGAAATTCCACTTTTTATTATATCGACGTTTCACTTTTCCAGTATATCGATATATTTCAGACATTCATCTGCCAATTTATATGTGAAAAGATATATTTACCCACTTGACTTGACATCATGTCAATTTTGAAGCTTTATTCATAATTATCGATTACATTTAATGACATGATACTTTTCTGCTGCAATGTATATACCAACTAGTTTGATAACAATTCTCTACGAAATTGCATTGAAATTCAATAAGTATTTCGATGTCATTTTCATTTCATTTCGATGTAGCCATCGAGTCGTCAGTTAAGATATGTCAGACTATGGGAATAGCTTCCCAGTACATAATTACCTACAAAGGAATAAGGACAAGGCAAGGTCAAAAAATAAAACAACAATATTTTTTTTACTGTTCACATCCAGTTTATTCTATACTAAGAGAGTATACATGTATCATTATGTCTATTACTATTTAATGTGTATTCAGAACGTCAAATATCTATTCATACTTAGTGCCACAGGAGGCACATTCATGTGGGTAGCGGTGCCTATGAATGACAAGTTTTACTCAATTTCCCTCATTATTTCATTTACTTCAACAATAAAAATTGAATATAATTACTTATTAGCGAAGTTTTAATGTGAGCGCCTGATTGTTATCAATAGCAATTATGTATAATTGCAATTTGAACACAGCACTTAAGTAAGGAGTAATTCGAATGTCTTTATGTGAAATCTATTATGTATTACATTTTTCAATCATTCATAGTCGCCCTTTAACACCACTATATTATTATATTACATGCTTCATATTTATTATATTTAAGCGCGGGACAGCTCTATAAGTAAAATTAACAGTTCAAAAAAAATTGTACGAAAATGTAGAATAGTACTGAAATTAATGAAAACACTAAATTAATTTCTGACAAATACGTGATTTTTAACTACGATTCCATATTTTTAGTAATACTATTTCAAACTAATATTGAATAAGAAAATATATTCAATCAAATTAAAGTAATTAAAATGTATAAATAGCTTTCTTTTGTTGGTACCATGACATGAACAGATGATGTAAAATTAAATGTACATAGGTTGATGTAAAATCGTCTAGTTGTAAATCCACAAATATTATTTTACTAAAGATCTATTATTATTTATCTAAAAGTGATTATATAATAAGGATAATTATGTTATGCCGTAAACTTGTAAAGCTATTAATTTAACAAATTATTCACGGAAATAAAAAAATGGTAAATTTTACGTTTCCGTAGCGTAAGAATTGAAATTAGGCAACATTTTAAAATCATAAAATGGCGTCTTTAAAATGAATATTTTGATCGATCCTTTACTTATAAAAATATCAAGCATAATAATAGCGAAAGCATGTTCGCATTAACATAATGGTGCACCGCAGCAGAATGTGACAACTTAACCTATATTATAATTAGGAGTATACATATATTGTTTAAAGTATAACTAACCAAATATTGATAAAACGATAGCTTTAGTACAAATAAACTTTGGGTAAAGCCATCATATAGAAGCAGGGAAACCTTGCTTTTCCTAATCTTAAAAAAACAATTTACCTAAATGTGTAAATAAATTCCAATAAATAATATTTTTTGGACATAGATTTGAGATCTGCCTCACAAGTATCTTGTAAGTCCCTATTAATTTATTGTGCATTGTGATATTTATCACAGTACCCTTAAAGAAAATCAAAGGACTGTACAATAAATTAACTAGAAGTAATCTTCCAAATATAAGAACAATAAGAACAGTAAAATTATTTATTAAAAAAAAATGAAAACATTTTAATATAAAAAGCTATTTTCACTGAAAAAGAAAACTTAACCAAAATTATATATTTATATATATCGATTATACATAATAAATAATTACAATAACTTATTATTTCACGCAAAAATAATGTGTACTTAAATAAAAGCTGTTATTAGATGGCTTACATCTGGAGCCGTCTCATCTTACGTTCCATCTTCTTGCGTTTTTTCTCCTCTACTTCAGATGGATCTGGAGGTGGAGCTTGGAATATCCATGGAGCAATGATGTTCTTCCACAACAACCAGAGCATACGCAAAGGCATCAGTATCAGAAGACCCCAGAAATAGTTGGAGAAAAGTGCCAAAACATGAGTAATAGAAGCCAGTATGACAATATCTTTAATGTGCCTGTAAATAAATGTACCCTATATTGTTAGTGTAAGGGGAAACAACCAATTTCGTTGTCAGTTGCTAAAAGAACTCGTAATACTCTTAAATGTGTGTGAAATAATGTTTCTTATCCTGTTTCTATAATACAAACATTGAAGAGTCATTATTAAAGATATATTTATGTGCAATCCTATCACTTCACAATTTTGAATAATTTAAATTAGACTAGTTAGGTCTAATTTAAATTATTCAAAATTAGAACCAAATCTATTTTTCTTTAGATTAATATTAATTTATTAATGTTACATAAAAGGTGCACTTAGCATTCGCACATCAATACATAAAAACATTGCTTAAATTTACCACCAGCAAACCAGACTTTGCTAATTTAAATTCTGCAAATCAGAGTGAAATATAATTGGATTTTGTATCTATAAATCCCCTGTAATCCCTGTTTGCAAAAAAATAGAAAAAAAAACTAAAAAGAGTGTACAACTTACTCTCCCATTCCACCCTCCATGTTCAAGTCTAAGCCAGGATCGATAAGGAGGCTATTGTCAGCATATTGAGGTCGGCTGATATAACACAACAGTTGGTAACAGCCAAAGTATATGAGTACCACAAGGAAATTCATAAACTAAAACAAGAAATATTATTTGATATACACTGTAGTATTTAGTGTTTATATCAGGGATAAAAATTAAAGATTTTTGTTTTAAAAAAAAAAGCTCACCGTAGATCCGTAGCATATGCTTTCAAAGTAGAAACATATAGAAACAAAGTTATAAACCAGAGTTGCCGCTAGTGACATGTTCCTATAGAAATATACAGTTGCTGTGTTTTCAGTTAAAATTTGTTTTGCCCCCTTAGTGGGGATCTTTCCTTTATGTTGCTAAAACGGAATTGTGAAATTAATATATATTAAAGATTTGTGTTTTAAACACATTTTAATAACTGAAATAAATTGATAATTTCACTCATAATTAGCTATTTATAAAAAAGATTTCTTTTTATGACATTTAAAAAGAAAAATATATATAATTATCTAAATATATTAACTTTTACACACCGGTGCCATTCTGTAGTGTTTTCCTCTTTTGCTTACCACGCCGAGCAGCAGCTTGGCGCCTTTATGCACTCCCTACTTTGAAAAAACTAGGATTACTCCTAGTTTTAGGGCAGACACGTCCTAAAGCAAAAAATTGTTACAAATAAGTTTTCTTTTATTTGGCCAATCTGTCTTATATTTATAAATAATTTGTAAATTTCAAAGTAATATTAGGTTTAAATTTATAAAGCTTGTTGAATTTCATTTGCTACTTGGTCATTTAAATAATGATTAACACAAGAATTGTTTTCAGTGTTTATTATTATAAATTATTATTCTTATAATAGTCTAGTCTGTTGCACTAAAGTTGTATTCAACTCACAGCACAATGTTTTATTAACACCAAACTAATTATCTTTAATATTAGACCTCAAAAACAAAAGTATATTTCATTTTACTTCCTTTTTTTTATTGTATCACAGCATGAAGCAAAAAATTTATATATGTGTTCCTAACCATAATAAGTTTTTTATCATGAAGTAGGTTCCTTATTTAGAATTTTTTTCACTAATCAATTTTAAATTAGGCTATTTTTTGTGGAAATATTCAATACTGATGAAACCTGATGAATACAAACCTATGTGAATAGAAAATGAATAATACAAACCTGATGAATAAATTTAGTAGCCTGATCTGCCATTTAAGCATGTACATGTACACATCAATTGTATAGTAATATACTTTATACTCTACTAAAATGTGAATCTCACAAAAATGTCTATGGTAATAACTGATAATAATAACAATAAAATATTTTGTAGAGACGAAAGTTAAGAGTTCTTAAATTTTTCTATATAAAATTCGCTACAAAGCTATTGTATCCATGACCAAAATGTAGGTAGGTATCACACAAAACAAAAACCAACATACTGTATTAAGCAACCAATTATATTCTAAATAATATTGTAAAAAAAGAAAGTAATGGTAAAAATACAAAATAGAATAAAGTTATATTTATTAATGTAATACATAATATGCTTACTAAACCACTTTTGGAAATTAAATACAAAAACAACCAAGAATCACTTACCTAATGCACAGAAATAATATTTAATGCCTATGCAGGATTATGTTGAGTATTTCAGATAAAGTTTTAATAATTAAAAGTGCTACCGCGGGACACTTAATATTTGAAGAGAACTTCAAATTCAAGAGACTGGTCTAGAATCAATCAAGTCCAAAGCAATAATGTTCAATTTGACAACTGCCCAGTCTTTACTAAGTTGCGTCATGACAATTACTGAAAAGTCATTCATCTATGTGGCAAACGTTCTGAAAATTTTAGGAACATTTTAGTAACATAACAACATAATTACTTTTAATTACTTATGACAAATATTATTTTCTAAATATAAAATTTTATATTTAACTATACAATTTCATTTTCTGTGTTATTTATATATTTTTTTACATTTTATGGAGTACACATAATTTCGTCGCACAATGTAACAGTTGAATAAGATTTGATAAATATTTTAAAACGTTATTAAATATTTCAGCTATACGCAAAAATAGAGTCTTAGGCTTATTTTACTTTTATTTGTTCCTATTTAGAAAAAAACAACTATAAAGTTGTAACTTTAGAATAAATTATATATTCTATAGTAATTTTTTTTGACGGTAGGAGGAAAATAAAGTAGTTATAGTTTTTTGCGCTCTATATTTAATGTCGTAAAAAACTGTATAAACTTAATCTAAATATGGACCAGTGATTATATTTAACCTGCCAGTTATCCATTACAAGTAAAACAAACATAAGTTTATAAAATTGGAACAAAAAAGTGCACAGTACAATAACCATGGAAGCAATGAAGAATAATCTGGAAGAATTGACTGCTAATTTTACTACTAGAATGTTGGAATTTCAAAAACAGTTAAATGGATTTAGCTCTTCTACAACTAGTCCAACAGAAAGTATACAACTTCAATTCAATGAAATCCGCTCTTTTGTAATGACAGCACTTGAAAATCTTCAATTGCAAATGGAACTATTAACAAAACAATTTGATGCTATGGAGATGTGGTCCAGATAAAAAATTCTATTATTACATGGTGTTCCTGAAGTAGCCAATGAAGTTATATTTGAGTGTGCTATTAAGGAGCTGTCCGTTCATATATCTGCCACTTCTTTAAGTCGTTGTCACCTGATGGGACATTCAGGTGCAAATAAACCAGGCACTATACTTCTGAAATTTAAAGACAAGGCATTAACGGACCAAGTTTAGTCTAATAAAATCAGTTTGAAAGGATCTGGTTTTACTATAGCAGAGTTTCTGACCCCATCGAGACACCATGCAGAGTGCAGAGTGAAGATGGTATAAAGCACCCTATCACCACTACGACAGAGTTAAACAATATTCGCTGCTGCAGACAATTCAGTGTCACCTCTGTCGAATTCCTCTACAATGGCAAAATCATCTAATATATCAATAATCTTAGTTCATAAGAAATATTTATAAGTGTTTTTTTTTCTTTTTTAGAATCTAAGCTTTTATTATTACTTTTTTTACGTTTTATATTATACTTATTTATTACTTTTTACATATTATATTATACTTATATATTTCTTTTAACATATACCTATTTTTATTTATTAAATTATATATTTCATGGGGGAATTCAATACTTGCCTATTAAAGAACGACACTCGCAGTAAAAAATTAACATCAATTTCAGAATCATGTAGTTTGCACATACTTCCCCTTTCTGCTACTCATGTTTCCCCTGGATGTACTCCCTTGCTTCTCGACCATCATCTCCAAATTTTGTTTCAAAGCATGGAAAATGGCCAGCTGACGCTTTTTCCTGTCATGATCTCATCTTCTCGTACAAAGTTCGTCCTCTTAAAAATAAATCCAGAATTCTTCTGCAACGTAGTTTTGGTGGAATGGATAGGGACCGTTTACGCGATGATGCTAGTAAAATTGATTGGAGTGTTGTATTTGAAGCAGAAAACATAAATGATAAAGTTCATAATTTCAATTCAAAATTAGATCAGTTATACGATATACACGCGCCGATTAAACCTATTCAAATGAAGCATTTGCATACTCCTTGGCTAAATTCAGAAATTACATTGCTTATGAACAAAAAAAATATGGCTAAACACAAATTTAAATTAGACGATAACGAAACTAACCGAGCCAAGTATATTAAAGCAAGAAATCGCTGCAATACATCATGTAGAGATGCACAAAGACGCCATATCTATAAATCTGTCGAAAACAGCGACACCGCTAAAACTTGGAAGTTTCTAGAATCTCTAGAAGTGGGTAAGTCACGTCACAGTTTTAGCCAATATTGATATTAATATTCTTAACAACCACTTTACAGCATATAACGTAATCAATACTGTTCATAAAAAGCATATCACCCACTTGTAACTCTCAACCGTTTTACTTCCGATCTATCACTGAATGTGATGTTAAAAGGAATGTACAAGCTATATCCTTGAATGTCGTTGGTTTCGACTGCATAAATCATAATATGATCATTTCTATCCTAGATATCGTGTGTCCTATACTAGTCTATATTTTTAATTTTTCTTTCTTTTGCAGCAAGTTTCCAGAAATTTGGGAAAATGTGCAAGTTATCCCTCTTTCAAAAAATGCTTCCGATCCCTAACCAAAATATCCTTCTGATTTTCGTCCTAGTTCTATTCTCCTATTCCTCTCTAAAGTTCTTGAGAAATTAATCCATCAACAAATGAGCTGTTATTTCAGCGTCAACTCCCTCTTTAATCCTTTTCAGTCAGCTTTCGTACAGGTCATAGCACGACTTCTGCTTTAGTTAAAATTACTGACGATATTTGATGGGATACGGACAATAAAAAATGTACCATCTTAACGCTTATAGATTTTAGTAAAGCTTTTAATAATGTTGACCATGATTTACTATTAAAACTTCTACATTTCTTTAACATATCTCCATCTGTGACGGAATGGCTTCGAAGTTACCTTAAAGGGCGATAGCAACGCATTCGTTTGGACGAGAAATTCTCTTCATGGTGTGATGTTGTCGCAGGGGTACGACAGCGGTTGGCGGCGTGCTGTCTCCTTTATTATTTTCAATTTTTACTAATTCGATCACGCTAAACATTTCTTCTCTCCATCATATGTATGCAGACGACATCCAAATTTATCGTCAACCTAACCTCGAAGATCTGTCAAGTGCAATTAATGATGTCAATAGTGACCTTGATGCAATTTTGAAATGGAGTCAGTTTTATGGCATTTACGTAAACCCTCCTAAGTCTCAAGTAATTATTATTGGTAGTCCAGGTATAATTCGTAGGATCGATTGGAAAAATCTACTAGCTGTGGTGTATGATGGTATTTGTATACCTTATTGCAACACAGTAAGGAATCCTGGGGGTGTATTTTGACCAAACATTGTCTTGGTCGGCTCATATTAATTACATTAGTAAAAAGACTTTCTTAGCATTGAAGTCATTGCGACAATTCCGATTAGTTCTGCCCATAATCACCAAAACTATGTTAGCAAATTCTCTGCTACTACTAATTCTTGATTATGCAGATGCAAGTTTTGTTTATGTATCCGAAGAACAACAGAATAAATGAACAACTGGGAAATTGAGCGAATTCAAAATCTGGTAATCTGGTTCATATTCGGCCTCCGTAAATATGATCACGTATCTCATTATCGTGCCAAGCTCAAGTGGCTTCCCCTACGTTGTAGCTGGAACCTGCGTCTACTTACTTTTTTATACTGCGTATTATTTAGCAGTACTGCTCCCTCTTCCTTGAAGAATAAATTTAAGTTCGTTGGAAAGCCTGGAAATGTAGTAAGATCTTCACGCAACTTAACGTTACACATTCCTGTACACAATACAATTTTTTTTAAAAAGTCTTTCACAGAGCATACGATTAATTTGTGGAACAACTTACCTTTAATTCGCTTGGCGAAATCATTACTGTCATTTAAAAAAGCCGTGAAGCAACACCTACTTGAAAAGTATAACGATTTATATGTTTTAATTATGCAGTATAGTATGTTCATGTATGTACTCGTACGTATTTATGTACGTATGTAAGGGCGTTTGTATTTATTTTGGAATGAAAACAAATAAAGTTCAATTTTATTTTTGATATTAAACAGAATAATGAATTATATTTTTTAAACATATAACTATAATTATATTTTATACGTCATAAAATGTACATGGAAACAAGAGTGTAACCCATTTTTATTTTAAAGGTTGAATTTTTTGCTCTTGCAACTCTGAAATTGCTGAACTACCGAGTGAGAGAGCAATTTCGTTTAGCTTTATTGATTTTGAATGAAATAGTCTGAAATGTTAAACTGAGTGAAAATTTATAAAGTAACTGCAAATTACATTTTGCATAATCTATAGTAATATCTTTCTAAAAATATGAAATTTGTCACAGATATTGTGTACAAACCTTGACCCTCAAATTAGAAACTTACATTAGCAAAAAACTTTTGGTGGGTATATTGTCATTACGAGATATTTAGTACAATTCTGGTTAAGTTTTCTTTAAAACCTGAAGTTTTCGAAATAATTAAGTGTTGTGCCATACATAAATAGTTAATGCAAATTCCAACTTTCTAACCCTAATTTAAACGTGTTACTAATATTCCAATTAGAAAAGCAAAGCGAAATTGAATGTAAAAAAAATATTGCATTGCTCGTTTTGGCAGCGATTGAGTTCAACCATTCTATGTCAATGTTAATAAATATGTAAAATGGTGCTGATTAAAATACATGATTGATAAGTAATCTTAATGCCATCAAGTGACAAAATCATGTATACATTTAAGATGTATTTATTGCAGTTTATTATGAAAGTACAACATAAACATGAATTGTAATTTGATGCATATTAAGATCCATGACAGGATGTGTCAGGATGTGCATTTTTGCTATATTTATTTTATCTGCAGGGCAAATGCTTGAAATATATATACAATGGCTTTTGTGATTATGTGCAATTTTTAATTTATAACATTTGTGCTATACATAGAATATATGTCTATTTGGAAATTTATTTATGTATGTATAGAAAATAAATATATTTTGTAAACTGAAGGTTACAAATTATATCATTTGTTTAATTCTCTAAATTGAAATACTGTGTGTGATACAGTATACTATAACTTTTATTTAATTTCCTAATAAGAACATGCATTCTTTTTATTTTAGAAATATAATATAAATGATACAAGAATTTTACGATAGTTCAGATGAAGATGAAATGGAAAGTCAGTATCAAATAGATCCGGAATGCTCAGTTCTCACTTGGACAGACCGCGACATGCATAACCGGTGCTGTGGAGGTAAAGCGTGGTGCATTAAGGTAAGTGCTAATTTTTTTCTGACATCATATTTGAAATGTTGAAACTTTAAATTGGAGGGAGCATTGACCTCTATAATTTTAAGTATAGAAATTGAACATGTCTTTGAAAAGGCAACAACTATCTTACTAATATATTGTCAATTGAAGCTAGAGTATAGAATAGATTTCAATAGTTTATATTTTTATATTATATTACTAAATATTAATAGATAAATGATTAATACTAAGTTCAACATAACTTATTGTCAATAAAAACACATCTAGTAAGAAAAAATGTCTTTTTTAATTTTTATATATTTTATTGGTGAAACAATAATTATAACAGTGATGCATTAAAATATTATTACAATTTATTAATATAATATATTAAACTATATGTAATGACAATTTAATCATATTTAGCATAGAAGATAAGTGTATCAGGATAGTAGTGCCAAGAGTCAGTGCCAGAGACTAGTTATTTTATAAAGGCTGAAAATGTGTTTGTCCATCACAAATAAAAATGATCAGCAAGTGTGGAATTTAGGAGAAGGTTATTCCCATGGGTAATGGGTAGGAAAAGTGTATAAATTTCCACCAACTGCTGGACACTCCTAAACATTAACATTAAAAACATATGTAATATTACCATCATAGTATAAAAGCAGAACTTTACATATATTACATATTTGGGACCTATAAAAAGGTGTTACCCTTTGTCAGATAGTTCTACATCTTGTGGTTTCCACATCTTGCCAGACACAACGAAAATTTAATGTAGATGAAAACATGATACAACAACTTTTCAAGGTATTGTAAAGGAGAGTTCAGCCCATCGTGAAAACAAAAAAAAAATATGTTTATATCCATTTAATACAAAGTAAAAAATACTTATTTATTATTATAAATTATAGAATAATGTTTAATTGCATGAAATAAAAATTCTCAATCTTTTCTGTAGTCTTTATCGTCGATATCAAATTGTCACTCTTTTCATCACAACTATCCCAGAGCAGGAACGAAGTGTACCAGTGCGAGAGTGAGTGTACCAGTGAAAGTGTGAGTGTACCAGTGCGAGAGTGAGTGTACCAGTGAAAGTGTGAGTGTACCAGTGAAAGTGTAAGTGCACTAGTGCAAGTGTGATTGACCAGTGAAGTGTGAGTGCACTAGTGCAAGTGTGAGTGCACCCATGTAAAAGTGAGTGTACCAGTGTAATACTGAGTGTACCAGTGCATGTGTGAGTGCATCAAAGCAAGAATGAGTGCACCAGTGCTTCTATAGCACTGTTTAAATATGACTGGAAAAATACAAAAAAACATTAAAACTGTTGCACCTTGGTAGCACCTTTTTATACACCCCCAATTAATATATATGAAGCTATATGAAAAGCTTAGGGGTGTCTAGCAAGGGGTTGCTGGACACCGCTTGGGTGACATGATTTACGAAAAGTATTAACAAAATGTTTTTAATACTTCAACAAAATTGGGTTATTCTTTATACATCTTTACTACCCTTACCTGTGGAGGTAACCACAACCCAAATTCTATACTTACTGACTCTTTTTTCTTTTGATGGACACACACATAGACAAATTTACAGCCATTATAAAATATTGCCATTGCTGGGCTTTTAGGCTATAGATATTGTACTTTTAATAGTGGAAGGCCGATAGGAAGGCCGGAGAATGATAATATATAAAATATTTAATAACTTTGTGACTAGGTTCATAGGAGATATTTTTAGCGTTATTAACTCTTAAAGTAATTTACGGATGAACATGAATAATAAAGTAGATTGTTAATTCAGAACTGTAGAGTAAGTTAATTTTTTTTAGATTTTTATACCTACTCTTATAAAACTTTGTTAATAAATTCGAAAAATAGCGTAAATCAACGCCACGCCTTATCGTAACAGAGTAAGGTGACGGAAATAAATTAAAAGTATTTGTTTTCTGATCATGGCAATCCATGTGATATAAGCGAAGAAAACCTTAATGACACAGTGAGTTAGCATTTGAATGTACACGCAATTGATTGTGAGTTTGATTCTCACTCTAGAGATGAGCATTATATTTAAATTATTTTAGCTTTCTCCGCTATAGGTACTAGAGAGGCATTGAGTACCACCACTCAATAGGTGTTTTCTCGAATTCTTCTAGAAAGTTCTAGAAAGAACGGAGTCTCTTAACACTAGGTTTTGAATCTTGACTACCCTGCTATGCGGAAGTTGCAATTGTCTATATATTCATTTATTTGTTACGAAAGTGTGTTACTATTTCTATTGAGACACAGTACTGCTATTATTTCAATTACCGTAACCAATTTTCAGTACTTTTTCTATATTTAATAGTTACACTTGCAACATTAAAGTTTAACATAACATGATAAGTTCAAAATTTCGCACGATTTTTGACATCAAGCACTAGAAGTTTTCGATAGTAGTATTTTTATATTTTTTTTAACATGGTGAGAAAATGTTGTGACCTAAAAATTGTAAAAATAGTATTATATCGCTTAAGCAAAGTTTCTATGGCTAAGTGTAAAAAAGTGAATGATGAACATGCTTGTGAAACGAAAGGCGGTCAAAATCAATTCTCTAATAATTAATAAAGAGTGTCTTAGGTAGGTTTAAATCTAAGCGTCAATTTGGAATAGATTCTTTTCCCTCTGGACTTACCTGGATAAATAGACAGAATGCAATTTTTTTCTCTTGTCTATTTTAGATATATCGTGTAGCGACACTCAACGCTGTGCCTTCTGAAGCTAAACAGTTTTATTCGTTCATCTTTTCGGTTTAGCTTTTGCTTTTTTTTATTAGAGAAAAATGTATGTTTTTAATATTTTCAGGATATATGTGGTATAATATGTGCAATTTTAACATGGCTGCTGATACTATACGCGGAATTCGTAGTGATGATGGTGATGCTGGTGCCCGGCCTGACGAACTACCCAGTATACAGTTATATAAATATAATGATATTCCAAGTTCTGGCTTTTCTTGCTTTTGCATCGCATTTGAGAACCATGTTTACAGATCCGGTGAGTTTCTATAACTTGTTTTTTAAACATTTTTTTTTGGTAAAGAGTATACTGTTTTTTTTAATGAAGTGTATTGTTAAAAATAATGGGTAGGTTAGGTGAAATTGAAAAAGTATGTACATATACCACAAAAAAAATAATTAAATCTCACTTATTTATTTATTTTTGTAGTTTCTTATTAGAAATAATATTTTTAATTAATACTTTTAGTATCTTTATATTGATCTTGGGTATACATATACAATAGATTAAATTTGCTTCTTATATAAAAAGAAAAAATACACCAATACCTCGCTTTGCATCGTTTCGTTTTGCGTTTCGAAGTTAAGTCGCTGCTTAATTTTTACTGATTTTCACTGTGCGTGGTTAGATTTTCGAACTTGCGTTGTTTTGGATTAGAGTCTTTAATTTTTTTTCCTAAAATATGACAACACCTTTGTTTTTAATTGCGTTTGTCGAAGCTATTGAGATTATTTCAAAAACACGATCCTGACAGCGGAAGAACTTTCATAAATTAAATGAATATGTAGATTATTATGTGCGTTGTTTGTATATTATTTTTGTTTGCAAAATTTTACGTTGTTCAATTTTATTTTAAAAGGGTAGTATTTTTGGTAGTAGCCTGGAACCTATCTTCGATCATTAAATGGTTTGCTATAGAAAATCTATTTTCACTTTGCGCCATTTCAGTTTGCGTCGTGTTTTTTTGGAACGTAACCCCGACGCAAAGCGAGGTATGGGTGTAAAACTAATGGCTAAGAATTGACCGTCGTGGACAGTGTCCGATTGTATACACGTTGGCTGTGAGTTCGATTCCCACTCAGAGGAATGATTACATTCGAATTATTTTCGTTACTACGTTGACAAGAAAAAGTGTTGAGTTTCGCTACTCAATAAGCTATATAGTCGGGTTGAAGGTGGAGGATGACCTGCAAAAGAGGCTCTCTTTACTTGCCCTGTTGTTACGGAAAAAGTTTGATACAAAATGATTCTAATTATTTTTTACTTTATATTACAATTAGGGGGCAGTACCAAAAGGCAATGCAACTAAGGAAATGATAAAGCAAATGAGCTTTCGCGAAGGTCAAGTGATATTTAAATGCACTAAATGCTGCAGCATAAAGCCTGAGCGTGCCCATCATTGCTCAGTCTGTCAGAGATGTATCAGGAAAATGGACCATCACTGCCCCTGGGTTAATAATTGTGTTGGAGAGAACAATCAGAAGTATTTTGTTTTGTTTACTGTAAGTATTTTTATATCTATATATCCATATGTCTATATATTATATGTAAATTAACGACCCGCTCACGGCTTTACCTGTGTAAATTAAACTTCCACCAATATAAAAAAATAACGCAGATCTTCTCTCTCACCGCAAGGGAGAGGAGAAACGGTTTCAAGGCCTTGTCCTCTGACAGTTGCCATCAACCCCACCCACAACTATGGGTGGATCACGGGGTAAGGTTTATGAGGCCGTGTATGTGGCATTTCCGTCTAAGTCCCAAAAGGTTAGGGTTTGGAAGGCTAACGAGGATGAGCTAATGTCTGCCCGGGCGATCGACGCAGATGAGAACCTCAACGAATCAAGGTAGGCCCAGCTTAGGCGATCAGTGACCATGGCAGCCGCTCTGAAATTGGAGGGGGGTAGGAGGTTTCTGGGAAAGTGACGCTGATCTGGAGGGCGTGAATGCCACGGCACGATGTCTCGAATATGCCGGAAGTCCGAGACATCTGCACGGTGAAATATGTTGACGGCAAATATGCAGATAGTGGTGTCGAGGCTCTCGATTCGGTAGTCGCGATGTATAGTCGCCTTTCTGTTGAATCACACGCCTGAGTTACACGCCGAAGAGCGGTGTTTTGACTACAATAGAATAGGAAATACGTCAGCGTACAAGACGAGGACCGTATTAACCTGGACTGGAACATCATTGATGTATAAAGAGTATAAAGACGGGGACAGTATACTCCCATGTGGAACTCCTGCGTTGATTGAGAAGCTCGCAGAGATGGTGCCATCAACCCTCACGTCAATGTACGATCGTGGAGGAAGACAGCCAACATACGAGTGAGGTGAAGTGGGACGCCGGCAGCACCTCGAAAAGAAGGCCGGGACCCGGTCAAACGCCCGAGCGACGTCCCCGACGTCCCCAAACGCCCGAGGAAGCCCGCTGTAGATTCCTTCGTGTTCGCAGCGGCTGTATATGACGGAATACCCTCGCTATCTGTAGGACAGTCGAGTGGCCACTACGAAATCCAAACTGTTCGGGGCGCGGATGTAGGTGCGCCTGGACGGGAGGTCTCTCCAACAGCTTAGATAACACACTGAAGAGCGTTATACGGAGGTAATCTTTAGGGATGCGCGAATTCTTGCTAGGCTTTGGTATAATTATAACCAGGCCCACCAGTCCTTCCACACCTGAGGGAAGTATACCAGACGCGTGATTCCATTGAAGAGCCTGGTCCTGCGATGGTCTTCTTCAGCAGATGCCTCAAGGCGGCATTGGTAACCCCGTCACTCCCTGGCGTCCAACGATTTAATCGTCTTTTCACCGCTGAAATGAAAAAGAACGGCGGTGGCGAAGTAAGTGTAGCAAGTGGATTTAGGCGATCGGCGACGAAGATGCACGTCTGGGCGAAAGGTGGAGTTGGGAGAAAACTGGGTTGCGAGGTGTTCAGCGAAAATCCCAGGTCTTTCATCGGCGTCATAACGTAGTGAGCCGTCCGTGAAAAATAAGTTTGAGGACCTGAATGTCGACTGGGACCTCGCTACGAACAACGGTTCCACTTCGAGGAAAAGGCCTCGTGGTTTTGATCAGGACGACGGTGCCAGCCTTTTTGTTCCGCAAGTTCCTCAAGCGGGCGAAGGCAATCTTGCGTATAATGTTGGCCGCCGCAGTGAACGCAGGCCTGGCGGCGAGGACATCCGTTGCTTGAGTGCCGCAAACCTGCCAGTGGTGACACTGCACCGGGCCATTTTTACTCCTCCATGCTCCTAATTTAACGCCAGGCATGACCATAAAGTTCGTTTATATTGTATATGCCCGGCAGGAGATCCGGAACGTTCGTTAAGTTTACCAGAAAGCGACAACCTGGGCGTCCTGTTTGGCTTAAATCAACATACATGAACATCATGTTCAGGTTAAAACCCATCTCAGTCAGAGCTTCTTTGACTTCCTCCGCCGTGGTGATGTTAGGCAGCCCTCGAATAGCTACCTTCACGCTCTTTTCGGAGTCTAGAGCATAGGAGAACTAGGTCAGGTTCCCCGTCTTCTTCAGGTGGCTGAGGTACTGTTGGATAATCCGTTACTTATCCGATGCTAGAGAGAAGCCCACTCCTTTACCAAAAGGGTGCGCGTTTGGTGAATAGCCTAGTCTATCCCTGAGGGCCCTGACATGTGACGTCCAATTCGGCAAGACTCGACTATCAAAGGTGGGTAACGTGTTTTCCGTCGGTGACACCATCGGACGGGGGACACGCTGTCGCCACGCTCACGTCTCACTTGTCATTGAAGAAAACAGAAATGTGCTCCAACAATGAGCGCGGGAGTTCCGCGATGCTGCAGGTCAGACACGACGATCCTGAACTGCACGCGGAGATAGATCCATTGACATGCGCGGAGGTGCAGATCGAGAACGGTTCTGACATGGAATGGACCTTGATGGGGGCCGGGAGTCCTTCAGTGGGGTTACCTGTCTTGGAGCCGTCACAGTTATGGGGGAGGCGGGGGGAGGTATTTCCTCTCTACCATGGCCTACGCCTCTCTGGCGACTGGCGATATTGACGATTTGAGCGAGCTAGTTACTGTGATCCGTGTCACTGTTGCACTATTACACTGAAGAATTAGTCACTAAACATTATAACTAAGGTGTTGAAGCACGCGGGCAGACTTCTAATCGGGCGGAGAACGGGCGAAGGTCCGTCTTCAACGCCGTTTCGGACGTCACTCAACTTTCCACCGTTCCAATAAAACATTTATAACAATTTTGTTGGACATAATTTAAATTGTGTCCAACAAAATTGTTATAAGTAACAAAATTTTTGTGTAACTTTCATTAATAAATCGATTGATGACTGATTGAAATGAAATAGACAGCAATTTAGCTGAAGATTACCAGCATACAATACTCAAAGCTGTATATTAATCGGTTAAACGGTGTATGAGATTAACATGCACAAACAGAAAAAATATATATATAGAAAAGTTATGCTGAAAGAGTATATTTGTCATAGTTAATGTTTGTATAGAGAAGACGTACAGGAGAGAAGAGAAGTATTGCAGTGAATTTTGAATATACACTACTTCTCATTATAATAATTGAAGCGCTGTTTCTCACTATATTTATAACTGTTGCGTGCAATATATGACAATGATCAATATACATTAGTCAGTCCATTAGGGGCCAGTCGTGGCGTAAAAACGACTGGTTGTAGGTTCGATTCCCAAATGAATGTGGTGGAAATATTTAATATTTCCATTTTCTTCGCTCTGGTGTCGAGGCAAAGCGTGGTGTTAAGTACCGGAACTTAACACGCAATGCCTCCGAATTTGGTGGAAAGTGGGGAACGGAGTGTCTTAACACTAAGTTCCTTCTGCCTACCCTGCTGTGTGCGGGATACAGCGTGAAGCTAAAAAAAAATCAATATACAGTGGTTGAAGGGGTTCTAATTCAAATAGAAAAGTATTAATAGATCTGGCATTTTATAAATTTGTAAAAAAGTAGATAGAATAACATTATTCAAATAAGTAAAATTTATCTTATTTTATTCATTTAAAAAAAAACGTTCTAAGCCAATTTATTAAATGCCAAAACATTATCATATTTTTTACTTTTAACATTTTAAAGTGTTATTCATAAACTTAGAAAATTAAAGAATACATTTAGAAAACGTTTGAAAATTTGCTAATTATGCAGTTTGAGGGCTTTTCCGAAAAATAACGAAAATTTTTTTTCACACTCTGGGGCTTTTCTTCTTTGTATAACGAAGGTTATTTCATGGGAGGAGGAGGCTGATATTTTCCAGCAGAAATTTTGTAAAAGTCTCTTCACATGAATGTCGACGCAGCTGATAGTAGAACGCATGGTTTAGCGGTCAGAGCGCTTGGACGGTTTCCGGTTCGAACCCGGCTGCTGTCAAATCTATAATACGTTTTCTCTATGCCCTTGTCATATTTTTTTAATAATGCAAATGTAACTAAAATATAAATTACAAGCAACATTTTGTTTCCAGTTCTACATAGCTGCGCTGTCGATCCACTCGCTGACGCTGTCGGCGTACCAGTTCGTGACGTGCATCAGGCACGAGTGGCGCGACTGCAGCACGTACTCCCCCCCCGCGACGGTCGTCCTCCTTCTCTTTCTAATAGCCGAGGCGCTGCTCTTTGCTATATTCACTGCGGTAATGCTGGGCACGCAGTTGCACGCCATATGGAATGATGAGACGGTATGTTTAATTTAATGTTATTTTTGTATATTTCTCAAATTTAGAAGCAACATTTCGATTTCGAGTGCAGTCTTTTTTTTAAAAATCCGTAGCTGGTTTTTATAGGAAATTTATTGAAGATTTTAAAATCAACGGTTACTGAGATATTTAAGGTTAAAGGCAAAAAAGTTCCTTTTCCAGTCGGGGTTCGATATCTCAGCGAGAAGTATATGTATCGATTTTTTAATAACAGCAAGTTGAAACTAGATAAACAAGTTATCTGATCCATATAGTGGTTAAGTTGAAAAAAAAATGTTACAACTTTTTAGACCAAAAAAATGAGCTGAAAAATGTTTGTTTTTTTTCTCTCTCAGTATTCATCAGGATATAGCGGAACATGTCGCTTGGAAATATTTTCCATCTTAATATCTTAAAACTAGAAACTTTAAGCTTTAAAACGCTTGTTTTTTTTATTTCAATGCGAACATTTTTGAGGAAAGTACAGCCACTTAAAAAACGTTAAAAAATTTGGAAAAAAATTCTTCGATCCGATCCTTTAATTATTTCCGCTAGTGTATTATAAATAATATATCTTTAAAAAATAATCTGGGTTCCATTTGAAATGTACATAAACGTTATGCTTTTTTATATATTAATCAAATTCTTAGCTCTGACAATATTGAGAAAAAATGTTTATTATTTGTTTATCATTTACAGGGTATTGAACAATTGAAGAAGGAGCAAGCTCGCTGGGTTCGTAAATCAAGGTGGAAGAGCATTCAATCAGTATTCGGCCGCTTTTCACTTTTATGGCTGTCACCATTCACGCAACCATCGCCTAAAACTAAACTGGAAAGTTATTTGTACAGCGTCTAAAAAGGCCCTTATCTCAAGGTAACATCTTATTTATACAACAATATCGATTCGGGCGATTCCTTTTCTATAATCGATGTTTTACCGTTATCTTATTAATTGTTTGAATATATTAATAATAGGTTAATGAAATCGATCTTCTTATTAAATAAGTTTTTATTCGCAATCGCTCGGAGCCGCTACTCTTTACAGTGTATGTATATTGAGATATGTAATTTATTCTATTAGTTAACAATAAATATATTTACACTCGACTGATGTGGTTTTCGTAGAATTAGTTATAGACGTAGCTGGAAATGGAATAATATATAGTAACATAACTTAATATATTAATGGAATCTTATTAAAATACTTGCAAAATACTCTACTGAATGTAACTTATATATCCCGCGGCATTTTAAACCGCCCTTTGTTAGATGTTATATCGATTGTATCGTAATATTTATAATTATTCGATTCTAATGTTTATATTGTAATAATAGATTGAGTAATTAATATTTGTAGTGGATCTATTGAAATGGTAAATGTAAATTTATCTAAATAATGTGTAAAAGCTACGTCTATGTGTAGTTTAAGAACAAAGCACTTGCATTTAATATTATAAATAATATTTATATACTTGAAAACTGATATATCCAACGCCTTACAAATCTATGTGATTGATATTATGTATGATGTATTTAACGGATTTACCACAAAAGTAGGTGTTTTATAAATTCGATATTGATAAAAAATCTTTACTTTCATAAATGCAGTATCATTTAATGATTTTTTATAAATTATCGATTTATTCGTATGAGGCCGTCGTGGCGCAGTTGTACAACGCTTGACTGTAACCGGAATGGTCGTGGGTTAGTTTCCCACTCGGGGGGAGTTATCATATATTTTTTGCATGAGCCCACTCTGGTATCTAGATAAAGCGAGCGTTAAGTTCCGACACTTAACAAGCAAATGTCTCGATTTTAGGCGGAAGCTGCAGGTCGCAGTGTCTTATCAGTGGGCAGGAAGTCAGTGCTTTGCGGGAGAAAGCGTGAACTGCCTTAGGTACAATTATTTATGCTAGTACTCGGACTATCTATAACTTATAATGATTTGGAATACATTTACAAAATACCATAATGAGTATGTTGATTCAGTAGAGTAATAATATAATTTAACTTTTAGTGATATATCACTGAATTAGCGATGTTACATGCAAAAAATATATAACTTATTTTAAACATTCCATTATGGAATTTGTTATATTAATCTAATACTGGATATTAGATTCTTCCATTCCATTTTCAACGTTTAATTATTAAAGCATAATCTCCATAAAATGGAAAAAGAAAATGTTAGTGACTTATACCATCTCTTTCATCATCTTTACCATCAAGTAAAGATATATACATATTTTCACATCCTCGAAAACAAATTAAATACATCGATTTAAATACAAAGCTTTTGTCGATTCAGTTATATTAAAAAATGTTCAGCTACTTACAGTAACAGAATAAATATTGAAGGTGAAACAATGATATCTATTTATTACTGAACAATAAAGTATTTTATGTTGTTTAACTTAGTAATAATGAAATATTTTAGATATTGTAATCTTATTCACAAAAACTGAACTTACTCTTGTGGTACTTCCGAATCTATACAAAAACAATATACACGTGATTCTAACGGGCACACGATGCTGAGATCTGCACTAGCACTCAGTATGTAAGTTATAAAAGATATAATGATTATATATATCGGAATGTATTAAAATGTTAGAATTTTTGTCATTTTCTAAGGACTACATTCATATTATAATGTGGTAATATTTGATACGCATATATCAAGATCTTTCATAATACTTTTTTTTCAATTAATTTGGAATTAATATTAATAGTTCAAGTCGGATGCAGGTTTTTAAATTATTAATAATTTAATCTAGTAAAAGAACAGTTTAGTATATAATGAAGATAATATATAAACAATTAATTAAATTTTCATCATCTGGCCATTTAAAATGGGACCAACATCTTGGTAATAAATTAATAATTAAACGCGTTCACAACACTCTACGTTTAACTTCACTGAATATTTTGATACCGATCAAATAAACAAAAAAAAAAACCAGTAGCACTATATTAAAATTATGATGTAATATTATAATATTTATATATAATTATAAACAAATATACCGTAATGATTTATTAAATTAAAGCTTCCCCTTATAACAATTAACAAAAGTTGATACGCCATTAACATAACTTATAATTTCGACTAAATGAAAAGACATTTTATTTCCCAATAAAATACATTAAAATTATTTATTTATTGTGGAAGCCTTAATATTTGCGTTTCAAATATGTGTACTCTGAATAAAGTTCAAATCACAAAATAATTTAAGTATTTACATACATATGATATATCCTAAGTGTACAGTGAAACTTAAAATTGTATGTCACAAATACATGTATAGTTGATGCAGGACTCGTATATTCTAGATGATTCTAAGACATGTTATGGCCATTTTTGTAACTTCACTTTCAAAGACGGAAATCTTTGTGCCAGTGGCTTTACATCAAAAGAGATAGGATTTTAAATACATTTATAGTGTAATGTTTGAAATTGAATTATTTTTTTTCCTTCGTACAACATATTGTCCATATAAAATTAATAAATATTCAAAATCAAATTTAAATTCCAATTTATTTTATCTAAGATGAAGGACAAATTCTGTATGTTATTATCAAAAGTAACTTATTTGGCTTAATATATGTTTAATATAATACGATTATATATAAATATAAAATTCTTGATATTTGTATATTCTTACGCGCCTGCATCAACGCTAAAAAATAAGGTTAATTTTAAACTAGAACCAAGTATATAGTACGATCTCTTTTATCCTCGTTTTTTAAAAGATTTTGTTCCTCTTATACGCTATTAAAACGATGAAGTCATTATTTTTTTACAACTATACGAGATGTTCGTAATTTTTGTCTTTTTATACCAAAATTATGTAACAGTAACGTTCCATATAACGCTATATACAATTTAGATGCAAAGATATAATTATATTTTTTTAATAATATTGCTTCTGTGTAGGTTTTGGCGTTTGCGATCTTCCATTATCGATTGTTGTCCCGATTAATCGCTTTCGATGTAAGTGTTATCGTAATTCGGACTATTCGTGTTTAGTGATTTTATTGGTGGCAAGTTTAATTTTGGTAGTATCGACTTATTTGTATAGATATAGTCTAGGATATAAATTTAATAAATATTCCAAAAAGAACTTAAAATAACTTATTGTATACGCTTTTACTTTTTACATCAGAAAAGTAAGAGTACATCTTATTTAAGATCAACGGTCTAAGGTTATATTAAAGTTTGATATTAATTTATTTCTACGCACCTTTTTCTTTTCTTACATTTAGTCTCGCACTTAGGTCTAGATTTTACTACAATGGAATTGAGTGAGGACATTATTAAGTTACTAATAATCAATATATTAGTTATTACATAAAATAACTGTATGTAATTATTATTCCGAAACATAAATAAATCTGTGGTGTTGATAGCTTACTGTGTAATTTGCTTGTATTATTACAATTTTCGATCTCAAATAAAGTTGCTCTTGGTTTTTTTATTGACGAATATATAAGTTGGTTTGAACACAATAAAACAATTTTCTATTATATAAAATAGTATAGTAAAAATATAAAATGGATACATTTTTTGCCATGAGCAATGTTATTTCTCATTTTTTTATTATTTCTTTTCTATTAAAAAAAAATACTATGTTATATTTTATTTATAAAGATTAGGTTGAATATCACTTGGAACCAAGAAATGTTCATGATACACGGCTGCTACAATTTTTAGTGCTGTCATAGCGTGCTTTGAAACTTCATACTAAATTTCATTATATAGCTTGTCCCAAATTGAACGCAAAATTTGAATTAAATAGGCATTGTATCAAAATACCTATTATTGTCCATGACGATTTTGCATAAATATAGATGAATTTCGTCGGTCCAGCGTTGAATTTCCTTCTTTAATCCAATTCTGATCACCGAAACGTCAGAGTATACGACCTGGAAATGTCCCATGCAGTAATTCAATTGTTTCACTTGTATTACCTAAGCTATCAGCTGAAAAAATATTATTTTTTGAGGTTGCCAATACATAATTAAACAAATGGCGACAGATTTAAATCTTGCGTTAATTTTGGGACCCCTATATAACTATACAAATATCTTAACAGTTAACACACTCTTGAAATGAAATTGAGTGTCAGTGAATAAGTCAAGTGACTAAAATCTTCTTATTTTATTACAAATATTATATTTACTATATAATTATTCGGTATTTTCCAAAAAAAAAAATGCTAATTAGATCAGTTTCGTTTTGAGAGTGTCGTACTATAAAAAGTGCACAGTATCTCCTTATTATATGTAGTTAATATGTTACAAAGGACAAGAATTACTTAATTGTTATACTACTTCACTCACACAGCTTACGTTGTAAAGTGAGGTCGCAGAAGTTATAAGTTGTAATATCTGGTGGTTCTAACAGTTCTTGTTATAAGCATATTGAGAGGTAATATGGTCATTTTTATTACATATAGTGTATAAGTTTGGATAATATCAGCAAATAATGCTTTGTTGTTTAGACTTTATAAGTGGGGTTATTGGCATAATGTAGTTTATCAATTGATGAAAAATTGTATTATTTAAAACTTATTTAAGTATTTTAAGAACTATTTGAAGGATTTTAAATTGCTAATAATCAATTTTGTTCATGCTCGTTATAATTCTTTTAAACGTATTATTATAGTAATATATTATTATATATTTTACACTATTTCTGTAATTATATATTCTTCACTATATAAATAGTGAAATAAATTTAAAAATATGCCACTAACCTCATTCCCGGCCACATTATAACTTAAGGTATATTTTAAAAGTTATTTATGCAGGTGCTTAACTACTTATTATGTGTACATGATATATTATTTATTATAATTATATGTTTATAATTTTACATAAATTCAACACATATCAATGTTAAAAGTGTAAAACTTGAGATTTTCATCATAGCCATATTCATACCTAATGAAACATTATCTTCATAGAAAGGGATATCTAAGGGACATATAGCCTTATACAAACTTAACTGGGAAAAGATTTTTATGATGTTTTTAGAAAACTTGTTTACTAAAAACAATCATTTAGGAGGATTTAAAAAGGGTTCTATGTGTACTGCCTTAATCGAATTGTTATACGATAATAGCTATGCTTATAAAATCTATTGAAGTAATTTCAATTCAATCTGAACACATTTTCAACTCAACATTGTTTCATAACCTACATGTTAAGTCTATTTTGACTATGCCTATAGACTATATTAGCATGTAACGTACAAGCGAGAAACGATGCAGAGAAATTCGTACAAAGAAAATAATAATAATAATTGATGTAATTTGTAGTTTTTTGCTCATTTAGCATGTATTCATTATATATACAGTAGTATCGTGAATATCTTTGTATTTTAGAAAAAAATATTATTGTTATCGATTCAGTGTAAAGCCTTTAGCACTTAACGATACAAAGTTATATTACATGATTTTTTTTTCAATGCTTTTTTAATATCACATACTAAAGTTTATATTTTGTTCAATAGTTTCATTAATAATTTTAATATTTTTATTTTTTAATTAGCAAGATTTATTTCAATGTTATTTACTAATTAATCCCAATGCTATTTACTAATAAATTCCAATGACATTTGTTTTAATATATTATTATTTATTGTAAAACTTTGCTTTTGCCTATATTTGTCTAAATTATTGTACATTCAGAGTGTTGTCCATCGCTGACCTCTTCTTTTTCTCATTTTCTGGAAACAAGTATCCCGCGTCGAAATAATTCGTCGTTTATTAACGCGATTCACGAATCAATCCAAATTTTCACTTTCTTGCAATCTAAATTTATAATTAATCGAATAAGGTGATTGATACACAGATGGAGAAATGTCAGGAGATAACCATGGGTAGGACTTACTTCCCATTCTATCGTTGCCAAGTACACTTACACCGGTTAAACTGCCTTCTGCCGTATTTTGGTCGTTTTTCCTTCAGTGTCCGTCTCAAATGTATCAGTTGAGTTCTATATAATTTACCTCTATTTTATTTTATATTTAATTTCTATCTATTCATTTGTGACGGTTTTACTCGGTTCTTGTTTTTACACTACAACGAGGTGTATCGGAGCCGAAACTTGGGTCTAGTTGCTTCCTTCTACTTCCATGCCGGTCTTCGGCGTTGAAATCTCCGTTATTGAAGAGTTCTTTGCATTGAACGTGTAAAGTAAAAACCTGCAAATGACGAGATGATTTGGCTTGTAGACAGACATTTTCTAGCGATTAAAAATACATTAAAGAAGTATAAAATCATTTATTTGAAAGTGGTGCGGCAAACAAATAAAATTGGCTAATGGCCCTATGCCTGACAATCCTATTTATATTCATTAATCCTATTTATATTTCGATAAAGTCATGTACAGGAAAACGGCCAAAGCAAAGTTATAACTACATATACCTATTTTAGTAACATATGTTTCTTTTTTTTTTACTTTCAATTCAAGTTCTAGATGTATGTTATATTATATATGTGGAAGCTATTAATAATTGAACACATTATAAATGTAATAATAATTATTATTTTTTATAGGTATTTGTATGTTAATAATATGTAATATGTATATATTTGGCTTATATGTTAAGATTATTTGACAGTTTTGTTAAATAAGTTAGTCGAGACAGCGATATGTATGTATAATGATTCCATTACCTATACTGTTATTGCACGCGAGCAAGTTGAAAGCCTGCTACATTTCAGAAATTTGGATGTACATATACTTATAATTATTAATTGAATAATATTATTTATGTTCCATATTTAAATACTAGTACTTTAAGACTAAATCAAGTATTTACAAATTAGTAATATTTCTTTTTTCTTATAACATTTTTTAACAAAAATGTATGATTTTGAAACATGTTCGACAGGCTCGTTTAGACTAGCTTTAGCTAATTAGCGAATTTGTTAAATAGAAGTATTTTAAACTAAACGAAGTTACCTTGTTACTATTGTATTGTCTTTGCAATGTTGACGTAGATTTACTGTTCTGATTGGCCTAGAAGCTGTTCCACATTTAATTGTTCGCAATGAAGCCATTATTACGTTTTTTTTTATAAGATTGTCTCAAATAGCTGTGAAAAGTCAAGTGTGACGGCCTTCGTAGGGAGAATATTTTTGGACGTTAGAGCAAAAGTGGCGTTATGATTACAGATAGTAATAATATTTGTAAAATATTTAATATTGTTTCTTAAATCTGAAGTTTGATAAACGAAAAGTTGGACCTAATAATACACTAGGTTACTCACATATTGTTACGTTGTTTCACAATCATTTTAGAATAAAAAAAAAACTCTTTAAAATATATCTAAACTGGCCTCATTTTCATATAAAAAAAAAATAATAAACATAATTACGTCACTTCTGCTCTCCACGTCCGTCCGACTGTTCTACATAAGTATTATTCTCTAAATCATTAAATAGTTGTATTACAGTAGTTCTCGTACTCGTACTAGTAGAATAAGTAATGTTCTTAAAGAAAACACATCACTGTTAATATTTATTATTAGGATAATAAACTTCACTTGTAAGGGAAATTAATTGGCATCGGAAATCAATAATAAAACAATGTTCAGTTAACGCAATGTTAGATCTTAAGTAGAATTAGTCTGAACAACAAATTATCTAGACATTTGTAAAATATTTGGTAAGGAAATGTATATTTTATCTATTGTACTATTTAATATTAATAAGTAACTTTTGTTTCGTGGATGCTTACTTAAGCAAGAAATACATCAACTTGAAATTATAAACGTGCTTTATTTTATACTATCGAACTGCTTGCGTGATTTTTCATGCAAATTTTCATCCCCTATTTTAGTCACTTAAGAGTTGGTTTAAATAAGAAGTCTATGTTTGAGCATGCGTTATCAACTATCTTCCTGAGAAAAGTCATCGGAATCAGTTAAGTGGTTTAGATTATATATATATATATATATATATATATATATATATATATATATATATATATATATATATATATATATATATATATATATATATATATATATATATATATATATATATTCTCTATTTCCACCCTTTTTCATGCTGAATTACATCCATATCAGGCCGGTAGATTAACCGTGAAAGCATGACACATAAACAGACCGACTTTTGCGTCTATAATGTTATTATGGATTAACATCCACTAACGTGCTCACTATTTAAAAGGATGTAGGTACACTTTAAATATTTATGTATCAAGTTTCAGGTGAATCCTTCGAAGAAAGAAAAAAAATCATATAAACTGTGATTCCTTTTTTTTGTCAACTTAGAGAAGAACTTCTGTAAATGTTTTCTTAGTGATACTTACATTAAATAAAATTTATGTACATACTTATTTGAAAAAAAACATTATATACAAGCTGTAGCCCCCTTTTTGTTCCGTTAGGGAATGACGTTCCAATAACTATTTTCTAAATGTATACTCTTCCACTATGAGTATACTAGGAGAGTTCCTATGAACATACATTTTGTAACTTTTTTGCGTAATAGTTTTGGCTATATTTTGTCTGCCAGTCCGTCAATCAATAACGGAGTTTTTTATAATTTAATATTTGGATGCAGTTACGTTACAAATAATTTAAATGCATGAACATAATCAGAAATATTCTTAACAATCCACAAACAATCGCCATCACAGCGAGGTGTGATCGCGATTGTGGATTCGAATCCCAATCGGTGGAGTAATCATAAGTCATTTGCTGTTATTTTGATTCTGACAACTATGCGGTAAAAAGCATAAAGCTGTAATAATAACTTAGCTATAAAAGAGAAAGCATGAAGCTTTTTAAAAGGAAATAACACAAAAATGTGAATTTAATTGTAATTTTTTAAATATTGAGTGTTAAATTGTTAAAATATCTAATATTAATTATAAGAAGTCGCCGAAATGTAACGACACAATCAGGCCTAGTTTAGATCAATAAAATATAGTTAAAATAGATTAAAATAGATCTAAAAATATACCAAAATAATATACATGGAGTAATATATGTTTTTAGATAATAAGTGTGAAGAAACGGATGCTATACATAATTGTATAACGAAATCATTGACTGTGAACGTTGATCTCTTCTATTGCCCAGTTTGTATAAAATATAGTATTAAACTACGCACCTATGACCACTAAGAGACCGTAATATAACTGTCATATCGAGGTTTTTATTGTCTTTTAAAGGAAAGTTTGCACTTCTGAAACGAAGAATGACGTGTTAGAAGATGCCAAATAAAATAATTTATATTTATTATTAATAGAAAATAAGTACTATTAGCTATACTTATTAAAAATATCAAAGAACCTTTAGAATTCGAATATATTCAAATTTAATTTCGTAGATCGAATTAGGGCCTAATATTGTTAAACTATTTAACATTCCGTCGCACCAGCCGGTGCGTGGTGCTAATGGTGCTAGTCATAGTGCGAGTGATGCAAAGGGAAAGTGTTACGTAGTCGTGCAGGCGGTCAAGCAGGCGCGTGAGCCGTGCAGCACCGCTTCCCCGCCAAGGTGACCAACTGTCATTGCGCAAAATATATCTAAGCTCGCTTCATTTGTGTCTTCTACGGTCATGGTACGTAACGTTTTTTGTAAGGTATATTTAAAAAAACAAAAACAAAACACTTGTTGATTTTTGTTGTAGATATTTCGGGTGTTATGCTTGCTGATGCTGGTGGCGGCATCTATGTGTCGGCCTTACGACCCTGAGGATGGAGAACTAAAGGACGTACTGCCATCTAGCGGTCAGTTCGAAGCGTTCTACCCGCGGCAGTCGCACGGGGTCCCCAACGGCTCGTCGAGACCTGCACACGCGCATGGCAGTTTCTTCAAACACCGCAACCCAGCGCTGGTCGAAGTAAAGAACGCGGCCGCTTACGGCTTTCGATTCGATGGAATGAGACGCTTCAATTTTGACGACGATGAAGAATAATTTTCTGTATGATTATATAATCTTCTGAATTAACGTTATATTTTATTTCTTCTACCAGTCCTATTTGATAGAAAAATGTATAGCGAATACTGAGTTGACTTTCCTGTTTTAGTCTTATCAACAAGTATATACTTTTTTAAATTTACTTTTTGAAATATAGTTTCTAATATCAATAATACTAAACCAAATATATTTAACAGAAAATCTAAACCAGCTAATTTAAAATAATGTTCCTTGTATTAACAAGAAACATTTCTTCTTGTATGCATTAAGCGAAGTATTGTATTCTTTTTATTTTACACCTATTATGATACTGGTATTAGTTCCATTAAGAGTTGATACCACTAAGATTATCACAAAAAGTGACAAGTGTAAAACTTCATATTATATCACACACTCCCACATTCTTTTAATGCTTCATTCTCATCGGAAGATATTCCGTATTTTACGTAATATTGTTGTTATAAACTTTCAGCTAACTTATAAGGTATCATTTCGCAATACAACCACTATACTTTTCTCCAATTGATTTTTCAACCCACATTACTAAAATAGACATTAAACTTATTCTTTATTTCATTTAGCTTTACATTAACAATCAAATTTGATACAAATATTTCGCCTACAAATTGTATGTATTCTTTATTGCATTTAAAAACAATATTTATTATATATATTTTTTAAACATTATTGTCATTATAATATTTTATAATGACACTAATGATTAAAAAAATGAAGTCCAATGAGGACATAAAATGGTATATTATTTAAATATACCTAACTATTATGTTTTCTTAACTTATTTGTAATTTCGAAATATTCCTTATGCCATTCAAAAAAAGGTGTCTTACCAATGTCAGGATAATTGTGGAAATATTTTTTATTATCGGAATTATTTATTTTTCCAAAATGTATTTCTTTTGCCCGAATTCAATTCTTATGGATATACGCCACCCAATATCGTATTTTTTTTAATTTATTAAGTAAAACACGCCCTTCATTTCAAGTAATTACATTACTAATCATATAGTCTGGCTTGGACTTCGTTTGCATCTGTATTGTTCACTTGAATCTAAGAGCATTTCCTAAAAAATCAGTCTCATGGACAGTTGATAAAATCAACATATACCTACGTAGGTAGATACATAAATGGTAAAATGATTATAAAAAAACCAAACATATAACGCCCAGAAGGAATTTCAACAAGTATTATTTTTTCCAACAAAAAAGAAAAGCGACTTCTAATAATATGTTGATTGATGTACAAGAATATCATTAATAAATATATTTTTTTACGTCAGTCACCAGTTTAATTCACATATTTTTTAAATATTGGACAATAATGTTGAAGTTAGTAAAGTAATGTATACAATAGTTTTATTTCAGTAATACCAGGCAAACTATCATAGTTAGTATTTTTATTAATAAAAAAATATATTATTAATTAACCTTATAAAGTACCTTTTGTAATTTTTTATACATATTTTACTAAACCAAATAAACCAATACTATTTACCATGATTTAGAAAGAATAATAGTTATAGAAATAATAGTTAATAGTTATGTTTTAGAGCTCGTTTGCTATAGGAATAACAAAAAAACGTTTACCATATGAATGTTATATAAACTTATATTGCATATAGATCATTTTTTAAACAAGGGTATATTAGGTGTATAATAAAAGCATTTTATAGACGAATAAATAATACATGTGGCTTAAATTACGTTATAATTCATTCTTTGCAATCTATGATTACTTTAACAATAAATTAGATATTACAAGAAGTCGATCGGAGATAGGTATATGCCATCCAGGACTTTTTTGTAGATATTGATATGTTCTTTAATATTGTAGTACATTGTTATGTTTTATCATCTATGATTTTCGCATTGCATGCGGTGAAAGACATTTTATGATTCCGAATTGTTTCTGCAAATCATAATGGCATTTATTACTTAGTGTGAATTTAGCTTTCTATTGTTGTAAAAAATGCCTAAAGTTATCTAGTACTTCTTTAGTTAAATCCACGCAAATTTCTTATAGCTATAAAAAAATCATAATTTCCTTACAAACTTTCATCTCCTGTTTTCACACTTTTTACAGTTCGTTTTTCGAATCGAAAAGTAGTCTATGACCTTTCTTATATTTTAAACTATCTTTTTACTAAATATCATTAAAATCGGTTTAGTAGTTTAGGCTTAATACAACAGACAAACTTTTATAAAATTTGTAATAATATTACATACAACTTAAAAACTACTGGTCAGATCATAACTAAATTTAAATGGTATCATACACCAGGTATATATCATGTAAAAGAGAATCATCTAAATTTATTTACTAAGTAAATAGATATGTGGTAAAGTACTTAAAAAGTACAATATCATTAAAAATCGTCGTCGTCGTACATTTTATGATATCAGTTAAAAAGTGCAACTTGATTTTTTACTAAATTATAAATACTACTAGACGGCAAATATTAAATAAAAAAAATAACTATCTAAATTGACTCACTCAGTAAAAAGATATGCTGTAAAGTATGTAAACAAAAGATTCGAATTGAAAATCTCCAATTTTCTATGAAGTCGGTTAAAAACTACTAGTCAGATGTTAACTAAATTTAAATATAACCACACAACAAGTATTAGCTTTCATACAAAAAAAGATCATCAATATTGATTCACTCAGTAAAAAGATATGCGACATGATATCCATATTTCTATACTTATATTATAAATGCGAAAGTCTGTGTGTTTGTCTGTCATGCTTTCACGGCTAATCTACCGGGCCGATTTGGATGAAATTTAGAATGAAAGTAATAAAAGTTATTAGGTCTAACATATGCTACTTATTTTTTCAAAAATCAACCGCTAAAGGGTTGAAATAGGGGATGACAGTTTATATGAAAAATCTAAACCGCTTGACCGATTATAATGAATTTTGGCATAAATATAGTTGATAATCTAAGCTTAAACATAGGCAAATTTATTTTTCAAAAACCCACCCCCAAGGGTTGCAATATAACGAAGCAGTTATGTAGTTCACGCGGGGAAGCCGCGAGGGGGCCGCTAGTGTAAAATAAAAATGCAGTCGAGTTGAAAGTTTCCGCTTTTTATGAAGTTGGTAAAAAACTGAGTAAGATATGACTGAAAAAAAATGGGACCACACTGCAACCACTTCCAGTCATTTGAAAAAAGAATCATCAAAATCGATTCACTCAGTAAAAAGTACGGCGGTAACACACATAAAAAATACAGCCGAATTGATAACCTCCTCCTTTTTGAAGTCGCTTAATAAAAGACAGCTGATAGATAAAAAATATATCTTACTAGCTCATACACTTCCTTCGCCATTGAGGAATGAGTTACGAATATCCGACGTCAACGTCAAATTCAAGAAAAAACAAACTACTAGGTATTACTACTATAATAGGCAATCAATAATAAAGAGATTGTAATAAACACGATAAGTTTAGAATATTGAAATAGAAGTAATAATCGCCATTAAAATCTCACAGGGCTCCTTAGGAAGATTCCATTCGGGCCAATGGCATTTTATTTACAGTTGCCATTTACTTTTCAGTTTGTTATATTTCATGTTTTTGAGATTTTTTATATTTTTATTTTTTTTATGTCCTATTTTTAGTTAGGATTTACTGACTTTCTTACTAATAAGAACTACTATAATCCTAAGCTTATAGTAGATAAAGACTAGACGCAATTTGACAGTTATTATTTTTTTCCATTTTAACAATATGGCATCTGGTTGTAGTATTTTTACGTTCTTTTTTTAGGGATACCTCCCAAATGGGAACTTGGAGGCGGCTATGTGGGACTCCGAAGGCGCAGGCCCTATACCCACTAAAACTTTACAATACTACTTCTCGACTGCCACTGGCCGTGTCTCAATTCGGGCCAGGTGACTAGGCGACTAGCTTCCGAAAGATGACCGCCTCTGACCATTTGGTCAATCAGGCGAATTCCGATTTTTTTGTATCCTTAGTGACACTCGTAATGCAGAGCCGAATCGATTGGTTTAAGAATATTTTGTCGCTGCAACGCCCCAGAAGACTGATAAACGCGTCACCCTCCTTGGCGTCCCGGAGTCGGTTCATAACAAATAATATTCGAATTCCCGATCAAAGCTCATGCATAAAAATGAATTGCGTAACATACAAGTTCATGCCCATGGTTTTATGTATAAAGTGTTTGTAATTTTATAATAGATTATGAAAACGTCACTAGTGTTTTTAATGTTATTTTTACACCCTTTCTTTAATTAGTAGCCTCCTATTAATATGTCATCTGTTCCCGCTTATTGCAAATACTACGTAGATAAGTCTTAATTCTATCTGTTTTAAAATAGGTCGTACTCCTTTCTTTTAATATTAAGTTTCATTTAACATAATTAATATCTGGCGACCGAGCTCCGCTCGACATTTCTCTATGCTAAATCGTGAATCTGATAGTTTATTATATTACAAAAACAAATATACTAAATAAAAATTGTAATAAATCAAAAAAAATAGAACTAAAACAAATAAAATAAAATAATATATAGTAAATTAAAACAAAAAAAAAATAAAAAAAATTATAGTGGACTGGACCTCAGTATCGAACCGTAAACTTCTGGATTGTAATTCGCTGAAAGCTGAGGTAAAAAAGCTAAGCTGTTCCATCCTTACCAAAAAATTGCGATATTGACAGTGGTAGACTAATCTACGTCATATACTAATTCTAGCCGTTTTTTTATTACCTCATAATACGAAGAAAACGACATTTTCTGAACCTAAAACCTAGCTAGATCGATTTTTCTCCCCCATACACACCAAATTTCATGAAAAACGTTGAAGCTGTTTCCAGTTCTGTTGGAGGGTCAGTGGTGACGCAGATGCATAAAGTGTGACTGTAAAGCGACTGGTGGTGGGTTCGACTTCCACTCGAGGAGTGGAAATATTTAATATTTCCATTTTCTTCGCTCTGATGTCAAGACAAAGCGCGGCGTTCGCCACTTAACATGCAATTCTACCAAAATTCGGCGGCAAGTGGGGTACGGAGAGTTAACACTAGGTTCCTTCTGCCTACCCTGCTGAGTGCGAGATACAGCGTGATCCAAAAAACAAGGAATTGCACGTTAAAATATATAAGATTATATAATAACAATTTTTACATACACTACTTTTTTTAAATTACCCGTGTAGTTTAATAGATTCAATCAGTATGCTACTAAACTATGCAGCGATCCACAATTTGTAATGTAAATTCGGCCATTTATCCGAGACTTTGATATTTTAATCGTTTTCCCATGTTAAGTGAGGAAACAAGCAGGCTTACATATTGATTATTAAGTTGTTAGTCTTATTTTGAGGGCTAGGAATGTCACTATAACTGTAAAAGGGCTTTTTGGTGCCTTGACGGCTGGTTTGTTTCTTATCGCCTGAGACGAGCTCATCCGTTACTTTTGATAGCTAGTATATATCATAGAGGACGGTGTCGTTAATGGCCATTATTTGTTATCTAGAAAATACGGGCGGTAAGCTTAAGTGAATTCAAGGAATAAATGTCAATGACTTATTTTTATGTTCTTCTTCGCTTTGTTTTTCTAGTGCTATGCCGTCTAGTCTAAAGTGGTTATAAAATTCCGCCTCAATAAGATGCTCTTATATAAAACCCTGTGACAGCTAAGTGTACGATACTTTTAGAGTTTGACAAGATTTATCGATGGTACTAACCAGGCCAAGAAAGTAATTCCTTTAAACAAAAAGACATACAGTGCATATGCTGCACATGTAATGTTTTATTAATACATAATGATCACACTGCTATATTGTATATTGTATATATATATATATTTACATATAAGCAAATACACTAATAGACTATATACATAATAAAAGTGTAACCACAAAATATTTCCCATACCATTGACGCGATTGAAATTAATTTCCAAGCCAAGCTATCATGTCGGTGCGAGCGGAAATGATCGGAAAAAACGTAATGAAGACCCTCAGTAAAATATCAATCACAGGCAATTAAGCTCGTACGGGACCGGAGAAACTTTTTGTTGTTGCATTGTAAATGTTGACGGTGCACCCATTTAGGATTTCACGCGTCGGGAGAAGTGACGAGTCATGAATCCGTCGGCTCGGTGATATAGCCGTCTCGATTCGACACGACCGCCGGCCACATCCTTCCCATGCATCGTGACCTTCCCTGAACATACTCCATGTCACGCCAACACTTAGCCATTCCATAAAAAAGTGTGAAATTATCTTAAGTGGGCAGTCCAAAACTCCTTTTTAAATTCTGGCGAATAACGGTACGTTCCTGGTAAAGATAGGAGTGTAGATACGTTAATAAGATTATTATTATAGTCCATGCCCGGACCGTGGACCGGCTTTTTGGAGACGGAATGTTTCTGAATTCGTGTATAAAAAACGAGTGGTCCCCTGAGATCGGTCATTCCGCGGTCCGATTAGGTGCGCGCATCTTCGTTCCAATATAAGTTTAGGGAATTTTAAATAATACTCCATATACTCCCGTAGTCTAGTTGGGTGTGGGTCGATCTTCACGTATTCTAGTTAATTTATTGTTATACAGTGCAATGTTCAGGCCTAAAAATATGTCGGTGAGTATCATTTCTTTTTATTTTATATTTCGTTGCGATTTTCTTTTTATAATACTTGTGTATTATAATGTACTAAATAAATGTTTATTATAAATTGAAAAGCTTATCATAATAATTGTGAAAATATTTTCTGTGCAGAGCTACAACTCTTCAAAAACCAAACAATTTTTTATAAATGGACGTTCATTTAACCTCTGATTTAAGCGTCCTTTAACAACAATTCAATCTCATGTACAGGTTTATCGATCTCCAATGTTTATTTTTCCATTAACGATTATCCATTGTTGTTTGAAATTTCAATTTACATGGTGTTGAATGGGATGCTGGAGAGGCAGTCATTGTCGAATCGTTATTTTGTTAGCACCTCTATTGTGACAGCTGCCGACATCATAAATAGTAGGCGTGTTAACAAAGTGTTTTTTCAATACCGTCCATCTTATCAATACGATTCAAATTATCGATTGAAAGGATTGTATTTATGTTCCTTATTTGGATTACAATAATAGATTACGTATTATTTATGTATTTTACGATATTTCTTTTTAACTTAATAGTTACCGTTATAGTGGATGATGTTATAGTAGATATTTTTGTATAATATATTAATTATTATTTGATTTCGATGTTATGAATGTACTTGACATTGTTTTACATAGATACATATGTAGTAACAAATATCTTAATAGTAGCAGAGTTTTCATTATTATTAATAAAATTGTAATAATTTTAAACTTATTTCCATCCCATTTAAAAACTACACGTGTTTCATTCACGGGCGTTATGACCAGATATTATTGAAGGCAGAAGAAAGAGGCGTTCATAGTAGAAACATTAAGCTACAAAATTCAGTAGGCACATATTGATAACCTGTTCATATGAAAAATATCATTAAAAAAAAACAAAGAAAACTACAACAGATCAAGTGTCTTTATCGATATATTATATTTAATGGAAAAAAAGGTCAAATTAGGCTAATAATATTATAAAATAGATTTAACACTAAAAAGCATTTACATAATCACATTAGAAAAATATTTTTACAATTCTAAATTAACTAATTTCATAATTTCAAAATTTTAAATACATTTATTTCAAAATACCGTATTTTGACGTTTAACGATAATTAAGACGGTAGATTTATTGATCTAACACTTACTTTTAGGCTTCATTCACGTATAACGTTTTCCCTAAAAATCGTAAGTTAACCCCTATTCTTTTTCTTTCATTCTTATAAACGAAATATCTCGTTTAATTTTAACGAAGCTTTGATTGGTCTAATTTACATTTGTATTTGTCTGGGTCTTAATTACAGGACACATCCCTTTCATTATAATGTTTTAACTTAAGAGAACCCATTAATCATAAGGTGATTTAGTCCCATTTACATTAAAACCGGATCTCACCCTGAGGTGATGGCAGTAAAGAAGTAAAATAATGACTTCCAAAGTCTGTTTAACTAAGCGTGTTCTAACTATAGGTCATCTGAGATTAAATAACACATTAATGTCTTATAGCTTTTTCGGATGAATGTCAACTTTGTATATTTTTAGTCAGCTAATATATTTATTTTATAGTCTGCAATAGTACACTACTTCCCTTCGTAGAGTTGGGAGAGTCTTGACATTAGGTTCTCTTTGACTAACCTGCTATGCGAGAACATTCGTGAATGTTTTTTTTTCTTCAATAGTACAATCATAATGTAAGCATCTATATAGATTCTAGACATAGACAAAAGTCATAGTCACCGTGATAATAATAGTGAATGAGATAGTCGCTTCTTCTATTTTGTTTTGTGTATTTTTGTTATAGCTACCATCTTTTTATCACGTTTATTTAAAATATTTTTATCAGCCATTACTTATTTTATGAATAGAAAGCTTACTTATATCAATTTCTTGTAATAACTTCTTTAACCAATATACAGTATAATAAAGGTTTTTCATTTAGATTATGCACTTAATACTTACCTACATAACAATAGGTACCGCGTTTTACCTTGTCTGCATGTTGGTAGTTTGATATATGGTTTATCTCAGACTATAAATATATGGATATAATTTTTAACAATATTTTAACTTTTTAAAGTAATAGTATGACATACTTCTTTAAAGTGATTATAGCTTATGGCGCATATGTGACGAGATCCACTGTGTATGCAACACGTCATTCAAGGGGTTCGTGTACCTACAATATATCTCTAGCTTCAAACTGGTTCTCTTTCCTTTGTCTGATTTTTCAAAGTCTACATTTCCATTAACTAGTAAGAAATTACTTTTATTAATTGAACGTAGGTTGTGTGTACCGAGCTATAATATATTTCTATACAACTCTGCACTTTTTACCCGTGAGCACACAAGACCTGGTATAAGCACACACACTTGGTAACAAGCCACCAAAACAGTCATTATAAAAGACATGTATTATAAAGATTTTTTTTTAAATTGCTAACATTTATATTGGTAAACAGTCTAGTGGATTATTTGTAATTGGAAGTCCGAAGTAGAAGAAGGCCAAAGAAGTAAACGTAAACGTTTCTCGTTGCTTGTAAAAATTTAAAATATTACTACTACACGTTATACATTTATCGAACAAAATATCAAGTAACAGTAATCAAAATAAGAAAGGATTTTTATCATATATCCCATACATAATCCAGAAGAGAGTGGACACGAGAGACATTATTTGGATAAACATATTTAGACCAAGTGAACGTTTGTATTTAATATTAAACATTTTTCGCGTACTAAACCAAATTTTACTATCGTTGAAGAAATTGAGGCCAATGAATATATTTTAATAAAATTATACGTGATAATTATAATGTAAAAATAATACACATCCATCTATTCCATACTTTATATCTAAAATATATTTTATGTAATACTGTAACAAAAAGTAACGAGAGCAAGACATGCGTATGTAATAATCTTTCAAAGTATAAAGAAAATTACTTTTACGCTAATGATTTTTTAAATTTTTTAATTAACATTCGAATGATATAACATTGTCTTAAATGAATTATCTAGTTATATCTTGCTGTTACTGTTTATATGAACACGTTTTTTTAGCTTTACTTATATTTAAGGTCCTATCAGTAAAAAAAATCTTGCAACGCTATTATGACCTACTTCGTGTCATCTGATTTATTTGGAAATTTGCACAGGGTTCCGTATTCAATGGCCAAACCAACGCAACTATGTCAACGCGAAAGAAAAAAAAATAATAAAAAAAGCCTTTGCATTAGAAAATTATTCTTAATATAATGGTTTGAAATAACGAAATGAAAAGGGAAAATAAAGTTCTTATAGAATTTAGTTCTTTTCATTGTTATTCTATCTTCACGTACCTACCTGCTAAGTATAGTTATGGAGCTTGTTGTGATAAATCTCTCCATTTTTGACTCTTCACTTACCTAAAGACCTTACTCTCCGGCTGCTTAAGGACCACTAGATATATTAATAATCTTTCAAGACTTCAACCAGCACGCAGCAAATTGTCGTGAATGTTTGCACTTAAAATATAATCTTAAAATAAGTATCTTGCACTTAACTTACATAAGCTTTTATTTTATTGCTTCATTTTTTAAACTGTTATTAGCTTCAGTGTCTTTTTCTATTTATTAATGAAGAATCTAATCAAATAAGAAGAATCTTGCAACAGTATTTTGACCTACTTCCGGTTCCGATGATAATACAATATTTTTATAACATTATCTCCCATGTGATCCAGTATAGCATGAAAATGCTTTAAAACGTGTTTAAATTAAAATTTATCTGACTCAAATGAAACTTTATTTATTTTGTTAAAAAAAGCTCAGCATAGAAATATAGCAGCAAATATGTACATACGTACATACATATATGAATATGTTAAATATGATAATTTTATAAATTCACACTTTTTCACGTACGCGTACACGTAATTAATGCCATTTGCTTATGATTAATTATTTATAGTATAGTCGTGGCTATGATACATTGTATTTCTGTACTTTTATTAGCATGTAATTTAGTCATTTTATGTATACATTCTTTTTACAGGTACTTAATAAACATTTTTGTGCATTGCGATGATTGGACAATTTTTCAATATTTCATTGGATATTATAATTTCAAATTGTTTTATTTTTTATTAACTTTAAACTTTTTTAATTTGACATTCTTTACAGATCTGCCTCCTTCTATGTTTGGCGCTTATAGCCTCAGGCGAGGCATTCTTCCTGAAATGGGGCTCTGATTCTGGGTAGGTATAGGTGTAGAAAAAATATATTTATTTTATTTAGTTTTAAATGTTTATAATTATGTATTTTTTTCAATAAATTTAATGCTTTTGCGACAACTCTAATATATATACTTTTGTATTGCGAAATTTAGAAAATATTTTTGTAATTCCAGAAGATTCCTAATCGTCAAAAATATTAAAAAATCCTAATTTTGTTGCAGAAGCCAATCGTCGTCAAAAACGTGGGCACAACCAATGTCACCATACCGATACCAATACATGTATCCTCAATATGAATCAAGAAAAGTGTATCAACCTTTCCAACACGAAGTTCAATTGCAACAGAACTTAGCTCCTATACCTATCAGTGTGCCAGCTGGGGCTAGTCTAACGCCTGTGTCTCTACAGCATGTCCAGCTTGTACCCTGTATGTGTCCAGTAGCTCCTGAAGAAGCAGAAAAGCTGCAGGAACAAGTAGGCCCAGGGCCATATGTTGCTCAAAATTACCCCCAAAATTACGCCGTTCCACAACAAATGACGGTCGTCGATACAACTAAAACAACAACCAAACAGTAAACTCTAATGAGTTTGTACACCCACCAATATTGTGTCGTTCATTTAATAATTTATTACATTTCTCTATTTATGATTATAATAAGACTGATAGAATAAGTATCCATGTGTATTTTTACAAATAAACTTATATTAAATTAAGCGACTGGGTTTTTATTATTTTAAATTGCAAAATTGTAGTTTATTGCGTGTTTAAGTTTTCTTTATATAATTGAAATTATGCAAATTACTTAAATATAATAATAAAAGAAAAATTAAAATTTTTAATGTTACAAATAAAATATTTCATACATATTTCGCATATTAATAATAATAAGTGACATAATAAAATTAAACTAAAATATTTTAATTAACAGTTACATAATATAAAATAAATATCATATTATACAAAATATGTGGTGAAAAGTGAAGAACTGGAAACTAGATTTTTTGAGCAAACGCCACTATTGGCAACTTTTAGTGGTCGGTAACATAAATATGTATTAAAAGTTATTCTAGTTTTTTATCTATACTTAAAAATAAATTATATTGAAAAGTGTCTATAATATTGAAATAACCGTATTTTACTAAGACATACGCATACATTGTGCATATAATAAAATATTTCTTCTACAATTTTTATCTGTTTGTTCCGGTTAATTTCTGCAACGGCTGAAGCGGCTTTTACGGAACTCTCACAGGCAGATAGTTAATGTAATAAAGAGTAACATAGGCCACGTTTATTTTAGAATTATAACTCTTTTGTTAAAGTTCACATTGATGAAACCACGAGCACAACTAGTTTTTAAGTACATAGTCTAAAAGTAAAACATTTCTAACAATTGTACGGTAATTTCGCGCAGGCGCACGCGGTCCGCTCGCGTCAGGAAGTTGCGTCACCACTTTCATTGTGTTCTAGATATCAATCGAAATACGGATAGCATGTAATACTATTACTTGTATGAAATAACGAAAGGCGATCTATTTTAGTCTTTTTAAGCGTTTTGTGAGTAACTTTTGGCTACAGAAATATCCAGTTAGTAGCAGTAGTATTTATTGTCTGTGAATTAATTAATAGAGCGACCGTGATCAGTCGTCATTTAGGAAAATTGTGAACATATGTATATATAACATTTTGAAAATAGTTAATTTCATTTTTTTTCATTCGCACAATACAGCAAATAAGTACATATATGTATGTAGAGACAAAGTAAATTATTATTTAAGCGACTTCCAAAAGGAGGAGGTTATCAATTCGGCTGTATTTCTTTTTTATATGAGTTACCGCCGTACTTTTTACTGAGTGGATCGAATTTGATGATTCTTTTTTCAAATGACTGGAAGTGGTTGCAGTGTGGTCCCGTGCACTGTGGTGGTTTTTAAGTCAGATTTTACTGAGTAGTTTTTTACGAACTTCATAAAAACTGGAAAATTTACAACTCGACAGCATTTTTATTTAACGTATCTTGCCGCATAACTTTTTACTGAGTGAATCAATAATATTGATGATTTTTTTATATATGAAAGCTTATACTTGTTGGGTGGTTACAATTGAATTTAGTTAAGATCTGACTAGTAGTTTTTAACCGACTTCAAAAAAGTTGAAGGTATTCAATACTTTACAGCATATCTGTTTACTGAGTGAATCAATTTTGATGATGTTTTTTTATATGAAAGCTAATACTTGCCGTGTAGTTGCAGACAGCATAAAATGTACGACGACGACGACGATTTTTAATGAAATTGTACTTTTTAAGTAGTAAAGTACTTAAAAAGTATTTATTTTTACTAATAACTATAAAAGTTTGCCTGGTATTACTGAAATAAAACTATTGTATACACTACGTTACTAACATCAACGTTATTTTCGAATATTTATGAAAAATATCAATTAAGCTGGTAGCTGACGACAATACTTATTAATGATATTCTTGTGCGCCAATCAACATGCTATTTGAAGTCGCTTTTCTTTTTTTTGTAAAAAATAATTATATTACTTGTATTTATACATTGATTAAATTTAAAATGTAAAAAGTTTAACGTATAATTAACATGTTTGGAGCACCAAAATGAGATGGAATTCGGTATGGAATTTCATCTCATTTTGGTGCTCCAAACATGTTAATTATACGTTAATATTCGTAGATTTTTGTCATTAGATAGATACTATATAATGAAAATTGCGATAAATTACCATATGAAATAGACATTTAGAAAACGTATAAAAATTTGATCGCAGCGGGAATCGATCCCGCCTCCTGGAAACCGTCCCGTTTCTTTGACCGCTAAGCCGAACGAACGCTTTGTTTACAGCAGGGGCGGGTCCAACAACCCCGCTGTGTTCAAATTTTAATACATTTTCCAAAAGTCTTCGACGTAATTTACCACTAAGAAATTAACCAATAACATAGAAATGCCAATATTGTCCGTCAGAATATATTTAGTTTCGTATAAATAATAAGGAAAACAATAAACAGTTTTAATGTGTTTTAAACAAATTATAAAACAATCGTGTGTTAACAAAATCGATTAAATTTTAAGTGTTATAATTTGCTTAATTTCCCTAACGAATGAATATCGATTTTAATGAGCGTTGTATTAGTTTATTGTATAAGCAAGCAATCAATATGTTGAATAATGAAAAGTCTTTGCGTAACTTTTTTTTGTACTTCGGCTTAAATTAATTTTGCCTAAACTAACTTTTAAGCTGGATATTTTCTTACTGTTATATAATATTTTGTGCAGAATAATAGTAAAAAGTAAATAATGTTCTTTGAAAAAACTTCAGGTAGCAGAAATAAACAAAATTGATGATTTTGAAAGAATTAAATAAATTGACATTATTTTTAACTTACTGATCACCAATAAGCGAAGCTTAGCTTTAGTCAGCTAAGAAGTATCCTAAGAAATTTCCACATAATAATTTGTTAAAGAATTTAAATTACTAATCCATACTTATATTATAGATGCGAATGTTTTCACGGCTAATCTACCGGTCCGATTTGGATGAAATTTAGAATGAAAGTAGTAAAAATGACTGGGTCTAATATAGGCTACTTAGTTTTCCAAAAATCAACCTCTGAAGGGTTGAAATAGGGGATGAAAGTTTATATGAAAAATCTACACAGCTTGACCGACTGTAATGAATTTTGGCATAACGGTTAAACATAGGCTACTTTATTTTTCGCAAAACCTCCACCGAGGGTTAGAATATAGGGAAAGAGCCACGTAGATCACGCGGCAAAGCCGCGAGCGGGCCGCTAGTAAGTAATATTTCATACACACATTAGTGTTTACAACAATGAGAACTTTCGCGACGAACATAATGATTTTTCTAGTGCATACGCAAAAAAGCATAATCATTACTCTCCCTCGTCAACAATTAGTTCACTCTCTTTGTATTTAAGATTTCATTATTAACTAACTACATATGTAAAGCCGTCGCGCTTATAAATAAATAACCATGTGTGGATAAACAGTTGATTTTTTCGTAAAAATTAACTCGTATTAGGTAGAGCCTTATAAAATTACTAGCTGTGACCGCGGATGGATGTTAAAGAAAGGTTTATTTTGAAATAAAAGTGTCCTAAACTATTCCAAGAACAAAGAAATACAGACAAATATAAAAAAATTGTAAAGCGGTTATTTTAATGTTACAAACGACACCGTTATAAGGAAATTAAAATATTATTGATTAAACCCTTGACGGGTTAAAATCTACTACACAATGCTTAGTTATTAAAAACACCTAAAACATAACAAATACAAATAGAACCTAATATATTAAAGATTATTATAAATTATTATTAGCTAACAAGTCTCAAAATAAAAAAGCTACGTTTTATCTAATCCGATCACAAAAACACCTGCATGATAAAAAAAAACTAACCTCAGTGAAATTTAAACCCATTATCATCTTGCAATGTGAGATACGTCCTAGCTGCGCTCAGATGACGTTAAGAACAAGTTCTTGTAGCTTTTTATGATGTAAGTTAGTCTCGCTTCGCTTTGTTTAGCGTTTATGAACTGATCAAACTACTGCAACTATATAACATAAGCATAAGCTCTAAAAAATATGCATTTGGATGTTTATGCGCAGTTCATGTCGTCGATATTAAAGTATAGACACCAAAATTGTGAAAAAGTTAATGTTTAAAAGTATTGTTATATCTTAATTCACTTATTTGATTATCAGTCCAGTTGTCCATTAATCCCAGATACGCGCTAATAAAAGAATAGAAACTCTGTGCAAGTAACTATCGATCTTCACTTATATATTGCCTAATAACTTATTTATTGCATTATTAAAATTGCAAATAAATCAATTGGTTTTCAAAATTTTCCATGCCTATGAAATGTTCTGCGTGAACAGTTATTTACAACTTCAATGGTATGGCGACAGCATCAATTTCATAATTGAATTAGATCTATTTTGACATCTTGTGTTTATTTTATTTAGACATTCTTTATGGCTGGCTCCATTTTATGTCTAAATTGCAACCTAAGAGAGACCCAATTTTGCGTCTTTTTATGGTATCTTCTCCTTTCAAATCCAAAAAATATTTCTGTGGCAACTGTGTTCTTATTCTATAAAATCTTTTATTTTTTAACATTAACAATACATTATTATAGCTTTAATTGTAAAAATACAAGCGTGAATAGTTTATAGCTAAATGCTGTAATTGTTATTTTATTCGAATACTTATACCTTCACATATAAGACATTAAGAATTAAATAAAGTAATGGTCCTGTGTTTTTTTTGGAATTCGCAAAAATATTTAATAGCCATATTTTTTTTATAATAGTTATGTCTTTGATGAAATTAATTAAAATAAATGATGAAATATTTATGAAAAGGTTTCCATGTATTAAAAACAGTTTAAAAAGAGGGATGGATATAAACCAGTACACGTGTGAAACATATATAAGTATAATCAATTGCATCGGCCCTCATTATCGGTTCCACATTACGTGTAGACACACTGCGCTAATTGTTTTCATATATCATAGTGTGAGCTTTTCACATTTCTTCATTGCTTTCCTTTGCATTGTCTCCGCACAATAGCTACGGGATTATGGATTGTCGATCTGTGGTATGTCATTATTATTAGAATTCTTTCTAAAAGCTCTTGAAATAGCTTAAATATTATATATTTTGTTATTTGCTGAAAATACTATATATGTACGTCGTCGTCGCGTCGCGTCATGACGCAATGGGACAACGCCTGACTGTAAGTACGATGTTAGTGAGTTCGATTCCATGTTTTCGCTTTGGTATCTACGAAATGGCGCGGCGTAGTGTTCCGACACTCAACGCGTAATGACTTGATTTTGGGTGGAAAATGTAGAACTAGTGTTTTGACACTAGGTTTTCTCTACTAACTGCCTTGCTATGGCAAAAAGAAGCGTGAAACTATTATAAAAGTGTATATATTATATAATACTCGTGTATTCTTTTTAAAACAAATTGAGCGCTCAAAGTATAGCTTGCATTTAAAATTAATCCTTTTTTTACAGCTTTTATTCTGTTTGGCTGTGTTTCTAGCGATACTCGTTACGTGCATTGAAGGGTAAGTCTAATTTATTCTAACTATATACCTATTTAAATGAAATTTAATTTTATCAGTCTTGTGAGCCGTTTTTAACGTTCTTTACTGTTTGTAAAAGTTGAACCTGCACCAATAATAACAGTGACGATGGCCTAAGTGGCTATCATATCAAAAAACAAGTACTTACGTGCGCGGAGTCACACGCAAATTTATTTAACAATGCCGAACATATGTAGTTACTTAATTTAATTTTTATTTTTAATTTTGATATCTGTGGATCAAGTTTGTAATAAGTGTGACAACTTCAAACGATGCTTTTATCAAATAACAAGTTAGTTAAACTTAAAAAATGATATTTTTTCTATGTAATTTACAAATATACAAATTTCATTTCAAGTATGTGTTAAACTTGCATTTCTTCAATACAGCAAAAGCTGTATTGAAAAAAACTTCTAAAGAAATCGAGAACAAACACAACATGCAACGCGCGGAACAATTTCACTGGTCTATGACGGAACATTATTTTTCTTTAGTCGATATGCGTATATTATGTACGTGAACGTCGGTTGTCTCATTGTAACTGTGTTATTGTTACTTTTTAATAATATTATGTATATTACATTGTATTTCATAGTGGCGTGATTACTGTATTGAGTAACTTTGTTAGAAACAAATCAAAGATTTTTTTTTAAAGTTTGTTGTTAAGTTTCACTTATGTGATATGACAATAACTTGGTCAGGCTGACCTACTTTAGAACGCTTTAAACGCAAGTTAAAGGTAAATACAAAATCAAACAATATTATTTCAACATTTAAAATTATTATTCACGTACTTATTAAATTGAAAAAGGCATTTTTAGAATACGTAAAAAATATAAAAGTGAAATCTTTTACAGGTTTTTTAATTATGTATTTAATAACAATATTATCTAATCTTCAATCCTTATAACATGGTATTTCATTAGTCAGTCCGAATTATTTTGACATTTATCCAAACCTATAAATTCCAAATCTATACATAATAATTAAAAGTCTAATAGAATTAATTAAAATATATGTTTCATTTCCAGACGGACCAAAAAAGTTGTTATCCACGTACCGTACAAAGTCAAGAAAATAAGGCACACTCATACTGTGTTTAAGACAGTCCATCATCATCACACCCATCACGATCATCAGGACATAGAGAGCCTATCACCAGCTGAGGAACACGAACATTTTCACTACATGCACCTTGAGGAACCGCCAGTGAGCAAACATTCTCATGGGGCAAAAGGACTTGGAATTCCAAGTATTAAAATCCCAGAATTTCTGCCAGACGCACCTTTGGATCTACCAGTAGATATTCCGGATCTACCTAATATCTCGGATATTAGTGCCAAATCTAAACGCCTTGGTATTCCTTTATACAAAAGAAACATTAATGTCAATTAATTTTGTTTTCTGCTAAAATACTTGTACTTATTTATTTCATCCAAAACACGTCTTTACGAAAAATATTCAATCCACAAAATTCAATTATTTTTAATTGTTTGTGATAAACGAAATATTATGTACAAAACTAAAGCTCTAATATGTATAGGTGCATGTATATATAATAATGTTCAAGTTTAATTTTAACTATTTTTACCTGAAGACTGACAGTCGATTATTACTTCTAATTTAAAGTCCCGCCTATTTAACTTAATAACTAATCAAATAATAACTTGCCATGCGAAATATGTACTTCATCCTTTTAAAATTAAATAATATAGATCTAATAATTTTATTGTTGCTCCTACAATTCGTGATAGCTTCAAAGTCTATTTATAGCTTATGTTAATAAGGTTGTAGTTTCAAAAAATAAACAATAATTATGTTAAAAGTTTATTAAAGTGTTACTCCACACTTAGGAAAATTGAAAAAGACATTTAAAGAAAACGTATAAAAATTTGAACGCAGCGGGATTCGAACCCGCGCCTCCTGAATACCGTTCAGGCGCTCTCACCACTGACTGACTCTCTATATTATTGAACGCATGCTCAGTGGTGAGAGCGCCTGAACGGTATTCAGGAGGCGCGGGTTCGAATCCCGCTGCGTTCAAATTTTTATACGTTTTCTTTAAATGTCTTTAACAATAATTATGTTAAAAGTTTATTCATGAGGGACATAAAACAAATAATACCGGGTATTGTCTTTAAATTTTGTCGTACTAAATGCTTATCATCGTACTGGTATTTCACATAGAGTTACAAATATTTTAATTTAGGTTACTTGATAAAGTTAATGCGATAGTCCTATTTTTGTATAAGTACGTATGTACGTGCGAATTACTTTATTTTAATTAAAAATATTATAAAATCCATATTTGGAATATTATTTTATTTACTATTTTCTAATTAAAGCTGTTGATATTAATATTAATACGTTTTATTTTACCTACACAAGCAACTGCCCGCAACTTCGTTTGCGTGGACTTTATGACTATAATATTAGGTATATTATTACCACGTTTGTTTTGTTTGTTTGTTTTATCACCTTACATTGAAATTTGGAGTCAAAATTATAATAGTTTTTAACATTTTGTGTTAGTCTACGCTTAGGAAAAGTTGGCGAGTCCCTTTAAGACCGAATTCGAGACACTGCGTATTGCATGCCGGAGTTAAACACCCCATTTAGTCTTACTGAGCAGAAAATGAAAATTTATATGTAACCGTACTCTCGAATAAAAACCCAATAATCAATACATTTAGTTCAAACGCTATCTAAAAAAATTAAAATTAAAATATAATTATTCCCCAGAATGGGAATCGAACCCATAACCATTGTGTTGCAGTCAGACACTATTCCAGCGGTCACCATGGCCTAAAGTACCTATTAAAGTATTTCTCAAAATATAAACATTCCTTAGAATAACATTTATAACCTTTTTTTTAGAGTCAGACACTTCGCAACCGCGCCACTGTGACTAACTTTAACTTTTTAAACTTTATTTTTTAAGTATTCTTTTTTTCATCACGCTGTATCCCGCACACAGCAGGGTAGGCAGAAGGAACCTAGTCACACTATTTGTTTTAGTATTCTAAATCGTATTGTTGTTGTATTTATTATTATATCTATCACAATTTGTGTTTGTTTTCAATTATTGTTTTTTTTTTAACTTCACGCTGTATCCCGCACTCAGCAGGGTAGGCAGAGGGAATCTAGTGTTAAGATACTCCGTTCCCCACTTTCCACCGAATTCGGAGGCATTGCGTGTTAAGTGGCCGAACTTAACGCTGCGCTTTACCTCGGCACCAGAGCGAATAAAATGGAAATATTAAATATTTCCACTCCTCGAGTGGGAATCGAACCCACAACCAGTCCGTTTACAGTCACACACTTGTGCCACTGGGCCACGGCTGGTTTTCTAAATCCAAAAAAATATGTCATCGCTAAATGGACATCACGTCGAAAAAAAATTGAATTGTTAAAACGGCTTCTCCATATATATTATATTTCAGCTGGACTATTATAGCCCTTCATCAGGTGTTCCAAATTACTATAAAAATATACGGCATTGCAAAATGCACATCACGTGGAACAAATTTTATTATGGCAGCTTCCCCGTATACATTATATTTTAGCAAGTCTGTTATGATTCTACGTCAGGAGTTCTATTCTTCGAAATTCATTATAGCCTAAAGCTGCTCACGGTTAATAGCTGTAGATTAAAAAATCATTCAAATCTGTGTAATAGATAAAAAGATGTGCGCGTACAAACAGACGAATAGAGAAACGGACAAATGGACAAACAGACAGGCAAAAATTTTAAAAATCAAAGAATTGTATTCTATTTTTAATATTACACCCCCCTTAGTTAGTTCCCCACATTCAAATCTGTCCAGTAGATCAAAAGATGTACGCGTACAAACAGACAAACAGACAAAAATTTCAAAAATGATAGATTTGTGTTCTATTACTATTTTTAAGCCCCCCTGCAGCATGGCATCCACCGTGGAACGTCCACTTCGGAAACCATACTGACGGTCCGAGAGATCTGGACCTGTCTGCTCGAGGTGCTGGATCAGCCTCGCTGCCACCACTCGCTCGAATAGCTTGGCGATCTCATTTAAGAGCACTATCGGCCGATACGCCGAAGCCGAGCCCGCCGGGCGCCATCCCTTCTTGATGAGGACTAGTCTGCCAGTCTTTCATATATTTGTCTTCCACCGCTGTGAAATTATGGCTTGAGCCAGACAGGCAGTAAATAGCTCTCGCACTCTAGCCCCCAGGATATCATGGGCCAGATTGAACACACGCCCGGGCGTGTACTGATTGGTTTAACCCTACACATGCCTAATCAAAAGACAAAATATTTTTAACACAAATATTTCTCTAATTTTTTAATGTTGTGGCTATAATGCGAACCTACTGCGCCACTATGACGTATATGCAATACATATAAAGCAATCTACAAAAAAAAAAAATATTTCGATTCGAGAATTATATTAACTATCGAATGTCTAGAGCAGTGTAAAGTCCGTTTTATTTTGGTCTATTACCATAATTATAAGGCAAACGAATGAATAATGGCTTAATTCCCCACGTTTATATTACAATAACTGGTTCCCGAGGGAAACCAATAAATCGAATGGACGCCCAATTAAAATCGAATGGGATATCAGATTTGAAACATTTACTAATCTGAGTAGCACTACGTTACATTAAATATTACTATTTAGTACCTACTACAATTTATAAAAGTTGACGCATTTTTACGCTTTGTTTAAACTGTAAATAGTTGAAAAATAAACAATAATTACAATCATATATATATATATATATATATATATATAGATATATATATATATATATATAGATATATATAGATAGATATATATATATATATATATATATATATATATATATATATATATATATATATATATATATATATATATATATATATATATATATATATATATATATATATATATATATATATATATATATATATGATTGTAATTATTGTTTATTTTTCAACTATTTACAGTTTTAAACAAAGCGTAAAAATGCGTCAACTTTTATAAATTGTAGTAGGTACTAAATAGTAATATTTAATGTAACGTAGTGCTACTCAGATTGGTAAATGTTTCAAATCTGATATCCCATTCGATTTTAATTGGGCGTCCATTCGATTTATTGGTTTCCCTCGGGAACCAGTTATTGTAATATAAACGTGGGGAATTAAGCCATTATTCATTCGTTTGCCTTATAATTATGGTAATAGACCAAAATAAAACGGACTTTACACTGCTCTAGACATTCGATAGTTAATATAATTCTCGAATCGAAATATTTTTTTATTTTTTTTGTAGATTGCTTTATATGTATTGCATATACGTCATAGTGGCGCAGTAGGTTCGCATTATAGCCACAACATTAAAAAATTAGAGAAATATTTGTGTTAAAAATATTTTGTCTTTTGATTAGGCATGTGTAGGGTTAAACCAATCAGTACACGCCCGGGCGTGTGATCAATCTGGCCCGTGAAATCCTGGGGCCGAGAGTGCGAGGGCTATTTACTGCCTGTCTGGCTCAAGACTTAATTTCACAGCGGTGGAAGACAAATATATGAAAGACTGGCAGACTAGTCCTCATCAAGAAGGGATGGCGCCTGGTGGACTCGGCTTCGGCGTATCGGCCGATTCTGCCGTTGAGTGAGATCGATAAGCTCTTCGAGCGAGTGGTGGCAGCGAGGCTGATCCAGTACCTCGAGGAGACAGGTCCAGATCTCTCGGTCCGTCAGTATGGTTTCCGAAGTGGGCGCTCCACGGTAGAAGCCATGCTGCAGGTGGTGTTAAAAATAGTAATAGAACACAAATCTATCATTTTTGAAATTTTTGTCTGTTTGTCTGTTTGTACGCGTACATCTTTTGATCTACTGGACAGATTTGAATGTGGGGAACCAACTAAGGGGGTGTAATATTAAAAATAGAATACAATTCTTTGATTTTTAAATTTTTTGCCTGTCTGTTTGTCCATTTGTCCGTTTCTCTATTCGTCTGTTTGTACGCGCACATCTTTTTATCTATTACACAGATTTGAATGATTTTTTAATCTACAGCTATTAACCGTGAGCAGCTTTAGGCTATAATGAATTTCGAAGAATAGAACTCCTGACGTAGAATCATAACAGACTTGCTAAAATATAATGTATACGGGGAAGCTGCCATAATAAAATTTGTTCCACGTGATGTGCATTTTGCAATGCCGTATATTTTTATAGTAATTTGGAACACCTGGTGAAGGGCTATAATAGTCCAGCTGAAATATAATATATATGGAGAAGCCGTTTTAACAATTCAATTTTTTTCGACGTGATGTCCATTTTGCGATGACATATTTTTTTGGATTTAGAAAACCAGCCGTGGCCCAGTGGCACAAGTGTGTGACTGTAAACGGACTGGTTGTGGGTTCGATTCCCACTCGAGGAGTGGAAATATTTAATATTTCAAATATTTCTCTCATTTTTTAATGTTGTGGCTATAATGCGAACCTACTGCGCCACTGTGACGTATATGCAATACATATAAAGCAATCTACAAAAAAAAAAAAATATTTCGATTCGAGAATTATATTAACTATCGAATGTCTAGAGCAGTGTAAAGTCCGTTTTATTTTGGTCTATTACCATAATTATAAGGCAAACGAATGAATAATGGCTTAATTCCCCACGTTTATATTACAATAACTGGTTCCCGAGGGAAACCAATAAATCGAATGGACGCCCAATTAAAATCGAATGGGATATCAGATTTGAAACATTTACCAATCTGAGTAGCACTACGTTACATTAAATATTACTATTTAGTACCTACTACAATTTATAAAAGTTGACGCATTTTTACGCTTTGTTTAAACTGTAAATAGTTGAAAAATAAACAATAATTACAATCATATATATATATATATATATATATATATATATATATATATATATATATATATATATATATATATATATATATATATACTTATATATGTTTTAACTACCACTTTGAACTGACAATAAGGAAATAAATCATATTTTGTAGAGAAACTTTAAAAATCAAACGTTTTCTACGTGACGTGACGCTGTAGTAGGGATGGAGTTACAAGTGTCTCACTG